>OX328013.1:46658425-47359572 GCA_946811545.1 Netelia fuscicornis
AACAAGAAATCATCGAAAAAGAACTCGGAGATAGCCCAGAAACGTCGCGAAAGCTAATCAGCCTCCTCAGGAAATCGTCACTCACCACTGATGCGACAACCGCAACGCAGACTTCCGAAAACCGAAACGCCAGCCAGATCAGCGGAAACTGCCCTACCCGGCAGCAGGAAGTACGAGCATCAACTCGAATATCAATGATGCCAACTCCAACCAAGGGAGAAAAACCTGCATGCGGCTCGACACCACGTAAGGTACGATTTTCATCAGCATCTACCGAACCTAACAAAGATCAACCAGCCGTGGAAGAGAAAAATCAAAAACCAATAACCAGTGGATCATCGATGCCATCATCATCATCATCATCATCATCATCATCATCATCATCATCGTCGTCATCATCATCATCCGAAGAGGACGAGCTCGCCGCGAGTTCCAGCGACAACTCCAGTATCGACTCCGACGAGGACCACCCCAACCTCGAAGACAACTCTACCAAATTGTGTCAAATCAAAATAAAACCCGACCAATTAACAACCGGCCGGGGAACAATTCTTCACTTCATCCCCAAGGACGGAATCGTTACAACTCCAATAGGAAATCAATTACGCGACCTTGGCTACATCGACGCTGACAACCTAATGCGACGATCAAAACTAGAGAACGTACTAAAATCAACAAGTAAGAAACAAGAAACCTTGAGCCTCACAACCGCTAAAAATTATTTTGACAAAATTACTCTCGACGACCTCGAAACCGCTCTCGAGAATCTAAGGCAATCGATCACAGAATACAGGAACTACGAATTCCGCATCGCCTCCGATGGAGACGGGCACGATGAATTACCATTACCAACGTTCCAACGGATACTCGAGCGCGCTCTCTCCCAAGTCAGCTGCAAGGTTACCATCTGCACCAATAAGATAGAAACACCGCCAGAAGAAGAACGCAAGGCGCTCATCACGGAATGGCATAGCGACCACATCGGAGGTCACAAGGGAGCAAGGAAAACCTACGAAAGGCTACGACAACGATACTACTGGAAAGGTATGAAAAACGACGTACAAAATATTGTACGATGCTGTCACAGTTGCCAGCAACACAAATTGGTCCGAATAAAGACCAGAGAACCAATGGTGATCACTGACACACCTGTGGCAGCATGGGAAAAGATCGCCCTCGACATACTTGGTCCATTGCCTTTAACTAAACGCAAAAATCGTTTCGTCTTAACAACCATCGACTTGCTGACGAAATTCGCCCGAGCGTTCGCTTTACCGGATATGAAAAGCCAAACAATCATCAAAACGCTAGACCAAGAATATTTCACCGTACACGGGACTCCACTGTGCATCTTGAGCGACAACGGCAAATGCTTCGTCAGCAGCCGTATGGAAAATTTCCTAAAAGAAAAGAATATACACCATGTCAAGGCGACAACGTACCACCCACAAAGCAACGGGACATTAGAGCGCAGTCACCAAGGAATTGCTGACTACGTGAAACACTATATCAAAAGAGAGACAGAATGGGACAACATCTTACCATACGCCATGCAGTCACATAACGCTGCAATCCACGAATCAACAGGATTCACACCGTACGAGATGGCATACGGCAAGCTCATGAAGACACCATCCACACCGCCTCTAAAAGAAGACCTGCCCACTACCACAAGATACGTGTCAAGCATCATAAAAAGACTCGACGAATTAGCCGAAGTAGGCGGTAACAATTTAAACAAAAGTAAAGAATCAGCAAAAACTCGCCATGATAAGAAACTAAATGCGGTACCGTACCGACCAGGAGACGCCATTTATGCGCTCCGCGAGCCGAAGCAGGGGAAATTCGACCCCTACTACAACGGCCCGTATCGCATTGTAAAAACCCTGGACGGTAACACCGCGTTAATCGATAAGGGACATGGACTACTAAGCCTAACCCACATGGACAAAATCAAACCTGCCCATATGGACGCCGAAAACCCATCAGTACCGGTCCCGCCCAAAAAACGTGGCCGACCCCAAAAACCCAAACCAGCATGGAAATATTAATTGGACAACGCTTCCTCGTGATTTTCGTCGCGGCCATCTTCACTTATAAGAAACGCCAGAGGACCAGCCCCACGAAAATACCAACAGATGGACAACACGGCAACATTCAATGACATCATACTATTCATACTATTTTTCCTTTTCTCATTTCTTACTCGCTTATTCAACATTTTCCTCCTTCCAAGATAAACCTATAGGAGTGCACCTGACATACCGACGTGCGGAAGCGCGGACCATGGGTACCACGTTCCGTCTAAGAAGGGAGGGCTGTTACGGACCGATCAGCCTAGCAACAACCTGACCGAACGATCCATCGATGCACGCGCGGCTTTGTCATCACCTTACCTAAATGCACCGACCCGCGATGGAAATTTCCAAACTCCACGCGCTACTCAATCAGCAATTTACACATTTCTGAGAATGCTCGCAACAACGAACCAAACTCTCAATAGGAAATCCGATACTTCCTGTTGCCCCCGCGAGACTCTTCCAACACCCTCGCCCCACGGTAATGAGCATTCTGATCGACGAACTAATCGTCAGTCTAAATTGGTACCTCCGTCTTAACAGACGTATCCAACGATCGGCGTACTCATACCTGAGGGCAAGTACATCTCGCGTACCGAGAGTCTCGCGAGTGTAACATTGAGTGCGGAAAATCGAATCAAAACCCTTTAGAACTCTTTGCGTGTAAGTTAACCAGAACGGCACTTCACGCCCCTCGTAATACTCTTGTACCGCGTTAATTACCCGAGCGGCATTACGCGTCAAAGTATTGCGAGTATAAAATTCTCAAATCAAACCGTATTCCTATTAAACCAAGAGCGTTAGAGTCGAGCGAGGCGTATCGCGTTCCAAACGCTCGTCCTTCCTGTCGACTCAGCGAAGACACCGAGATCGTAGTGGTAGTGTCGCATACGAACGCGTCAGTGTGAACCACACGATCAACTCTGTACGAAAGCCGAATAAAGTTTTAAGTGTAATTGTGTGTATTATCTCCACGGCCAAGGCTGCCGTCATACCCGACCTTCACAGGAATCTGCCGACGACGACAGAGCGATAAACACACGGAAACACACACGAACAACTAAACCAGGTGAGGTGCGTTACACCGCTTTAACACTGACAAGAACCCACAAGTCGAGTACCTGACGCTCGACTATAAATAAATACGAAATAATAAATACATTACGACGGTTCCCGTACGTAACATATCATTAAATAAAATAACAAAAACCCGCGAATTCTATAACCTATAACAATATACATTGGTACGCGGTTAGATACAACGAGAGAAAAGTTTGAGAATTTCCATTCGCTTTTTAACAAACATAGCAGTCGAGTCAATATGCCGAGGGCATAAATCAGTCCGAGGTATGCACGCTGGGTGTCTCGAACGTTCAGGCCAGAGTGTATGCAGGCGCGCTGCACAACTGCACGTCGAGTTCACGAGCCGGTTCGCCGAGCGCTCTGTTCCGTTCATTGTTCGTTTTTGTTTTGCCAGAATAATATCGAGAAAATATATCGCCACCCCGAGATGTATAACGGCCAAGTCAGGTTGACTCACGGCGAAAAGAATTTTCCTCGTATTTCACGTATACTGGTCGCGATTTCGTAAACAGTATCATTAATAAAATTCAATAAAACGTGACCCAAGAAATATGTGAGCATATGCAAACTTTGACGCATCGTTCTTTTTTATATAACTCACGTCTCGTTGCATCGCGCACAGCGTGTCCTGAAATTACGCCGACTCGAATTTATTAAATTGTACACTAATGATTTATTTTATTTCATAGAAATTAATCTTATAAATTTCAATAATTCATTTATTTCAATTCCGATTCCAGCATTAATAATTTATTCGATGTAACAGAACGTATTATTGGCAATTAAATTTTTTCAAACAAGTGAAAGTTTATCGAATATTTCTCGATGGTTTTACTACTCTACGCGTCGATTTATTTTAACTACGAATGGCATTGAAACTATTCGCGTAAAAGCATGTAAATTGATTCGGATGTAAGAAAATGCACCCGAGCTCAGCTGTTTCTCACTTACGTAGTTTCCTTTATACGAAGGAGACAGAGTGCGAGTGGATCACGAATGTAAGACGATGCAATAAGTCAAGCTCCATTGGGTCTTGCATGCGCATCTATATACATGTTCGACGTCATAGCGCCGACGGAGATTGCCGAGGAGTCGTAAACGAAGTCGATTCCCTCGTGAGGGTTAGTCGTAAAGCGACTCTACGGGGGTCGGTAGAAGGTGCAAGGCGCACTTATGTACGCGATAAGATGCTTACGCAGAGAGAGAGAGAGGGAGGGAGCGGACCGTACTTGCAACTCTGCAGTTCAACGATGAGTAGAGGCGCAAAACCTCGTGTCGATCAATCCGGGGGCAGTATTCGCGATACTCACGGGCTATTTTGTGCACACACGCGATATACAGATATTTTTATTACTCTACCAGCAAAAGCACGAAGTTTCAAGACTGGCGAGTCGGTGACCCGTTCCCCTTGTAACAAAATACGTCATTCTTTTTTAGTATCAAAAATCGTTTGCAACATATAGTTCAATTCGTGCGATATCGTTTTTCTTTTCGTTTATTTATGTATAAAATCACGTGGCAAATTTTGATTTACGATTATTCGGGAAAATGTTATTGGGAATTTTTCAATTGCGCAGGAAACTAACGAATTACAAATTGCTGGCTTGAATAATTTTAATTATATTATTAATTCTGGCTGATATTTTTAATTATGAAAATTATGATTGAATTAATCGGCAAATGTTAATTAATCGAAATTACTGCTTGAGCAATTTTATTTAACGATGCGAGTGTATAATTAATTTTGTGCATCTCTTATCGCGTACATGCGTTACGTCCGACAAATCGTTGACTCGTACTACTTGGAAAAACGTTGAGCGCTGCGAGACTCTCCTGTTTCATCGATTTACAGTAAAAAAATGGCTCAAACATTTCTCTTTTCAACATTGAACATTTACAAAGCGCAGAATTGGTTCCTAGAATGTTTTTTTAACAGAATTGTATTTTATTTTATCGCACCTTGACATTTTGTATTCAACTGAGTTCTTGTTTTTCTTAGATACAAAATTCATGCTTCTTCAACCGTTATCTATTAAAACGTCGATAAAGGACGGGCGGAGAAGTCTTCGTAACAAAAGTTGAAGCCGAAACTTCAGTCCTCGTGACGTTAAACTATGCCGATTCAAAGTTCTCCACGACAGACTTGCAATTATCAAACAAGTATGGACTCTCCGCCTACTTCCTTCGCACGCAGTACAGATGTTCCAGTGCTACGTGCGCTCGTCCTCCTTTAGAATTTCAAAACGGATGTAAACTTGACTGAAAAGCTCGAGTATATATACCGAAGGTAGCCAGCTCTCTCGAGTGAAAATTTCACGCGCGTTTCTGCGGTTGCACGTTCGTCTCGTAAACCGTAAAAACTGGTTTTCGTACGATAATATAGCGGTACGAGTCGTGTCGGAGTTTCGCAGCACATTTTTCCCTCGCTAAACTTAAAAACAATAGAAAACACGCGCGTTATGCTTCGAACGTTTCCATGAATCAAGCCGCGTTGGTGGATAAACATATTTTTAAAAAGATTTATACAAGAAATTATTTTAAAAAATTTACCTCGATAATATATTTTGTGCGGTAGGCGGCAAACTTTCGGTGGATAAAACTTGTACGAATAATGAGCTTGAAAGTTTGTTCCTCTAGCGAAATAACATACTTTCGCTTTACTTTGTGAGATCTCCTTTAATTAAAAAATCTTATTTAAGTAACAAGTGAAATTTGATATAAATGTAAATAAATTCATAATAATTACTTCCACAACAACTATCAAATTTTTGACAGAAATTAAATCGATCGATGGATATTTTACTGACGGTTTTACCCTTTAAAAAAAATACATATCGTTTGATGAACAATTGCTTTCGATTTTAATCTGGTAGAATAAAAAAAAAATATCATCGCGAACATGTTAATGGTTGTATGCTCGTGAAATTCAGAGCTCAGCCATCCTATCTCTACTGTCCTATACCTCCATCCCCTTCTCTGTAGTTACGTTCGCTCACTCGCCGATCGACGAGAGAGTGATCGATTGACATCGGTGCGAGAAGAACGATGTATCGATGTGTCAGCTCTCGGAGGCGCAGTTGGCTTTGCCACGAAACCCCACCGTGCCTTTCGCCAATCCCCATCTCTCACTCTCTCCCTCTCTCTCTCTCTTCAACGATACTCGATATGTATCGTACCTCGTATCGGAATTTCCCATGACGCGGCGAACGAGAATATATCCTCCTGTATCGATCAATAGGTGAGGTTTACACATACGTGCGCTGCGTACCGTATCGATATATAGTAAGTACATTATGAATAGATACCCAAAGAATAATGTTGGCCAATATGGACCCCTGAAATATTTCTCCCTTTAACGACCTCACCATCGAAGCTCTAAACACATTTTACAGGTGTAATATTTCTCTGGAATGATAAATTGAAATTGTTCTCTCGCCCAGTTTGCCTTCATCCGCTGGCATATTCGTGATATACGCCCCAATATCATAGTCTCAATTTCAGTTGTAAACAATTTGTCATGAAATCAATAAAAAAACTAAATAATCGCTTTTTTGTACATTTTGATCGAGAAATTCAGGACGAGGGGAAATATAAGAAAAAAAACCGCTCCATCTTGGAAGAATGGGCCATATTTCCCGTCTTTGGCCTACGTAGATTGAAAAGTCGATATGTGCTCGTGGATCTATAACTGTAGAAGGAATGGTAACGAGGTCGCAGCTGCACCATTTTCAGCATCCCTCAATGCTCTTCCTCGTCCAGTACCTACCTACTCGTATCTATGTACGTTGTGCGTATGGAAGCAGGATAGGGCGATACACGATTTTCGCCCTGTTTGCTTTGCTACCCTGCTTTTACCCTCTACCACTGTTCCTTCCGCCTCGTTCCTCCTACCACCGAATCTTTCTCTCTCTCCCTTTCTCTTCATCCCTCTATACATATATTCGTATGGATAACTGTATTTCGCGACAGGGAAACAGCAAGCGATTTCATCGATGTTAGTCCGTGTATCCATGTTAGGTTATATTGGCGAAAAGGGGGTTGTTTAGTGCTGTACACATATCCTTCGATAACACTGTTCTATTCCTTTATCCATATATCGCCAGTACGTATATATTTTTATGTGCAATCGGATATTGAGTCGTATATAAGTTACTTGTTCGCACGGTTTATTTTTTTGGTTCCGGTAGAATCTTTTATTGCCATTGGTCGAGGAGCTTGTAGAACTTTAAAACTCAGGTACAAGATTAGCCAAAGACAGCTCTTTATCGTTATCAAATACGCTCGGCCAAGTTTGTATATACAATCGTCGACAATTGTTGTAAAAAATACTTCCTGCCGACATTCCTTTTCCGGTGATATAACGTATACGGGTCGATTAAAACTTTTTAAACATTCTGTTTCATTTATTCTCGGCAATTTGGTTGGAAAGTTCCATTACGAGTGTATAAGGGCTCGCGTATTTTCCACCGTGAATAACAGCTGGCGCTATGGTTGACAAGCGCTTCAATGTAATGTCTTTTAATTCTCCCGCAAGATGGAATTACAGTAATAGGTCCGTAAAAAGTAATCGCTCTCCGACTCCTTCTACCTCTCCCTTGTGGCATTTATGCTCGAGGCGTCGATACTGTGGGTGCTGGGAGCAATCCTTCCGACAATCAGTAGACGTTGCTAAGCCCGCAATATCGCGAGATTGACGAACTCACCGTCGACATAGTACAAGAAAGAACGGATAGAACTATATAGAGATAAAATATTGAAAAGTTGTAGAATGAAATATAAAAAAAATGATCACCTAGAGCCGATAATCTTCAGAGCTGATAATGAGCTTGAGAGCTTTCTCAATGGATGTATTGTTGGATAGTATCGGCGGATAAACGCTCGTTCTTTTCTTTTATTATCCCAGCACTCGAAGTAACGTCGTTGAGTAGAAAAAAAATGTAACTAAAATCTCGATGTCGCGGATAAGGGCTTGAATCTCGCACCGGGCTTTATGGTATCCCGAGCATTTTATGTGTGCAGCGAATACGAATAATCGGGTTTCACGAGCGAAAGGGAAAGGGAAAGTAACAAAGGAAAAAGAGTCGATGCATATTTTTCAATGCAGCCGGTAAAAGCTAAGAAGTGCCGTGAACAGAGTTTACCAAGATATTCGTCCCGTTTTATTGTCGCTTCGAGAAAGGTCACCGAGTCGCGACGTCAGCTTGAAAGCGATTTCAACATTATAACGAGCTCTCTAAATACATTGATCTTCGAGGCATTTTTGTGTAAAGACTTTCCAGTCGCTCTTCTTGGGTGTTTCCCATTTTTTCAAACCAATTCTCATCAAACCCTCTCGAGCCCTACGGAATTCTTTTTCATATTAAATTGATCAAATGTCTGGATGAAATCGATGAATTCACTGTAAGGTTGAATTCGTGAGAATATCTAAAATTGTTTCTTAGATTTCTTCCCAACCGAGACGAGTTTTCAATGCGTCGTGATAAAATATTCTCTTGGCTCGCAATCGTCGAAGCCATCTTCGTTTCGAACGCAGACATCTCCCGTTTTGACATTCTCGACGCGCGCAATCGAAATATTCACGCTCGCACGATCGTCATACCGTGTGATTCGTATCGCGAACGGAACATCTGGATCTGAAGATGTGGAAAATTTCCTTCGATGAATGAAGAGGGAGCGGGATTTGTAAGGGACGAAGGTCTGTCGCATTCTCGTAGCGACATTTTGTTTGGTAAAATTTGTTGAGTGGAGAAACGAACTGATATCAAAGAAATCTCACATCTATCGGGGGAAAATGTATGTCTGAAATTTTCCGAGGAGCCAATTTTACAATTAATAATTCAAATTAAGCTATTTACCATCATAAATCAACGATCGTTGGACACATTGACGCAATTCCGTACCTACGATAAAATAAGCAATTCGAAAGATTCAATAAAACGTCGCAAGTTCGCCTCTGAATTTGAAAAATCAATGCGAGGTTAATTAAATAGCGATGGGCGGAATGAAATCAACTGCGACTTAAGTAACCGTAAATAGCAACGTAGTAAAAGCTATTTCTGAAGTAAATATGCGGGGAAGAATGAATCGAGTTAGTCCTTTATCGAAACAAAGAGCTACGAAGGGTAAAAGGCGAAACAAGGGCATTTAATTTTTCAATATAATATTTATTCAGTGAGAACCGGCATTATAAAGTAAAAAATCTAAAAAGAAATTTGGAGACAAACAAGAGTAATCACTTGGAAATTATCATAGTCGAATATTTTGTAATGAACAATTTATTTATTCAATTATATTTATTTTATTTTTCATTTTTTTTAAATTTATATTTATTTTTAATGAACAACAAATTTAATGAACAAACATATTATTTTCAAACGATCGTAAAGAAGCGAATAAATATCTTGGCTAGAAAAAAAAATCATAAAATATTTTTTATCCAGCACGACTTGATTCCTTATTTACGTCTACGACACCTGTTGTAAAAAAACATTTCGGAGTTTACCGGAGTGTTACGTTAAAACGTTTAACGGATACATTTTTTTGATACGTTGAACCATAAAATTGTGGCTACGCGGAAGAAAATCTTTTCTATTTACGTAGGAGAGTGAACCGAAGTTGTAGATGGGAGTGCGAGTCATGCGTCGTCGAGAACGTGAGGGAAGACGGACTTAACGAGCGTTGGTAGAACCGCGTGTTACATAATTTCCAATTAGCAAGGGAAACTCAAGCCAGATCCACGCGGTATGTGCCGGATGGAACTCAAGTTCGTACGTGCGCGTGCGCGGGCGCGTGAGCTCGGGCCATTACGCGTAGCGCAGAGCACAGCCGTCGCTCGCGAGCGCGCTATCTGCCAAAGTAAAAGCTCACCGTTGCGATAAGAGGAAGCACCGGCGCTGCTGCTACCCCTTGCTACCTATTGCCGCAAAAGTCTTTGTCGGCGCTCGTCACGTTGCCCGAGAGAGCGTATAATGTAAATTGAATTACGAACGCAACGGTGAGTCCTTTTGCAAACGAGACACGAGCTTCGCTCACCGGGTGTTATATTATTATATCGCGCTAGAGTCGAGTCTCGATTCTGTCGAAGATATAAAAAAAAACAGGACTACTGAAAAAAGAAACTAGTTTTTTTTTCGTGGTAAGCCAGTGAGAATCCTGGGTATCTAACTAGAACGATTGAACAAATTCATCATCGAGTGTTTTAATTATCCCTTGATTTCAATTTAATCGCAATCACTTAATGGACTTGAGAAACGCGTATGTCCGAGTACTTTCGAGCGTCCTTTCAACGTCATTGGCAAAAGTGCTCGATCTTTGGGGAAGTAAAATGGCGGAAGGAAGTAGGTGATTACGTGGTAATAGAAGGTGGCCGAGCGCCATCATCGAGGGTGTCCAAGGGCTCTTCCGCAAGTGTGATTATGCAGTGAGAAGGAACCGCGGGTGAATCCAAAGGTTGGACAAACCCTATTCCGGGATTCGGTTTTGCAAACGATTTACCATTGTACGTTTCTCTCTTGGCACCAGGGTCGAAGAAAGCGAGGGAAAACTACCCTACTGGAGAAACGACATGAGACCCACCCTCCCCTCATGACTTATGGATCCGGAGGCTTGCACTCCACCGATCAAACCGCCACCCTCGACACATCATTCGTTCCTCTCGCTCGTACCTTCTGATGCATGTTTCCTCTCACCATTTCTACACCGCTTTCTCGTTTCATTTCACTCACACTTCCCTCGCGACCCTTCTTCCTTCCTAACCTATTTCTATGCTTGTTATTTCTACGCTTTCATCGTTTTATCTCAATTTCTCATAGTTTTCGTGGTGATCTCTCTAATGTATTTTCTTTGCTTTTCAATAATAATAACAATAATAATAGGACACAAATTGGTCCGACGCTAAAAGCCAAGACTGGATATGCAAAAGGTTTCTGTTGATTAGATTTACCCTTTCTATGAAATATGAAAGACTTAATTTGAATAAAATTATTCGTCATCATGAGTAACCAACGATTGCGCAAGTATTATTGAAAATAAAGGGGGAAAAACGTGGAATATTTCATATATCATACCGAGGGACAATAATCCTCGGCACAGCTGCGACTCTAAATTGAAAGAACGATTGGGGAAATGGAGAACTCGCGAACCGAGATTTTGCACTTGCTATCCTCTCGTGCTGCGGAATTGAGAGTAGATCAGTCGCCACTGCGAGAAGATCCGAAAAATTTGGTTTGCTAATGAGACAGAGAGAGAGAGAGAGCGAGAGACTTTGGGTTGATATGGGATTGATCTGCGGGAAATTGTTCAGCCGTACGTGAGTGGTCGAGGGTCGAGAAGAAGGAAATGCGGAAGGGAACGAGGAGTGAGATTAAAACCATCATGAAACTACGATCTCGATTGATTTTAAACTATGTATTTCTACGAATGAACATTCGATCGATAATAATCGCAATTCATATCGATTAAAAAAACCAAATATATTACAAACTAAATTTATCAAATTTTTAATAAATATAATTCGCGAATCAGAGATAAACCGAACGACTTTTCCATGAATTATCGGCACATATTTTAACAGTGGCAAAACAGCCCGGCTGTATATTGAAAATAGAAAGGTGCGAATTCGCCAAACGTCAAAAACATGCAGTTATGAACGCCCGTACTATAAATGGGATATTTATGCTCGTCTGTTCTCGACGTACGCGCGTTTGTGCCTTTTGAACGCGTATACGTATGCAACGTTCATACAGCGAGCAAACATAAAAAGCAAATTTCCCGTGCGTAGGTACATATATAAATGTCGGGATGCCAAAATTATTAGAAATTCCGTCGTGCCTTATTATATATAGATATATTAGCCGATAACTATCGGCGATTAAAGACTGATTTACCAATAACACAGGAGCGCTAATATTACTAAAACGCGTATATAGTGGTTGCGTTAAATCAATGATTTTCACGAGTATCAATAAAATATGACTATCAAGACCACTCGTGCATTTCCATTTCACCAAATTAGCTACGGCAACAGCCTGGAGTTCGGTAAACCCCGCTCCCACAAAATTAAGCATTCATTACACGATAGCGATCGCGGCATCGACAAATCCGAGGGTCGTGATTATCGAATCGTATCATTAATCGCTCGCCATTTAATTTTTTTTTTTTTTTCGATAAAGGCTCTTTCGATGATAACGATTCGCTCGATACTAAAAATATAAGACATTTTTTTTTTCACTTCTCCCTTTTTACAAAATACGTTCGTGGCCGATGACCACCCCTTCGTTTTTAATCCCATACTCACCCTGAAATATAGTTTACGTCTCTTATTGAATTTCGAAACGGCGAGGGCTTATTTCGAACAACGATTTTGGGATTTACGTCGAAATGATACGAACGGTTTTTTTAGTATGTTTTTTTTTCAACGCTCCGGTGGATCGCAGAACCGTGCCGGTGGTTCGAACGACCGTCCATGGGGTAAGTTCCGACGCAATGTTCGGCGGTCATAAATAATCGATAAATCGTTATTGCTCGAGTGCGGGAGGCCGCGAGATTCGTCCCTTTTTTTTCTTCGATGCTCGCGACTGAGTCCGCGTTTGCGAGGTCGTGGTGTGCGAAGGGTAGGAAATAAAGTTAGGTTCGTACGTGTTGCAAAGCGCCCGGGAAATATTTTATGTTTCGGCTGACAGCGTAAAATTCGCGCAGGCATCGTAGCGTCCAACTGGCCTGGGTTCACCCTCCAGCCACCACCTGGCTTATATTTCTCTCGGCTGATTACATTCGCGAGTCCCTGCTATCCCACAACGTCACCCCACTATTTTTACCCTCGGCGTTTTCCTCTCACGCTTTCGCACCGAAAGCACCGCGTCCGTGACCTCGAATCTCACAGACGACCTTTAACCGACTCCCCAAACTCCTTGACGCATCCTTCGACGTTGAACAAATTTTCACGAAATTCGACGATGCGAAAGAAAGAAATTTACATTTCCATACATATTCTCCGACTCATTTTGGATTCATACGGATACATGTATTTACTCTAGCTATCATTCTTTCCCAAGAGAAATATCGAATTTAAATTCGATATTTGATTATTCAAAATTTCTATCGATACAGAAATTACGATTCGTACAATTTCTTAAATTTCAAATTCAATTCAAGATATCTATATTTTGGAGTAAAAAGCGGATGTCGATCGAATGTAGGCATATTTACGTGATCGATACGATTATTACCGGAGAAGCGGGTATTCGATTAACGTCCGAATGAATGGTGGCACATAGTTCATAGCTCAGAGAAAGAGCACGACGATAAACATATGAACGTGAGCCATTGCGGTATTAATTAGTCACGCCCGGTAGTGTTCTTCATTGTAAGATCGGTATGGGGGAGAGAGACTTTGTGTTGGGGCTAGTTCAGTTTTTCTCGGCAAAAGCCAGACAGGCATTATTAGGCCCAAGAGAGAAAAGCTTGAGCAGCGACGGAGCAGAAATCTACGCGACTACGTACGGTTCACCGGTGGCCTTATTTTTCACCCATTAGCCTGCCTCTCCTCTTTCTTCTCGCAAACTTCGTTTCGCTCTTTCTCTCCTAACTCGCCAGGCACGCGAGTATCTAGTTTTTTCGCTTCTCGTCTGGCAGTAACGAGAACAAATTTCGAGAAACTTTATTTCTCTCGCCTTCACTCAACTGGCCGGAGGTTTGATTGCTCTCACGATGAAAATTTGCAGGGAAATCGTATCAACTGATAAGGCAAGTCACGTTGCTTTTAGAGTTGAAACAAGCGGATGCGAAATTTTCAAATTGGGGAGATAAAATTTTATGACAGTTACTCCCTCGTCCAAAATGTAATTTCACACGGGCATGTATAAAATAATTACGGACGAAACGAATAAATTCGAATTAATTAATTAATTTTTTGAACTCGTCAATCAAGAATCGCCCTGTTTGACCGGATTCAACCAAAGCGATATTTTATCGACACTTTCGAACGAGCGCCTTGATATGCTATACAAAATTTACAAACAATACTAGAGGGATTTGTATGCAGACATAATCCTTGAATCTCTGAAGTTCGTGTCCTCGACGTTCGCAATTAATTAATCAAGAGTATTCCGTCAGGAGCGTAGTTGGAACGTTTACTCCAAAACTTCAATCTCCATCGAGTTGTTACATTAACGATTGTAATATCCTGAATAAATTTAATCGCCCTGAATATAACGTATCGAAGCGTCCAAAAAATCTTATCTCAAAAGTTTCTCTATAGATGCATCCTGTTGCATTCTTCTCTTTTGTGTACTTTGACACAATGTAACGAAAGTTACGAGAGGCGAAACAGGAGGAAAGGAAACTACGGGAGACTTCGAGAAATGAAGGGTCTAAAAAACGAAGGCAGGCACGGAAAATCTCGTGGCCTAGTTCGGACGCCAAGGGACTTCTCTCCATTTACGGAGGAAAGTTCAAAGTAGCTAGTTCAAACGGAAACCCTCATCGACTTCACGTTCTACTGCCGCGGAATACGAAACCTCACAACCGAGTCATGCCACTCGAGAACTTTTCTTCTGCTTTTTTCGCCCTTACACGATGTGTATGACTCACATGAAATAAAATTTGTTGAAAAAGAAGTTGCGACGTTTCATACATTTGTCAAAATATTTTCCCGTAATTTACCGATTCCTTTCTACATAATATACGAAAAATCATCGACCTTGATAAGTCATTCTACAACAGTATTGAGTGATTTACTAAACATTTAATTCCATTGCTCATTTCTTAATTACGATGATTAAATTTGCCTTCGATTTTATTGCTCGTGTAAAATTTAAAAATTGGATGAAATATTACGTTTAGTGATTTTTAAATTCTACACTTATTTTTTAGCACGTGTTCGTATATTCTCGGTTCCATGTGAAAAAAATCACGTCTCTGATAAATGCTCGTTAACCTTGACGAGCCATACACGTACGAAGCGTTAAAATTGGTCCATCGATCGCGTGTCAAAGCGTCTCACTTGGGGCACGCAAAGGCCCGTCCCGAAGTTCTTTGTGATGTCAGCTTTTAAAGATAAATATAAATTATTTTGCAGACTATATCGATATAAAAAATGACAAAGGTCAAGATCGTCAAGTTCGAGATAGAAAAATAGACAAGGAGTAGGAGGAGAAGGAGGAAAAATGGGGAATGAACAGTCCTGATAACAGGATGTGTGCCGAAAAAGAGGTCAAGGTCGTAAAATATAGGTATAGGGTTTATTGGGTGAGCCGCAGGGGGTGCAACGTTTCACGGGCTTCGAGATAGGTAATACGTACGTGACTCGGCGTATGAACTTTCGACGATAAAACTTAAAGATTATCTACGACACTAATGTTTGCCTAGCTCCAATGCATACACGTACGAAAATTAAAGCGTTCGCGTAGATATTTAAGGATATATGGGATAAAATATATATAGTACGTAGGGTCGAATGAAATGCCCGAGTCGGGTTTATGCAGCATCTAAATTCACCAAGATATTAAAGCACCAAAGGCTTTAGGTTAAAACTCTCTTTACTGCTGCATAAAATATACGTACATTTTTATAGCGTGTTTTTTTTGTGCAACCTCCAAACCTCGCTTCCAACAATTTTCATCATTACCATTTCATTTTTGGTTCTTCCTTAGAACAAATTTTTCATGAAAAAACTTGGGATAGAAATTCGATGTTTTTAAATATGAGTGACACTTCAGTGAAGAGATGAAAAGTGGTACAACAGCATAAAAGTAACTCAAGTGGAATTTCCGGGCAGCTTGCAGAAGAAGTTTTTCCGAGAGAGTACCAGCTTCAAGCTGAAGAACTCGGTTCGCGAGGATCTCCGAGTATCCACGTCGTAACTCTCACTTTCTCGACGCTGCGGTAATTATCAAATAACTTTTATTTTCTCCGAGTTACTTCAAATTTAGACTTTTTCAAGTGCCTGCCATCGACCGTATATAATTTGCTTTTTAAATACTAAGACATATTCGTCACAAAAAATACTTAGCACATAAAAATTAGTCAAAAAGAAGGAAAATCAACATCCCCAGGAATTTTGAATATTTAATCACTTCGGAAAACTATTTACTTTCGTGATTCACCCTGAAAAATTATCCCAAATTTAACGAACCTAAAAACGTATCTGTGACATATTCACAGCCTAAAAGCAGCGCTGCAAACCTGATAAAAGGTGACGAACAAGAGGAAAAAAGCAAAAAATGAAAATAAAGTTACGCGAGGAAAAAGCGTGAAGGCAGGAGCTAACTCTAGCTCTTGGGAAAAACCATTGATCAAGTTCTAGATTGAAAGTCATAGGTTTCCCCAACAGTATCGTGAAGAAGAAGAGCAAGGATTTATAATATATAAGAATATAAATTTATGACTCTGTTCACTCCCGGCTGCTTCTCTACAGTTATATTGAGATTTTCATTTATATTCTTTCTTCACGGTACAATAGAAATTTAAGTTTTGTCTCATAGTAAATTTATTCGATAATCACTATTTTTCTTAAATTCCTAAGTTTTGACAGACTAGTTTTTTTCCCGTATTCTCCCGATAATATCTACCCCTCGAAATTTTCACAGCTTATGCCACGTCACGTTTTTAACGTGCCTTTTTTCATACTTACCCGCCGTAATGATTAAGCCTAAAGTTTGTATAACCGTCACCCTCATAATTGATTAGCGGTACGTACTTTTTCACCCTGTTCGACATCGCAACGCCCTCTTTGGGATAAGAGCCGTACGTTTCCGTCAGTCACGAGAAAGATCGTTCATAATTCAGAATGGAGGGGTAAGAGAAGCGCGCGCGTTCGCGTAATTCGATTAGCTCGATCTTCACCGACTTGACCGAGCAATTTCCATTATCGGCTTATATCCCCTCGGTCGGGAACGATTCTGAAATTCTCTTGCCGTCTGCATTCCGCACATATTCACACGTAACGTCTATTTTGAAACTGAACTGGCTGCTCGATGCAATGTGAAAGGGGAGGTAGACAGAATGGGAGTGAAAGAGACAGAATATGTCGTATTCATGTCGATTAAATCAAACATCTCGGACAAAATGCCGAAGTTCACACGGCGTTATAGAGGTAAAACGTGATACACAGCAAGTGATCCAATTTAATAGTCCTTATATACATCACGGATAAATCTCTGTCGACAAAGTTCTGCCTGTCGTTCGTACAAAGCTCGCGCGGATTGTGCGATAGGAAATCCGCTCTCACCTAATCTGTTAGCCAACGATCGTCCGGCAAATAGAGGAAGAAGATTAAGCGCGCGAGCGTCGATTGACAAGAGTTCGTGTGGTTCGGAAAATAATTTGTCAAAAGTGTCACTTCTTTCAATAAAAGCCAAAAAAAATTAATCGTAACATTTCTTTTTTTCTTGCGGTGCATCGGTCGTTTTAAAGCGGATGCTTTGGAAAAGCCATGGCCATTAATCGGTTTGGTTTATTACACGAAAAAAGCATATACGAGCATTCCCATATTGAGACAGTGAAAGAAAATATCCCAAAACAATTTGTTTACACGGGCTAAAAAATGGGTTCACGATCGCACATAACCCACCATTACTGTTACCGCGGTCGACACTATTTGGTGTAGTGACCAATACTATGTGGGAACGAAGCGCGAATATATGTATACAGCAGAGTTGGACAGAGACCACGTTCCTCAATTTGCAATCAGCCGGGCCACCTTTATCCGTCCCCTTGTTGTATATATATATATATATATATAAATATATATGTACATAGAAAAATGCGCTTGCGCCGCAGCCAATTTCAAGATTGGCCACAATCGAATCCTTCCTATCACCGCGAGTGCTATTGCTACTGCATCCTGTCACCCTTTGCCAACCCTCCCATTCGCACGCTGCCAGCAGCAATCTCTAAAAAAATGGTGAAAAGCAAAAAAAGTCGACAATTTCATTCCATGAGTTTTTTTTTTCAAGTAAACCGTACAAGTTTTGGCTACGAGTTTCATACCACCCGAACATTTAACCAATACCCGTGGCGAGGCCACAAAAGCGTGAAATGGAGTTTTGTTGTACGGTGAAATTTAATTAAAATCTCATCGATACGATTCTACGTTTACATATTGATTTTTGGTTCTCAGAACACCTCTGAATTTTTCAATGCACCCGTTTTTATGTACACGTATGAAAAAAATTATTTCTCACGGTTCGATTTAACGTCGTGAAATGTGTTATGAGGCAATTTTTTTACATTTCATTGCAACAGACTAAAAATATTCGCGACATTGTTCGCGATAAAATCAATATTACCCTGTCAATATTCATTATCATGTAAATTGGAAGGAGAAAAACAATATTTGTATCCACATCGCGTACAAATATAGATTGGACCAGATGTCAAAGAAGAGTCATCGGTTTCACGAAGTTAATTTAGTTGTAAAATGAAAAATCTCTGTCTCTCGTTCTCCCTCACTGTTTCTTGGCCGTAGAAATTTCTTGAACGCGAATGAATCTCGAAGGTATACGATACTTCTCTAATACATGCAGCTCGCTACGAAAGGGGGTTGAAGAAATAGAGAGAGAAAGAGAAAGAGTAGCTAGGGGTGGTTGAGAGAATTCTGTAGAAATACTGATTTGAATTCAAGTCTCTCCGGGTGGAGCCCTCGGTGGCCAATTAGGTTATGCTAAACAGTTGTTATGTCACAGTAAATTCGGACTGGAGAATAGCTGAAAATCGGATAGAGGACCGAGAACTCCTCGAAATTTAAAAATCTTTCCTGCTTAGTAATTTATAATCAAATATGTCCTGAAATACGAATTTCAATTGGCAATTAGAACATTTGTAACTAGCAAAACGCGTTAAAAACTGTTCGTATTTTGAAAGTACAAGCATTTGAACAGATTTGAACAATACTTAATCTATTATTAATAAAAAAAAACTCACCCCTCATGCCGGTGTACAGTGATCCTCTTTTCGAGGATGCAGAAGTACCGAAAAAAACTTCGATGCGTCGATCACACACGCACTGTTATCAATAATTGTCGCGAGCTGTTACGCTCAACTGTCAATTTTTACTGTCAATTTTCTTATCCACACTAGTGCTCACTTATAGAAGCTCACCGACGACGCTACGTTGTATTAACTGCAATGAAAATAAACGAAAATTAAAATACACAAACATTAAAAATATTTTATGAATTGCAATAATTCGCGTTTTACACAGGGTTGTAAAATTTGTTAGATAAATACACGCAGATAAAATCGACCTATATCCTACTTCATAATCTTTTGACTAATTCTGCTCTTTTATATTCAGTGTAGAAAAAAAAACAAAATAAGTTGTACCGATTGGGCGTACGATGTTGATGACGGAGCTAGTTGGTTCAAAAACGCAATGTCGCGTGCGACCCCCGCGTCATAATATAAAGTGCGAAAGGGGGTAAACGTGGCCAGGGAGAGAAAGCCGCGAGGGCGATAACAGTCTTGTTCCAGAAAAAAAAAACACGCGAAGCTGAAAACAGACTGCGTGAGCATCGAACTCGTTAAGAGGGTAATAAATGAGTGACCATTCTTTTTTTCAACCCCCATTATATATAGTACAGTACGACCCTGTCGAATTGCTCCATTAATTTATTCGCGTTGATGGCAAACAATACGTATTTTTAGAATAACAGTTTTTATGAAAATATTTTTCCAATATGAGGTCAACTTTTCGCAACGTATACGTTAATCACGCTATAACCGACGAGATTATATCTATCGACGTCATGAATGTGATTTTATTACCTTAGAAATTTTCCAGCATAACGGCTTCCGATTTATTTTGATTTGGATTCTAGGAGCAGCGTATAAGAATTTAAGACACACGATCTGTCGATATTCCTGTGAAAAAGTCCGAACCACGATTTGTTCGGATCGAGGGAATGAAAAACAACCCCCTGGCGTCGGACGATGACTCTCTCTCTCTCTCTTATTTGATCCCGCTGTTTCTCCAGTTATCGTTCAAACAAGCAGTAGCGTAACGCCGCTGACGTGAGAACGACATTTCTTCTTTCTCTGACACTGAGTCTTTCGCAACTTCATCTTACTTAGTCCCATCACATTCACTTTAAAGCTGTCGAGGAATAAAAGGAAAAGGTGGAAGAATGTTAAATCTCGGTTTTTCTTCAATGTTTCCAAACCCGCAAAGTATTATATATAGATAAGAAAGTGGAATAAAGAACGGACATAACTTCGTTAAGATGACGGGAGGGTTAATAAACACGGAGAAAAGCGGATTTTCTTTGCCATTGGACGTAAAATAATCAATTCTCGTTGGATGGGTAGAGAGGAAGGTTTGTTCCCAAAGGGCTGCTCACCCTTCGAAAGGGAAATGCTCGCTCCCCGGTACGTCGATAGTAACTGGCATACAAATGAGAGAAAGAATAACTTATTCCCAGAGGAATCGGAGAGAATTAACATTCCTCGAGCATCGGAGCGTGGGTGGTTTCTAGGCTACATGACTTCCAGGAGTCTCGAAGTGGTCAATTATAGGGCCAAAGAACGGACTCGATGGATCTCTTTTTCTCAAAGATAATTCTCTCGCGTCCCTGGAGGATTATAGGTCAAGCCTATAGCTCGAATCAACCAAATCGATATCATCCATGTTAATTTAATTACTAAACAACGCTCGATCAACGTTCACCCTCGAGTACTATCGATTTGGAAAATCTCTCTTAAATCTCATTCGCTCTACATCAAAATTCCGTCGATGATCAAGAGGCTTTTATTTATCGAGAGTCAATTCCCGCTAGATTTTCTATGAAAACATTGTCACGTTCGTGTGAATAGTTTACCGTTGGCCTCGTCGACAGATATATACGAATCGCGGGAAACATAGATTCGCGTGAACTCCATTCGTTTCGCTCGAGAGATATATTTTTTCACCTGATGCGAGGAAATCCGATCTCGCTGTATAAACATTCGAAACGATTCCATTACCCCGTAGAATTCGCTCCGATAAGTACCTAGACACGGCGAAGGTGATGGAGGTCGGGGCTTATGGCTTCAAGGTCAATGTAGAGGATCACCAAAAGGTTGGTGGTTTCTTCTTTCGTGGGATTACTCGACTCCGTGGAATCGCGACACCGAAAATATCTACAGTTCTATCGCGGGCGACCTGCCAACTTTCGACAAAAGAATATCCCTGATATCATGGAAGCGACTATGAGCAAAAGAAGAAGATAGTCATTTCGAAGAGTCAGTCGAGGGCGAGGAGACGAGGTACCCTTAGAAAGATTGGAACACCTCTACCCTCGTTCCGTCCCCTCGTCTATTTTTTCGCTTCCTCTCACCCGATCGCGAAATTACGAAAGCGACCCACGGGGCACGGATCAATGATCGGTGATGACGTCAGGAGTATTCGAATGATCACGAGCGTGCTGTCTTTTCATATTCAGCGAAAAAGAAGGAATTTCAATAGGATCAAAGAGAAATTCCAACGAATCGACTGGCGAACTATCGCCCAAAATTAATTTACGCGATACAACCACAACAGTGCGCCAATTCGATCTTCCTGATTAGAAGAGTTCCAACTCGTACCTAAATTTTACAGTAACTGTGGATTATCGAGATGTTCGATTATATTTAGCGACGTACTTTAAAACAGGATTTTTACATCGACTCGTCCCGCTGTCCAAGCAGAGATTCCTGTTCTTTTGTTCCGCACACGGTCATGGCAGAGACGCGAGAGGGATACAGAAATAATTTTTTTCTTACACTCTGCGACAACTTTAAAACTTTTCTCACGAGCTCTCACGAGTCGTAAGTTTCACTGCACCCGTTCCAAAGTAGCGTACTAGAAACTCTCATCAGGCACACTCGTAACACACCGGGCCAACATTTCCGACGACTAATTTCAACGAAGCGGAAGACTCTTCTCTCCTGTGGACCAGCAGCACCACCAGAACCAGGGTCGAGAGCTCAGGGTTTGGTGTATGTGCACTGGTGGTGCACCACTACCGTTAACCACTTTCGACCTCGACCTCGTTCGAAGGATTTCCGGTGACGCGAGCAGCTCGCGACCTCGAATCGTACAACCCTGCCACGAGGGATGAGGGACGAAGTGCAAACGGCGGGAGAATGATGGAGAAGAGAAGCGAAGAAGTGCGAAAGAGACGAACGATCCACCGGTCGCTTCCGTTCTTAGCGACGAATCAAACTATTCTCGCGCCAATACTTTCTTCAACCGTAATATCGAAAAAGAAATTAAAAAACGCAAACAAGGTCATCAACATCGTGGATGAACGAAAACGGAAGTTATCGCATGCACATTAATGGGAACGACAACTCTTGCGGAGCTGACTATTGTTAAAATTTTGCGAAGCATATTCAAAGTCGCGTCAAATGGAATTCTTCCAGTTGGTATATTGTGAACAACGTCTAAAAACTTGATCGATGATTTCGTAACAAAAGATCCGAGTGAGAAGCGTGTCCTGGAAACTGAGTATTTCGTAAAACACGTTTCGAAGAAACGGAGAAAAGCATCGAATTCGTCCAACAGCCTAACGATGATTCCACCAATGAGGGAAAAAAAGCTGAAGCGAAATCTCTCTCAACGGGAGAATAGGACAACGAGAAAAAGGAAAATAAAAGAATGTAATTAATGGCCGTTGAGTCTCACAGCGAAAATTGCAACGGTATCTCGCGTTTTGCGGGTCACGCGAAGGGAGAGGGAAGAGATGGCTCTCTCGCGGCAGTACTAGCGCGTGCACCGGGAGATTTGCCCGGCGGACAGTTGACCTAGTTCGTACGTCACAGCCGGGGAAAAAGTGGCACGGCGCGGGTTGGTCAACGGGGACGACGACGGCGGCGGCGACGACGACGGCGACGACGACGAGGTGGATGAAGGGTCTCGTACATACGTACGCGAGCGCGACGCGGAACTCACTGAAGCACTCGCAGGGCAGCTTTTGACGTGAGCGGCTGCAGCGCCGAGCATGAAGCGGCGGTATCTCCCCCGCGGTGGCGCAGTAGAGAAGCTTTTCTCACTAACGGAAAGGTGATATATATATATATATAACTATATGCGATGATGAAGCGTGCGCGGGGCTTCTAGTTCGCGCGAACCTACCACCGCTATGCTAGCGCCACACCGGCCCGAAATGCTGCTGATTCTTGGGTACCTACCCTCGCACTTGGGTACACTATATGCGCGATCGTTCATTCGTGAGCAGATGCGAGAGAGAAAGACAGAGGGAGAGCGACAACGTGGGACCCTGGAGGGGTGAGGTGGAAGAAGGTGGAGGAGAATAAGAGAAGAAACGTGTATCTCTCTCTCTCTCTCTCTCTCTCTTTTTCCTTGCGGTGCTCACATTCTGCCGTGAAGCAACCCCCTTGTCCTCCCGCTTTCATCCCGCTCCTCCTCGTTCATGGCTCGAGTGGGTACGCTCGCGAGCTTTCGAAACCACCCTCCAAAAACTGCGTGGCGCACCGGCAGCACCGAAACGAAGCAAAGGGACCCCGAGGAGAGCAGTATCACGACCAACAGCAACTAGAGAACAGCAGCTAGAGAGCCGCTCGCGTACCTACCACCACGCGCGCCATTCGGCCTCGGAGACCTCCCCTCCATATCGATCACTAGCGCGCCAGTCCGTACGCCACAGCATCCACAAGCCGCCTCTGTATACCGAGACCCGTCAACATCATCCAACTGTGTGCGCACCATTCCCACCCACCCACACACGTTCTTCTCTTCCCTCTTCGCGTTCCCTTCGTCAACCGACGAAGGGAAACCCACCCCCGCGCGACGCGAGGACCTTCTTCTTTTATCGTACTATCCGCTTTGTTTTTTTCCCCTCTTTTCCCCTGCTCCCTTTTTCATCTGTCTTTCATCACACTCCTCCTCGCTCGTCGGTGCAGTTCATCCCTCGTCTCGCACCTGCCCGTCCCATCGCGAACCAAAAAAAAAATTCCTTTCTTTCCTCGTTTTATTATCTCGGTATGGGAGATTGCCGTAGTAGTAAGGGAAGCTTGCCACAGAGAAATGCGTCGAGTGAGCCTGCCGGAAAAATATTAAAGCGTGAAAAGGGAACGTTTTAAGGGACGGTGATCGTCGGTGGAAAGCCTCGGGCCGTACGCTCTCTACCATCCCATCCAGCTACCCCCTACCTTGTGACAATCCCCCTGCATCTGTGAATACGAGGGCGCGCGATGAAAGTTCTCGCGTGTACTAAACACAGACACCAGCGGCAATCTCCATTTATGAGTGATTTCTTTTTTCCATGTGCGGGGAAGCGCATTAACCGGTAGTTGAGAGTTTAACGATACCCAGACCTTTCGTTCGCGAACGTTCTTTTTCCTACGGTTGGTATATTTGATTGTTGGAACATTATTGTGACAATTCTTTCTAACGAACTTAATCGACGTACGTCGATGAGTTCTTTTCAATCTGGCAACCGTCGTTGCATATATATGTGAGGAGAGAAAATGATGCGTAAATGTCATCGTCCAGGCGTTAATAGCGATGATTAGCTATAACTATGTATTATCGGTCTCGATGGGAAGCATTGCACTTGGCATAATCGGCGAGAATGCATTTGGCGCGGAATGATTTGTAGCCGAGATGTACGGTGAGATTAGATGGAATCAGAAGGGGGGATGACTACAGCCGATCGGGTGGCGGAATCCCGCGGCTGGGTTCGTGCCCGACTCGTACCCTCTACGGAACACGATGTACATATAATAATATGCGTAGGTACCGTCATACCGAGCGAAGACCACGCGACCCAGTGGGAATCCGGAGATTCTCGACGTTGCGTACCTTGATTTCCCTGTACTCGGTACCGCGCCCCTTTACCAATATCGCGCGCGCTCCGCATCTTCCATCTCCTAACGTTGTTCTACGTGCGCCAATGGACATCTCTTTCATCCAGGTGCCCTTCCTTCTTCTATTCTAGAGTAATTACCAACTGCCTGTGCTTAATTACTTTTGCGTTTGTTTGCCGCGCGTTGTTTTCTACCGAACAATGGCACAACTGTACCGTCAGTTACTTAAAGTTTGAAATATAAGCCCCGGTCTGACAATAATTGACTTGTACTACTTCGGTATACAAGGAGTTTCGCTGACGTTCGAGGAGAAGAGTAATGAGAGCGTAGACTATAATTTATCTCATTCACTGAATTTCCAAATAAGACGCGTTCCGATAATTTAGATGAGGTTAAATAATTTTAAAAACCTGACGAGACAAATCCACTCATAGTGTTGATTTGTCCTAAAAATCTATCGTTTATTCGCTCTCTTTTTCTTTCCCATTGTCACAGGATCGCATATGGACAAAGAAACACAGAGAGCTAAACTCACGAGTCCTCTCGAGTACAGTCGTATACATTTTTGCGTGTAATGAAAGGAATGTTTTACTTTCAATCCCGTACGAGTGGAACACAGCTCGACAACGAGAATGATGAATATATGGTTTCCGGTTGGCCGATTGGCTGCAACTGTAGATACGTGAACATTGTGCCATTCAAACACACAGTGAAAACACGTTTTTATTTCCCTCGTGGGTGTCTTGGTAGGCCATCACGAGGGTACGATGTAGTTTTACCTCCTTGGAGCGATACACCACGCGAAACACACCACCGGGGACTTCTTTTACGGGGTCGAGTTTCTTTCTTCAAGATTCTACGCTTCTCATCCTCTCTCTCTCTCTCTCTTTCTCACCCTCTTTCTTCCCCTTCGTTCTCTTGATCCTCTCCAACGTCTTATACCCTCTTGCGTATACTTATACCGACTTGCTCATTTTCTTCGTTCCTCCACGGCAACTTCATCCGGAACGAGAATTACCCGAGAAGAATGAAAATCGTGGAAAACTTATTTTCACGACTCGTCGTCTTCGCATACCGCTCCAGTGTTTAATTTGATTTTACATGGTTTTCTCGAAGGAGTCCATGTTAAGAAGCTTGGAAAAGCTTTTTTCCATTGTGCGGATTTTACTTCTTTAATGTGAAACGCGACGTCGGCATTCTGAAATATTCACTAAAATTGTTTTTAACTCAAAGCACTAATCAAAAACATCGCTCCTCCCCCCGTAGCGTATGCAAATATTCATTGTATCAGTGGATATGCGATTACAATTCCTTTCGTTGTTATTTCGCGCGGTTTTCGGTACCGAAGAATAGTGACGCGCGATAATGAGCCAGTGTCATAATGAGAATCTCGTTTGGCTATTTTCTGTTTGAACTGTCCGGACTCTCAACTTCGCCAAATAGGATGCGCGCACATATACGCGATGATATATCTAGATATGAAAGGTAGACGAGAGTCGGGTAAATTTCGTCGAGGCTTTAATAGCGTCGAAATTGCATTGTATTCAACGAGGATAATTGTATTTACATGGGTATCGCACCGTCGCCGAACTCGTTTAACCCTCTCAACGTCTCTCTATCTCCCGCTCTCACACACGTACACACGTATATTATTTTCCCCAACGGCCCGCGATCTCCAACCGCGATGCACGAGCTCTCGCGTATTCCTCATTATGAAGGTCACCTATTAATTAGTGCGCCGTTAGGATACCGACCGCACGTTGGACACGACCGACCTCGTCTCTCGCCGCTAGAATTATCCACACTTCCCGGTGACTCTGCGTTAGTGGGGGAAGTCGCTATCGCGGTTAGGACAATGTCCATTTGGGTATCTCCAGTGCAACCCCAAATATGAAAAAAAAGACAATTCAATCACCCCGATATCATGGAAGAACGAGCGGAAACGTTGAACAGCCTCGTTTCTTTTTTTTGTCGGGGGAATCTTCTATTTCCTTATCGCATGCATTCTCTTACTCCTTACAACAAAGAATATAGAACGTATTTACGAAAAGTTACGAGAAACAATGGTTTATTTATCTTGATGGTATAATAGGATTGAATCGTCGACATAAAATTTACAATGCGTGGTTGGTGCGATAATAGGTACATTAAGTGGGAGAAAGCACATCGAGTTCGTACGAAGGACACAGGGTTGAGTAGAGACTGTAATAGCAACACCTGCAACGAGATCCTTCCTATATTATGTCGAGGATATTACACGCTTTGGAGGTAGATTGTTTACAGTTGGTATTGTACCTCGTCCCTTCCACGCTCCAAAGCCCTTCCACCTTTATCATTTAATTCCATGATGGAGCCACGCATCGCTCCCGTAATTCTCGTAACACGAACCAGCATACGAGCCGATATTATTACGGATTTTAGTCAAAACCAGCCGTCCAACTCCTCGTAAACTGTAACCAATGAAACTCACCTAACCAACCATGTAGCATTGCTTACATTGAAGCCACTCAAATTTTCGAGTTCGTCAAGCACAATGAACAGCAATGAACTATCTCCGATATCCGTTTATGAATAGAGTTCGATCAATCATGTACTATCGTTTAACAAACATTCATTTATACGAGAGATCGTAGGCAACCATCAGAGAAATAAACAATTAACGGTTGACATATTGTCGAAGAATTAAACTTTAGTATTACGATTTTACGTATATTAATCATGACACGAAGGAGCAAGAGCGAGAAATATCTCGCTTGTACATTTCTCTCTCGGCTTGAACTAGTTGGATGACGAAGTTACGGGGGGAACAGCGCCAAGGGACGAGGTTTGACAAACAACATCACTATTCATTGTCTCAGTGAAATCCCGGGCGTTACCGTACGAGAACAATTCGTTGCCGTCGTAATAATCAGATTAAAATAGCGTCTATATATATTCGAGAGTATTGTCTCTTCGTCGTGACACAACGTTACGCCTCGAAATTGAATCGAAAAATTGTCCGATTTTCAATTTGATCGACTGTAGATAGAACGCTATATTTATCGTTGTTCCACGAGGTTGATTTTTATCTCGAAAATACATTTCAAAATATATTCATAAAAATCGAGAGTATTTTATTTCACAGCAATCGAACAAAACCAATAATTTTTTTTAATATTGTGCGTAATCGGGATTTGGCAAATCATCTCAAATAAACTCGCGTACCAACCAAGACCGAATAATTAACAATACCATTTAGAGGAAAAACATTGGAGAGGATAAAAATGTTCGTTTACACATCAAATACTCGAAAATTGCCTCTTCAATATAGACAGAGCGAATGGAATAGTTACTGTATTT
This sequence comes from Netelia fuscicornis, assembly GCA_946811545.1. Taxonomy (NCBI): domain Eukaryota; kingdom Metazoa; phylum Arthropoda; class Insecta; order Hymenoptera; family Ichneumonidae; genus Netelia; species Netelia fuscicornis. Next base: position 46,686,709 of record OX328013.1, read on the forward strand.
TGGCGTATACCACGCCGAGATGAATTAACGTACGCCAGGCCGAGGATAAACTCGTTTCGGGATTAAAAGAGCTCGTCCGAGCGGAAAACTGCCACTTTGTTTGAGCGCAATAATTGCTTTTTTTTACGCTGCCAATGCCAACGAAACTGGAGGCACGGGGTGTCGAGAGACACCACCGTGATCTATCGTTCTCCGCGTACAAAACCACCGTACAATAAACCCTTCCTCCGACTAAACAATCTCATCCATGCGCGTAGATTGCCATTAATACGTGAGCAGGAACAAATTGTAAAAGTCGATGAATGAGCTACAAAGAATTAATAATTCAAATCTCTCCTACAAACTTTACATCGAGCAGTTGTTTTATTTTAACACTTCCTCTTTCTTAGGAGCTCTAGAGTCTTATAACGTTTCGTTCGCTTACTTTATACGTCTCGAATCACTGCATCGAGTTCCAGAACTTTACATTTTGCACGGATTAAAATAAGTAAAGCTTTTCCAACATATTGTTAGATAAAAGCTACGTGATGCTTTAATATCGGATGCTTGAACAAATGAATAGCAATAATTTATAAATTTACGAATAATAACAATATTTCGAAGCACTTTGTTTTTTGTTAATACTGAACAACGTTTTTGACGTTCTACCAGTAAAATTGGTGATAAATTCGGCGATAAGTTTGGCGAAGAGTGTCGCGCGAAAATTGCAATTTTAAATAGAAATAAGAGAGGGTATAGAGTAAATTTGCGTCAGTCTGAGCCAAAAAATGGAGGTGGAAAAGATAGTATACCAACGGTGAAAAAGTAAGAAGGACTATTACGTAGGAGAGATCGCGTAAGCTCTCATGCGCCCTGGTATACCCCGGTAACACCGGAAATTAGTTTTCTCTCCGGCGAACGAGCAAACGTCGTGCATTTTCATAAGGGTTCTCCCGTTACGGGTATCCTCGCTGACTCTTCTTTTAACAGGCATACATGCGCACGTACGACCGTACCAACATCAACACACATCCACTATCGAGAATACCCTCTCACCCGGGCATATAACACGAAAAATATAACGACCTATATTTCAGAAGTCAACATGTTCGAACGATTCCAATGGATCCTCCTCGACACTCAATTTGACCCTCAACTTTATTCCATTTTAAATCTCACTTTTCGCCTTTCGTTGTATCGTCCCATTTTTTAGCCAACGGACAGCGTCTCATCGAAATAAGCTTTTCAGGTAGAACGAGGCTAATAGGTTTTTACGATTGAAAAAATTAAATTTTCGTCTGTTCAAAGTGGCTTTTCTTTGGCTGTTCATTATTTTAGAATCTCTCTATGCTCCACGCTAGCTTGAATTTTACACTAATAGCGGCTGCTGGCTCTCGGTAGTAACTGGGTGTATTTTAAAAAGAACGCCCGTGGATATATCCATATATATACACATATATATAATGAATATCGAGTCGAATTACCAGAGCATCCTGGTAGAGCCTGATAAATTAATAATTCCTCGGATATGCTCCCTCTCTCCTCTCTACTCGTTGGTCGCTGTTCCGTTTATACAGCATACCATCCTAGCAACCTGACAGGCAAACCCCCTTTCAACCACATACTCTGCAATGCATATTATAATCGACCGAGTATAATGATGCTCGGGTTCCTTTCAACATCCTCATTAATACGCAGTAATACTTCCTATATAACGAACAAAGTGCTAAGAGCGTTCCAAAAATTACCGTTACAAAAATGTTCTAACTCCAAGTCAGAATATTTTATGAATATTACCAAATTATTGTGATACTTCAATATTTTAACGAGCCGCATACTCGTGACGTTAATTTATGGTCAATTTGTCTAAAATTTATCCTACAAAATATTATTAATGCGTTTTTAAATGATATTTAACTTTGTAGTTTCGTCTCAGACCCCGTCTGACTGCACCGCGTTGCTACTACTTAGTTTTATACCCACCTGTTATCTAGAGCCACTGGAGTAATATGACGCTCTCCATTAGACGCGCATACTTTATTGTTAGTTTAAGACTTATGAGGTATAAGCAAAGTTCATACGTCATACCAGAACAGCGTGAGGTTGAGTGAAAATTGTTGGGTAGAGTTCTTTATGACATGTCATTGGATTATTCGTTCTCGTCGATCGCCACTCCGAACTATTAATCAGTACGAATGCGTATTTTCATCGTACACGATCATAATGATCTATTCATTCCGCACGTTTCGTCACTCGTCGCTAGTGAAAAATGTTTCACCGGCTGACTATATGCCTGTTGCAATTCATACAATTATTGGCACTGGAAACAAAAATCTATAATTGCAGTGTGTTTAAAAAATCTTCATAAATTAAGTAACTCTGATTAGCATTAGTCGTAATATCTTTGACGAGAACTATTATTCGTAATTTCGATACAAATTTCAATACTTGCTTAAGCGTGCACCTAGTCGTTTATTGAAATTCTCTCTTCCTTCCTATATCTAATGGGAAAGAAATTAAAAAGACAGCATGATATACCGTATGGTCGTGCGGTCACCATTTATAATTGATACACCGAACAATGGGTCAGACAGAACAATAACGCGTCGCAGAGAGCAGCCAACGTGTAAATTTAATTATAACAGTGTCTCTCTTCTCTGCCATAGAGCCGAGAAATTTCATAATACGTACCCGCTGAATCGTGAACAAAAGTTTTCCCACGATGGACCAATATAAGTCTGAAGAATATTCCTTCGGGTATGCACCCCCCCCTCCCCCCTCTCGTGTCATGAAATCCTTCACGGTTTACGCGCATATATATTCAGTATAATAAAAGGTGCCAGTAACTATTTCCAACAACGCAGCTTGGAGAAGACTCTCTATTCGCGATAAATATACTCAACAATACGAATATTTTTTCGTATAGATATCCATAAGAGAACTCTGAATATGTGAGGGGGATACAAAGTTGAATGAAACTGGCTTTTCACAAAAGCTTTTCCGAGTCTTGTTTTTCTCCCCTTGCTCACAGTGAAGAGGAAGTACATATATATGCACACACCTATATGTACGCGTATACTTGGCCAGGTCGCGTGTTCGTTCGCAAATTCACGGCTCGAATAGATTCTCTCTTTCGCTTTTCTCTAACCAGGAAGGGCCTGTGGGGCTCTCTCGTTGATAATAATGACGAGAGAGCGAGCGGGCGAGCGAGCAAGAGAGAGAGAGAGAGAGAGAGAGAAAGCCGAACGAAAAAAGTGTCGAGTTCTGCACATTGCAGCCAGTTGATGACGTAACCCGGCCACCCTCTACCAGGAACTTGGTACTCTCGGGTATGCATTCTGATATAGATATGTGTACGTGTCTGTGTGTGTGTATGTACGTAGGTCGAGAAGGACAGACCGGGGCAAGCGAGAGGAGATGAAATCGTATGTAGGTCGGGACTCTGTCAGTGCCACGACCCCGTTTCGTCCTCCATCGGAGTTCGCTTCCTTGCTCCGTTATAAACCCTTTCTATCTGGCATCCCAACTCCCATCCCCAGCCTCTTTCGCTGCTCCACTGCTTTCCAGTCTCCGTGTACCTCCTCTTTCCATCCTCTGGTTCACTGAACGAGCAACGCCATCAGTTCAACTACCATCGCTGTACCAAGAGCCCAACAACGTTCAACCGGACACGCAGAGGCCTCCAACTACGGTAAACCATTCCTGGCCACAACCCCTCGTTCACTCTCCCAGAGAACAGAAGCAAATCCCTAAATACATTAGCGCCCCTTTGTACGGTGTTACTTGTCGGGAACGATCGTGCAACGCTCTAACGAGTTCTTCCTCATTGTCAACATCGGCGGCGTCGTCGTCGTCGTCCTCATCGTCATCGTTATATCGCCGAGTTCTCTATCCCGATTCGACTCACTGTCAATAAGAGAAAGAAAGTTTAATATTACGAAGTCGCGAATTCTTTTTCTTCGCAAACTCATAGTAACGACTGTCGCGTATACAAAAAGTATATATATAACAATAATGGAAGACGTTCGTGAAGATACGAGTATCTTGGATAATTAAAAAAAATAGGAGAGAAAAATATGAACGTCGGGGAATATCAATATCCCGGTTCATCGTCTCGTCAATGCAGACGGTGGAGCGAAGTAACGAAAACCCTTCGGGCGCAACGACACCTTTTACTATAAGAAACAGCTTTGATACTCGAAGAACGTGAGAAACGTCTGCACGAGCGCAATATATCCGAATGCAATTTATCCCGTAGCCACACGCACGAACTCTCGTTTCTGGCATATGTGTGCTCTGCGTCAGACGACTCGAAGGTACCTACCGGCGGTCTTCGGGGTGAAAAATTTTTCATGCAAAGCGAAGTACGAAATATTCACGTTTTATTATTTTTCCCGTTTCGCGCGTTCAACCAGGTCGGGGATGACGACGATCTCTCAGCGTATCCGAGTACTAGCACTCTAGCTCTTGCACCGTATATCGCATCAATATATACTCAAATATATATATATAAACATGGATACCACATATCACACTTTTCCATCTACCGTGAAAAGTAATATTTACATCGTTTTCAATGCGATACTCACTCGAGCACTCAAAAGTTGCGAAACATGAAATACGAAATCGCTATAAGGATATATACGTAAGCGATATACAACGCGCATGATAATAAAATGTACGGTATGAAGATGGATAACGGGAATGGTAGAGAAAAGTAGCGTAGATTACGAGAGCTTGTGTAACTCCGTTACGTAAAGATTTAAGGGGTGGATTCTATAATAATGTAGAATTTAGTCGATTATAATTATTTTATGACCATTAATTAACTCCGTGTAATTAAAAAAATCTACAATAGTTTACTTACAAATCCACGTTCTAAGAAATTAGCAATGATCAGAAAGAGAAGTAAAATTATCGCACAGGTATCGATTCTATTGTATTGGTCTAATAATAATAATAATAATAATAATGTGATAAGATGTTCTAATTAGTCGCGAACTGACGTAATTTACGACATACCTTTCGACACATCATTATTCATTGCCCCAATCCCTCGACACTGCAACATTTTAATTATTTTTATCGGTTTAAGAAAACTGTATAGCGACTTTTATTTTTCGTTTTCAGTTACTGGGCGTCGGTCGATTCAACGATCATCCAAAACAGAGCCCGCTTTGCTGGATTGTAGGCACCTTCTTTATCCCCGGGGAGCGCGTGAAACGAGAGTTTCAGTCTCGCACTCGCAGGTGGAGGTTTATGCATCTCAATCGTACTGAAGCGCGGGCTCTTCCTTTTTTTCCACAGGGACGAGAAACGGAAAAGACATCAAGGAAAGGATCGGAAAGCTTGCTATTATAAAATAACCTAAATTTTAAGGATATTTTTCAAAATGTTTATTACGTATAAAACAGTGCGATAAATCTTGTTTTATTTTGCTTAGAGCAACTCCATTCTGAGGTCACAAAAAACCTTTATTACAAAGAAAAAAAAATCATACAATAATTTCTCTCTTATACACGGATGCGTCAAACGCATCGATTCTAATCTATAATTACAGTCTATAACTATATATATTTGTCCAACTCTCATATCGCACATTTCAAAATCTGCAAAATTTTTATATCGTACGTATATCTTTTTTAACGAACTTTCTCTCATATATTATCACACTCTCGCAACCTCCCCCATACACCGAATATTCTATTGCACACATAAAATCATCAACAGCCAACCTTGACTCTCGCTCGCTCGCTCGCTCGGTCACAAAAGATGTAAAACACGGTAATGTTATTTGATAGAAAACAATTTTGCAACGCATTCACACACTCTTACTCATTCCATATCACATTTGACAGCTGTCTGCATTTCCACTTCAGGAGACTAGCTTAGAGATACTTTTCTTTTCTATATCTGTTCTTTATTCCTCCAATCGTAGAAAATAGATTTCACCACGAGACTCGCTAATCACATATTAGCCTCCATGCACTCTATGTGCGATTTCACTTGCATTTGATCTTTCTATATTTGCATCGATTTAAAATGTCATGTCCCTTATAACCGTAACTACATATATGTTTTACTTTTGAAAGCATCTGTTTTATCGAAAAACTCAGGCTCCTCGTGCCATAAGTTAAAAAAAAAAAACGTTTTGTTTATATCGAAAAAAAAACATTCCACATAAATATAACGTTCGATCTCATAAATCGCTCATTTTTCTCAAACTATTATTTACATATATCACGATCGTTGCAATGAGGCGATTTTAAAAGATCACTCGACTTATGTACACATATATACAGATTTTCGTAACAAAAAACCATCGAAAATTAAACAATCGTCCAAAAAAAAATTGGTAAGAAACAATTTTTCGCGAAAATCCTATAATTCTCGAACCAAGATTTATTTTGATTAAATCTTATTTGAAGAAAAATAAAAAAAAATCATAATAATAATAATTCAAGTTTTGCTCGACTTTACGCGCCGGTGACGAATGTACATTGGCAAAATTGAAACGTATCATCGACACTCGAAGTTGAAGTTAAAGTCACGTACAAGTCGTAAACTGAAAGCCCACGTACGGACCTTTTTCAACCGGTCACCTACTCGCGTCAAATATTCCGTTTCAATTCACTGAGTCTCGTTTTCCAACCTTCTCCAGTTACCCCTGTTTCACGAGGACGAGCGTCTTCTCCATATATCTCAAATTCACGTTGCCTCCGTCGTTGTCGAATCGATCATTCATAATGGATGAAGATCAAGAGACGGGAAGACATTACTATCATCTGTGCGGGCAGTTCACCACGTGCGGAAACAGCAGACAGTGTATGGATTTGAACCTGTAACGACAAATATACAAAAATAAAATATTTAATCGACGAATTAAAAAAATACGGAAAACTGGAATTTTTGTCAACGCTCTGTAGCTGAATAAAAGTTGGAGCACTTTGGTATAACGTGAATTATAACTCGATTCTGTTGAAACATCTTGGCTAGACGAATACCGTGATTTTTGTACAACTCTTGTCCGTTATGAAAATTGATGACTTGATGTCAAATAAAGACTATTTATTGGTCCTCGGGTCCTCGAGAAAGAGGAAAGGAACGGCGAACTTCGTGACGTCTCGTGGGACTTAAGCCCCCTCCGGTCCGGCAATTATTATAAAGTCAATTAAAACTTATTGAAGCAACGTGGGCCCATCTTAATTATTATTACCCACTCCTCTATTACTTCGTTTCGTACATATATGCGTTTATAGTCCTCCTACTTCCTCTCGGTCGCCGCCGCGGCTTTTCTACCACGCGGACTTAGTAATTATACGTGTAATTGAGGCCTTTGCACAACGATGGAATGTCAGCAGCAGCAACAGCAGCAGCAGCAGCTCGAACGAATAGCGAAAAGGGGACTGATGAAACGGGACTGACTTGCAAGAGGTTCAAGTTTGTAGATATAAATATATACCCCACGGTATTAATATATACGTTTCGATATTCGTAGTAAGAATATTTTTTCTCGAGCCACTGGACACAATATTGTTCGTCGAATCGAAAAGAAAATTTCTTGCGATAAATTTTCGTTGCGTAAAAGTAAATGTTGCGTACGTATAAACGAGGCGAAAAACTTCGGAACTCGGTTATATCGTCTAACTGCGTCCAACGGTAGACTCGATAAACGCCAAAGTTCCTGAGGTAGGACGAGAGGCAACATAAAAAGACAAGAGCAGAGACATATAATGATTTTGCGAAATTACCTCTTCGGATCGTCCTTGGCATCGAACCCGTCGATCTTTACGACGTTCGACTCGTCCCTCGGGCCCTTAGAGTAGCTGAACGATACCTGGAACCAAAAGAAAAGAAATATTGTTTTTTTAGAGCACGAAAAAAAATTGTTTACTGCACGATTCTTATGAGCAACGCTTTTGAGCCCGAACGTGTTTTTCAAATTCAATTAATGCTCAATTATTATAAAAGTGCCAGAAATTAAAAAAGGTGTATCTTGCATGTTTTGTATGAACTCGACTATCATCTCTCTAGTAAAAAAATGATAAACCAGCACGAAAATGTATATATGAGTTTCTCTTGCAAATAATAGAACGAAATCATTTGCTACTCGACGGTTTTGCTTATTGCACGATAAATAAAAGTGTGCAAAGACGAGGAAGACGACGAAAAGAGCGGCTGATTTTTTTATATAGAGAGTCAAAATTTACTACACGGAGGCCTACATGGAATTTATATATCGATGAGATCGATCAAGAATGGATATTATATAGCTCGGTTATTCCCTGACGGTAAAACCATTACCACAGTACTTCGAACTTATTGATCCGTAGTAAAGATTACCGTTTAGAAGCAGCAGGAATGGTGTTCGAATAATAGATCGTTAGATATAACGTATAACAGATGGTGAGATGCTTGTGATAGACGGATCACGATTTTACACGGCTCTCTCCTACGCTCTGTTCTACATACTATATCGAACTGGTATGCTACAATCCACGATACCGATACTATGAAATCGTCTTAAAAAAAATTACCTCCGAAACATAATCGACCATGGGGTCGGAGGTATTTTTCTTCGCATTCTTAAAGTCCATTTAATAACTGTCATGATCGTGCGCGACTGAGGGACGATGACCGTAACGTAAAATCGATTGTCTTACATCGGAATTCAAGGTGAATATATCTCACTCATCGACATTTTAACAAAAATCAATCAGGGCAAGAGTCTACCCTTACTGTATTTAAAAAAAGCAAAAAACATATTTGTATTCCTTGAATTGGAAACATTCCTAAATGCTGTCATTGAAATTTTCCATTAGTACTTTGCGAAACATATTTTTGAATTCGATAATTTGAATGAGAAATTCGTGTTGTACATCGGAATTTGCTGTGTATCGTGTACGTTCGCATGAACTATGCAGATGTTATCACATAGCTGTGATAGTGACCGAACAGAGTGGTATTAAACGACGAGGTGGAGATCATTGGCAAACCCTGGGGGAAAGTGGAGGACTTCTCGAAACGTTTGAGCAACAGCGACAGTGAGCACGGGTGTTCCATGTTTCTGCTCGAGAACAGAAACATCAATCTCTGGATGATCTATGCGCGGTTATATACCTCACCTGTAATGCTCGGGTCGTATCGAATTAAATGAGCTTGTCAAGAAGCAAGACTAGTACATATATACAGAAACGTGGTCGTATACAGATATACAAGCTGAAATTCGTAGGCATATGTATATATTCATTGGAATATTTGCCTTACAAACACACATGCATGACCTATTTCTAAAATATGTTTACGCGAAACGATAGAACATAGAGGTAAGAAACTAAACTGCAAATTAACTCGAGTGAACGAGATGGGACAATCTGCATTCGATAAATTTGTGAAAAACAATCTCTTACCTGTTCGTGGAAGGTGTCTTTGTTGAGAAACTTCATTGGCTCGAGATGGGAGTGAAACTGCTCGACGACCGTGAGCTGTTTCTTCAGTAGATGCTCGATTATGTAGCCCATCGTGACGTCGTCGGGTAATCTTATACGATCACCTACGGTTATAAACTTTCCACCTCTGTAACAAAAACAATTGATCAAATTGTTAGCATATAACGAGAATATTGTTTCTCTCGAAAACACAATGATATATTCGTAGGCGGCTTTTGATAGCGAGTCGAGGTTTCAAAACGAATCGAAAGGCGATCTGTAGATTGGTTCGTTCATTCTATTGGCTATAAAATATTGATCGAATCAAGAATTATTTATTTCAACGCTGTATGTTCGTCGAACCAAATTAAAAATTATGTTCCCCGGATAAAATGTAAGCGTTCCGATGTCCAAAGTTGCGTGCAAGATGCCAGCAGCTACGAAATAACCAGGAATGCTGGTTATAACAAGCCGCTACATCAACGCATACACGGTTTTGCGTGTCCCCGTCTCGTCTCGCGTAAATTCGAGCGTGAGCTGATCGATATGAATAAATTGAGAATCTACCACGCGCGTAATATACGTCGCGGAATCTCAAAAAGAAGGATAATCAGAGGTAGCTCGCCGCTCAACGAAAAGCCTTGGTTTCAAACATGTAAATGAACGTCAAGCCCTTTCATCCGCGGAATAATAATTCCTTCGAAACAAGAAGAAACAAAAGTGAGAAAAAGCAACTTGCAACGAAGTGGCTGTGACACGAGAATCACATCTCAAGGTCTTACCACATTTTATTTGCGAGATAAGTTTTCACCAACTGCGGTCGAACATAAATATTGGCAAATAACGAATACGACGAAAGAAAAAGCGAGTGGTAAATATAAAGAGAAAAAGTAGCCCGCGTAACACGAGTCTCTCTTCTTACGTCGATTCTTTTTTTTTTTATAGGAGACTTGATTTTTCGCGGTGAGATTTTATAGCTGTACGTGTATACGTAGGTACATGGGAAATGAAAACCTCAAGGGAGAGTTTTATCGAACGGATTACATCGAGAGTATAAGAACGAGAGTGAGGAGATGTGAATTGAATATGCTATTTGTCAGGTGTGTCTACTACCTTGCTAGCTGTGAATTTTCCATGTTAAATGAGATTGGAAAAATATCGAAAGAATAAAAACTATAAAACATTGGCGGATCTCGAGATCTCAACATACGACTGTCGTGTCGACCAATCGTACATCGATGGAAATTTCAAAATCAGAGACACTTACTCGAGGCAAATCTCTATTATTTTTATAGTCTTGGAACTCGACGGTTCGACAATCTGGCAATCTGGCCAATTACGTATAGCACATACGATTTGAAAAGTGTTCGCGCGAGCGAGGCCATTCCTATTTCACGGAGTATTTCCTAATTAAGTGTGGAATGCAAGGTGAATCGGAGATATGCGATAAGAGAGGGAGAAGAAGATTCTGTTTGGAACTGTGGGTCCATCGAAGATGCCGACTTTAGCGCTCGACAGACGGCATCGTCGGATTTCCTGCATATGGTAGAGCCGCGCCGATGCACCGTCAAGCTATATATACGAAATTAATTGATACAAGCGGTTGGAGGGGACAGCGAGATCGCGCGCATTCGGTGAATCTCGCCATTCACAGTCTTGGCGAATAAATATCCTGGAAATTCTAAATGCGTATGTATGCGTGTATACTATAATATAAACGGCTCGGCATTTGCTCGCAAAGTATGGACGAGGTGGTTCCCATTGGAGGTTGGTGTGCGCCTGGCACGTTCGATACCTCCTGGTAATAAATGCGAACGTGGTTGCTTTAACGACGCTCAAGCGGTTACCGATTTACTATCCCGAAAGCTGCCTCTCGCTCTGCCATGCGGACGAGATGCCCGCGAGTCTTTCCACCGGCAACGGCTACGCCACACCGGGGAATACAAGTCCGATCAACGGCAGGTGTTTCGCGCGCTTACGGTTACCGTATCTCGGCAGCAAACGAGCAGCTAACAGAAGCATCTCCGATGCACCGAGTGTTTTAAATCGACATCGATATTATTGTATCAAAAATTGATTGAATAAAATATTAACCTTTGAAGGACGGGGGTTTTTACCTTGAAATCGACCGTTTATTTTACACGAAATTTGTGTAAATTGTCAATGAATTTTTCACGTGGAGTGCTCGACCTTCAGACCCGTGGAGAGCCTTTATGTTTATAAAAAGGGTTTTTATCGACGTATCGCGTTCGAATCGATAAAACGCCGTTGTAGCGACTATACCGGAACCGGGAAAGCTAAGAGTCGACAATCTCTCGTCATATCCTCGTTCACCATTTTTTTTCATCCTCTTTGACAAGACGAATGCCGTACGGACGTATATGTCGTGAGAAAAATCGATCGAGCTTTCTCCGCACAGTGCGCCGTTCGTTCTCCTGCGTTTCAGCTTGACGCGTTTGTTACATATACCTATATAGCGTCTCGATCTCTTCTCCATCGCGAGGACGGAGTAGATCGTGAGAAAGACGGAACGAGGGAAAGAAAGATGAAAGAGAGAGAGAGAGAGCGAGAGATAGAAATACAAGCAAGACGAAAAGGCGGAGGAGGGTGGACGAGAGAGGAAGACGAAGAAGGGGCGCGAAAACGTTGTATCGAACGATTCGTGGACATAAATCGAGCCAATTAGAGGACCAACAGGTAGTCACAACTTTGAGAGCATCAGTCGACTGTGTGGGTCTCGCTCCGCTTGTGTTTATACGATACCACCCGTGTATATGCAGTTGGCTCGGACCAACGTCGTCCTGGACAAGCCGGACAAATATCTTAAAGGCGTGCCGCCGCTCCCGGGATTTTTCAACTATACACGGCAAACCACTTCGAAAGCGTTCAACCGCTACGATTTTGCGAATTAACGTAACGTGGAAAATATACAAATAAGAAGAAATGGAAGAATTCGTTTATACGAATAAGTTGGATAATTTATCTTTACGTAAAGGACTCGATCTTTCTCGATTCGCTTATCGCAACGCCTTCGAAGATCTATGAATACTTCGGGGATATAACGACGCCGATTCGTTAGATATTCGTCAGTATAGAATTTCCATTCGGGCTTGACGGAGCGACTCTCCCTCGGGAGTATCGTTTAATTAACGACTATATCCATTAACGAGACGATTAATCGCGTCCCTGTGGATCCGCGGTGAACGAAACATCGTTACTTGTACCACTGTTAGTGTAACGCCAAGTCGAGTCTCTATGGACTTCCTTGTAAACCCAATGGGCTCTGTCTCTCTCCGTCACGGATGAAATTCTACGGTAATCGCTGGAGAGACAAGTGACACGGGGTACGGAGTTATCGGAAGGCCGGTGGGACGTCGTTTCGAAGAGACGAGACTCGTCTCGAGGTCTCGTTTTATCATGAAAATTGCTTCCATACGATTAGAATAATGTTGATTGTTTCAGTAATCAAAGGCCTGACTCTATAAATATATTATACAGATGGAAATAAATAATGACCAGACATTGATAATACTCGCCTGAACTCTGTAAAAATCCATTCGTCGTTCGCGATGAAATAAAACTGGAAACAAATTCCGTCTTAAGAATAATCAAATTTGGCCGAAAGCGAGGAGGGAGTATAAAAGTTCTCGATAAGAGGCAACTTGGCCAATAACGATGCGCCTCCAGAAATTGGAATGCTGACAAGAAGGATTGCTCTCGAGAGCCAACGTCGAACGAACTCGAGGATAAAGAGTGCGGGAAGGATCTTTGCTCCCTCCCTCCTTCCGTTTTCTTCCATCCGCACGAAGAGAATAACGTCAAGAAATTTTCATCGTGCCAATTAGAGGCCCATGGATAAGAAATAAATAGTCTAGTGCGCTTAATTAACATTTTCTGTTTCGATTGGGCCGTTGTGTCCTCGGCTCCTTTTCCTGCCTCGTTCGTTCTCGCATCCCGGTTTTCTCTCTCCCTCTCCGCCCGTGGGACGCACTCATTAGCAAATACCACAATCGGATTCTCGGTCTACCGCGCGACCCTACACACACGTACGCGCGCACACACCCTTCTACACAGTTCTTCGTTGAATGTCGGTCCGTTGAAAATGGACGCATCCTCCGTTGACCAGTCAAATGGCCGCTCACCCTCTGTCCTCTCGCATCCACGAGGGACCTTCCTGAGATCGTTTTAATTGGGCAGATTAGTACCAAAATCGCGCGTCTCCTCTACTCACCGTTTTCTGCGTAAACATCGGAAGACTTTTCAGTATAGCAGCTTTCAGCCCTTCGCGCGTCTCGCCATTTGCCGTTGTTTACGGAGAAACGGCATAAGCCATTTCTTCGATCTCGAGCTACGCTTCTTCATTCTTAACCCTCGCAGCTTTTTTTCCTCGATCGTCCAAGGGCCCAGCTCTCTCGAATTCACCACCGATGGATCGGAGTCCCGCAATAACGTTTATTCTTTTCCATCCGAGGCGATCCTCTTGTACGATCGGGGCCGCTTCTGAAACGAGCGTGTTGCTCATCCATCGGCCGATTCCTCTTTCGGCTTTTCTAACACACGGACGAAGACGAGGAAGAGAGACGGGCCACGAGAAGGGGCCAATGGGTCTCGAACGAACGGGGGAGAAAGAGCGGGAATATCGGTCTCGTTAAAATACCTTGCGACGAAATCGAAATTTCGGGGTTAAGTGGGTGAGAGACCGCTAGCTATCCTCGTCGTATACCAGTCGACGTCGACTCTTCTCTTGTTTTTCTTACTACTTGCTCCCTTCGTCTTTTTATCCTTCTTTTCTTTCTCTCTTCCATCCCTCGTTTGTATTTTGTCTCTCGAGCCCCTCTCCCTCCAAAAACTCTCGCCGACTTAACGAATTTCTTCGTCTTTCCTTCCACCCGAACTCTCTTCTCGATCTTTGCTCATCGGAGAATTCTTCGGTTTCAAAAGTAATGGCGAAGACAGCCCCCCCCCCCCTACTTTCGTCTTGCTTCAAGAAACTGACTTGATGTATCGTCAACAAGGCGTATTACTCCTCGCACGAACCTTCGGATCTACTCGTGCTGCCATCGACGCTTTCGCGCTTGGAATTCGAGGAATATTCTTCATTAAGGAGAGACCAGAGTTACCGAGATATTCGGCTGTCATCCAGGTGGACATTCGTCACGATGATAAATTGCCCCTAGACTCGCCAGTTCTGAATAACCCGACCGGACGATCGAGCGAACAGAGAGCTTCGTGTTTCGTCGTTACTATTCCAAGTATTTAGTAACAACTCGTAAACTCGACTCCTTCCGTAGTTTGGAAATTACATAGTTCATACGTATTCACGATTCATGCATCGCCACTGTTCGTATCGCAAAAAAGAAGCAAGTGAGAAACAAAAGATTCGAGCCTCGCGGTCTCTTATCCATCGACGATCTCGAGGATTGCGAAGAGTAGGGATATGCAACGACGAGAAGAACGGATCGTAAGGAATCGATCGTCGATCTCGTTGCTCCCTCTCTCTTTCTCTTGGTACGAAACGAGTTGTACATACGAATATGGTGGCAATAAAACGAGACTGGCATCGGTAACAGGGAACACAAAGCGTGCTCCCGTCCCGCCACTCGAGTTCTTCGCGGCGCTCAATGGAATTGAGACGTTACGGACGCTCGGAAAACGGCGCCTGGGCTCGATGGTGCCGCCGACTTAGAGATCGAAAGAGCAATTGGATATACTCTACGGTTATACTCCGCCGTTCGACTTGCAAGCGAGCCGCCACTTTACTCCGTACACCCAAGCGGATGCTTACTATCTCGTTACTCTCTTACATTTTTTTTATCGACCTCGCGATCAGATTTGTGTATCGTTGTAATACGTTGTTTTTGTCTCGTATTAGCATTTTATATTTTCCTTTCTCTTTTTCGAACGACATATTTTTTTCGAAGGACGTTGTATTCGCGATAATCACGTTGGTATTTAATATTCTCCTAGGTTTATAAAGCTTATAATCGTATTTTATACAGGACGAGTATCGTATTAACGAGTTGGGTACCGGAGAGACGGTAGGATTTCAAAGATATATACGATCGTTCTCCCGGACACCTTCGTCTCTCTTTTTCGACTCGACACTTTACCGCACCGTAACACATATTTGTGTGCGTGCGTGCGCGGTACGAAAGATCCATAGATCACACGAGCGAGCCTCTCGTTTCCACGGCTACCTCGCATTTGCCTCTTTCCTCGGACCTTAGGAATGCCCAAATTGGTTTTACGAGCCGCGAGCTCGTAAGATATGCATATGTATGTAGAGAAGCGTGGCGTAATCGACGCGGAAAAAGAATCCAATTAAGCGCGACCAATAATCGAAAAAGACTTTGCATTTTTTTTTCATTTTTGCTCTTGAAATGTTGTTTTTTACCGATTTGAGCTCGAGGAATTCGAAGGTCTGTCGATTAGATCGAAACTAGAAATACTGGTCGGGATTTTACGAGACTAAAAATACGAAATAATACTAATTACGTCCTCTCGAAAACGAAAAGTATAAAATATTTTGTGACCAAAGTTACGGGACAAAAATTGTGTCGATTTTGGTATTGCATTTCCGAGGTTGAACGCTTATCGTGGAATGTAATACGTTATTTGCGATCGATCCTTTCGTAAACGAACGATAAATTGTACATAAGCGTTCGTACCGGATATTCCTCCGGTGCGTGCAACGAGGGGCGGACGAGACCGACGTCTCGACTACGGGTGCGGTTGCGGGGAGACCGATCGTCGCACTCCGAAGAGCCAATTCAAGAAGAAAGAAAAAAGAATAAAGAAACGTTCGACGCTCGGTGGTTACGCAAATTCTTCCTCTGGGAAATAGCAAGTTGCATCGGGGGACTGTACATAGCCACGACGCGGTGACAAAAGGAAGAAAGGCGAGATGGGAAATCTCGATCGAGTTTGAATCGGCCTCGAATCGCGAGGACTCGTCGTGGGCGGCTGACGGGATCTCCGCGAGATAATAAAGCGAGGGTGGATGGAAAAAGGAACGAAAACATTCCAGCCAGAGAAGCAGGCCTGACTTACCTCCATCTTGCATTTTTTCAAACTGTTAAAGTATCGAACGTAGATACATATTTTTAAAGATTATTATAGTCATCGTTGATAATGAAACAAAATATTAACGATTATCTATACGCAAATGCGATTATTGTAATTTATAAATAATAATCTTCGAAATTCACCGACAATGGCACGATCTAAGCATGAAAAATGACGGAACATTAATTATCGCAATGAGTTATTGTAATTTTGACCGTTAATCACATCAGTAATAATAATAGTAACTGTCCGAACTGACCGGCCAAGAGGCGGAATGGTTAGAGAGCTTGGTAAATTGAATAATACGAGCAAGAGGGCCATCTTCTCGTCCGATGGCGTTGACTCGAGTTTATTGAGAGCACAACGATCGGGGCCTACGAGAGAGACTCTCGAGTGACAATCGACGTCTGCCCGTCCCGTTCCTCAATGGGAAAGCGATTCGATGCACTTGTCACCCGGCGAGACCATCGGGTCCCCTCGAGTGTTTCCTTGGCTCTCTTTTCTCATATCTCCTCTCTCCCGTTTCGAGTACACGACAAACTCAGTCGACATAATTAAATATAATTGTATACGCTTACGACAGTCGTATCGGAAACTTCGATTATGAAATGGAAGGAAGAAATTTGTGAAAAGAGAAATTGTCTATTTTGATCAATTATGTCGACTTCCGGGACGCGAGTTCCATATGTTATAGAAAAAAAATATCGTATATCACGAATGGGATGTCCTTAATCTCGGGTTTTCATTTTTATCATCGACAATGATTTACAATTTATCATCATTTAGTAGTAACTATGTGAAATATTGTAATAAAGAAGGAGAGCAAAGATTGGATACAAGGATACGGCCGCTATCGGAGAAAAGTGGTCTCGTTAAAGATTTACCATGGCCATCGCACTCTAAATTATGATTGATGACGATTTAATTGATTAAATTGTACGGAGCAAAAGTATGATTGTGCCTGATTTGTTTTGCCACGATTTCAGCTTTTCCAGAAAAACAATTCTGAGTAATCCAATGGGATCTCGACAATTTCCATCTTTCCGTACAATGAAAGAATTTTTTTTCTAAATTTGTGAGAATGGAGAAGAGTAAGAATAACAGGATTAAACGAGAGGAACGAGATAAAGAGGGTTGCAATGATAATGCAAGTTGGGAGACCAATAAAAAGAAGAGTGAATAGAGAAAGGTAGAAGAAGAATGAAAGAAAGAAAGAGAAGACTTTTGTGATAGTAAGAAAGGAATGCGAGTCGAGGGAGCCAGGGGCGTATCTGATCTTTAAACAGTATTTTCACGGTGTCTGATTTTCTCTTTCTGTCTCACTCGGGAGATACACTTGACCACCACCACCGACGTGACGAGCTCGATGCATTCAACCTGTTCTCTGGGGCTCTTGGCGAACGACTCTCGAGTTGTGCGTGTCATGCGTGACCGATCACGTCCGATAGCGTTGCAAAAGAAATAAAAACGAAACAAAAATAAAACGATATTGGAAGAAAAAGAAAGCGAGAGACTACACCGTAAAAAAAGGTCTTGACCTTGGTTCGTGAATTGACGAGATCTGTTGCAACGATTCTTAACGAATTTTTATACTCGCACCGACCGAGTTAATCTCGTGCGATAACAGAAAGTATAGAAATCACTGTGATAAAAAAAAAATTAAAATTTACCCAGCGACAGGAACCATTTTGAGAGCGAGTGCTCGGCTGATGCAGAATCCAGCACCTCCCGTTGCGAACCAGAATTTCACCTTCTGCTGCAACAAAAAAATCACAAAAATGTCAACAAAACAAATTACAATGAAGCTTGAAACGAAAAAGCACTACGTAACGTTATTTCCCTAGATCGGGTTCATCGACCCACTGACTTTTGAAAAACTTTCTTCGATCGACCTAAAAATCCTTGGCGATAAACGCGCTGTAATAAAATCGCATAAATCGTTGACAGCAGCTTGTCCAAGATCGCACGATCACTTTTTGTCCTCGAGGTTTTCAAACGGAAAATACTGGTGAGTTGTGTACCGTAGACACGAAGGCGAGGTACTTACATACACATATATATATATACCGTGGCAGTACGACGACGAAGGTTTTGCAATGCGGTAAGAACTAGGCGATGCATGTCTTCGAGTTGTTGAAGCGAGAGCGTTTATCAAACTCTACGAATAAAGAGAGGTTCACCGCGGTAAAGAGTGTCAGAGAGCGGTGACCGAGGACGACTTCTCTACCAGTGCATAGACACGGGCGTTTCCGGGTCACCGCACGCCGTGCATGCTACTAAACAACCGCAAAATATCCCAGCTGAATTATGAAAGGCTTAATCTTCTCATCCGATAAATTGCGGTTTTCCCACTTTCGTTCCAATGGGCGAGCTTTATGGAATCTCGTATATTTTTGTACGAACGATACGTCATAGATCAATGTTTGCTATCGATCGAACTTATCAAAATCGAACGAAGAAATATCGCTGTCATTCCAGAGATTGATTGAATCGCTTCCGCCTTGTAGATCCCCGCGCGATCGGTATCGATCAAACTAACATAAAACTCGATCGTATCGATCGAGTCTACAAAAAGAAGAGACGAGCGGCTAGTACACCTTGAAACGAGCAACATTGGAATAGAACAACCAGTAACAGGAACAGATTTGATATCTAGAGGGGAGGTTTGCTCGTCCGTTTCGGTTTAACGTTTCCGGTTCGCCACTGCGGAACACGTTCGGTCCCGAACTCTCACTGACCTGGAAACGACGAGTAGCCGACTCGAGTATCGGTGGAAAAAGCTAGCTTTATACGTTGAGTTCGAGCCCGCCATCGTTGAATTATAGTCAGCCCGGTGGCTGTATCGGCGATAGCCAAGAACGATCCTGAGCTGCTTGGCTTCTGTCGGGTGCTCCGCGGCCATTAAGCCACACAGCTTCCTAGGAGCTAAACGGGCGAACGATAGCATCGTTTTACCGGATGGCGAACTCGAGTGCCTGGCCGGACTACCATCGACTCTCGTGTGTGTACTTTTGCCGTGGCCGCTACTATAACCACGCCGGACTCGCCTCGCGATCGTCCGTGTGTTAGCTACTCTCGCGTAGCGATTCAACCGGGTGTGGTGAACGTAAGATATAAGCAGTTATCCCTACTTCGTGAAATCATACGATTATTCGTACTCGTCCTTAGCTGTACTCTGACCTCTGAGCATTGCACGGAATGTGCTGTGGTGCTGCTGAAAAATATATCTCAGTATGTGAACAAGGGGGAAAGATCGTAATAGTAAAATGTCAGAACGGTTTGAAAGTAAATATAATGTATTATCGATTTAAACATTTACCGAAAATTTCGATTTTTCTTCATCCTTTTTCCCACAGAATTTCGCGAGACGCGTCGCTTTTGCTCGAATTGTTAAAAACGAAGGGATCGGTTAGGTGACTACGTACGTACCCAGAGACGATAATGCAGATGCAAAATACATTAGGTATACCGCAGCACGACTATCGCATACCATAGGGAATCGCACGCCGGAGTGACCAACCCATTCGGGCAGCACGCGGCCCTCCGGGACTATAAGCCCCTTGCGGAAACTGCACGAGAGCTCACCGTGAGCGCGTTACCGTTACGCGCGCACGCCAGGATAACGCTGTAGCTTATTACGATTCCGCGGTCCGGCGTGCACGCCTATATGCACTCGCGGGATGTGCGGAGAAGCGATTGCGGGCGCGCGTCGACCCGGACGAAGGGGGGAAATCTCGTGCACCGGTCACGATCGTACATATTCTTTCTTTCTCCGGCCATGAGAATTTCTACTACTGTATGGTCGCTAATGCGTTTATTAGAGAGAAAGAGATAAGCTCCGATCTAACGTATGTGTCTGCGTTATTTCGCAAAGAACCTAACGGCAAAATATTGTTTCTTTTATTCCGAGCAAAAACATCGAATGTAAGATTCGAATTATTACGAAGATAAGTTGTTGGACACGATTTAACATTATTCGTTTTAAAGATAAAGTGATAAAATCTTGCAAATAAAAAATAGAGTACAAAAGATTAAATCGTTCAACGATAGTAATAATTATCGTTAATGGGTAAGATTAAACGAGATGTGATAATAATGTTAATTGGACGTAGCCAGAAGCCTGGGGAGCTTATCAAAGTAACTTTAGACGTTTCTTATCGTATCACCATCGTTACCAAAGCACGAGAATATCTCTTCGCAATCTCATAAAATAAAATAAAAACAATAATGAATCGTTCTCGCGATGATAAATATTTCATTATCGTTTGAATAAAAATTCACGAAAATGTGTGCGGTCTGATAATAAATAATACAATAATCGTTTGTAAATTATTTCTCTGCATTATATTACAGATAGCAGGGAGCTCCTCGTATATTCATAGATCTGACGTTAGATCGCGATATATATTTCAAGGTAGAGAGGACATAAAGTAGGGGGGTGAATTTCGCGTGTATCGCAGTTATTATATTGCCAAAGGGAATAGAAGGAGGATGCGCACGAGGAGGATAAGGGGAGGAGAGAAGAGAAAAGAAGGAGGAGGAGGAAGAGGGTAGGGGGCAACGCGAGAAGCAGCGCGAACGAGGTACGAGACGTCGTGGCGGGTTCCGCCTAGGCGAGTAACTCGATCGCCTTGTAAAGAGTCGACGGATAAAAGACAGAAAAGCGCGCGTAGCGAAGGGGAAAAGGACAAAAATCATGAATATAAGAAGCGAGCATAAGCAAGAGGAAAATATATAGACAGAGGAGACGAACGATGTAGTAGAAGAAGAGAAAAAAATGAAAAAATGGAGGAAGGAACGAGACGACGGCGACGACGACGACGACGACGCGAGAGCACCCACCGGACGGAGAATTCATATTAGATATACAAGTCGAGATAAAGATGAGAAAGGAGAGGGAGAGACAGAGAGAGGGAGAGAGGAGAGCGATATTATCAGAGAGGGCTTTCATGTGGTACGAGGAGATCCTCTCGCTCTCGGTCTTCGACCGAGAGAGCGAAAAAAAGAGCACAGATCACGAAAGTGAACGAGCAAAGAGACCGGGAGGGCGGGAGGGAGAGAAAGAGAGAGAAGGAGAGAGAGGTAGCACCAGCATTATATAGAGTTCAAAAACAAGGGAGAAGGGCGAAAGAAGAGGCAGCGAGGGAAAAAGAGCGGATACGAATGTATAGAGATAGAGAGGAGAGTGCGGACGAAGAGAAAGAGAGATAGAAAGGGTGCATTTGAATAACGTAACGTCGTGTTGGCATCGCCAAGGAGAGAGAGTCACGAAGAAGAAGAAGAAGAAGAAGCCGCATGCGCTGCTTCTGCTTTGGCTTCTGCCCGGCGCTCTCCTTCCTTTGGCCCGCGCCGGATGAAGGGCGGGGGGTTGCCCGGGGTCACACGCTACTTACTCTTATTGTTCGAGAAATACCGAGTTCCATCGCATGTACGACAAAGCAGAAACAATACCGAGAGGGAGTGCACCACCACGATTTCCCGCAGTCGTACATTCACGTACGCGTATGTACGATTCACATAACGTCGAGAACTTTTTGCAAAACGAGAAAAGGTACGAGCGTAATAGAGCGGAAGATTCGTTCGAGCAGAATTTTTGCCATTTGAGAAGTGATCGAGTGACGATCGATTGAAAAATCAATGTACCTAGGTAAAATGTTTAATTACATTTTGTAAAACTAAATATTTATTTGAAAAAGATTCATAATACGTATTAATTTAATTGTTTGGTTAATTGTAAATAACTTCATCAACGAGCTGAAATGACTCAATCGTAAGTCATCGTGACAAAAAAAAAAGATTTCACGCTCGTCAGCAAAAAGAAACTCATCGTTGACTATTCAACGATAAATAAAAAAATGAAAAAAATCTGCAACGAAGAAGAAAAATAAGGGGGGAGGTTTGAATTTCTTTGAAGATTAGCCGCACCTGTCCCGGAATTATTGGTAGGTACTGGAAATAAATGAAGAACTCCCGCTGATGGAAGGCGGTCTATACCCCGTTGTCTGTGTACACACGCCGACCGTCGAGGCCGCCAACGGAAACGTTGATGCGATCACGCGCTTTGGCCTCGAGAGAAATGGACGAGAAAGATAGAGAAAGAGAGAGAGAGAGAGAGGCAATCAGTCAGTAATTTTAATTATCGCACGCGTATTTACGAGTAGTAATCGCGCTTCGATCTCTCAGCCACGTATCTCTCTCTTTCTTTCTCGCAATCTTTCGTACATCTCTCTGGGGATTCACGCAAACGGCCGCCATATAGTACACCTACAACGTATATACAACGCTCTAATGTGCCATAGCGGAGAGATCTCCGGATTCGTTGGGTCTCTCTCGCTCTCGGTCTCGCTCTCGTACCGGCTAGCACATCGGATCGTGTTGAACGGTTTGCCGGGCTGG
This sequence comes from Netelia fuscicornis, assembly GCA_946811545.1. Lineage (NCBI taxonomy): Eukaryota > Metazoa > Arthropoda > Insecta > Hymenoptera > Ichneumonidae > Netelia > Netelia fuscicornis. Next base: position 46,709,577 of record OX328013.1, read on the forward strand.
CCGGTAACGAAGAGCATCTATCCCGATCGAGACGCGAGATTGTAACCCCGTCTCTCTGACTAATTACATTCCTGACCCGGTGGGCTTCGCCGCCACTGCCTGTGTGTGTGTGTGCGAGATCAAACCTCTCCCCCCGATTTCTCGCGATATCCAATTACCCGTATCTCCGATTGCACTCGCGCCCTTTCATCCAAATAAAATCCATCATTTTCATTATATTTTTCATATTTCCCTCGATTGTTCCTAATGAAAATCGATACTTTAAGTTCGATCGTTTTTACGAGTGTCACATATCGAGGATGAAAGCTATTGAAAAAGTAACGAACGATCGAATCCTTTTTCTATCCCCGAAACATTTCAAATTCAGTCTCCAGTCGCGACACACGAAGAACAATCGAACGGGATCTTTCGATCGAGGAAGATAACAAGGTCGTGAATAGTAATGTCCCTCGATTTATGCTTACGATTTTCGACATCGTGATGAGAGTCAACGGTGACGAGAGTTTGAAGAAATCGAGCGAGCCGATCTCGTCCCACGCCTCTTTCCCTCTTGAGAATTATCGATCGCGTACAATCTGAACTCGAGGTGGAGGCAAGTGAGTAGAGTACATTTATATATACGACACTTGTGCGACTGGAAGGTTGAAATGACTGGCGATAGGAAATATCGGATGGAGGGTGTGCATGGGTGGCTCGGTTCGTATATTAGGACTAATGAAGGGATCGGAGCAGCTGATAACTCTCGTTTCTCTCTCTCTCGCTCTCTCTCCACCGGCAACCGTGTCCTTGTTACAGATACCGGTAGAGGACTCACACTTCTTCCCTTCTTCAACCTTAACGGATCGCGAGTACGCGGATTCTTTTCACCCGGTCGTGATCGCGAGTACCAACACCTGTCTCGTATATCCTATTGTTCCGTAAATTTACGATATAGCCTACATTCTTTCGAGATTTTTGAACCATTGGACGCTCCGATCGTTATCAACGGATATCCTTAATGAAAGTTCTCGTAACGTTTGATGCGAAATATCAAACTCTGTCGAACCGTAAGAGGCGGTAAATTATTTTTAAATATTGTGCTCTTGTTCACGAACAAACGAATAAATTGCAAAGGAGAAATGTTATCGATCCGATAATAACTCGCCCGATCAACGTTAACTGTTATACCGGTAAAAGAGACATTGGAATTGGCTTCGTAAGGGCTTGGTACCCATCTTTCTATAACGAGGATCGTGACTTCCGCGATAAGTCGAGAGCCACATCGTCATTGTTACGGCGATCCTGTATCTAAGAGGATGCGCTTGCAGTAAGTGCACCGCAAATGTTCCAGAACACGTTTATATTCGCTTAACTGGTTCGACGTGCCCATTCCCTGCGCAAACGATATCAATATTTTAGTTTATAATTCCCACGACTCGACCAGCCAAAATGTTCCTTCACAAATAATTTTCACACACATTCCCGAAATAAATTCCCTCGGAAAAAAAGAGTAGTAGCGCGTTTATCGTCAACTCGAATATTGACGAATCTTTTATACGACCGGTAGACAATCGTATTTGAAAAGAGTTCGATAATTGGGACAGCGTGAATCGTGACGAGTCGGACAGATACGAAAGTAAATGCCGGGAAGATTTTTGTTGATGTCGAGTGGGCGCATTAATTTGAGAACAAACGATCCAATTATACGGTTACACGAGTGCGTGCTCGAGATCAGTCGTTCACTTTGGACCTTGGAGGAGAGGTACCTGTTGAGCTTTATACTTATGTGTATGTATACCAAGGCGTGTATATAGAAAGCGTTCCCCACGCGAGTCTGTGGGTAACGTTGCGAGACGTTGACGAGAGCCTCCGCGAGTATGGGAAGAGAGAGAGAGGAGGAGGACGAGGAACGCACTCTTGGCCCGATAAATTGGAGTGCCGCAGAGTCGCCTTGTTTATGCAACGACTTATAGTTCTCTCGATTCGTTGACTCGATGTAGAGACGCGTGTACGTATACGGGTGTATGGGCATGAGGAGAAGGGAGAACGTCGACGGCAAAGAGGCAAACGAGACTCTCCAGAGCTTCGGGGACCACCGAACGACGGTATAAATTTCCAGCCGAGGAAATGAACGGCGATGCACTTGTCTCTCGGTCGTTGTCCGTTGTCGCTGTACTTAGTTGTCGTTCGTCGTGTCGTTGTCGTCGGTCGGAACGTCAGTGGTCCACCGCAGAAGCTAGACACGCGAGGGAGAGATTCGTTCGCCGAGCGCATGCTCCCTGCCACTTTGCCACAGTTTGCCCGATCACCGTCGACTTCTCCACTCTCTCTTTCTCTCTCTCTCTTAACCGCTTGCTCGCTATCACTCTTGCGTTTCGATCGCGAAACCTCTTTTCAAGCCCAGCGGCAACGACAAGAGGCGACAGGGCCACGTGTTCGGAGCGAAGATCTTCGTGCAAACGACGCGCGGAGTGCGGCGCAAGTACCTAACCGGGCTACGCGGCTGCAGTGCGACGTAAGAACGCTCGAAATGGAAGGGAGGCACTCGAGATGCAAGCCTTTCGATGTAAATATACGTCTGGCGATCGGGGAAATTAATCTTCTAGAACTCATAATACTACTCGGGAATTCCAATGTTCCTCTCTAATGTAAAAATCGTTTCAATGCCTCTTTGTCGTTGCAATTTCTCACTTTTGGTATATAAAACAAACAATTAATACATTAATTAAAAGTTAGGAAAATTTAACTATCTTGTAATTCGTCGACCAACAATCGCCGATTCGTTTTAATTTGAATAATATACGAACGTACAAGAAAATACAATTTATCATCGACTTAATGCGCGTCGAATTGAGTTTACAACAAAAAGTTGGAAATTCTCGGTCGTTTTAAACTTTCATCAGTCGGTGCATCGTAACTAGAATGTTGCTCATGGGATTGGTAGTTATGCTCGTGGTGCATTTCGCCGAGATTATGCGGGAAAGGTTTTGCGGTGGGCCGGATGCAAGGAGCAAAACAAAGATGGCGTTGCAGTGATACGAGAGGAGAAAACACGTTGGGAGGCAAAAGGCGAGCGGCGAAGTAGTAAAGTTGGTACAAATGGAAGAAATAAAAATGGCGAACGAGGCGAAGGAAACGGAGGGGCGGGGAGGGGAGGAAGGACTATAATAATATCGAAATAATGGAGGTAGCGTACGTGGTGGATACGGATGATACGGTGAACGCGAGTAGTCGCTATACGACTCTAGTACGTACGTACACGCCAACTCTTGAACTTGCGTTGAAACGATGCCGACGAGGACGAAATGGATATCCATCGGAATTTTCTCTCTCTCTCTTCCTCTTTATTTTAGCTACCAGAGGGCCTAGATAGATCTGATGGCGAGCCCGAGGTCGTCATGGGTCATGAACGCGTCTCCTTCGCTTCCTTTTCGTCGTTCGTACGCCCCGCCGTGTCCTTTGCCACACACACAGACCCACTCCCTCCCTTTTACTCATCGTCCCTCTTTCTTCCACGACTTTTCCCCCTCCACCGTCAAACACTCTCATCCTTCCCGTGTTTTTACTAACACTTTGTATTGTAACGTCGTCCGAGACGAGACGTCCTTTCTTCGTTTTGTATTTTCGTTCCGTCTTGTTTTCTCTCCCTCCCCCTTTCCCACTGATGTAGCGTCCGGGACACGGTCATGCAAGAGTGCTTTCCTCAGTCTCGATTCTCTACTTCTTTTTTTTTTTTGAGCCCTTTTTGCTTTTTCACGTGTAGAACTAACGGCTATTCTATAGGCTTAGAACAAGAAGGTTAATATCGAAGATAAGCGGACGTTAGATAAAGAATTTATCCGATCGGCGCTCGGTGATGACAAAGTCTTTGAAATAATTCGTCACTTGGAAATACCAGAATATCTTTAATCGTGGCAAATTTTAATTAATCGATGGATCATCGATTATTAAAGTTAACATTAAATTGTGGCAGAGTGTATAATCGCTGATAAAAATCATTATTCGAATTAAAGGATTTTGATGGAATTAATTCGGTCAATGAGAACTTAATTCGACCAGAATGGTCGCTTTAATTCGAGAAAATGGTTCAATTTGGTTCCTGTCCTTCATCACACTCGTACATCTTGTTTGTAAAATAATTCAATATTTGGAAATATCGGAATATCTTTAACCGCGGCAAATTTGAATTAATCGATTATTAATATTGACATTTAATTGTCGCAAAGTGTATAATCACTGATAAAGGTGATAATTGGAATTAAACGATTTTGATCGAATTAACTTGGTCAATGAGAAGTTAATTCGACCAGAATGATCGCGTTAATTCGAGAAAATGGTTTAATTTATTTTATATCCTTAATCAGCCTCGTACATCAGCGTTAAATGTTCGTCGACATTCTCATGCCGGTATATAAATCGTACAAGGTTCCGCAAGAGTGCTTTCTTCGCTCCTTATCGTCCTCCATCTAGTTCCTCTCTTTCTCTCCACGCTATAACGATCTTGAAATCGACCACTCGGATAAGTTTGCGATAAGAAACGAGAGAATCGATAAAGGACGAATGCATTACTGCTGTTCCGTTCAACGAACCAAATGCATCCTGAATAGATAATAACCTTTCGCTCTAACCTTACCCGTACAAAACAACGTAAAATATTTATTGCAAAAATAACTGAAATATCAAGACGAAACTGTTCGCATAATACCGGGTTTTAAATCTCCCGAGACAAAATTACGTACTCGCTCTCAATATCGAAATAGCTGTATAATTACGCGCGTGAATAATTTTAAGTAGCCGTTTGGTCGAACAATCTTTTCATCGCGTTACCAGTCTTACTCGATTATTGGCCAAACTCGAAAAATAATGTGACGAAAATTGGGAGTAATCACGAAGAGAGAATTTCAAAGTTGTTACGTCCCGACATAAAGTCGCTTCGAGCAACGCGAGAGAGTACGATGTTCGAGATTAAAAATTAAAAAAAAAAGCGTACAATTTAACAGCGTATCGTACCGCGGCGCGAAAATTCGAGCCCGCGGTTAAATACGCCGTATTATAAAGCACGACTGTAAGTATGCTCATAAAATTATAAGTATACGTTTGCAGAGTGCAAACTCTTCTATCGCGGAAACTCGGTGCCGACAGACGGACGGACGGACGATGTTACGTTCTCGTCGGTACACAGAAGAAACGAGTGTCGGTTAATCGATCGAAGGTGATTAGTCGGGGAGGAAAACGGGGGGAGAAAGAACTATAGCCTCCCCTAATAACGCGGCGGAATACTTCAACCTCCGGTATAAAACGCATCGTGATAAAAACAATACGATAAATATCATTGCGTATCAATGTTTGTGTGTATATATAGATACATTCTTATGTACGTAACAGTACAACGATCGTGAACATCGAAACACGCGATCCCATCATCACCGTACGTGATCGGCAAGCGACAAACGCGAGCGTGTCCCTTCGTATCTCCCGGACGGTAAAGAAATTGATTGCGACGTGTCGGAAGAAGGACCGTTGGCGCTACCAAAGAAAAATTCTCGATCGTTCCCGAGGATCGTTATTGAGATATAGCCGACTTTTATATATCTATCTACCTTCGATCTCGAGACTATCGTCAACTACAAGGGATCTCTCGAGCCGAAATATCGAAAGCTGTGGATATCGGCGTTGTAAATCACTGATTAAAAAAAAGAAACCCTCGTAAATGTTAAGTGACTCGTCGATCGACGAATCTAATCTTTATGCCATTTTCTTAAACGTTAGGTATAATAATATACACTACTGGGATGCGTTTGAATCAGTTAGGCAATACGATATTTGAATAAAAAATCGTTTTATTACTTTTAACGATAATTATTTCTCTGTGACGTATTAATTAAATTTGAAATAAAGGTCGCGATAATAAAACATTGAAGTAAGGTGGAATTATTTTATTATTATCGTTGTTACTGTTATATTGAAATGTTCATCGGAGTTCTCGAGGCAAAGCTCGTTAAGATAAAAAAAAAAGCGAGTAGAAAAATCATTAAAAGGGAAAAAATGGCGATTCTCGAGAGGGCCGAAAGAAGCTTTGCATTATCTCTCCTCGAAGACTCGATCGCTACGTTTAATTCGATATTTCTTTTAACGATCTGGCTGGGCGAGTTAGCGAGCTCGATAAGCTCGTGCTTCTATATGTATATTTGTGACCACGAGAAAGAGAGAGAGAGAGATAACGTTGCGATTGCGCAATCGAGGATTTTTAATGAAACTCGAAACTCTTCTTGAACCTCTCGGGTAGCCAGCTGGTCTCGCGAGAAGGGAATGAGGGCTAGTGATCCTTGTAACTCTTTTGTTTACGATGGCCATGAATTTGAAAGGGGCAGGCGAGAAGCACACGAGAGAGAGAGAGGGAGAGAGAGAGAAAGGGCAATGCCAGACAAAATTACGCGGCTCGCCACGCTGCGTATTCGGCGCGAACGCTCTTTCGCCACCCGTTTAATTATCTTGGCGCAATTAGCCCTCGCGCCTTCTCTCCACCGTACGTTTTTCTTAGAAATACAGCGAGTCAAGTGCATACGTATATAAGAGAGAAGGGGAATGCAGATGCGCGGATATAGTCGGTGCTCGAGGATTCCGAGACAATTTTCAGTCTTACCGGGGATTATTTTCTCCCCGTCTTATTTTTCTCGTTCCACCGGTTGCCGAACGAAGCGGAAAGCTTATAGGTATCCGGAGATATCTCACCCTTCGTTCTCTTCCTTCCCGTAAAATGGACGAATGTTCGAAATTTCAACATGAATAACTCACCTTAGGAACTATTATATAATGAAATTTTTAAAAATGTATAACTTAAAAATTCATCAAAGCATAACAATTTTGAAATCCTATTTTTAATTTATTATTGCCGATATTTTCCGACAAAAAGGTAATCGAAAGAAAAGATATCAATAGCTCGATGAGAATTCACTTACTAATGAGTGTAAAAACATCTCAATGCAAGCCGCAGTGGAAAAGCCACGCTAATCAATCTTCCTCGAGTTAGACACGATTTAATTAAGGAGACTCTTATGGCGGTTAGCGCGGGGCTGTCCTCGCGCGACTCGAAAAAGGCGGCGTGACGGCGCGGCCATTTATATATATCGCGAGCTGGAACCGATTGACGCGCAGGGGAACGAATAGACGGGGCGTTTTTGCTTTTAATTAAATTCGTCACGGATGAGCGAAAGAGAGAGAAAGAATCGGCGCAAAGTCCCCGTTCGCAAACTCACTCATCTCTCTGTCTGGAAATTGCTCTTTTCTACCTACATACTATATATATATATGTAAATAGAAAGGAAAGATTTCCGGGCGTTTGGATCTTAAACGGTCGCTGCAAGGGCGTCTTTCCGGACTTGGCCGGTACTTACTTGGCGGTCGTTCGGTAAAGAGCAGAATACGAGAGAGAGACACAGGAAGGAGGAAACGTCCCTGTCGGATGGTAGCACGAGGCACACCTCCGTTAATAAGAACCAGAACGCGGCTGCTAATGCGAACCTATGTATTTATATACGTATATATACTCACGGCCTTTATATACCTAAGGTATATGGCGAACTTATACATACATTTAAATATAGAAGGTAATATCTTAGCCGAGAAAGATGCTGAACGCGCATTTTACTCCTTTATTTTCATTCTTCGTCTCTCCTTCGTAGCCTCGCGCATTATCCTCTCGTTTCTTATTTACGTATATATTCTCTTACCTTGCGCCTCTTTCTCGGGCTCCAATTTATTCTCTCTTGCTCTCTTTTCATCCTTTACCGTTAATATTTCGAGCTCGCGCGGTTTTCGTTCGACACCTTTATTTTCAATGTCGGGTTTCAATTTTAGCCGAGTTTTCTATTTCTTTAATCTTCGTGCCATTTTTTGTTTGTGTACACTCTGTTTCTTTGTTTCAATGCAGAAGGTTTTTGCAATTGAAAACTCCCTCGAAATTCTTTGGCGTATTCGCCCACCTTAAAATCTCTTTGGGGTATCCGAAGACTTGTCTCTTTTTGTCTCTCGCTTTCTCTTTCGACAGAAAATAATTGCTCCGTTCCGCTGGATCCTCGCAATTACTCGGGGCACGGATCAGCCCGTATAGTTCGCGATGGATTTGCAGACGCCATTATTCGCACACACGATCGGTATAAGTAGGTGTGCCCCGGGTAGGTACGTGAGAAGGTGAAAAAGAGGAGAGAGAGAGAGAGAGAGAGAGGTTGAAGAAGAGGACGAAGAAGACGAAGGAGAAGACGAAAGCATACACGGTCGGAGGAGAGAAGACTCTTCCGATATAACTCGGGGCATGATGCATGGTTATTACGGGCTGGACGCGATCGATTCCGCGGCGTTCTCGCGACCGCGAAACCGTAGCAAAGGGCCAGCAGCAGCAGCAACAGCAGCAGCGGCTCCAACGGCAGCGACAGCAGCGTAGCGGAGGAGATGAGCACACGCGAAAGCGACGATGACGATGAGGAGTGGCTTTCTCTCTCTCTCTCTCTTCCTCTCTCCCTCTTTCTTTCCGCACATCGGGTTACGCCCGTAGAAAATCTCTCGCCGGTCTCTCGAGACGGGTATAACGTCAAATTACATAGAGGAGATAAAATAAGAGAACAAGGAGCGGGAGAGAAAAGTGGAGAGAGATGAGCATCGTGAGTAGGTAATAAGGATAAAATAAAATCGCAATGAGGATCGGCAAAAGACCTTAAAAAAAATCGAATAAAAAGGAACGAGCAACCGCTAGATGACCGCGTGAAAATAATTCCATCGGCCACCGGCGGTCGATATCAAATCGGTCGTAATTCGTCGATATCGGTCACCGGTGTGGAATTTCCTCTCGGAAAAAGGTCGTGACTTATTGACATTTCATATAGGAAGAAAAGATTCATAAAATTGCAACGAACCGACTCGGAAAATAGTCAAAAATACGGGAAAAATATTAATTTAAAATAAGAAAAAAATAGAAACAAATTATATTCGTATAGGTACGAGAGAATGTGGAATTAATCGAGTGAAATAAAGATTCTGCATGGAAAAGATTGCCCTCGAGGAAAATAAAAGACGAAGGGGGGAGCGCGAGAAAGAGCGCGCGGAATGCGCGACATGTGGCGCACATCCGCGTTTATCTATATACGTATAATGCATACGTGTGTATATACGTGTATTAAATGACCGGGAGTATCTTTTCCTCGTGAACAGTTTGCCTCTTTTATGCTTCTCTGCTGCAAGTGCGATTTTCTGTAGCGGACTTGGAGAGAAATGTGGAAGAATTAAGGTGTGGTACGAAGATCTCTCCGGTGTACCGTGTGCGGAGGAGCGGACGACTCGGGACGGCAGACGGAAACTCGACGACCACGACGACGACGACGGTGAGGACGACAACGCGGAATCCCTTAGGAATTGTATCGGGTAAGCTGGTGCTACTGTCGCTGCTGTTGCCACTGCGACTGCTGTACCATCAGCGAGAAACTGCCGGAGGCCTTCGTACGGATTCGAGGACGAGTATTACGAGATCCCTTGCAACGGCGAGGGTTGTTACGTTGCTCGAAAAACCGGAGATTACATACTGCGCGATGTGTCCTACATACATACACGTATATATGTGAGAATATATTTCAAGAAGCTACCGAGCTTCTCCGTATGAACGATATACGTATCTACATGGGGCGTTTCGTGTCAACTGGACTATACCTACTCCTTTACATTTGGCCCTGTTGGTTTCTTTATATGCATATGTTTATGTTCAAAAACTTATCTATCGTATACTGAGAACGCTCTCTTATATTTATATTTTATGTTTGTGTTTATTTACGCTCGTATTAGACCAGAGCGATAAGTATGAACCGAGTAACCGATCTCCTTTTTCGACTCTGTTGTTCTTTTGTCTCGACTAATATAGATATGCTAGGAGACAGACGGGTTATTAAAAATGTTATCGTTCGATTTTGTTGGTTTCTTTATATGCATATGTGTATGTTAAAAAACTAATCTATGATATATTTGGACTCTACTGTTCTTTAGTCGTGACTAATATACGGTAAGAGAAAAACGTGCCTTACGAGTGTCATAAAATTCTAAAGTCTGAGAACTAATGTAAGTCTTGCTTATTTCATGACCTATTTCTTAGAGGTCCATATTTTAACAAGAATTTTACTGACTTTAGGTAATTTTCATCATTTGTCGATCCCAAAAATATGAGGTACGTTTATTTAATAATCTTGAAAAGAAAAAAGAAAACAATTTATCTCTACTTTGTCCAGTTTACACGATATGTTCCATAGATAGTTATGTTTATAGAGCTATATACCGGCACGAAGGTAAAAGCGGAAGGATTGGAGTCGGATCCTCGAAGACCGTGAATCCCCTCTGGACGTCCTCCGAGCCCGTTACTCGCCCTTCCCGTTCGCTCTACTATTATATTGGATAGGCTCGAGCTCCCAAGTCCACCCTGTCACATTATAACGAATTTACTCTTCGATCTTCGTCCAATTCCAAATATACGTTTAGAAATAAATATGCCTATGTATAAACTCGTAACGTACGGTTTTAATTTATATCGCAAAAATAAACAAATACGATTAATCATTGGAGCAAAATATTTCCATGCTCATAAATTCAATTCCCATTCCGTTTTAAACGAGCGATATGATACGCGCGCATCTAATATAATATGGCTATTAAAAAAAATTCTTTCGTTCTATTATAGAAACACACTGACGCACACTCGTATCGAGAGTGCGAAATCTCATATCGCATTAGCGTTTAGGATGCAAATATCTCGTGCCCCGGAGGCGAGAGAAGTCTCTCAATTAAACTCTCGAAGCGTCCGATAATTATCGAGACCCCGTCCTCCTCTCTCGCTCTTTCTATCTCTCCATCTCCGTTGTTTTCAAACGACTTCCAGCTCCACCTATACCGAGTTCGATATATCGTTTTAATAAAACGTCTCATATTTCACGAGACTCCCGGCCAGGCGCCTCTCTCTCGCTCTCTCTCCCTCTCTCTCACCTTCCCATATCTTTCACCCTCGCTATAATATACTTTTTCTCTCCCTCTCGCACTCTTTCCTACCTCCGTTTCGTTCCTCGTGCATGATTAATATCAGCACTGGTGAGCCGCCAGTTTGCGGCCTTCCCGTCGTGATTTCTACATACATATGGCCTACGGTCGTGCAAGTGACCACCTACAGTTCTCCATCTTTCTTATTCTTATTACTCACCCATAGTTTTATCCCCCTCCCCCCTCTCTCTCACTGTTTCTCTCATTGTACAATTTCTATCTTTCTCCGTCTCGTTATTGCAGAATTCTGTGTTCCATTCGCGAATGAGAAAAGAGGAGAGATAACAAATGTTACGATGATAAGTAGTAGTTGCGATCTTAAACGTCCCGAGGGCTAAATGTACACGCGAGGAGTGGTCAAAAACGCGTTCTTGTCCCACTTTTATATCCTTATCCTCTCTATCTCTCCCCCCTCTTTTTCTCTCTCTCTCTCCAGTGTACGATTTCTCAACTACCAGAGATACGAGCTTCCGATTGCAAACGATATGTATACGAAAAAGATCGATGCTATCGAAAATTCGTTAGCGAGTCACTCGTCGTAACCGACCAAGTTTATGCGTACGCGTGCGCGTCCATCAAACGAGGATAGAACGCGTGACACGATTCATTGATATAGCAATAAATTAGAACAGCGAGGTCGAATCGATTATTAATAGACGTTATTTTAACCCCAAGGTTACCTCGTACATGGTCCAACAATTTAAACAAATCATATCGTTAATAGCGCTTATATTTGCATAACTAAATCTGCAAAAATTTCATACGAATCGTGAACCATCGAAAAAAAAGCAACAACTCGAAACTAACTGGAGAAATGGAGATGGCGAAAAAAAAAAACTTTCCCACATCAGATTTTCTTGATAAAATCGTTTGTTATCTAATTGATCGATCATCGTCTTTTTCATTTAACGTTTTATATCTACAATTCAACGTTATAGCGACAACTCGAGGTACGCACGTATCTGGCATATCAATAGCTTTTTTTTCAGCGTCAAGAGAACGCTAGCAATAAACTTACACGTCCCAGTTTCCCAAGCTTATATATGAACTGATTGCATGTGTGTGTGCCATATATACGTTCGACAAGAAGCGTCGATATAGTCGGAGAATTGTCGTTTCTCGAGTACGACATTAACATTAAACCGTGAGTAGAGTTACCCTCGTAAGTAACGTAAGCGTGTCGTACAGTTACCAGTCGTCGCCACCGCTCGGCGTACAAAACGCAGCGTCGTGTCGTCTCTTTTTTCTCATAGCCAACGTCAATCACGAGACACGGGGACAAGGAGAGAAGGTCCATACGACATGTCAACGACTGCTGCTGTTGTATCGATCTTTCATTTCCCATCTTTATCCCCGTTGCGCGTTTTCTTTTTCTCTTGTTCCCTCTTGCGCTATCGCATTAATTCCTTTCTCCTCGCCATCTAGCTTCGACGATAAGATTCAATTTTTTTTTTGCTTCGATAACTAACTAGACAATGGCTTCTTTGTCGTCGCGTTTGATTTGCGTTCTCGTTATTTTTTCTACTGTGAAACGGGCGATTATATCGACGTATAGCAATATCGTGAAAATAGGTTCGCGCGAAAAGCGATTAAAATACGGCTCGCGTCCGTTACGGTGGCTAATGTATACTTGGTCGATCACGCGAACCCGCAATTTAACATTTTGCTCGCGATTTCTCGCGAGTTTTGTATCTAAGAACGAATCGTCTATAATTCGTAGGTAGTTTTGGCGTTTTCACGATCGAACGCAAAGAACAGAGTGTAATAATGCGGTGCGAAAGTCGGATGGGGGCGCCACTTTCCTATCTAGCTCGTTACAACTTACAACACTCTAGCATCGATTATGAAATCGTTTGTCGGACGGTTTTTATTAACGTCGACGTATTTTTCGAGTTTCCATTTTAGCGGTTAAAAACCTTCGGATTGTTTTTCTTTTTATATCCTTAGGTAGAATATAATTTTATAGCTGCAACACATCGTTAATTGATGATCGATCTAAATTCCTCGCCCTTCGACACGTTATAAACGATCGTAAAAAAGAACGGGAGTTTTTCGTTACTTTCTGCAAGAACCAATAACTCGAGGTGTGTTATTAGCCTGATTGCTTCGATATGGTAGGTACCTATAGTATATCGGCCGAGGAAATGAGAGAGAGAGAGAGAGAGAGAGTGAGAGGATTCGGATTTTTAATGCCCTCGACCACGTGCTCGGCGAGCCAGAGATAAAATGAACTTTTGTATGATTACACTCGTGCGGATTATTGCCGGCATGAACATTAATACTAGTAACGAGTTCCTGGTTTACGGTTCATCGGCAGGTTATCCCGCTGCGATCGGTCTACAGAAGAGAGAGCGAGAAAGAGAGATGAAAAGAGGGAGACAGAGCTAAATGACCACGTCCGAGGAACGCGAGACTCTCCCGTGGACTGGACAGCCCTCGCGAGAGTCAGTCCACGCGGATTTCATTCTCTAGTACGTGTTTTGTGCCCCGGTGTATGTGTACCCTCGTACAATCAAACTCGGGGCACACTCTCTTTTACCACCGGGGGCCTTTCACCCGAGGCGTGGTGCAATATGCTCTATCCTCACCGGCGCAATTACGACCAGCACGACGCCCGACGTCTTGTCTCCTATATATGTATAGGTACGTATCGTAAACTCGGACAAACAAAAGAATTTTACAATAGGATAATTTCATTCTGGAACAAATTCGCGAGGGAAGAAGATTAATAGCGACGAATACATATTTCGTTGGGAAATTGAACAGAAAGACGTAAGCTATAGCTAATATTTGAATCCAACAAATTAAATCGCTTCGATAATGAAGTATTTTAAAACGAACTGACGATACGCAAATTGGAGAGAAATATGAATCGTTGGAAAAAGATGGAAAGATATTCATAATTGGGTGAAAAAAACGTGTTTGAAAGGAGAGGGAGAATTAATGGAATGTATTCTTAAAAGAATGTGCGAGCTAACGATAAACGGGGAGCAATATAGAGCTTTTGTTTCTGTCTCTTTAGGATTATTAATTATCTCTCGCTGGCTGTCTCGTCGAGCTTTTCACCATTCCCAGGGACGATCCCACGCCCGGAGCACCGTATCCGAGACCAACACCAGCGGGAGAAGCATATAGAGAGCTTTTTTTCCCCCCTGGGTAACCAGAGAGAGGGAGAGAGAAAGAGAGAGAGAGAGCGATGCCAACATCCGCGCACCGCCACGTCCGGCTAAACTAATGCGATTCTGAAATCGGTCCGACCTTAATTCCACCCTGCTGAGACTCGACTTTTACCCGAACACGAGAGAGGGAGAAAGAGAAAAGAGATAAAGCAACGGTCCACGTCTGGCGCACGCGAGAGATAATCGTCGCATTAATTTTCATTACGAAAAACACTTTTTTTTCCTTCTCCTTGTTCTTTTTCAACTATTCCCTCTCAGCTTTCTGCCATCACCGATATTATATTTCCGTATTTCTCCCAGATTCCTTGAGGCATAATTTAAGCTTGAGGAAAAGGGGGTAATGGACGTTGGAGACCGAGCAATGACATTAAAAAAAAACATTCAAAAAATAAAATCAAACCCGATAGTTTGAAAGAAACTAAATTTCACTAGACATTGGCAATTCCGACGATAGCTCTGTAGGAACGATATTACGATGTACGATTTCGAGAGAATTTCTCAAGTTCATTGCGTAGCGCACACGTACGAGTTGCACAAACGTTTTGAGCGATACTGCAGTCGGATAAGCTACGTACCGGGATGCGTTTCTGCTATTCACATACATACCTATATATCTATAGATAGGTATATAAAATAAATAGTACGTAGTTTATAATATAATCCGTGGCCTGCCGTTGCGGAACGAGAGAGGTACATCGTACCACGCCCACGGGGGGTCGCGCACGACGCGAACGATATAGAAACAACCGCCACGGGCGGTTTTATACGTCTCTCACGAAATACGCTAGCTGCTCGTTGTTGTTAAATTTTCTTCATGAACATATTTATCAATTTTTTTTTTTAATATAAATGGGATCGCGATTGACCAATAGCTAGTAGTATCGATATCGACTCGAGAATTACGTAACTCTCGACTGGATCGATGCCTTCTGACGCCACGATCGCTACAACATCGTTCTCGTGTTCAGGTGTGGAAACTGCATAAGGTGAACCGACGAATCTAGTTTGCATGTTTGGACATTGCCGGTGTACTTTGTAGGTCGAATCTTTCGAGGAGAAAAATGTTGATCGCGACTTGCTCGCTCTTGGGTAAATAATAACAATAGTACCAACGACCTCGATAAAATTAACGATAATAATAATATTTGGACTAAAGATTTAATAAAATCGACATTAGTAAATAAGAAACGAGTTCCTCCAAGAATTTATCAATTTTTTTTAATACTTGGCTTCGACCTCCTTTTAATTAAAAATGGGTCGCTGATTAAACAGTCTCGTCCGACCGGATATTTTGTTCCTATCGAGACGGAGAGTATTCCAGACGATTAAACGAGTTTCAGAGATACGTAGGTCTGTGTTCGAAGGGCCGCCAGGTGGGGAGAAGAAAGCATGATAAAAAAACACACACGCGGATCAAAAGAATCGTTGATAGCTTTACGCATTAAATATTATACGTATAGTAAAAAGGACGGAGAGCGAGAGAGAGAGAGAGAGATGAAGTCGATCGACTTTCGCGCAAGCGCGCACGCACGCGAGATTCTCGTCCCCGGTCATCGATACTGGTTCGACCGGATTCAGTTGGATGCAACGCGCCACACAGAAACGGACTGAATGGACGAGAGATCCCTCCGCCTCGAGGATGAAAAACAGTAACCGATGCTCTGAAAACCGAACGAGACGAAGATGCTGCTCTTATTTGCTCCGATTCGAATCGTACCCGCGCCGCGCGACACGATTTACTGGTTCGACCCCCTTTCGCGTTTTTTTTCTCTCTCTCTCCCTCGAATATATAAAATCTTTTGGAACGGGCCTACTACTCGACAAGCCCTTCGACGAAGTCAATTCTACTCTTTTCTCGATCGTTTTCTTACTTTGTCTCTATACCGTCGAATCTCCGCGGACAGCAGGATACTTCGCTTTTTTTCATTAAACGACCAGATTCACCGCGTAAATAAAACATGCGAGATTTTAGTACGTCGTCGTGGTAACTTTTGGATCGAAAGATTCGTATATCTATATCGTAATAATAAAAGCCGAGTCGTTCTGTTCAATCGAATTATCGTTTTATCATTTTACTCCCGGTGATGGCGCGGATTCTCGTTTGGTTTAGCACCAATCGGATACTTGGAAATTGAAGAAAGAACTCGAATACAATTTTTATTATATAAAAATGATCGTTACATTAATGACTTTATTCGAAAGAACGAAACAATCTTTGACTTTATTTCGTCGATCGTGTCGATCGAAATCATATTTTGATGACTTTCGTGAATGAACATTCCGACATCCGGTTTGAAGATCGAATACCCAGTACGAAAAAAAAAATGATTTTTCTGACGTTGTCTCGTCGATTATTCGATACACGCGAGGCGAGTTTCGCAAGAATCAATTGGAAGCGTATTTCGGTGGTCGGGAAATATGAGAGAGAAAAAAAGGAGAGCCAAAAGCACGAAAGATCTCGCGAAAGCACAGAATCCCGAGTGTCTCTCGCGTTGTCTTCCTTTTTTATTCATTCACATATGCGATCGTGTACTTCTCCGGGTCCTTCTTTCTTTCGTCTTTCCTTTTGTTTATTTTTTTATAACGAATACGAGAGATAAAGAGAGAGAGAGAGAGAGAGAGAGAGACGGTGGAAGGGGGACGTCGGGGCTAGGGCGGCAAAAGGGAATGAATAAAAAGAAAAGAAAATAAGAGAGGAAGAAAGAGGATCAACGGCCCCGCGGCGGCAGCGCGCATGACAGACACTCGGCTCTTGCCAGATAACATCGGCGTTTTCTTCGTGGACCGATGCCTACCCCCGCCCCCGTATATATTATATACACGCACTGCTACATACGTTATGTGCGTGTGTGAGAGTGTGTGTGTATGTATAGCGAGCGATTAAATCGCGATGATATCTCGCTCGTACGTACTCCCTCCTCCCTATTTACAATATACACGTACTTTTGCATTTCGTACGATATATCCATGCGTGTCATATATACGTGTATATATATACATATTGCGAAATCATTTATGGAATATATGTACGCAACTTCGGTAAACACAGGTCCGCGACGAATTTATGATTGACCGAGGAGGGCTCGCGCGCGTGTCCTCGAGACATTGCAGGCGAACACGTGGGTGTTTTCGACTTCGAACATTTCCGGTGTTCAATAAAGCAAAATCCTAAGAAACAATATTTTCACAAATTATGACAGTTTCTTTTTCAATTTGAAGCTATTTCGATCAAATATCGCACGTCGAGCGAGAAATCAATAATGTTTTGAGTTGAAAAAGAAGAAAGTGATTGGCCCAGAAAAACATGCTGTTATTTATGTTCGAGATAAAAAGGTTGGAGATCGTCGAACGGAGAGTTCTTTATTCGCGCGGATGCGTAAATTCCGATAAGAACACCCGGTACATACTCGTCCGTTCGATTTTCTTCGCCCTCTTCCTTTTTCTCGCGCGATCCCTCTCGAGAAATATAATTTTGGTCGTTACGGAGCCAAACGGGGTTACGCGCTTGTGTATCGAACTACCGCCACTCTCTCTCTCTCTCTCTATCCCTGTCTTTGCGGTGCGTACCGCGACATTTATTCTCCGCAATGCGATACGTTGCTGACTAACTCCAGAGAAGATTTCGCTCGTCACTTATATAGCGCGAAACAGCAACAGAGAAAGAGAGAACGACAAAGAATAGTAATGCGAAGAGAAAAGAAGTTTAAACAAAAAAAAGAAGAAACATTGTGAGATGGGATTAAGGTGAAGAGAAGAAAAGTACACCTTGGAAGAGATAAGGCTCCAACACTCGCTTCGACGAAACAAGCGGCACGTATATAGGTACACAGAAACGTGTATTAGATTATATATATATATATATATATATATATATATATATATATATATATATATATATATATATATATATATATATATATATACATGATATAATAATATAATAATAGAATATTATAATATAACATTATATTATATTATTATTATATTATATCTTATAATTATTATTATATTATATTATATTATATTATTATATTATATTATATTATATTATATATTATATTATATAATATATTATATTATATTATATTATTCTATATTATGTTATACTATATTATATTATATTATGTTGTACTATATTATAATTATATTATATTATTTAATATTATAATATAATTATAAATAATATTATATATGTGCTCGAGGGAATAACAAATACCTACAACTTTTCATAAGATGAACGAAAAAAAATGTATCCGAACGCAAAGGAATAAGAATTTAAATTGAAGAAATATAAAAATGATAATTTAAAAAGAAATAATACCGAAACAATACGAATGGATAGAAAAGAAAAAGTGGCAATAAAAAAGATTGATTTCTCAGGACTCACCGATCGCTTGGATGGTTCCGGTCCTTGTCTCACGATCTCCAAGGGCGCTGGTATCGAGGGCCTGCCCAGATACCAATCCTCGCGGGGATTATAATTGTCGAGAAGCTTCAACAGACGCGGAACGTTCACGTAATTGTCGTCGTCGAAGTGGCAGAACCATCTGGAACGAATGGACATACACCACTGTCAGTTAAATACGATTTTCCTATTCTCGGCTCTTACAGGTACAGATACACAAAAGCACTGTTATTGAGACGCCGAGCGTCTTCGCAAAAGAGTCATTATATTCGCTCTATTGTGGTTTTCACCTTCCAACTTTTGTAGCTTTTCATTTTTTTTTCTTTTCGATAAATTCTAGAGACTTCTGTATTCTTTTATTTTCACGACAAAATTATAGGATCGAACGCAACAGCTGTTGTTCTTAAGTCGAGAGAACAAATGGCCACTGTGGCTTTGTACTCGAAACATAAAAAAGAAACAAATGGAGAGAGATAGCAGGTATCCCTTCGATGATACGCTCCAACGACGATTAATCCATCGACAAAATCCATCAATCACGAGACTTGCATTCGTACGAGCGTGATTTTTAAATTGATTGATCGATCGTTCCTGTGATTGATAAGTACGAATGAACGATAGTTCGATTAATGATATTCGACGATATATCCAAGGAGGAACATTAAAATTCCACGTTTAATAATAACTCACGATATCGTATTTCGGTCAACGGTTAATTAATCGCTGTCCTTCGGATAAATTATCGAAATACAAATTTTAATGTTAATGATAAAGTATCTACGAATTCAATGAAGTTATAATCGAGCCAATATGTTGCGTGAGTTTTAATCGACTTATACGAGCGCGATGAGCGACACCTATCGTAAATCGAAGCAAACTTGGTCCAATATAACAACCGGATGTTCAAAGTTAACCAAAGAACTTTTTTTGCGGTTGTATATTAGCAACGAGAGCGAAGCCCCTCCGGGAGGGAATTTCGAAATCGCTCGCGTCCCTCATCGACGTCGTATTACGCTTCGTCGTTGCTTTCATCCTGACATCACACTCTCCGCCTCTTTCCTTTTCTTCGAGGAGAAGGCAGAAAGAGAAGGAGAAAGAGAGAGAGAGAGAGAGAGAAAAAAGTGCAAAGTTCGATCGAGCGTCGATAAGAGATGGCCGCCAGAGCGTGCACTTTATTAATGCGCCTCGCCCTCGATGAAATACGAGAGAAGGGTAACAATCGCGCAGCCATACACGCGCTCATCGGACCATGCACGCACTTACTATGTATGTATATGCATTTTTCATTACTATATATATATATATATTATTGATGGATATCATACAGGTGCACGCGGCAAAAGAGATTCATGTTTTTATGATTAATCGCGATCGGCAGAGCGCATTGACGATATCGAATGAATACAAATTCCTGCCATCGAATACAGATAACGAATAATTTATGTTGCGCATCGTGTATGTGTCAGATGTTCTTTCTGTCAAAAAGAAAAGATAAAAATTGCGGTCGACACGTGAGAAAATAAAACTAAAAATTAGACAATTTTTCGGTATAAGTACTTTTGTCAATTGTAATAAAGTGATAAGGTTTTAATGTTTCTTTCATAATTGTCAGATCAAATTACAACAATTATAAAGTAAGTTGAGAAAATAATGTAAACATGCGTGTTTTTTTTTCACTATGAAAGTATCTGCGGTATTTTCGAGGCGATAGTGAGGTAATATGAGCAACCGGGAGAGACAGAGAGAACCAATTATTCGAGGATTTAATGAGCCCGACGAGGAAGATCGAGAAATTCCCGAATACGTTTGAGCCTGTCTGTGTGCGAGGTGCGAAAGCCCAAGAAGCACCTGCGTCGCGATTCACCAATGAGAAGCGTATTTCGAGCCTGAAAACACGTTCCTGTCGATTATAATTAAGGTCCAGTTTACAAGGCAACGCAGCATGGAACACAGAGAAAGAGAGAGAGGAACATTTTTAATTCCGACGATGAAGAGTGAAAGGTTATTTCGATCGGCAACGACGATCGCATATAAATATTAATGAAATATGAAAAAGTCTCGAGGTCAATTAAGAAAAAGATAAGAAAAAAGGAATTTAATATTTTCCATACGCAACATTAAAAATTTCTGGAGAGTAAACGATTTTCAATTCCGCCCAAATCATAATTGTTTGACCTTGTGACGAAATCTCGAACGTACGTACGAATTTGGTTGGATGAAAGATTGATAACGGGATAATGAACACCTGAGCGATGTTACACAGCTATATCGAGAGCACGCTCGAGATTGACTGGAATTTCCGTCGAAAGTTTAATCAGACGTCGTGAGTGATCGACGCGGCAATATGTTCCCCGGGGGCTTCACAAAATCATTAACGTCAATCAATTTCTCTGTTAAATTCGCCTCATCTTCGTAACGCAACGCCAACCAAAAGTTGTTCTCGAAAAAAGAAAATTTCCATGGCTCATCGTCTTAAACGCTCAAAGAACTTTGCTTAACATCGAATACAAAAAAAACCAAGGTATTTACCATCGATATCGTTAAATAATTTATTTAAAAAAAAAAAAAAAAAATACAATGTTCGTGGCTCAACCGCGAAACTGGTCGTAAAATTTGTGTCGTTCGCCGTCTGCGGCTGTTCTCTTCGTACTCTCGTTTCGCGGTGAGAAAGAAAAATAAGTATAAGCCATAACAAAGGAAGAGGAGAGAAAAAGAGGGATGGAGGAGGGGGGTAAGTCAAAGCCATCGAGTGTGACGCGCGCTCGAGTCGCGTGTCGTCGTCCTCTTCGTTCCTCCTCCACGCAAACTGCCGAACGTCTACCATCTCCCCCCTTGCCGTATACACGCCTATATAGTTACTCAGTAGCCCGTATGGGGGATGTACTTTCAAACGTCACTCCTGTCCTATTCTTAGCCGGTATATCGTACACACATACGATAACGAGTAAAAGGATGAGGTGGAGGAGGAGGAGGAAGAGAGGGGGAGTCGCCAACCCCATGGCACGCAATACACACCAAATGGTTATGGTAATAACACACATCGGGTTCCCCATCTTCGATGGATGCGCGCGACACACACACACACACACGTAGGATGCGTGGGAAACTTCCGACCCTTCGCAGTCCTGCCTGCATTACGCACATGTGTGATACGAGGGAAGCCCGGGGCAAAATGGAACATTCAAGTACTTCTAGTCCCTTTTTCATTTCGCAAACTCTCTCGATATTTCTCTTTGTCGTTTCGTACGAAATACGAATTCCCTTCCAGTCATTCGCGTGATATGATTCGATCGCGTTTATTATTATTATTATTATTATCATCGTCGCCTCCCCTCGCCGACAGTGAGATAGCTGCCCCTACCGCCACGCGCACACCTTTTTTTCAGCGAAAAGGGTCGAAGGGTTTTTCCTCTTCGCACGTCATTGCCAGGCGCGCACTTACGGCGACGAAATCGTAGAGCAACTTTGTTTTTATTACTGGTAGAGGAAAAAAGAAATGGTCGAAGAAAAGAAGAGAAAGGTCGAGGAAAAAAAGGGAGAACGAGCTGGCGGAAAGAGTCGGAGAAGCTCCTTGTGGCACTTTGTGTCAATGGCATTTTTTTCGCCCTTGGCTTTTATGCCCGAATGTCGCGTTGAGTGGCGCGAATACGCACGAGGGTTTTTCGTCCGAGCGACGATGACAGCCCGTACGGTGGCGAGTGAAACGGAAAAGGGTCGGAGCCAAAATGGAACTACGAGTATGAAATTCAACGAGGCACGTGACTCCCCCTTTGTGAAAGCTTCTGACCGACGAGGACAAAGGATGGGACGCTACTAATTGACGATTATTTGTTACACTCTGGGAAATTCTCGTTCTTGGATTCCCAGAGACATCGATTTTTAGCGTGTACCGATATATTGTTATCTTGTTCTCCTTCTTTTTGCATGTGTGTGTGTATGTCTCGCAATTATTGTATATATAAAAGTTTGATTCGTCTCGATGATCGAATATAATTAACCTTCAAAAATGATTAATAATTAATGAATGATCAGCTATCTGGAACACACGTTATAAATAACTGATTGATCGATCGATCGATTGTTTAATTATCAATTGTATAGCTTTAACGCTTGAATTCATAATTTATAGGAATATTGATGAAAAGCTATTGAAATGGAAATAGTGAATAACGAGGTTCGTAATCGTTTCGAGTCAATTGACAGAAGCTCGTCAAACTCTCGATACTCGTCGTTCCTCTCTCGTTCCACATGTTTTATTGACTCGATGGCGATGCGCGGACGGCTTTAACGTCGGAGTTTCTACAGATCGTTTTCTTGCAACGTCTACCGGCATATCGGTCTCTCGATCTTCTTCGTCTCGGAGTTGCTCGCGCAATGGCGAAAGAGTCGAGATAAGGAGAGCGAAAGGGAGCCAAGAGCGAGAAATACGTTGGATGAGAAAAAGGCCGGGGCTTATAGTTGAGGTAAGCTTGAGTAACGTCGGAACGCCAGGATGTGTCGCAATTGAAATATTTGATAAATCGCGATATCTGTATTATGCACTTCCGAGATTTGAGCGTAATCCGCAACGTTTCATCAATATTTAATCTCGTCGATCGATCGTTTGTTCGGTTTGGTTTAACCTTCGGCCAATAGAAGGAACGTTCGATCTTCTCTCTTTGATAAGATTCCTCGAGAATCTTGTATTCGACGCGATCGCCGATCGGAAATGCCAGAAACGATAAGTACAGAGACTAATCGACACGGTCGTTACGTGACGATCCGTGTCGTTCAGTCCGAAACAACGGAAACGCGAATGTCACGAGAATAATGCCGTGTTGTGTAAATTGGCAAATACTTTGACTTATGTTCGATATACCCGAATCTGGCCACTGCGATCGTCCTACAGATAGTATCGGGGAATTAATGTAACGTACGAAGAATCGAGAAACAGAAAGAGACTCTTAGCGTCCCTACGAAAGTGCAGTCCGCGTGAGGCGACACCCAACAATAAAGGAAAATGACCAACTCTGGTACTAAATGTCTGATTATTTTGTTTAAATCGATCCCTACCCCACGGTTGTTTGTATTTGTCCTTGAAAATGACAAAAAAAGAATATTTCTGTAAATTGGCAAATATCGAGATTATAATGGCGATATTCTTGTTACGCAGAAAATTTCCGATTGCCTAACTTCCAATTGAAGCCTTTTTGGACGAAAAATATTTTTGACTCTCGGGAGTTATCGACATTCGCGATTTATTTTCGAGACTTTGGGGTGTTCCGAGAGGTCGAAATTTATTTTCATCCAACACAACTTTGTGGAAACGCATTATCAATGGACAAAAAATTAACGATTTATTCGTTACCATCGGTCGATAATAGATCAAATAATCGAGTGACTCAAGCGGAAGTCGAGACAATCACGAAGATCGCACGATGGGAAGTAAAATATGTGTCGCTGGATGAAAAACACGCGAATGAGAACGGAAGGAAAATTGCGGATGTTTGTGGTTGAACTGCATTCGAACTTTTTCATCGTGGCACCAAGAAAAATAACGATTGACGGTAATAAAAGACCCCGTAGGGAATATTTGAAAATAACAACGAAAGTTCGTGAGGTTTGTAGAAATTTGGTTTGCGAGAACTAGAAAAAGCTCGAGCGATATAAATGCAGATAGCGTCGTATATAGCTGTCGTGTACAGATAAGGATAGGGTCGATGATAAAACCGGTTGGGAGATACACGCAATACGGTACAACGCGATCTCGATGCGCCCGAGCCAGACACAGGACACGACGTCGAACGGGCGATCGCCGACTCGCACGCGTTCTGCCCCGCGATCGTGCGATAATCATTCCCGCACCCTGTTAATCTCGTCTCACCTGTTGCTCGCATCCCGACAATAAAAACAAAATAGTCGCTCTAATAAAACGAACTCTTGAAAAACTACGATTTTCATAAAAACAAATTATTGTAAAACATGAAATTATAGTACGAGTAAAAGTTGCACGCGAAAGAGAGGTCAGGACGTTTTTATCCCAAGTAAGCTGAAGAATTACTCGCGCGAGGTAGCGAACGAGACAGACAGAAGTTGATAGCTATCACGATTCCCATTAAAATTTTACGAACGCGTGTACGCATATGGGTGTGTGGAGGGGAAAGGGAGGTGATACGCGTAACGTAAGTATCAAAATACGAATGCGAGCGTTGCCGGGCAAGAGCGCGAGGGAATAAAAAAAAGAACGTAGTTAAAAAGTTGATGAATTCACCGAGGCAAACAACATCCTGCCAGGTGATGCTCGAACGTTGCACTCCGCTCGCGAAATTATGCATTGGGCGATGCGTATGCACCGGGAAAATTGCACTCGGTCGGCGGTCACTTATATACCTCCCTCCTGCATGTGTGCATACACATAACTCTGTATACACGAACGGTTGCATTGCCGCAAGTTATTAGGGCGAATCCTCGTCGTCTCTCTGATGCATTTCGTTCGGACAACAAGAAGGAGGAACGGAAGCCTTTTTATAATTCATAATTTATAATTATCTCCCGGCCACAATTCAGCAAACCGAGTTATGCGCGTATACATGAAAGTACGTTTGCATTTATTCGCGATCCTCTCTCGTAATTATCTTCAATTTATATTGTATAGGGGCGCGAGACTTTAAGACATTCGTCAAAAATAATATCTCACCTTTTTTTCACGTTTATCTTCGTGCAATAAAATTTCACTAATAATCATAAATATGAAGATAACATTGTAATCGTAAGATGATATAATAATAAATAAACCGATTAATTTAATGAATAAATTATCAAAGTTTGACCAAACTAGCTGAATATTAAATAAATTGGTTTTGCGCTAGATTTTTTGTTTTTTTAATTTAATTACGTAGTCGTTCGAGCTCTCTCTCCTGTGTTCGAACAAGCTGAGAGAGACTCTCGTTCTTCGGTAAAGAGAGAGAGAGTCTCCCTCGCCACGGACCCGAAGCAGAGCGTGTGGTTTTCTCTGTTTTGCCCGAAGGCATCGGAGCGGCGCGACGAACCGAAGCGGGAAAACGATTTCGCTTCGCGAATGCACACACGCGTTTGCAACCAAGTTCAACTGCTCGCATCGCTATATACATAGCAACTATTTCAAACTACGAGTAGTACCAAGGTACACACACATATATATATAGATATATAGGCATAAGTATGAAAGAGCTCACACGCCGGAGGCAACGGCAATAGAGATTTCTCGAGGACGTTCGAGGGCCGCCAATTCCGGGAATCACGCGAAGAATTGAGAGAGAAATAGGAAGAAGACGAGAAAGAAGGAGAGAATCACGGACTATCCTCCCTATCGTTCTTTTCCGCCATTCTCGATTGCCCCGACGATCTTTCGAGATTATCAACGCGATAGATCGGATTTCTTATCTCTATTTCTCTCTCTTTCGCAGCGAGAAAAGAGACACACACCGCAACCGTAGAAACTCGAGATATCCGTGCGTTTTACAACGGAGACGCGGTTGCAACCCCTTTCGATATCTCCCGGCGGTATAGAATCGAGAATCTTGGACGAGTTCCCGATCGTTGAATCGATTCAACTTCATTTGTCCGTTTCTCGCTCCGTTCTACGATTGAATCGTCACGCGACGCATTCGATATTCCAACATTAATTAGCGAACGCAATTATTTAAAACGATACATCGTACCAAACACAGAATGGGAAAGTAAAATTTGAAATAAGAATCGACGGAAAATTAAACACAAACACGTCGCCGTTGCAACGAGTGAATTAATTATTTCGTTATTCCTTTCTTTTAGTTTTCTTTGTTATTCTTTTGTCGGGACAAAAGCATTCGAGATAACATTGAAAGAACGAAGAGTCGATGTAGAGAGAAAGAGAACGCTCTTAACAGTGCGCGGACGTCTGAAATGAAGTCGCAATTACGTGCCGTGGGCGAAGAGAGGAGCGCGGAAAAAGTGAGCCTAATTCTCCGTGTACGGGTGGTAAAAGTAGTGCATAGTAAAAGGTAAAGCGAAATAAATAGCCTTGGTTAAATTGTCCGTAGCGTTTGCGCGCAGATCCATTGCGCATAGTAGGGACGATGGTGGGGGAACGTCGACATTACACGCCTGGCGACTTTGCCGTAACTCCGTCGAGCTTCTCCTCGCCAAGATGGAACTCGAATTAGAAATTCAACTTCGACTTACATGCAACCGTGTAGCTAGCTAGAGGTATGCTTGTATATCTGTATAGAAGCGAATAACACGACCGCAGCAGCGCTCCTTCCACTCGGTACACGGCACCCCTGGCGAAATTACGCCCAGCACGGAGAGAATTCTCTCTCTCGCGAGCATATTGTTTCCTTTCCTCGGACCAGTTTCACCGAGAGAAACATACGGAGGCAATATTCACGTCCGAGACACTCGGACACGATTCTCGAGACGACTGTCACGAACGTCCTGAATTAGTTCCTAGCGATATATTGCCAATTATTCGAATTAATATCTCGACTCGAGATTTCGAAATAATTCAACGCGTAATTCGTTAACTACAAATGAAAAGGATGCGTTTGTAGTAAAATGGCCAAGGTCGCCGCGCGAATGCGAACACGATCCGAAGGATCAAAGGATCACGAAGGTAGACCCGCGCGAGGGTGTAAGATACGCGGTAGAGAAAGGATCACGAGAAGAAAGGAGATGGAAGACGGCGTCTCGAGCCTCCGGCGCAACGCCCTCTTCTTCTCGATACGTAGGAGGAGGAAGAAGCAGCGGCGAGGACTTGAGTCCTAGCCGGGCTCTATTCCCTCCTATAGATATACTCGTATATATAGCTCTCGGTAGTTTCGTATTCGCGTTATTCTCTAGAATTACCTCGGCTCCGTTCTTCTCTCCCCCGCGGTCTCGACGCGCTTCGAGCGCTCTCGTTCCGGAACACGAACAGCGGGAGAAGAGGATTTTGTATGCAAACCCGACGTCACTCACAGGAGTCTGGACAATAATCATTTTTATCATCCTTGCTCTTCGAGAACATCGACCAATCGCGCTTAAATCGTGATTTAGGAACAATTACGAAAAAGTTGGTAATTAACGGTCGAGTCGATTATTTTTTTTATCAAATGTATTGTCGCAACTCTGATAATATAAATATACAGCTGTATTGTAAATATACAACTCAGGAAAACACGTGGCAACCTTTTTATCCGTATTTTTGTCTCGTTTCGCGAACAATTGTAAAAAAGTTGAAAATCAACGATGGAGTCGATTGTTTTTTTTAATATATTGTCGCAACTCCGATAATATAAATGTGCAGCTGTATGGTAAATATACAACTCCTGAACCTACGTGCCAAGCTGTTTATCGCTATTTTTCCCTAGTACGAACTTTCAACACGTCGTTACACCGTCTCGTTTGTTGCATCGACGTGATTGCATATGCACACGCGTCGCGAGGTCTCGAGGTGAGATGAAGCTGTCGAGGTCGGAGGTCGATCGGGAGTTCGCGCGTGGGGTCACGCAACTTATGTTCCAAGCGGGAGCCGATTGTGGCCATTCGATATCCCGCCACGGTTCTCCCTCGAGGCGACATCTCTCGTTCATCCTTTGCTCGTCGCGGTTTTCCGATTACGTTTTCATTTCGCCCGACGCCCTTTCCCCATTATTTTTCCATCCGTATGATCGATAACTCCTAGGTATAGAAGGAGAAATAATATTTTACAAAATATAAACAAGTTTTATATTCCGGAATTGACAATTCGCTCGAGCAGAAAAATAAATGAATTAAATCATTCGATCGCGAAACAACCTGGGACTCGTAGTGGCGTTATTTGATTGACGCACCAATAATGTTATACGAGACCTATAGAGGCCGAATAATTAACTCGCATATCCCGATATCCGCGTGATATAAATTCCGAATCTCTTAATTCGTGCTTCGGGCGTCTAGCAAAATGATCGATCGCCCTGTTAATTTGATCGATGATGATGTTATAGAGAACCCGGCAATATATTTCGCAGCTGCACTTTTAATCTTTTCTTTTGTCACAAATTAATCCGAAAGTATCGACGATCTCTTCGATCGTTCGTAATAACATTTTTTTTAATCCGACATTAACGAGTAAAAAAATCTGAGAATTGCGTCACTTTTCAATATCGATCGATGTAACTTCTATCGATGAATCAAAGGAGCCGAATTCGAGGCGGCTATCTCAAACGATAATTCATCGCGTGCTCCTATCGCTTACCCCTCCTCCAACTCTTCCCCCTAACGAATTCTCCTCGATACCTAAATGCGTCAATGTGAAAATAGATTGGAATTTGAAGAAAAAAAAATGTTCATCAATGAATTACGACGAAGCACCGAGAAACAGGTTTCCATCAACGTTAAACTCGATGTATCGTTCGAGCGAGCCGTTACGCTCGAAGTAGATCGGTGATCGATCGGCCGGTTCTCGTCATTTCACACGAGGAGGACCCCCGAGAGAGAGAGAGAGAGAGAGAGGCAAGCGAGAAGATCCACCTGCAGCGATAATTCGGTGTCCGTTCGTGTATTATCTCTCCTCTCCAACCTGTCGCTCTATTTCAACGAACGAACGCCGTACCACCTCGATTAAAATTTTCAAAAATATTTCCAAAATTCAACCTCCTACATAACGAAACCAATCGAGAAAAAGAGAAATTAAAAAATTCCAGATGCGACGCATTTCCCTAAAATTAATCGTTTCGACGAGTGTTCTTGAAGCCCGTAGAACGTAAGGTGAGGGAGGAACGAGGGAGAGTCGATAAAGCGTGAAAAGATCGAGAGGTCGTTGGGCGAACGGTGAAAATAAAAATATTGGTCGAATAAAACGATATCGAGGATACGTGCGCGACGGCGGCGTCGTCGTCGCCGTCGTCGGTGTTAGTGCGGTGGGTACAACACGCGGGCATTTCAAGTGGATCTTTCGGACTGCATTGAAAGCCGGTCGGTGGTTCGAAGGAGGGCGGAAAAGTTTTGAGCGATCCAAGTTGGTGAGGGCTAACCGGGCTACTCGGACTCGTACGTTCTCGAGTTGGAGTCTACTTCGAACCGGACAATAATTTCACGCCGTGCGAGATCGCCGCGACGTGGCACGGTCCGCACACGTGCAGCGCGAGTCGATCGAACCCCCGGGGCCCTCGTGCTGCTCCCTTCGACTCTCCTCGACTCTCCTCGACCGGGAAAATTATTGATTATTAAACTGGGTCCGTGCTCTCTCGCTGTACACGTCCAACGCCCCGATATCGTGTACAATAACCCGACACACACGCGCGCACTCACCGTATCGACTCTCGAGACTCTCGATCCATCGAGAAGAGAAGACGTATTACCGGACCTCTCGACTCTACCGACTCCTTCTTCTCCCGTACTACATTTTGTACGAGCCTGATCTCAACGATGAAAACAAAAAGCTCGCGATAACAATAACGACTCCGTATCGTTATCGAGTTATTCGAGGATATTTCGGACACGATTTTTTATAGAGAAAAATTTAGTTCATTATGAATTAATTATATTATTCTTGTCGTATCTTTTAAATTTAAAGATTTACTCTTGTTACGAAGGAAAGACTCGGAAATGGCAAATTGTAGTGCGAAGAGGGATAAAGGAATATTAATGACGTCCCGACGTCGTTCCTCCTTCCTCCGTCTTTGTCTCCAAGCCCCAACTGTGACCTTACGCGTTGTAAGTGCTCGCTCGTACAACGTTTATAACGCGCTCTCGCCACCGTGTACATCTCGCGGTATAAATTAAGGCGGACGTTCGTTCCGAGACAGAGAGAGCGTGCTCGGTACACCATTCCACAAGCACGTTTTATATCCAAGCCCTGGGGGGAAAGAGAAAGAGAGAGAGACAGTCGCATTGTCCGTTGCGGTTGCAAGGCGTGAGTGACGAGAGTTATCCTCGACCCATCGATTTATACAGAAATGTCGGGGGACAGGTGTGGCAGAAGCAAAATGATAAAAGAGAATTGTGTCTCAAAGACGAGAGAAACGTTTGAACGAATGAAAAAAAAATGTTAATAATACGTTTTATTTATTATCCGATTGGCAATTGGTAGATAAAAATAATTTGTGGGATAGGACAAAATGCAATGGCAAGAAGGAGAAACGGCGATTGGTAAATGCTGCCGTCTTATTCGCCGTGACCAATAGACAGACGGACGGATGGGTCTCGGGATGTTAACTCCGAGGTTTAATACGCACGTAGTGTACACTCGCGAGTATGCAAGTACATAAACGATTTTACATTCATGAGAGTTTCGCGAGACGTTCGGACGTTACTCCCGTGCCCGAGTACAGCTGGTACCGCTGATGTTAAAAAGCCCTGACAAATAAGCTGTTGCCGCGGCTCGGGCGTTTGCTCGATTCTCTTTTGTGGAATATCGGATAGGCGATAGTGAATCAAAATATCTAAAAAAAGCTATATATCGTGACAAATATTCGTCCCGTTGATTATTTTCATTATTTATCTATAATAATTTACTGTTTACTATTTTATTGCGAATTTGATTGGCTCGATTCTCTTTCGTAGAATATCGGACAAACGCAAATCAAAATACCTAAAAAGAAATTGATATCTGGGCAAATCCATTCGTCCGATTAATTATATTAATTGTTTATCTATAATTTACTGTTGACTATTTTATTACGAATATAATTCGCTTGATTCTGTCATGGAATATTCACCTGTTTAATTAAATTAATTGTTTATCTATAGTTTAATGTTTACTATTTTATTGCGAATTTGATTCGCTCGATTCTCTTTCGCGGAATATCGCAAAATCGTAAATCAAAATGTCTAAAAAAATTATATATCGTGATAAATATTCGTCCCATTGATTATATCAATTGTTTATCTATAATCAACAATTCAGATTTAATTCATTATTTCAGGTTGGTTGTAAATGTTGAATCGACGCTGATATCACAACATGACACGTTGCTTTTTTTTCAAAATTCAGATGAAATGTTTGAAAAGCGTAAACATTGACAGACTGCTGATCGATCACTGATCTGTTCACGAAGATACACATATACATATATGCATATGCGTGTAGTAGATACGTCGGTACTGTATCGCACAATGCACAAGTGCAGCGACAGAACTTTCAACGTCAACTGCGCGTTCGCGCGAAGAATGAAAAAGCGAACTAGAGAGAGAGAGAGAGAGAGAGAACGCGCAAAAGAGAGAGAGAGAGAAAGTCGAGAGAGCATTCGGATGATAGAACGGAGAGAGGCTTCATCACGCTCGGGATTCATCGCTGCATCGGGACAAAATAGCGGACAAAAGCCTCGACATCATCGCTTCTATCTCATGGCTCTCTCTCCTATCCTCCCACAACCGGGGAAGCCATTGTTTTTCTTCCATTCGAGTACCCTCTCGGCAAGAGCATCGACCAAACTTGGCGATCGACAGCCTCGAGTGTCGTAAGGGAGGCATCAACGCTTTTTTATTCATCTCTGTTTTAATATTGCAGTACTCAGCAAAAATTCATCGGCATTGTGCGAACATTGATAGGAAAAAAATGTAGGATTTTCACGAAATCCAATAACGAAGCGACTCCACCAATTTTCAAGTTTAAAAATTCATACGATTGTTCCCTTTTTTAAATAAATTTATAATAAACTTAATCAAATAACAATTTTATTCGGGATCGCGAGAAGAAATCGAAAGATTCGTTTCGCTTTGATAAATTGTTTAAACAACTTCGAAGTTGCTGAGAGAAAGGTACGTGTAGGGTTTATCGTAGTGTGGTATCGTCGTCTCGTTCGTCCGGAGTTGGATGATTTTTCTCGGACACTCGATACGCGGAGAAATCGAGTCAGCTATATCGACCGCAGAATTTTTCTTCTCGGTCACAGATCTCGCTAAAGATATTCGATTACTCCTCGCGTATACAATTGCAAATGTTTTCGTCCCTGTTGCGAGTTCTCTTATCTTTACCGTATCTACCGAGTCTTTCGTGCGGATTTTGTTCTCCTCCAGCCACCTCGTTCCCTCGTTCCCTCCTTTTCACTCGTGATTCTCTCATTTTCAGCCTCATTTACATCCACGCTGCATTTACAGAGCGTATATCCGATTCTCGAGCGTACAATCTTCTCACAGAACCTGTCCCAAGTCCGCGAAATTCAAGTCGAGTCTCGCAAAGCGTGAAATTGGGGAATTGAGAATTCTTCGAAGATCCTCGCAACGATGACCGTTCTTCCTTCCGATCTTCCCGTCTTTCCCACCGTTCGAACGACTATCGATGAATAAACCATACTAATTTTATTTAATATCTTTAACAATCGAATTTCTCAAATGAAGATAAAAACAAATTTGTGCTGGATGTAAAAAAAAAACGAAAACAACAAGGACAACGATAGTCGACCGAGTTAAAAGAAGCAGGGTGATTGAAAGAATAGAGGACAAGTTCAGAAAGCCATTCGACTTCGTTATAACTTCCAACAGGCGAGACAGTCAAATTCGCATTTATAGTTAAGCCAACAATGACAGCGTCAACCGCGCACACTTCGTCCTCTCTCTTTGTTCTACTTTCGAGTGTATCGAGTTTATTATACGTACGAGCTGAACAAGATAGAAGAGAGAGAGAGAGAGAAGCTTCACGCCGGATGTAGCAATGAAGAGCGCAGCAGTCGACCGAGAGCTCAACGAGCCACTTCCGGGGACGTACTCGCACATACGCCATTGCAGAATATTACATTGATAACAGAAATTGCTCTTCCAAGTACGGATACGCGTTTCTTCCAACAAGAAGATTTCAAAAATGGCTGCGACGATTTGCTCGGCACGCACGAAATGATTAGCTTCGTAAAACGATACGAAGCGAATATTCGCGAATTAAGTACAAAATCTAGAGAATAAAGAAGATCCGTTTGGTGAAAAAGAAACGAGTTCCTTCGCGTATATAAGCAATATGCATAAAGAGGAATAAGATAAGGAGTAGTGAAGGAGGAGGATTCCGAGTAAATGCACAGAGGTGCATGCATCGAATACGAATCGCCGTAGAAACAGACCTCGAGGTTCGTATACTCAAATATCTTACCGCATGCTCGGAGAAGAACTGCGGCGCACAAATGAGATGCTTGAAAATGGCACTCGAATCTCTCGAGACGGCCAACAACGTCATCACTCATCGATCCGATTCTTTCGGGCCACTGTTATATGTATATAACGTATTCCATTAGCCGACGCCCACGTGGCCGTGAATAGACTCATTCATGCTCGAGACATTCTGTCACTTGGCTCTCTTGGAGGGCCTTGCTCGGCGACGACCGTCATCCAGCACCCGAGGACAGATGCAAGAACCTCTTAACGTCGAGAATATCCACTCCCTCCCCCCCACCCTCGTATTTATTTATCGCGTCGAGAAATATTTTCATGTCGAGAACATGGCTTCCTGATACGAGACGAGTGCGAGTCTCCAAAAATTTGGAAAATCGTACAAGCTTGTAAGATCGAATCTTATAAAACGTGGAAACGATTTATAAAAAAAAAAACGAAACTTCGATGAGAGTGTCGAAATTATTATTAGTATCTTGAAAGTATGAAAGATTTTCCGATGGTACGATTAAAATTGACAAGTTCAACGATGATATCGTAGCGGATCTGCCTACATGAGTTAACTACGAAATCAAAGCTGTCTAGACTTTGTACAAGGCTCGCAAGACGTTACCGAGCACCGAAGCGTAAGAACCGAGTAGGTATTTATGTACGTATAGAACGTAGTCGAGCGGAGGAGGAATATAAAACGAATTCGTCACTTGTCACTGCAGTTGGCTCTAATTTAATACTCAATTTAATACTTGCGAACCGAGAAGTCGTATATATAGCAAGTATAGTAGTGCGAACTCCATTGGGTTACAACTTGTTGCAACTTTGTACAGCGTCGTAAAACACAACATATTTATTTATTTCATTCGAATATTGAGCCATCAAGTGGCTAGAGTCGTATACGCAAGGTTACTTTCTAATAAGCGAATACAAAATATGACGCGTGTAACACCGAGCATGCACGGTCTTGAATTTTATAGCCAATTTGATAAAGGTTGGCTTTGAGAAGACCAATTGCGCCAATGGTTTTCCTTTGTCGGATCTTCCACGTGCAGCATTGCCGGACGCAAAGTGCTTGCTATCAACTCGTAGATGACAAACATCGCGTAATATAACGCGACGACAAATACTAAAAAAACAAACGAAACATTTCCAATCGTAACGAACCAACGATTTCTCGTTAAAGTTCGCATCTCCATCTAGCGGTGGAAAGGAGGGAATTGAGTTTAAATCGACGTATAAGCCACATCGATGTTCGAGCGAGCAAAGTGCCAGGGAAGCAAAATTTTCCGTCTCAACTATTGCCCGAGTCTGACCACCGGAGTTACACGATCGAGACTCGTACGACTCGTACCTATAGCAAGCGAGTCTCGACCGAAAGCGTTACACGCGAGCCCAGCTACTTCGTACGAGAGAGTAGGTACGTCGTTCGTGGCTTACTCGGCAAACTGGGTGTCCGAGGGAACCTCCGTGTACAAGCAAATTCGTCACGCTCGAGAGGCACACCGAGAGATAAGACCGGGAAGAATAAGTGGAGTCTAAAATCCAACGCTTCGGTAACACAGTTCGTAAAGCACGGGGCATTCGTCGATGATGATGATGATGATGATGCGATGGTTGTACCATCGCGGCATACCTACCTCTAACTTCTCTATGCTTCTTCTTATCTCTTATTATTCTTCATTGCGGACGGTAAAACATCGGCAATACGTTACGGGAAGGGATCGTTCGAGACCGAGTGCTCGTTCTCTAACCGTACTAAATGTACGAACCTCTTGACTTTAACATGCTCCGAGCTTGTTCCTTCACTTCCTACATGCTCAATGATCCTTGTCGACAGCGGGAGCTTCTTATCCACCTGCTGTCGAACTTTATGGACCGGTCTTATTCTCGCTCTTTCTCCTCTCGATCCTCTTCTTTCTCTGTGTTTCAAACATTTTTTTTCTCATTCGGTCAAACCCAAACTCACCCGAAGAATAATTCGTAACGAGGGAAAGGATCGAGGAGTGAAAAAGGAAACGAGGTGAAACAGGAAATTGGTATTTTTGAGTAGGAATAGATTATTCGCTTGGAAAATTATGTGGTAATCGTTGGGAAGATTCGAGTCAACAATGTGGATCACGCGCAACTCGACTTTTTCCTTCCTGTTTGAATAACCGGTACTGCGAAATTACTCTTGCTTTTTTTTTACTCCAACTAACCATCTCGTTTTCGTCAGCAAAAAGGCCCGCACACACATCTCGCACATCTAGTTTATGGCATTCCGAGATTTCTTCACCATTTGGCGAGCTCCGTGACGTTAAACGAACGAGGAATGCGTAAGCGGACTTGTTTCCCGTTGGACGTTGAAACGATTGGAAATAAGTTCCTCCACTTACTTTACCGTTTATCATCTCGCATTATTTCACTACGATGAAACAGAAACGATAAGAAAAAGCCAAGAGCGAATACTTGGCCACTCGCGGACTGGACCGTGAGCGAGTTGCGAATGGAGCAAACAAATTGAGACAATCCCTGTAACCGTCGAGAATTTATTTGCCCCATCGTCGTTTTACTTATTTTTTGCCAGTTTTGCCAAGGCGAACTAATAAATTGATACGAATTAGGCTTGTCGACGAGGAATAAATAAATGGAGAAATATGTGTTTGTTATCAAAACGTGTAAAAAAAAAAAGAGTAATCTTCCCGGCATATTTTTCGACAAGCGTTGTCGTCGCGTGGTCCAAACATGTCCCGAAACTTGAACTATGTCTCAAACGATCTTTATAAGTATTCTTCGTCCCCACTCCAAATCTCTTGTTCGTTCCTCGGTCCTTCCTCGCGTCCCCCTAATACATTAACTACCATTTCAAAGTCGATGATATTGATAGCGCCGTGGCACGCGATACCCGACGTAACCACCGGAGAGAACTCTCCGCGGGAGCTCCGAGAGAGAAAGAGAGAGAGAGAGAGAGGAAAAGAGCTACCTTCGAGGACCCTCCATCAAGTAGAGAACGATTTCTCTACACGTGTCGTACACGCAACTAAAATTATTCGAAAGCAATAATAAACAACGCTCGCGACCAATTTCTATTCAATTAATAATTAGTTGTAATTATTTATAAAATAAAAACAAAATGTATTCTTACAAAATTGTAAAAAAAAAATTGTATTTGATTTATTTTGAATAATTTGCCATCCAAATGTTGGTCATCTCCTGCACGAAGTATGTTTCTCTTTAATCGCGCAAAATCTCCCTCGATCTTCACTCGTGTTCCAACGATCTGGGACATTAAAACGTGTCTTGCATACTGAACAAAATCCTTTTTTCTTCCTCGCCCTCCCTTCGATCTTCTCCTTGGCTCCTCAAGCCCTTTGCATGTTGCATGTCGCCGCATAGCAGTCGTTAACTCGGTATAGTCAAGTCGAAGATTTATAACGAGAGGTCCCCCCCGCGTTACGTTCGCTCTGTCGCGTCTGATTGGCTCGGGAGCGTTTTGCCGTCGATGCCCGAGCGAGACAAAATTGACGATAGAAATTCCTAAGGTTTCGTAGCGAGCGACATGCCGCTGCTCTCAAGATCCGCATATTATTATCGTACTGTTATTATTGTTATTATTATTATTATTTGGCTACGTCAGCGCGCATCGATTACCTACCGCGCACGATACAGGCTCAAGAATTTTTCATGCTAATTAATATACGAGCAAAGTGAAGGAGGGAAGGATTTGCACAATGCACAAAAACCTGTTCGCGGTTGTACAATTAGCGACTCGAGATTAGCCCGAGAGAGAGAGAGAGCTGTATGAAAGAACGCAATTATACGATACCTTTATCGATCGATGTATGACATAGATCGCCGCACGATTATCACCTCGATTTTACGATCAACTTTTTCATCGATCATAAAATTCACAATTTTTATTTCATTAAAAAAAAGACAAATATTTTTTAAATAAAAAAAAATCTCATAATTGATACGTCGCTGCGTTACGGCAAATCGACGGCGTATTTCGTCGCGAATGCGATAAATCGGGAGATAAAAATGTTCATCTCGGAATACGAGGAGAGGTTTGTGTCTATATATGTATAGAGAGAGAAAGAGAGAGAGAGAGAGCTAATGTGTACAGGCAGGGTGAGGTTGGCGTGTATGGGCGAGGAATAATGCGTGGCTTGAAATTTTGTTAGCCGATATGTTCTTAGTAGAGACACAAGATCCTTTAATGGAGGTAGAAAGATGGAGATGGAGGGGACACGATCTCTCGGCAGAGCGATCTCAAGAGCAAAGGAGGAAAAGAGGGAATAGGAGAGAAAGAAAGAGAGAGACTTGAAAATTTATTGAATGACCACGCCACGATAATGGTTGCTATAGTTTACCTCTCTTTGCCTGCGATCATTCCGGAGTATGCTATAGGTAAATGTGTATACGAGACTACCGCAAAAGAATCGCGAGAGAGGAAGAGAGATAAAACCCAAACGAAAAGGACGCATCGAAAGGACGTATACGCGTCATCCGATCGCGAGACTGGTATCAGGTGCAAACCAGTTTAGTCGTTGCAAGGAGAAAGAGCGAGAGAGGAGTGTAGCCCGCGAAACCGCACGGGGAATCTGCAAATAGCAACACGCACGCACTCACGCAACGCACCAAAACCCCTTCCACTCCAACCGGAGTAGCTCCAGTGTATGGTAATACGTCAATGTCGTTCGTACAACCGACGTCCATATAATTTTGAAAAGATTTTTTTGTACAATCAAATTTTCAGACGAGTTTGTTTAATTTTTTTTTATTATTAATTATTACGAATTATTTTATTAGAATATATTTTTTAAATCGTGTTTTTCTTTAAAGTATCGCTGCTCTATTTATTATCGTATTTTGGAGCGTTCTATGAAAAAAGAAAATAGATCAGGGTAGAAAACTATCAATTTCTTATCGAACTTATCAGCGTAATACAATAATAATCCTTGATAGAAAATCACGATCAACATGGTAATACGTCAATGTTGTCCATAGAATCATCGTCCACATAATTTTAAAAACATTTTTTTATACAACCCAATTTTGAGGCGAGTTCCTTTAATTTTTTTTATTATTAATTATTACGAATTATTTCATTAGTATCGCTGTTGTCTGTACTATCGTATTTCGGATTATTCTACGAAAAAGGAAAATAAGTCACGCTAGAGAACTATCAATGTGTCTTATCGTAATTATCAGCGTGATATAATATCGCGTGTATAATAATAATCCTTGATAAAAAATCACGATCAGGACAATTGTCTAACGATGATAAGACTATAATATTATTCGCGCATAAATAATAACACAAGGACTCGTGAGCTTCGCGTGATAAGTATAATCGTCGAGGAATAATTATCTTTTCCGTCGATTCATCGTGCACGATTATTCGACGTTTCTTCAAAAGTTTCACAAAGCGTTACGAGCGACTTTTATCATCGAGATAATATATAGGTCATCGCGAGAAATTAACGTTAATTAGCTATATCCACTCGCTCGTCCTTCGTTCGTTATTTCTCCGCCAGTTATTTCCATTGAAAGTGTTCTCCATTGCGTTTAATTCCTCGAGCATTTAATCCCGTCAGAAAAATTCTCGCGGCCTCCATCGAGCGAATTATGCGAACGACGCGTCACGTTTTTTTTTTCTTTTTATTTTCATCTCATTCCTTCTTCTTTATTTCAACGATTCTCTCGGTCGACGAGATGGAGGACGTTGCTTCTATCTTTTCTGCTGTCAACGATCAAAATGTTTTTCCAACTCGCTCTCGTACGACACGTGCTCGCGGTCTTCGAAGCGCACACACGTATAAATCTATAACGCGCGAATAGCGTCATTCGTATAAAGCTATGCGCATTAAAGATCGATCTCGTTATCGAGTCGCTCTTGATTTTGATCATCGTGAGCCAATTGCGAGATGCTCGTACAAAGCGTCCCATAAATCAATTGTCGTATCGCGATCTTGGGAGTATCGGGTCGAATCTATTGAAAGATCGATTCTCAACGGTCGAGCGCGAGCTCCGATCTCTCGTCATCGAAGCGTTTATTTCAACTTCGATAACGGCCATTTTCAACCATACGACTCTTCATTTATTATTCAAGCGTCTCGATCTTTTATTGCGTAGAAAATTGTCCGATTTAGAATTTCCGATCGACGAATCGCTTCGAATTTTCATCTCCACGATTATCGGTATTATTTTATTTATATTTCTCCAAATAAATTTAGAATTCCACGAGAGAATATGGGCGGAAGCAAAACGAGAGCTCGTCCGAGTATGAAATAAGAGTCTCGCTTCTCCGGGAATCGGTAACAAGAGAGAAAGAGCGAATATGAAAATGAAGAACGAGAGAAAATACGAGAACCGAGAAAAGGTATGTACGAAAAATGGTTAAATCACGGGTATTTCGTTCGTCACGCTCGTGAATTCGATCCCCCTTTCACACGGTCGATTATCGCGCCAGTAAAAACCGGGGGAGGGGGGGGGGCTTCCTGTTTCGCGGTAGTTATGAAATTGATATTTTTCACTACGTCTTCCCAACCGCGTTAGATTTCCATTATTATTATCAAAAAATTTCGTTATTATAAAAAATTGAACTTCGTTTTTCTATCAACAACGAACGTGAGGCGTGTTTTATAACGCAAAGGTCGTCGTCTTATGAAAAATCCTCGTGAGGTATCGCCATGAGACGGGACAGTGTTGGAAGAAGCGAAATTGAATCGTTCGGTTTGCGCAGTGTTCCTTCTGAGAAATGTGAAAATCGACGAATTCGCGTCACGTAGGAAAGAGCGCGCAGGACTCGACGCTCGGCTCGGCGTGGTTTTGGTACACCTGCTGCTACCGGCGAGGCTCTCTCCTCTTCTGCCATCCGTGTGCGCTTCTGGCGCTACCGGACGGCCCGGAGAACCCGGACTGGAAACGGATTACCTGCTCACTCCCACACGCGCAACTCCAACGCGCACGTCCAAACTCGGCCTCTTGGTACGTGTCGAAAGAGCCAATAACTTCCTACCACCGTCCGTCATCCGCGGAAAAAAAACAAAAACATATAGTATCAAAAAAAGAAGGAAGAAAAAAAAACGAACACGCACAAGTGTGAATACGATACTCGAAAAAATATATCGAAAATATTTCACGTATCGAGAGTTATGAAGGGAAATTGATTTATGTTCGATATCGAATATTATAGACCGGCTTGCGATATCGAATTATTCGAAGCTAATTCAAATCCGAGAAATTTCTGAATACGAAATTTTTAAAATAAAATAAATAAATTTGTATAGGATAGGATGAAAAATTGGAGACACTCGTGGTAGAACGTTCGATCGAAGAGAGTTATGAAAAACAAAAACGAAAAACGAGAATATTTTTAGAGACGTTGAAGCGTCGAAACGAATTTCCTCCTCTTTCGTACGGTTTAATCCTCGTACCTGAAAGAACGCGTGTATAATCCGCGTAAGAGAACAAAAAACGCCTGGCGCATAATCTCTCGCGAGTGAGAGAAAAAAAAAGGTATATTAATCCCGTGTAGAGGGCGAATTAGATGAGCGAAAAGCGTGTCCCTTGGGCGTCGTGTCGCATTAGTCTCGGTTCGTAACGCAACACCATCGCGAGTGGTGAGTCCGACTTGTCTTTAAAAATGTGTCCCAAACAAAATCCGTCAGGCATATAACGACTGTCCTGAATTCCAAAGTCGCCAAATACCTCGTAAAATAATTCCGACATTAAAAAAGAAAAACATTTGTATATTTCTAAAAAATTCGAAAGAAACTTCTAAAATTTCATCGACCCAAACCCC
This sequence comes from Netelia fuscicornis, assembly GCA_946811545.1. Taxonomy (NCBI): domain Eukaryota; kingdom Metazoa; phylum Arthropoda; class Insecta; order Hymenoptera; family Ichneumonidae; genus Netelia; species Netelia fuscicornis. The sequence continues at coordinate 46,751,041 of OX328013.1, forward strand.
ATTAGTTACGAAAACAATCAAAAAAACAAATCTCGTAGGTATCGAAAACGGATCAAAGAGTCGGCTTACGAGCAAATAGCCGGAGGAGCGAAAGGAAAACGGAACAAAAAAAAACGAAAACGTAAATCGAGCATCGAAAGAAGGAGAAAGGAAAAGTGAAGAGGTGGGCTAAGAAGCGGAGTTCCGTGCGTGAAGTGGCGAGTCCGAATGTACAAACGATGACTCGGATAAAAAAAATTCGGTGGCCATCCACGGCAGCTCCTCGAAGAAAAAGAGTAGCATGACTCGACAGGAAAAAGCACGTATATACTCGACGAAGAGAAAAAAAAATTGGAATAAATAAAGGATGGATGCAAAAGAGGAAGAAGAAGGGAAGGAACAAGAGGAAGAAGAAGAAGAAGAAGAAGAAGACAAGATGGAGAGACGGAGCAAAGGATCTTATTCTCGTTACAAAAAGTAGAGAAAAAAATGAAGAGAGCCGCAGGCGCAGTTCTGTAAATTTTCGTCATCTCTAAACGCTTATTATACAAGGGGCAAATTATGATCGCGGAGCACCACCGGTTGAAAAGTCGTTCGTACCCATTTATGCGCCTAACTATACGGTCCACTTTTATATAGTAACGTCGGGTGTACCAGGCGTGTATATAGCGATGCGTATTACGCGAAGAGTAAAGGCAAACGTGTACCCTACACAGGGATAGGGTACGCGTTACAAGTGTACGCGTCACGCGAACGTATTACTACCCCGGCGTCACGCCGCTTCGAGGGAAGTTCGTGCTGCCAAGAGCGGGACAAGCTTTTTTCTCTCTCTCTCTTTCTCTTATTTTTTTCTTACCCGACGCTCCCTTTTTCCCTTTTTCTCAGGTGGCCGAGACTCGGAACATAATTACCGTTCGGTCGCGAATACTCGCTCGCGGTCTTCGCGACGATAATTACAGCGCGCCAACGCCATCTCTCCTCGTCCTCTGATACCTGCGCGATGTAACCGACGAAAAGAACGTAAACGACTTCAAATTTTACGATTATACGCGAGTATGAAAATATAAACGAGGAGGGAGGTTTCGAATTGTGAAATTAATCGAGAGACGATTACGTATGGGGAAAATCGAGCGATTTATTGAAAATAGAAAGATCGTTCGTAGGTTGAACGAAGTGGACGAGAACGAGACCGAGAGAAGAGAAATTTTGGCCTCGAGATCGTTGAACATACGCGATAGCGTAAGACTCGAGAATATAGCGGAAGATCGGCTTCGTTTGAACTGAGCGATAACAAATCGCAATGCAAACTAACCACTTTCGTCGACGATAAGAATATTACGCTGAAAAGGAACCAAGGAAACGAGTCTCTGCCTCGACCGATTTACGTCACCTCGATTTTTTTGTTATCGTTACGTGGAAAAAAAGTATTTGAATAATCAATTTTATCCAAACGTTGGTTCGACTCGATTCCCTCTCTCTCTGTGTCTGTCTCGTACCCGACTTCACATTCCCGTGCGTTACCAACCGGTGACTTATGCGCCTTAAAATCACCAATAATCTTCATAAATCTTCGTGAATTTGTTTTTCGCTAGCTTGACTTTTACCCCTCTCTCTTTCTCTTGGCATTGCGAGTGCACATACGACCAGCTATGCAAATGGTATGTGGCTAATGAATGATAAATCTTTCTCCCCGAGCGTGGTATAAAACGGCAGGAAGACACTGCACCAGCGTCAAGGCCTCGTAAATTTATCGTCGAGCAAATGTCTTTTTTTCCGTCGAGTGTTCAACCAGGAGGACTATGGATACTACGGATAGGTAGGTAGGTAAGGTACTCTCCAAGAGTAACCGAGGAAGAGTTCGTACACACGTTGTACCGAGACAACGCGAAAGGCACTTAACCGGTTATATATTCAACGCCCGGAGATGTTCCGGATAGATTTGAAGAATGAAAACGCGGACAGGAAGTCGAATCTCCTAAAACCAACTAGGTGTAACGAAGAAAATGAAAAAATCTGCTTGAGAGAACGGTAAGAAAAAAAGATTTTGTAGCAACGAGTCGATTAAAGAAAATACAATTCTTTCGGATTTCTCTTAATTAATTCTTGGACGAAGATCCGTTACGAGGGACTTTAGAGAAGATAAATACGCGGTCTAATTTCGAAGATGACAATGTGGAGAGGGATAACGACGAACGTCTCGAACCGACACGACTCCGCCCGCGATAAATAAAAGTAATTGTACGAAGCTTACGAGGGAAGATAGAGGATACTGCGAAATAAAAGCGAAGGGGCATATATGTAGAGAATACGAAGGAGTGGTCGTCCGCGCGAGCTTCGTCGGTTCGCGCCGGCTTTCTTGGACGTTATTGTAATTATACCGAGATTGACAGCTTAATGGGAAGCTGGAGAGGCCAGTGTATGTTCCCCGTTAGGAAGCTACTCGACGTGCTCCCTGCTGGCCAGTTTGCCCCTTCTTGTCTCTCTCTCTCTCTATCACTCTCTCTCTCTCTCTTTCTATCTCTCGTCTCGCGAGTCTCGGTACAATACCGGTAAGAAATCATAGCAAATAATCTAACGGAAAGATATACGACCGAGAGACGAAAAAAAAGCGAGTAGGTACTTTTAAACGGGAATAAATTTTGTTCGTATCTTTAATGCGAATGTTAACGTTATATTTATCATCGAAAGTTAATTTGATTTATTTCAGGAACATCTATCGAGATTCGATAAAGAGGTATAAAAGTAAATTAGATATACATTTTCTTTAATGCAAAATTGCAGATAGAACGAGAAAGAAATTAAAGGATTAAAAAAATGTTTCGACGATTAAAAACATCCTCCACTTTCCATATGTTAATTAATTGTGGAGATCTTAGAGATACGTCCTCACAGGGTCGTCGGGATTCGCATCTTGTGGATTATACAGAAAGATCCGTGAGGATTATCCTTAATAATAATCGACGAGTGGAACTACGAAAGGAGTTCTTCTCTACTCGTACTGTCGCGACAAAGACGAGAAGGAAGAAGTCGTCGTCTGGCGTTCCACTCGAGATATCAAAGTTTATTCTCGAAAGATGGCCGAGAGAAGAGGGAGGAGGGATTGGAACATTCGAACACTCGAAGACGACGACTGCCGCTCGAGAGGACACTCCAAATGGTAGCTTCGACTTTTAAAATCCGATTACAACGGTCTCGAGACTTTCGAACGAACGATTAGAATTTATAATGCTAAATTCTTCAATGCCGAGACAAATTTGTTTTCAAATAAGTATGAAAATAAAAAGAAAAAGGAATCTTTGAGAAAGAAAAAAACGAACGAACAAATTGTTTTATCTCACTGCGAGAAATTTATTTGGCGCATGTACCTACCCTCGAGAGAGAGAGAGTGAAAGAGAAGAAGGACGCGGAACGAGACGAGACGGGAATAAACAGTGAAGAAAGAGGAAGGTCCGAGAGGAAAAATAAATGAGGAGGATCTAGGAGGGCCCGCATGTGACATTCGAGACACTCGAGGCGTCCCTCGACGTCCAAGGGTGGGAGAGAGGGAGGGAGAGACAGGGCGGACTACTTCTCTGTGGGTAGATTGAACCGTCCAGCGGACCAGCTGGTACCCCTACCTACACACCGATACGCCTCACCTATGCCTCTATACTGCACCCCCATCCCCCCTCCCCGCTCTTTCACTCCTCTAATACACGAGCATCCTTGTAAATCCTTTCTCGCGCGTCACTCTCCAAGAATGGCACGCGAACCTTTGGGCAAAAGCTTGGCCCATATCGCGAATACGATACTACAGTACCAACCCGCATAACGTAAATTGGCACCCACTGGTATTTATCGTTAAATTCCAACCAAATTTGTTAATCGTGAAACGATAATTCGACAAAATTATTTAAATTTATTAATTTGTGTTTGTTTTGTTTTTTTATTCAGTTCCCTCGTAAAGCAACGAGATCCTGTTTTATTTGGCGATGGCATCGTTGGAGGACTCTTCTCTTAACACTGATTCTTTGCAATTCGCGAGTATATATAGCGCATGCATGTGTATACAGACTTTTGTGAATCGGGACAAAAGGATTCCCTCGGCCACCACCGCCGCCTTGTCCCTTTTTATCCCAAGTTCTTTTGCGGCCAATCAAACTTCGGTTTAGGCTCACTCTCTTGCGTGCACGTGTTCATCGACGAAGAGAAAGATCCTTGGCAGAAAAAATACTCGCGCGAGAACGAGGATTTTTTTTTTCGAGTGATATTGTACCCGGGAATAATAATCATCGGAGAGTATGATCGTGTAAATGGGAAAAAAAACTGCATATTGTACGAACCTGGAGAGACAAGAGGAGAAATATTTTTTATTGTAAGATAAGAAATGATTATTTCGTCGATCCTTCAAAGATTCTTGTCTGTATCAATTTTTTTCCAAGTTTAGGAAACTAGAATCTGCAAATGTCTGCATATTATAGGAACCTGGAGAGACAAGAGGAAAAATATTTGTAGGTGTACGATAAGAGAAATTATCTCGTCGATCTCTCAAAGATTCTTCTCTGTATCAATTTTTTTCCAAGTTTAGGCAACTAAAATCTGCAAAAATCTGTATATTAGACGAACCAGGAGCGACAAGAGAAGAAATATTTTCGGTTGTACGATAAGAAACAATTATTTGCTCGATCCTTCAAAATACTCTCCTCTGTATCAATTTTTTTCCTAAATTACTAAAAAAAAACGACGCTCGGACTGTCGCTTTAACGAATTACGTTTGAATTGAAAAGAAGTAATTCATTCGATTTAAAGTAATAATTAATATTCAATAACTTCGTAAACCCATCGTTCCAAGAATAAAAGCTAAACGTAACTCTCGGTTCTCACGAGAATCTTTCGTCGCGAGTGCTCCCGGTGTTTATTTCCGTAGGTCGAGTCGAGTATACTCTCACCGTTATCCGGGCGTAAGCACCTACTTACACGTTTCTTCGGTAATCGAAAATTTCCAAGAATATTCAAAACTAAATTTAATGTGTGGATACAACATCTTTGCGCAAACACTTGGCGGCAAGGCAGAACATCGCTTACGAACTCCAAGAAGCATCCGAAAAAGAAAATAATATTTCACGCCCTTTTTCTATTTACCGAGTTATGAAAAAAAGGAAGAAAAAACGAAAGGGACGAAAAAATTATTAAGCTTCTCGAATATTTCGTACGAGACAAAAATAATAATACTTTTCCATCGTTGTTTGCACACAACAGCGAAAAGTGGAAATGGAGAATTCGTCCGCGGGAAGAGAATAAACAGAATTTTTGGGAGAAAGAAGGGAGCGATGCCGACAAAAGTTTTTCTCTCGACATTCCAAGGACGTTAAAATATCATAATTGGAACTCCGCGCCGAATATTGACCCATTAGCGTTGTTTTTCCAGGCGCCGACTACTGAACTAAAAGAGAAAGAGGGAGAGAGAGAGAGAGAAAGGTCCGCATGGTAAAACAATATTTTGACGCGATATGTGAAGATCGGAGTTTGCCTCGCGGGGTTGACACTCGTCTCTTTCAAACTTTTCCTTTTTTCATTTCGTTCTCGGCCTATCCTCGGACCTAGGTAAACACGAACAAGGACCTGTCCCCGACTTTGGATCCAAATACTGATCATAATTATAATAACAATAATTTTTATAAAAAAACGAAAAAAAATTCCATACTTTTCATTAAAAATGATAAATCAGTCAAAGAAAATAATGACAAATAATATTATTGCAAAAGAAATAGAAATTCTTTACCATAATTCTTCGTCTTCAAATCCGACGATAATTACGTGTTTTGAATTAATTAAAAAAGTCGTTGACAGAATAAATAATTAACGATGAGAAATAATCATTCGAGAGAAGATTAATAACACAGTGCGATCCGTTTTGATGTACAAGACGATGTTTTTTTGTCGTTTCATCTTCGAGGGGATAAACAAAAAAACTTTATACGAGGCGTAATAAAATGGTCCATAAAATTATATGGGAGGCGCGTAACACGCTGCGTACAGAGTATGAAAAAAAAAACAAGGGTTTCCGAGGGTGCTCGGGTTCGTTAGGACGTCGGGAACTCGAGAGACGAGGAGGGGAAGGCTGCGTCGTTGAGGGATTTGAGAGAAAGCCACAGGGGCCAAACGGAGATTATACAAGAGGTAGGTACGCGTACCATCGCAATCGACCTGTTGCCTCCAGTCAAATCCAACCGGTCGGAAAACCGCCAAATTATACTTGCATTAATATCCGCGAATTTTTTTTTAAGTATAAAATACCGCAAAGCCGCCCTCTACAACGCAGCTCGCAGCTTTAATTGCACGATACGCGATTAGCGAACCGACTCACTCCTCGCCCATTAGTCGCTTAATTTTTCTAATCAACCTCGACTTTGATCAATTGGAGAAAAAAAAATCGCTCGCCCGAATTAGAGAGAAAGACATTAAAGTTCGTGCGGTACATCGCTCGTTCCCGCACGCTCAATTTGCGCTTCGCTTTCCAAGAAATTTCGCCTCCTCGTTTCTCCTTACCATTTTTTGAAAGCACTTTACGGTATCGTCTCACGCACCGGCACGTCTAATTTTGTCAATTAATTTATCCGTTGTTTGCGACGTGGTCGAGGAAAAAAGCGGGGGTTGCGGGTTTGTACGAGACTCGTAATAATTTCAGGAATATTACGAGGAGGTTGTCTCGTGTCAACGAATTCGGAGCATCCTGTTTCGGTCCTTCGGACATCCCTCGCATCGCGTACTTTGTATTCGTTAAAAACGAGATTCGTCCAAGTACGTTTCATAATTTGTGCAGCGCGTATTCGAGAGACGTAAAAAAATGCAGTTTTGTTTCGAACTTGTTTACGGACGGGCAGAAACGTCGCTAAATTTTTACCAACATTTAGATTTATCGAAATTCTATTTTATTAGATTTATATAATTCTATTTTCGAACTTTTATTTACGAAAAATAATGTTATCATTAAGAGGAACGAGAGACGAGATCGGTCCGAACGTGTAACGGGAGACCGTAGTTAATAATAAATTTCTGGATGAATAATAATTGGATTACTCACTTTCTGACGCTCTCGAGGAACCTGTCGAACTCGACGGACATTTTACAGCAGAGAGCACGCCTGTTGTGGGAGGACGAGCACTTGGTGTTGATCATGTGGCCGTCTGCGAAGGAAGTAACGAAAGCATCCAATTAATTAAGAGGTTAATAATCGCATCGTACGATGCCTCGAGGTCTCGTATGTACCAACACGTATATAGCTACGGTTTCGCAAACATTTCCCCCCCCCCCTCCCGCCCTGCCTGCCTCCCACGGCTACCGAGGAACCCCAATTAATTCGATCTACCTTTTATTCTCGATCATCGTATAACAATTATCCTGCCCGGTGATCATGGATCGGATGCTGCGATAGCGTATCGCAACTCTCTCGATCTGGATCGCCTACTTAGAATTCTCTCCGGTATTATTTCCATCGATCGATCTACAGTCACGAACGAATCCATCGAGAAGATAATTAATATTTGATTAATCCAAATAAAAATCTAACGAGGCAAAAATAATGAGTAGAAAATTGAACGTAAATTATTTTTAATCGTTTCTCGCCGTATTTAATAATGCGGATTAGAAGAAGTCGAGAACGAGGAATAACACAGGTGGTTTTAGAACGGAAGTGGAAGCAGGAAGATCGAATAAAGAGGAGGAACGATAAAACGAGAAAGAGAAGTCGGGAGAGCGAGGGAGAGAAGAAGAAAGGAGTTTGTACGGTAGACGAGGAGGAAGGAAACCGGTGCAGAGTGGAGAAAGAGCGAGAGCACGGAGCACAGAGCGCGTGTTCGGGTCAAAGGTTCGACCGTGCCCGAGGGCTCGCGTGCGCCGCCCCTCCCCGATCTTCCGCCACTCTTCCTCGCTCAACTCGTTCGCCACTCTTTTTTTTTTATTTTCCTCTCCAACTACGAGGATCGACACACCGAGACGAGTCCTCCCTCGACTTATTACGTACATCGATCGAACCGAGTTAGTTCGTGTAACGCGTTACAGAAACCTCGTATAATCGCGAGACCGCGTGGGCGCGCCAAAAATATCGCGATCCTCTGCCCCATAATGGAGACCGAGGAACGATCTCTCTCCCTTCGTTCCTCTCGTCTACAGCCAGCAATCTCTTTCCCCTTCTGTATTAAAAAATAAAGACAAAGACAACAAAATGGAAACTCGATCAAACACTTTTTTTCTTATCATTAATGTTGAATATTTCAATTTAGCAATTTTTACCGCCTATTATTATTATTATGATTAATATCATTATTATTTATATTATATAAAAATTATTATTATGATTATTGTTGTTGGTGTTGGTATTGTCGTTTGAACATTTCTACATACGATATATCGAGGTTGAGTTAACTATGCTTTTTCACGACAATATGCAATGTATCGTACAGAGTGATGTCAGTTTATACGTATATTCAGTTTTACCTTCCACCGTACCGTTGACCACACCCGTGCCCGAGGGCACGCTTCGCGTGGAGAACACGTACGCGAGCGGGACTATTACTACAACGAGTATGCGAACGAAAAGAGGAGGAGAAGAAAAGGGAGAGGGGGAGGGCAAGAGAGAGAGAGAGAGAAAGATATTATAGTGCACAATTCTCCACTGTTCTCCCAGGCAATATATATATTTCGAGGCAGCAGAGGAGACCAGTGGAGAATTGTATTCTATATATATATATATACAGGGTGAATTTCATAAGTTGTAACAGACTTTATTTTAAGGTAGATGGGATCATTACAAACAAAAGTTGCAAATATACATTAGGAATATTTTTAATAGTTTACGAGATATCAATTATTAAAGTTTGTCCAATCAGAGCGCGCCGAGAAGCGTTGAAACCGCCCACTCCCGCCCTAGCCGTAGAGGTAGCACAGTGTAGTACGTTATATTTGGGGTTGCAAAATTCGGAGCAGTCAATTTTATTTATTATATTATTACGCAGTCATTTTTATTTCTCGGGCATTGGCTGCTAGAGCGGGGAGTGGGCGGCTCCAACGATTCTCGGCGCTCGGATTGGACCAACTTCAAAAGTTTATATCTCGTAAACTATTAAAAATATCCCTAACGTATATTTACAACTTTTGTTTGTAATGACCCCATCTACCTTCAAATAAAGTTTGAGACACCTTATCAAATTCACCCTGTATATGGAGAGAGAGAGAGGGAGAGTTACGGTGAGTTCTATTATCTCTACGGTGAAGTTATGTATATCACCAGAGTAGTATTATATCGCTCGAAGGACCACGGGAAGAAGCACATAGAGATTGAAGGGAGGGAAAATAGAGAACATGTCCGGAAAGTAATCTTCAATCGAGCAAGGGCGAATTATAAATCCTACGTGACGCCGTGAAAACTATTTATTCTCTCGTACTCGCGTGACCGAGCTAGTGCAACGAGTCCACCTTGAATTCTGTTCTTTAATCGAAACAAACATTGTTCACGATGTAAACGCAATCGAAAAGTTAATAATTTAATTTTCAACGCTTGGTTCGTTGAATTTTTACCCGATTGAAATATTTGATTAAGAAAGAGACACGCGAGATAACTTCGATAGAATCGATTCCATGCGTCTCTCAGTCAGTTTTCCCTATCGGTGGTGTCTCTAAGGGATATTTAACCACCCCTTTACATCGATCCATTCTGACACTGCTTCAGGCTTCCCCAGTAAATGACTGTCAATGTTCTATATCTATATACATATATGTGTGACTGTACGTATGTGTATGAAGAGAACGAGGCCGATCTCGAGGCATCGACACGTAATTATTCCTCCGGGTCTGTTAACGCCCGCCCGTTTCGACGTTACATCGCGGCGTTAACTCGATACTAAAGTGTCCCCTCGGGGTTGCGAAACGCGCGGTTTGGTCGTACCCCCTTCACCTCACCCACTGTTCGACCGATCGTTCTATACGCGTACGTACTCTATCGCTCTTTGCAGCGGCCACATTGTAGATTAACCGGCTACAGAGAACAGCCAGTGACACTGATATCTCTAGCGCGAGGCTCTTGCTTCCAAGCCCCGTGGTCGAATATTCATTATGGCCTTCGAGCCATTTTACCTATCTCTTTCTTTCTCTCACCATCCCTCCCTCGCTACCTATCGCTTGTTTACGACGTTCTTTACGCTCCGTCGGCGAACCTTCCTATCAACGATTTTCACGCGAAACTCTCTTCCGTTCAATTTAATACCCGGAAATTGTGCAATTCTGTCTCGAGTTTTCTAGAGAATAGTAAGGACGTTTTGTTTTTAAATTTTCGCCTCTCGACGTCGCTTCTTTTGCTGAAATTTTATTATTTGAAAAGATCGTTCTCGATGTTATCGTTTAAAATTCCGTTTCTTTTTACGAATTTTATTCAACGATAAAAAAAGAAAGTTCCGAGATTCTCAGATACGAATCGATGATTCGTAAATATGTGCTTGCGTGGATTTTAGATAATGGCGGTGGGGGGAATACTCTCACAAATGAGGATCGTTAATATCGACGATCGTAAAAATCTCAAAATTGAGAAAAGGTCGTTATCACAATCTTGGGACGATCTCGAATATTTTTCTACCTCGTTACCAACGAAATAACAAATCGTAGAAGATAATTTTTACTTAAGAATTAAAGAGTTGATAAAAACATCATTATCGCAATGTCTTATTTAAAAAGCTAGTCGCTATTTAAATACGAAACGAATTGTACAGATCGGAAGCGGAAACCCCGAAACCATTAATTAAGTAGGAAAACGAGAGCGCGAGGCGAGAAAATGAAGAAGAGAAAAAAAAAACAAAAAGTCGGTCAAAAGTTTGCCGCGTGCATCGTTTGCACGCTCTCGACTTAATCTCTCTGTCTCTGGTCGTTGGGCAGAACTTTCAAAATGATTGACGAGCTAAAACCTCACTGGGCACCACGCATAATATACCGGACACGTTACTAGCCACGAGTCTCGAGAGTCGATGAGGAACGCCGCGGGCAGTTTACAGGAGAAGCTTTCCCCTCCCCCTCCCCCTTCTCCTCATCGCTCGACCGTCTCTCAGTCCGCATGAGCTCTCGTTTCGCCCGACGCGAACAATTATCCCATAAACGAGAGCACGATCGTTAAGCCACGTGCTCGCGTAGAATTATTATAACGCGACGAGCGATGCTCGCATCTTTGCATTCCCCAAGAAGTAAAGACCCGACCTTCTACGTTCCGTTATAACTTCACCATATATACCTCGCTACATATGGAATATTATTAAAAAAAAAGGAGAAGACGAAACGATCATTCGTTTCTCCTTTATACCGTTGCCCTAACTGAATTTCCATACGCTTTATCGATCGAATAATAAATAATAATATTGAAACATCGAATTTCAATGTTTTCTCTCTACCTCGATTGTTAAAACTTTGAAAAAAGAATCAAATGATTAAACGTTTGAGGAAACGTGGGTGATACTCACTGGTCTGATTTTGAAAATATGCATCCTCCTTGTCGGTAAAAAACCAGGTCTGTAACAAAAAATGAAAATTTATTTAAATAAAATTAAAAAATTGGGAATTTCATAGAAGAATCGAGAGAATATAAATGTTACGCAAATATAAGCACACCCGATATTATTGCATTCTCTCGAGTCGCACTATTCGCATTGCGGCACGTATCCGATCGATTGTTTACGAGTAACAATCCGTACAAATAACACGTACGAAACGTCGGCGCATTGCCCAGCAATACTCCCAAACGATTGTATATGGCTTTCTCGTAAATCCTTCGAGAGTGACCGGTCCACGCCCTTTTGCCCCGATCCTGGTACAATGTTTTTCCCTTTACTTCGCGTCTCTCTATCCGTCTCACACTTTCTCACACCCAGGAAATTCGAATTTCATTCTCTCCTATCGCTTATTATTATTAATTTATAATTATTTTTTCTCATTTCTTAATTCGCTATTCAACAATTTGTTATGAGAAGACTGTTGTCTCGTTTCTCTTTCCTTTCCTCATTCTCATCGTCTCGCTCTCTCCTCTCCTATATGCCGTTCTCACAATAAATTCTCCATTCAACTCTGTCGACTTCTACTCTCCGACTTTTTTGTTCCTTTACGTACACCAGCCAGGTTCTCACTCTGGCATCTGGTTTATCGTTACGCAGTAACGCGTACGTACGATCAAAACGTAACACATATGTTACTCGAGAGAGAGAGAGTGAGTGAGAGACTATTTTTAGTCGCTGCAGTCACCGCTTGCATATAGTTATAGGTGGTGTCTTTTATATTGCGCCAAGAAGACCCTTTTCCAGTCATCAACTTCGTGAGAGCCAGAGGTCCTACAAGAATGTGGCGCCACGTTTTACGTTACAACATTTTTTTCCTACTTTCCTTCGCTACAACAACAACAAAAAAACGTATTTATTATACAAAAATGTGATCAAAGAAATAAAAAATAATTGCGATCAAAGAAATCCCGCAGCATTTTTTCTTTACGGGTAGAAAAAAAAATAAGAAAAAACAATAAAATCGCTCTCACATACTCGCATCGCATAATCGTTGCAATCCACCGTGTCGATTCTCATTCGCGTCCTTTCTTTCGTGTAACCCTCCTCTGCACACACACACGCACACACTCGTACATACAATATACAGTGTACACCGGAGAAAAGAGCTCTCGCGTGATTCGAATCCTTTCGCAGAGAGATTTCGACTTTACCAAGATGTTCCTGTTTGCACGTATCTCTTTTCGCGTGCACGAAAGGGAACGAACAGGAAAGAGGGCTTTTTGTAACCGGTGACTGGGCACTTCCGGTGGACCAATGGGAGAGACAGAGAGAGACGGACAGAAAAAAAGTTAAGATTTATACACATATATAGTGGCAACATGTGCGAATTTAAACGTACGTACGTTTAAAGAGGATGATCCTACATACGCGAAGATGCCTGAAATTGTCGTAGGTACGTGTACCTACGAGTATCACCAACACGTATCCGGCAATGCGAAATGAAACGAGATTGAGACTCGAGCAAAGTTATTATTACGATATAAAAGAAGTGTACGTAGGTATACGAGAATGATCAGCATTCGTAGAAAAGAAAATATAATCCGTTCTCGAGTGTCGAGAAGGGCGCACGATAAAATAGCGCTGGAGAAGCTCCAAGTTTATAAACGCTTGGACGACTCGTAGTGACGTCAGCCATTGAGAACATTGACGCGAGCTGCCTCGAGAGTCTCGCGTTACATTGACATTATTGTATTTAATCGTCCTCCGAGTCATTGTCGGTTTTCGTCCCGTTGGTAAATGAGTTTTAGTTTAGGGTCGTTCGCTGATGCCGCGAATTGTCTCATATCACGCGGATTAAGCACGTTCGTTCGTTCTCTATTCCCTCTCTCTCTCTCTCTCCCTCTCTCTCTCTCTCTCTCTCTCGGTCTTCTCCCTCGGGTATACGTGTTAATCTCCTCGACGCGACGTAGACACGTAACTATTTTCGTTAACTCTGCCCTTCGCGAATCCCAAGAATTTCAAGTAAAACGAGACCAAGTGTTATACGCGTCGGTCACTAACGCTTTTTTTGTAACTCGGCTAATTGGTTTTTTTAACTTGGCTAACGTCGAGTAATTGTGCGATGATTAATACTCGCTCGAAGATCGATTTTTTGAATTAAGATTTAATTGTACGATTGTTATTAGAGATTTGCATAATTTTTGCAAACGTTCCAATATACGAAATAAGATATTTAATCGCGCTCGTTTCCGGTCGAGGTTTCGATTTTAAATATATATATATATATATATATATGTATCTAATATGAAAGAGTAGACTATCTCTTCGCGATGGTGAAGAATGCGATATAAGTATATATTGTTAATATCTCGTTCGTATATTCTCTCGTATAATATTTCAATCTCAAGAATGGCAACCCGAAACCCAAGTTATAATCGCCAACTCCGACTGTGACGATAGAGCAAATATAAACGAGCGGGCATGCCCCGAATGCAAATAATTATAAACGATACAAAATCAATGAATCGGAAGAAATAATTCAAATTGCGGAAGAAAGAAAGCTCGCGATTGCATTTTCTGGAAAAAAAGAACGAGGAAAGAAAAATAAAAGACGTTGAATGACTGGTGAGTTCCCGACCTCGGTTCGAGAGACCGACCCCACGAAACGAACAAAAAATCAGCGGACACCGTAAAACACACGAGGCTTAATAAAATCGTTCCAATTGGCCAATTATCGGCGTCGGGGGAGAAAGAAAAAACGTGTTGCAGTATCGAGCGTAATACGAAAGGGTGCTCCGGGAATAAATTGGAGGTTCGGCATCGACCGGCTTTGGACCGAGTCACTCCAACTAAATAATAGAGAGAGAGAGAGAGAGAAAGATTCATCGAGATCCACGAGGTTGCTGCGTAAGCATCGACCCAAGTGGATAAGAATGCAATTTCTCAAAATACACCTCGAACCTTTTCCTCCAACCAATCTAAATCAATGACGATTTAAAAAAAAATCAAACAAACGAGCAAAGAATTCGTCGTCGACGATTTAACGTGGTCGAAACTCAGTCTAAAAATTACCCGCGCAAAAGAACGTTGAGTTATTTCTAAGAATTAGATCGAAGGACGTAATTTAATTAATTTTTTGACCAAGATCGTAAAATAATTCGATATGGAGAAGAGAGTTATTAAGAAGCATTAAAACCCGTGAAAGATGAGAGGTAACGAAAAGACGATAATGTGCTCTAGCGTCCTGGCCCCTCGATACGGTGCAAGTCGTAAAGAACTGTCTATATACATACATATCTATACAAGAGAACTCAAACGCGCTACCGTCGAGCCAATGCTCTTTGCCGGCGAAGCGAATTATTAAAACGCGTATTACGTTCCCTCGACAGTCTTAACCGTGGACACCAAAACAATGCACGAGCGATTCGTCAGTCCGTAAACTATTTAGTCGCGACGAGAAGTCCCGTATCCGACTTAATATTATATACATTTATACGTGTCGTTCGATTTTAATTGGACGGACTATGTCCCGTTCCTTTTCATTTCTTTTTTCTTCTTTTTCTACTCGTTTTATTGTCTTATCGGTTTTATCGCGTATTCTCTTCGTTGCTTTCTCTCTGCCTTTTTCTACAGGGTTATATATATATATATATATGTATATAGGTATGTGTTTACGCGGTTCGTCCTTGGGATCGCTCACGATCGTGCTGCTCGAGTGCACCTACTTTCGAGCCACGCGAGATCCCGTCACGAGATTAGAAACCATTCAACTTTTAATCGTTCACTGGTAAAGGAGGCCTTGAAGCAAGGGAGGAGGACGGCGAATTGATCCAAACGGGAAATCGGTGGAACGATAACGAATCCACGAAAATTTCAATGTTGCAAGGATCGTAGGAAGATCGCCGAAGAAAAGATGATGACTTCGACGCTAGGATTCTTCAACCTCGAATCACGACGTCAATCCTTCCTCGCAATTTTCTCATACATCATACTGGGAAAATGCTTGGCTAGAAAAAGAAAAGGTAAAAAAAATGAAAGAAATTCACCGGATGAGATAGTGAGAAATATGATGATGAAGCGAAAAAAATGGAAGAATGCATCGTTAGTTACATTTTGCGAATACTTTAATAGAAAAAAAACATAAAGCAATAATAAACAGCCGGGGGAATTCTATGATGAGAGAAAAATTTCCTACGCTTCGCGTTCTTCTACCATAAGGTTCAACCCCGTTGTTTAATTATCGGTTCGGGAACGGAAGAAGGTGTATGCGAAACGGCCGGAAAACGGGACTGAGCAAACCGAGGAGAAGATTTCGCGGCTCGGGTGGTTCGGGATTAGCGTTGTTGATGTTGTTGTTGTTGTTGTTGGAGGGTTAGGGCAAGGGAAGCGTGGGGGAGGGAGGGGCTTAATGCGCGCAACGATCCGAGGTTCAGGAGGTCGAAGGTGATACCGTGAGATCTTCCCACGGAGAATACTCAAGGGCCAAATCGGCACGGGCTCCACTTTTATTGTCTGCTCGAACCCCCACCCACCCTTATATCCCGTATTTCCTACCTCGTTAAAATATAGTTACCGCAACGCCGCTGGGAACTTTACAACATTCGTTATACAAATTTTCATTTCTATTTCCCATCGATCATTTTTTATTCATTCTTCGATCAATTTGCTTTTTTTTTATTCGTTCTGAAACGACGTTTGAAGAATCGTAAAGGTTAATTTTCAATTTCATTTTTTATGATGATTTTTTCAAAACTCAATAATTCTTGGAAGAATTTGATTGAGAATGAAATTAATTTCTTGATTCGTTAATACTTTGCGAGGTATGTGTTTGTTTGAGACGGCTGTTAATATTTATTTCTCACGAGAGAAAAAATAAATGGGGAATGAAAGAAGCGCGATCGCTGAGACGAAAACTGCGAGGCGAAGGGACAGGCGAAGATACGCTACGATTCCGGCGAGACTCGGAGAATCTCGAGAATAACATGCTGCACGAAAGACCCCGGGGTTATATATGTATATAAACGATGAAGAGAGAGAGAGAGAGAGAGAGAGGGAGAGAAAGAAAGAAACTAAGAGGCGTGCACAATGCACGCAATTAGCCGCACCAAGAGATAATATCGCCAAGTTCTTGAACGCGGGCGCGAGAAGCAAACGCGAAAGGACGAGAGCCGCCGTCTACAGTACATCCACCCAATGAATTCGTACCTACAATTTTCGAGTAGGTACCTACAGGATGAAAACAAACGAATGAAAAGTAACGGAGAAAAAAGAAAATTTTCTCGTCAAAAGTGATAAAATTTCTATGAAAAACTAAATATTTTTGTAAATCTTACGTACTTATATATATATATACAAACTTTTCCGGCTCGTTGAGTGGCGAGAAAGAGAGCGGAAAGATCGGAGATGAAGAGGGGAAAAAACGTACAGAAGAGACCGATGAGTGGATAAATCGCGAATTCCCACAGTCGGAAGAATCTCTCGACAAGACGCGGAAAGAGATGGGAAAATCGCCTCTCTTCTTCTGTGTCCATATATATATATATACGCCTATACGAGACACAAAGTCATGTCTATACTGCGTTAATGATCGTGGTAAAATTCTCGAGGGATGCGAAGAAATGAGATTTTCGATCGGAAAATCTGCAAAAATCACTACAACCTTCATTTTCTCCTGTAAACATTTGAAAAAAAAGTCTTCAAATTTGTGTACCAAATATTTCCGTATCGAGATAAAGCTGTATTCAATTTTCTCGCAGATTCGCTGGCATAACAATTTCTAAAAGGATTCCTTGCGATTCCCGTATTTTTCTAGAGATTCCAACGATTTCCAGTGATATCAGAAATCTATAATTTCTGACCTCTCGATAGAAGAACTTTGATAACTGCTTT
Organism: Netelia fuscicornis; assembly: GCA_946811545.1. Taxonomy (NCBI): domain Eukaryota; kingdom Metazoa; phylum Arthropoda; class Insecta; order Hymenoptera; family Ichneumonidae; genus Netelia; species Netelia fuscicornis. The sequence continues at coordinate 46,768,416 of OX328013.1, forward strand.
CTCACTCAGAGAGTGGATGAGTAATTCCCAATGATGTCCTGTACATCTGGAGAAATCACGAGGAAATCAGGAATAATCTTCCTGCGATTTGCAGCGATCTTTAGCGATTCCAGGTGAAATGCTTCACTGATTTCTCAAGTGACCAATCCCTCGGGTAAGAAGGAACACGTATATAATTCTGCTCGTATACATATATGTGTACATCCGTTTACGTCGAGAATAAAACAAGACAATTTTTTGCTAACCTGATCCTTGGCGAATTGAAACCACGTGCCGATAATCGCAGGCAGACGAGAATGATGATAATTCCGTGTGGTCTTGACGCTGATGAAGACGTCGTCGAGATCGGTGGAAAAAGGTGCCATGGTGGCAGTCGCGACAGGCGGTGTAACCGCTATCTCCTCGCTCATAATCATTCTCCGAGCAGCCGCTGGCACTTCAATCACCACGTTCGCATCGTTCGACTCCACTATCGCATCCTCGGGCCACTGTTGAATCAACGACAATAATTTTTCAATTAATAATATACAACCGGTAATGTTCCATAACGCCCCAAACTTTCCATCATTATTATCAACATTAATCCAACCACCGATATAAATTTCCAATTAAATAAATAACGATCATCTCCGCTACTCTGTAATCAAACTTTTCAACGTGTCGTGAATATTATTATTTTTCAGCTTAATCATCGTCTCGACGACGATCAGCTACGAGCAAAAATGTCTCCATCAATCTTTTCTATTAAATATCTAGTCATTATCATTATTTATTGTTATTTCAATTATTCATCAGGTAGGGAGTTCCGTTGGTTGGAATTATAAGTCGTGTTGTTCGCATCGAGAGATGTAAAGAAAAAAAAAAACAATGCTCGAGTAGCAATTACGCACGATATAGAGGCAGAAAAATGTTGTTCGTGGAATATTCATGGTTGTACGTATCGTGCGTAGGTACTTTACTTGCCAACTGGTATTATCGAACTTTAACTCTCGGTACTATCGTCCATCATAATTTACACGAGCCAGCAGCGAGTACGTTCGTAATTACTCGCCTCTCGTATCCTCGTTACAGTACCAAATAGTAGCAGTAGGAGGAGAGAAAATTATTTATCCGCTTAAAAAATATTAACAGCTTCTAAATAGACATAACTCATTTTCTCATTCAAAGTTTTCCTTGGAAATTCTCTACTTTACGATTTTCTTAATTCTTCGATCGTCCCGTTGATAACGTAATTTTTTTTTTCAAATTGTATTTATAATATTGATCTTCGATTCGTCGTATAGATAACACGAGACGGTTGTAACCGTTTTGTGACAGTGGTATCTTAACCCGAGGCGCGAATGTGCGAGAGTCTATTACACCGGACGCTCGAGTCTTCCCTCCCGAACGATAAACTAACCTCTATCTACCGGCGAAATAAAGTTGCGCAGTCGTACGTACCAATTACGCGGAGAAAAAGTCGAGAGAGAGAGAGAGAGAGAGGTCGTAATATTCATATATGCGCGTATTCACTACGAGAGAGAAAAAAAAATAAGAAGAATCATCACCTGACGCGGTGCAACCGCTTGGTAAAGTAGTACGGTGGCATAAGCGGTTGCTAGTACGAGTGCGAGCGCTTGTAGGCCACGTCTCGTCGGCAAACCCCGTGGCATTTTGGGGTTTGCCGTGACAGCTATGGTGGCGGTAGCGGCGTTTGTGCCAGCCCCAACCACCGGCAAACGGAACTCGTCCGTTTTCGCTAAACTCCCGCACTTGTTCTTCTCGATAATCTTCACCGTACAATCGCGATTATCCGTTAATTCACGATTCAGCGAGAACCACGAGACATCCTCGTTTCTTCGCTTCTCCGACGTGAAAACCGCGCTCATAACACCAAAGACACTTGTCGTGTGCTCGTCGCACACGATTAAACCTCTATTGTCGTTATAATAATACGGGATTCTTAAATCCCCATTGTCGTCTACGCCGCGTATACTACGTTATTCGTTACAGCGTCTGTAAAACTATTCGCTGACTTTGAAACTCGCCAACGTAATCTTGTCCTCGTACTTATATCTGCAATGACACGAACTCTCGATGACCCGCCTGTTTTCATTCCATCTTTCATCGATCCGGCCAATTTTTCGCAGAGCTAAGCGCATTCGTTACTAGAAAAAATTGCATGTTTTCTAACGATGCGTCTTTGCATGCTTCCTTTCACACAAGGTCACTTTGAAAACACACGATTATCACCGTTAAAATATTAATACAAACGTATCTGGTACGTTATCGTCTTTCCGTCGCATTAACTTTTTCTTAACGTTTGCTCGTGATGTATGTTTTGTCTACGCACAATTGACACGAACGTACGCGACAAGCTTCGAACATAGGTAAACAAAGTCTCGTGTAATGTTGCCAATACTGCGACGGCAGCGGCAGCTTCCGTTTATATCCTTCACTGAAATAGTTTTCTAGCTATTTCCGTCACTCGTGCGAATTTGCAAACGGTTATAGAATATCGATAAAAAATAAAACGCGATTTTGTGAGTGAAAATCGATAAAACGACTCGGGATATATGAAGGGATTTGATCAAGGACCGAGTCGAACGCGGTACGCACACTCGCGACCTACTCGGCGCACGACGGATAACCGACTGAACGTCGAACACATGGGTCCGTCGCCGTGACTACAGTGTAAACACCGCGCCGGCCGTAAGCTGTAGCGCTCGCGACAGCGGTAAACTAGCGGAGCTCCGTGTACCCGCCAGACAAGCTAAGGGGAGTAAATCCGCCGGTTCTCTCTCTCTATATATATATACTTCGCGTGTTGCATATTCGCGCCGAAAGTATAACGATGAGAGGGGATAAAAAGCAGAGCGAATGAACAAGTCTGTCAAACTGGACATACGTCATTCCTACTATCGTTGTCTTACAGTTGGCATAGTATAACATATGTAGAGTAAGCGGATTATGATCTAGTCGATTAGCGCATAGTGTCATACGGGGGAGGGGGGCGTAACCATCTCGAACAGACCCATACCATATTAATTCAATTTAATGAAAACTGCATGTTTTTATTATAATCGGATAATTAAATCTCGAATAAGTTACATGCAACTTCGAACGAATTTAAACATTGTACATTTGTTAAACAAAATTTCCAATACAAATCGGTTTTCTTAAATTCTGAATTTAATGCCCTCGAATCTTTACTGAAAAGATTGAAGCGCAAAGTGTAGGAAAGAAAGTGACTTAATCGTAAAAATATCGATGATAACGTTTCACTGTAATTTAAATCACAGAAATAGACAATAGGTATATCACTTACCCACACCACCGCCATATTGAATAATTGAAATGCCGTAAAGCGCCGCACGAGGGCGGGAGGGGATGGCGGCAAAGCGAGTAGCAGGAACGAGGGGAAGATATAAGCGATGAAATAACAATGAATTAATTTCTGTATAATAATTGAAAATAATTATACGTAATTATTCGTATTCGGTGTTAAAGCATATTAACGGTATTAGTATACATAGGAATCGTGTATATAACATTCAGTACATTGCCATAAATTGCTTATACGATACTTTAACTCATAAGTATAGATTATGTATATACACACACATATCTATATGTATGTATATGTATATATGTATATAATATACTATGTCAATACTACGTGTGTATATTTATATTTATGTTAAGTTATAAATATATATAGTCCGTATATACATTTGTACATGATCGAATGCACTTCATCCCGTGGAAAGAGAACATTTACGTCGAAGGATTCTGTCGATATTGACGAATGCTTCGTACGTCTATGTACGAAATTTTGTTGAGCTTTGTTCCGGGAGGATACATTATTAATAACAAATTTCTCTCGAAACTCTACGCTTGGACGTCTCGTTGAGGAACATTCGCAGTTAAGGGGAAAAATGACTTCCGAACGTTAATAAATACTTGCAAATTGACGATGAACTAACGAAGAAACGGTCGATTTGAGTGCGATCTCGTAAAAACAATATAAATATACAACGAGCGTGTGATCCCACTTTATTATTAGTATTATTATTATTGATGTTATTATTATTATTAGCTGTCCGGACTTGAGTTCTTCGTGGTAGAGCGAAACATTCGGTCGTCAGAAACTTTCACTCATGTGGCACGACGACGCAACAGAACTATGCTGTTGTACAACTTTATCGCTGGTCCCAACCGAAGTCCCAGGAGACTGACCAAATCCTCTTGTGTCAGCATCAGAAAAGCCTCGCCGTCGATACTCTGGAGACGTACAAAAATGAATTCAATCAATATCACCGAGTGAGAAACAAGCCGAAATGTAATTTGAATAAAGACTAGGTCAAGTTGACTTTCATGAATGGAAATTATTTGCTCGTTTAATGGATTATAGAGTAAAAATTTGACGTAGCTTCTAGTTTAATATAGCTCATAAACTCGAATAATTTCATTACATATTTTGTTGACAATCCATTACTTGTATGTCCACAATTTGTACGAAAACTCTTTAAAAAATATCTCCAAAATATTGTAACTTACGTGTTTTCTAAAGATGCTTCCAATTTCCTTACAATTCGGAACGCTTTGTATAAATTTTATAACTTCCTCGTTCGACCATCTTCGTGGATTGGTGTGCTGTCGTGCGACAACGCGATTCAGTGCATTACTATGCTTCGCCCATATATGAGGAGCGTCCGGCAACGGATTATATCCGGGATTGTAAACGGACTGGTAAAGTTCCGTTCGAAGTTGTTTATCGGGCATATTGATCGCGTAAGGCACGGATCCTAGCGTCTGCTCACTGTAACCCGAGTTTGACAAAGAGTACTGAAGCTCCTCCGACGCTTGCCGCCTGAAAATTATTTTTAGATGTAGAACGTGCCATCCTCCCCACATATAGTATATCATTGCATTGCGCATATGCAGTTTCAACGGGACATTTGAAATTGAGGATATAATACAGAAATATAAAAACAACAAAAACGACGACTGACACGTGAAAGTAACGAACCTTTTCTTTCGTTTTCTCGATACTTCGTCATCGTCCGTCTGACCGTCGCTGTGATGTTGCCGCGACTTGCTCGATCTGTTGAATTACATGAAATATACAAGTCAGTCGCGACCCTCGAGATAGATTAGATACGAAAGATTACAGAGCACAAATATTACGATATTTTTTTCTCGTTTTACTAACCTCTCGGACGTTTCCGATCTCTCGTTCTTGTCCGATGATTCTCCGTCCTCTTGTTTCATGTCCTTCTCTGCTTTTATTAATCTCTCCTCGTTCAGTATGAATTTTTCAGTTTTTTCCACTTTTTCAATCTTTCCGTCAGACTTTTCCATCTTTAATCTGTCAGATCGTTCGCTCTTTTGTTTGTCGTACGAATCCTCGTCAAAATCCAAAGGTTCGTGCTTCATTACGTTGAGGCGGTCGGAAAGTAAACGTAATTTGTGCAGATTTTGAAGAGAATACGGACAGCCGGAGGCTGAATTGTGGGTTGCAAATTTTGGGCCTTTTACGTGACCTATTCCACGACAACCATAACTTCCACACTCGGAACGTTCGACGGAATTTTCCGGTGCTGTAAGAAAATGTTAGGTGTTAAAAAAAATGTTCTATTCCCGAAACTGTAGATAACCAAAAATAAATTCTAAATAAAACATAATTTCTATTATTATTATTTTATGAAGATGGTTTACTAACTGAGAGGTCCTTCCAAAGGATGACCAGTTTTGAGGCACCAACCCATTGGATGTATATCGGGAAAATCGTCGTCTACCCAATAAGCATGATTCTCGGGCCATCCGTCAAATCGGATCTTGAGCCTAATTAACATTAGAAAACATATTCATAATAATTAATGCATCTCCAAAGAACATACCATTCGTATTAATTTTATTATCGAATGATAATCAAACGGTCAATAGTACGAACATATGATCCTTGACATCTTCGACCGTCGCTACACGTATGAGTTGAGGAATTCTTTTGTCGACTGCTTCCAATTTCATGCCCCTCTTGAAGCCACAGAGTGGTCTCTGCTTGAATGCTCTGGCAGGAGCAGCGACGGCCCTCGTTTCGCGCAAATAAGCGTCCCAAGTGAAGGATTTTGGGTCTTTGAAATCTAAAAACGTGCGGTAAGTTCCTTTGTCAGAAGACTCCCAATCCACTGAGAGGCAGCAGAAAAAAGAGTTGACGACAAGGTGTAACGAATCGAAAAGTTATCAACTCACTGTTGGGCGGTGTGAGACTATGACCGTTGTGGTGACACCAACCGACCGGGTGTATATAAGGCGAACTCGCGTCCGCCCAATAATCGTAAACTTCGTCCCAAGAATCAAAATGCACTAATATCCGGGAATCCATTAGTCCAGCTATGCTGGCGACACAAACCAATGACGAGTGCTTCCTATCGACGGCCTCCAGTTTCATACCGACGCGAAAGCCCGTAGGAAAAACAGTCTGCAAATATCATTTATTATTTTCTCATTAACGTACGGAAAAGTTTTTATACATTCTTGACAGAGAAAACTCACGTTTTTATTGGCGAAAAAAGTTTTCGGTGCTGCGGTCGCTTTGCAAATTTTTAAATAAGCGTTCCAATTAAAATTAGTCGGCACATAGCCCTTCGGTGGATCTAAACGGTGGCCGTTCTTGTCCGACCACCCGACCGGAAAGATATCCATACTGTCCGCATTTACCCAAAAATCATAGTTTTCCGGATAACCATCAAAGTGCAAACGCAATCGATATCCTTTGGAAACAAAAATACATCTCGTCTTGAATGCCGTAACGAGACTATTGTTAAACTTTAGATTCTCGAAATACTCACCGACTACCTCGACAACCGTGAGAACGCAGTAACGAGATGGATGCTCAGGATCAATTCCTTCGAGTTTCATGCCAACTTTGAACTGATTCTTACCGTATGGAAATGGATCTTTGAATAATTTTACAGGGGCAGCTTTCGCTTTACAATGCTCCAAGTATTTTGCCCACGAAAATCCGAGCTTTCCCGTTTGCCATGGATACTAGAATGGGTTAATAAAGGTTTCGATATTAAAGTCTCGTATTTCGAATGCTCACAAAAATCTATCAATTTCGCGAATTTCGTTACTCGATGAAACCAATCAGTTGAGAAATTCATTTACCTTGGATTCTGTATTTTCACTCTGACTTTCTTCGTCCATTGCACTTATAGTATCTTTCGTGTCTTCGTCAGTTTCTGATTTTGGCTTGTCCTGTGACTTCTCGTCGAGCTTCTCATCATTCTCCTTCGGTTGTTGTTGCTCCTGGAGCAATCTCTTTCTCTTTCGTTTGGCACGCAAGTCCCTGCTAAAACAAAACGAAATAATCAAACACTAGCGACAAATGTTCGAGGATCGATGGCAAAACCATGCCGTTGCTGACTCACTTCAAATCTCGCTCTTTTCTCAACATGTGCTGCTTCTTTGCTTCGATAACTTCAGTACAGGAAGGACTACACGATATCGGGCTCTCGAATTCAGCGGCGAGACCGTAGCATCCACAACTTTCGCAACGATAAAGCGTGTCGGCCGAGACTGCCCGAGTTTTTTTCTCCTCACCTATAAATCGTCGATTCTTCGGTCAAAGCGCCAATTCCCAAATGTGGCCCCGTTTATTCAAATGTTTTATAACATATCATATTTTGTACTCACTCTTCTTCTCAGAGCAAACCGTCACTGGACTCGACTTTGACGAATTCTGCGATAAACAGACATTTTCCTTATCACCGATGCTGATGTGTTTGTCCTGCTTGTTATTCTCGTCGTCATCTACCACTTCCATCAGCCCAAACTCGTTTATGCAAAACTGCGCGCGATTGCACGTGTTTATTTTTTTGTTTTAATTTACAGTTTAAACATTTGTTCAATCACATAATATGCTTAATTTGTTTAGTTCAGTACTGATAGAAAGTTAAAATTAAATTTGTTAGATAATCGCCACGTGAACGCGACAATTCCTTCGAATCGAATATTGGCATCGAAACTTTAGAGAAAAAGATAAACTCGATTTGTCGTAAAAGGAAAAGACGACTAATATTTCTGCACGCGTAAGAAATCTGTTTCGATTTTACGGGAGAAAAAGGCAAATGGCGGAGGAATAAAGTTGTAATAATCGCTCACCTTCAAAGTGCTGCCGGGTAAAGTGCCAACGCCATCTTTCCAGTCCAAAACTTTCGTGGCGTCAAAGTTCGGATCGCTCGAAGTTAAACCGTTTGCCAGTTCTTTGCTTTCCTCGCGAGTCTTAGCTTTGACGTCTATCATTTTTACGTCCTTGACGTTATTTACATCATTGAGCTTAACTTCATGCGCTTTAACCTCGATCTTCGCATCTGCCTCCGGAGTTTCCGTCCTCACCGGCGATTTGATTATTTCAATTTTTATATCATCGTCCATCGACGAACTGCGTTTTTTCGTCACCTTTTCCTCATTCTGTACGACTTTTATCAACGTTATGTCGTCGTCATTTTGGCCCTTTTTATCCTTGTCCTGCTCAGATTCGGGACTACTGAGCGAATAACTGACGTCGATGACATTGTCCTGCGGCGGTTTACTCTGTGGTTTCCTCTTCTCGCTCGAACTTCGCAATATATTGCTGCGCGTTTTCTTTCGTTTCTCCGGTTGACTGTTGACCATGTCGTCCTTCTTCGGTATGGGCGTTATCACCGCGGAATCCGGATTTTCCGTTATTTTTATGCTGTCCGATGTACCATTGCCACTTTTTCCCGCCAGTAGGGTCATCTTCGTAATCGGATGCAACGGTGGTGGATGCAGCGATGAATTTGTCGTTTTTGATTCTCGCAAAACTACGAACAGAAAACGTCACCGGTCGTAAATGTGATCGTATACGATCTTGGAAAAAATGTCGAGCCATCCAGATTATGGATTTATAAACATCAAACTATTAACTGCTTACCCGTAATCGTTCCTTTGCTCTCCGCACTTAATTGACCATTGTTAATTTTCACATTAAACATACTCGATTTTGTCGCCACCCCTTGTTGCGGTATATTAACAGGCAATAGAAGATTTGTCATGTGTTTTGATGATTGGCTCGAATTTCCTGTCGTGCCGCTTGCTGAGCTTTGCGCCAATTGCGAAAGTACCGGTGCTATAACGAGCTTGGGCTTGTTCACCTGCGTCGTAGCAAGAGTTCCTAAACGATTCGAAAAAACAAAACAGAAAAAGATGGTGTTGGAACCTTTAGTAAGCTTCGAACGAAGACACAATTCTGTTAACGATTCGGCATACGTAAAGCAAGTCAGTGGAATTGATAGAGTTTGCCCTGTGTGATGTTTTACCATCGATTATTATTTTGTTATTTTCGTCGATTTTCGTACTGTTTTCACGATGCTCAGAGCACGATACAACTTTTCGGTAACTGAATCGTTAACAAAACACGTGTTTGTACTAGCGAGTGCTGAGCATTTGTCACCTGGTGGAAACACAACGGAATCACGTGGCTTGTTCGGCTTTATAATCGTGCCAAGATAAGCAAATGTGTGCTTTCCTGGCTGGGCATGAGACGAATTCCCTTGCGACGTATTTAGCGGAACTATTTGAGCTGTCGAGGTATTTGATTTTCTCAGCAATATGTGCTTTTGACCCTGGGGTGCTGTTCCACCCCCAACGCTGCTGATCGGTCGATGTATCACTATGTGTTGTTTATTTTGAGCCGAATTCACCTGATTCGCTCCTTGTATGAACACTTTGTTCTGCCCAGTGACAATCTGCGAATACACAACAATTCGTGTCACAAGGTATGAAATATACCCATGATTATCAAAATTATCTGTTCACCCACCGGATTGTGACCTGGATTAATTATTGCAGTGAGTTGCGTCGTACCAGAAGATACGAGAGTTTGATTCGAAGAGCCTGTCTGACCGGCGCGTAATTTTCCTTGTTGGATATAGAGAAGCGGCATCACATGGGTCGCCGAATCATTGGAGTGTTGAGGTTCGACGCTGCTACTCTCATCTACGTCGTCCACCACTATCTCCTCCTCCATTCTGTCGCACAAATTTGTAAGTGTGAAAAGACGTTCCCTCCTTTCCATTCCATTCCAAAACTGTCACCTTTTTCTTGGATGTGCAAACAATAAAATCTGCTCAAAACAAAAACTTGGAACTGCGCACGCTATATGAAATATGGCACTATTGAATTCTTTGAACATTTCATTATTTCTTTTTTATTCATTTGGCTAAATAAAAACTCTTAGTGACTCGATGAAATACACGCACTTCTCCAGCACCTCCATTATCAAACCTCCCATCTGCCATTAACAATTTCTGTATTTTTACCATGCAACATTGATCGATATGATCTACTTGATCGTCAAATATCAAACTTTCACACTAAATAAAAAATTGCATGCGCAAGATTCCACAAATTTATTCATTACGCGTTAAAGATTTTTTCAAAGTTATTTGCATGCAAAAATTACATCATACACATTGGACCATAAGAACACGAAACAATTTGAAAATGTGTAATAAAATTCGAAAAGAAGAAACGAACCTCGCAAAAATTGGGCAGCCTTTAAATTAAATACTCCTGTCACTAGTTACATAATTCCCGGTTATTTTACCAAGGATAAAAACTTTTTGGAATATTCGTAGACGTATTAAATGCCCTGGAGTAAGTCACGCCGAATGATTCTTACGAATATTGGAAAAAAAAAACTCGTATTATCGGCAGTTCGAGAAAATGATCGTTGAACAATGTGTCTTACGACGCGTAACGATGCTTTTTGAAACACGCGCCTTTCGATTGTTCTCGAGTTCGATTACGTTGTACACTTTTATTTGTACAAATCAAGGCGAACGCGATTCTTTTCATCGGGTATAATAAAAAAATCAGTGGTTCACCAGCGTCAAATTGCAAGAAATGTGCATAAGGCGCAAAGTATTCCTACATTGGACGATATAGATACAGCACAGTACACACTCGTGGGACCTTCGTTACCACGAGCAAATTTATAAATCGTTCGTCGCGCATCGCGAAGCTCCGAGTCACACCGTCGGTACTTGCATTTTTCGTTTACAATATTCGCACTTTTTCTCACTACAACGAATACTCCGTTACCGAGAAATTGCGAATTTCCGAGGGTAAATTTAACATACGGAAACAAACACGAGAAATAATCGTACGAGGACAATGTTTGAACGAAAATCGTGTGCTCTTCGATCTTTTTGAGCATTCGAGTCTCTCATTGCACTCCACGCCTACGGCTAAGTTCTCAAAGATCACGAACAAACTGACGACGCTTCATCGACGCACTCGTCACTGGCCGAAACTCCGGCGTTACAGATGGTAACCCCCCAACCAATCGTCCAACACAGATGACTTGGCTCACACGCACACGACACACGCGCAAATACTCATCGATATAACGCGTTTGCACTCTCCCTGTACAGAGTCTTTGGTAGTTTTAATTTATGTCATTGTGCTATACTTGTTCGCAAAAGGAGACCCAAAGGATTTTCATCACTCGTATTTACCCGCTTGGAGCAATCTATTACGAAGAAGAAAGTCCAAACAAATTGGTAGAACTCGAGTGTTTGATACACATTCGCAAAACTCTTGAAACAAAACGTTGTTGCAATAAATACAAATCGCGTAGCAATTGAAAGTTTTTCAGTCGTCTTTCACATCGAACATTTTTTCGTACGTTGTAAAACGATTATTTCACTATTTAAATGAATTTTTGGATGTGATTAAAAGTATTTATAGTAACTATGTTATTTGATGAACGAATATCGAACGTGTGCTACTGTGAAATAATAAAATGAGAATGCGCCTTCAATTCCGCCATTCCCGAGGTTACTACATTCCCCTAGATCCCGCGTTCCAGTTGCCAACCAGGTACGACCACACTCGTGACGTCTATTAGCATCGCATTGTCACTGGTCGATGGCCCAAAGTTTCCATTTCCACGATCCAAGTGGGCTTTCTTCAAAAACAACAATCTTCGGAATAATATCCGTTAATTTTACGACCCTGCTTTTATTGTTAGAGGTCATTTTGATGGTTATTCAATAAATGCTAAACTTTATTATTTGGGACTTGATCGATTTTATACTTGACCCGTTGGTGTTTTTGTATATAATAATGATTTATCGAGGTACTCTGTTCTCTTCGAATATTAACCTCCAAAACTTGTACGCTAGTGATACGAAGGATACGATTTTCTATCGATTCGGTTTACTCTCGTGTTTGCATATGTAATTGTAACCTCTCTATATCGATAATAAAAATATGTGAACAAAATGAACTCCACCGATATACTGTCTCGAGGAGAAAAGGGAAAGGGCTGCGAAAAACAATCATGGTCGTTAAATAAATCAAGGACTACAAACAGAAATTCAGTCATTATAGATTCAGGCCGTGTAATTGTATCGAATAGCAAGTTATTAGTGCAGTAAAAACGTCGAGAATGGTGCAAATGGACTATAACTGCATTGTATCATACACACACACATATATATATATATATATATATATATCTATATGTACACACACATACGTGCATAAGTATGCATATAGAACTACGTACGTATGTACATCCCCGTGATATAATTATTTCTATCGAATGAAGAAAAGCGTGAAAATCACACTTTTAGTACGGGCATTTTGTTTCATGTACTTTTACGATTGTACATTAGATTTGGAGAGTTTGACGATTTTTTGAAAAATTACAATTTCCAAAAATGATGTCGTATTAAACCATTATATGACCAATGATATTTTTAGGCTATGAGGAACATCTCTTTATACATATATACAGAGAAAAAAAATCCCATGTACAGTTTATAAAACATCATAATAAGACATGCACTCGATTATTTTAGAAACAATTTTCCTTCGTTGCACGAGACCTACAATTTGGCGTGTTGAATTGGTATACGGAAATCTTTTCCTAACACAATCATAATAAATCACTTACAATTACCACATATAAATAATTACAAAAAATATTAAACACCCAAGTTTCGTTAATGAACTATGATAAAACAATAATTCGCGAAACATCGATCGTCACTTTTAACAAAATATTATTTTTTTTTACATCGTCCAAAGTTGCGGTCGTTCGCAACACATAACACGCACGCATACGTATACGTATAGAGCACGATCTTTTGCTTGTAATGAATGTATGCTAGAGGTCCAACGTATTTTGTCGAGTGATTTTTATAATGTTGAAAGTCGTAAGGAAGATAAATTAATCGACTCGAAACTCCAAATATCTCAGGTTATTCATTGACGAGGTGCTTGCAATTCCCACGTTCGTGCATTAGTATATATATTAGTAATAATATCATAATAAACTCACGTTTTAAAGTTGTCAGTCGCCATCATCCGAGGTAGAGATGATAATAATCTTAACGCGCATGCGCGTCACTCTACGTTGCTTTCTGCTCACGAACCCCTACACATGTGTGTGCACGGTATATTCAACCAATGTATGTGTAGCTTCCCGTTTTAATCTTTTTTTTTAATTCGGTTACTACGATTATTACTCCAAATTGTTTGATATTGTATCCCAAAGAATCATTTGTTCGACTACTTTATTAAAAAATTAACATGGCATACATCTTTTTTCGGATTTCTGTTGCGTAGATTGCAATTATTCACGTATAACGCCAATATAAAAACTCACTACTAGATGATACAATAAAATCCGGTTAAAATTTAACAACATACTACGGTACATCGATTGCGTCTCGATATTCTATACGTAAGCTTTGAATATTGCAAACATCGTAATCGTAATAAGTACATGATGTTCAAAAACCTCTATTAGAATGTATTGCAAAAATCGACGGAACAGCAGCGTCGTATAGTAGTGGGTACCAGTTTGAGGCAGAGACCGCCAGGTGTCATTGCGCTTGCGCGATGAGTGTATCATGCTTCACGTAGAAATTTAGTATACACATTATAGAATCCACGCAGTGGTGTGCGTATCTTCAAGTTCGATGCGTCGTAATAATGACCGGCGCAGGAACGATAATAATCGTTGGCGCTTATCACTGCACAACTGTTCATACTGTCTTCGTGTGCTTAAAAACGTGTAAATTTCGCAAGATCATGGATGTGATTCCGTTGCTTGAAAAACCTCAAAACTTCACTCTTTGCGTCGCTCCGAACGACACCCTACGGATACACCGGTATTTAAAGTTAGGGAAGTTCTGCATTTCCATGTATTTCTTGTATTCCTAATCACAACGAATCCAGATCATATACAATTCACTAGGACCTTGGTTGATCAAGTGCATGAAACAGCAGGAAAAAAAAATTTAGATCCTTCGTGGGGAATTTGCGAGTACAACGAAGTGTCAAACAAATTTAATATTATCGAAATAATGCAATTTTGAATGATTATGGATACTTATATTCGTTACTTGGTAAGATAATTGTAAGTAACAACAGATACTGTAATTCGATGTACGTGTAATAAAGCATAATGTGAATCGAAATTATTTCATCGATCGGTTGGTGGAACAAAACACGAAAAACTGCAGTCCCACGTGGTCAACATAATCTCCTTGTCTATACAGATTCGTACATCTCGTACACGCGCGCGCGCACACACACACGCACATACTCAAATATATTATATACGTGTCGTCCGAGCATTTTGAGGCACTTATTTGCACATTTGCAGTTCGGCCAGTGGCGTAGCCGAGCGCGTTCATCCGTCGGTATATATAATTTGCTCTATCAGCTGATGCTCTCGATGCTCCCTTCCCCGTTGTGTTTGTATTATCAAAACCGACTAGTAGCGTCGTCGTTCTGCCAGTGTACGTTTAAACATGTCAACGTCGTACCAGAATCGAAATCACCGTTTTGCCCTGCCACTGAAAACAACATAAAGCCTTTGCGCATAACAGTACGTTGACCGTGGACAAATACGAGAAATATTGCTGTGTATAACTCAACGCCATTGTGCTTTTTTTCCTTCATCGATACACAAAATTATTTGTTTTTCGAGGTAAGTGATGGCGTATGAAAGCTTCTAATAGATTTATCGAATAACCACACATAATATATCTATTATCGTCTTAACTTGAAAACTCTCGATGAGCTTATGAAGGTCGTGTACGCTTGGGATGATAAAATTCGATTGAATCTTGTTTGAAATACGACGCGATTGGACATATTTTCTTGTCGAATTGCGCTGTTAACAAAGCTACAATAATTTATGATACAATAGTTCCTATGTATGATTCTCATAATCTACAAACAACATACAAAATCTTGCTATTTTCGTCCCCGAATGCATTATTAGATCTTGCCGAAGGATTTGTTTACCTGCACTGCAGCACGTCTATTCTTCTGTTACACTCGACAATATATACACACACATATATACAGATATTGCAAATCCGCGATAATATCTTTACCCATTTCACGATATATAAAATAAATATAGATAAAATACGGTACGCTACCCTAAATGGCGACGCTACATAGACCGTGTATAACTAGTGAAATCAGCACGTTTTATGACACTGCGTAATTTTCTGTGAAAGTACTAGTCGCAATTGAAGTAATTCTGATACACAGAATATTAACGAATTTTAATATGAAGGGGAAGAGACTGTTATTAACTTTTCCAATCGAGGATAGTTTTTTTTTTTTTTTGAAGCTGTAATTGCGACCTATTTTAACCAGTTTGCATGTCTCTTGTGTGATTACACCGCCTTCCTAATAACGACATAAAAATAATTAAGGAAACCTATACTCGAAGAAAGAAATTGCAAACTGCAATTGAAAATCTGTCACCTATACCTTTATGTTATACTAAGTCGTCGTTTCGATTAATTTTAGACGTACATCATTGTTCTTTGAACCTCTATGCAAATTGTTATTATTTTCTTCAGCAATCGATACACATATTACTCCCCCATTGAAAGATAAAAGACGAGGCAAGTTGAGACCAGGTCATTAAGTGACTTATCTGTACTGCTTAGCTCGCTCTTTCAGTAAACTGTCCGCATCGTTCTGCTACTTGTTAAGAAATAATCCGAGGTACAGCGAGCGTGTCCTTGCGATTGTCCGATTAACATTTTGTGTCTGTGCTCTGGATATCCTTGAAATGTTTGCCTTATTCTGGGTCCTAGAGCTCAAGAATCATCAAATATGGGGGGTTCATTCAGTTGTGGCGCGGACAACGATGATCTCACCAATATTCTCAAAGTTCATGGCTACATGAGCAGCAAAAATGTGGAAAGAGTCTTCAGAGCAGTCGACAGAGGAGATTACACACTGCCATCGCACAAAGAGCTCGCTTACAACGATATGTCGTTGAAAGTTGGCAATATTCACTTGTCAGCACCTTGCGTCTATTGCAAAGTTATGGAAGGCTTGTCGCTCCAGCCTGGACAGAGCTTTCTTAATATCGGATCGGGCACGGGCTATCTTAATACGATGGCAGGACTCATTTTGGGTACAATTGATTTTGCTTCAAGATAGAAAACTGAAAATAACATGAAAATCTAACTTCTTTCTTTTTCTTCAGGGGAAAATGGCATTAATCATGGCATAGAAATGCACGAGGATTGTCTGACATACGCTTACGAGCATCTGGAAGAATTTAAGCAAAAGTCTTTGGATGTGGACGTTTTCGAATTCTGCGAGCCTGTTTTTCAGCATGGTAAAACGATATTTTGTGCACACAGTAAAACCATCTTTCTCGACGATCCAATCATTCTAAAAATCTTTATTTATTTTTAGGAAACTTTCTAAACGCAATACCGAATAGGCAGTACGACAGAGTTTATTGCGGCGCTGCATGTCCCGAGTCACATGAGAAATTCGTCAAACAATTTGTCAAAATCGGTGGAATTCTCGTGATGCCGTATAAGGATCATTTGCTAAAAATTAGGAGAATTGGCCTACATAAATGGAACAACTGTACGATGTTGCCAGTATCGTTTGCACCGCTCATAACTCCACTGTCCGAGGCTGATCGATGTCTACTTCAACTACGTAAAATTAATTTTACTTTTATCGAGAAACTTTTGCTTCCATGGAAGAAGCTTTGTGTGGCATTATGTTTTTAAATTTCGTTGATTCTAATTTTCATATTTTGTATCCCTGGATGAAAAATCGTTCCAATATCGTTTCAGCTCTCTACAAACCACACACGCTTCAAGAACTATGCCGTAGCTCTATCAGACGTCGCCTACGTAAAATCATATGGTCCGAGCACAATGATTTGGAAGAAGCAGTATTGATAAAAGTGGTACCGGTTCAACGTTCGACAAATGTGATTCGGCCTGGAATCAGAATTCCATCGAGCGACAGTGCAAATCAAAGTCGGTACCAAGATCAATTCCCATATGAAATATCGTCTCATATGGGCATATGAACTTTGGAAAAGAATAAATAAATATATATTTTGTATTTTCTTTTTTTAAGTGGGAGATATCATGGAGCCGTGGCCATCTGCTGCCACAATGGAATCGTGGCAAGATACACTCTTGAATGGACCAGGGGGGCGCCCATTTCATGTTCGATTGGGACAACCAGCGAACGAAATGCGTGACGAACGGGACGAGACTGAAGATTTCGATGTCGATCGTGTGTTGGTGCGGACACTCACCAGTGTAGAAACGGAACCTGTACAGGAAACAGATTCGCCAGAGAATTCTTCCGAAGCTCGCAACAATAGAATGGATGAAGATGATCCTAAGGATGTCGCCATGGACATTGTACAGGAAGAAAGTGACGCGTGTACCAAAGAAACTGAGGATATCGAAACGAAGGAGTCGGAGCAAGGAGAAAGCTACCATCAATTCACTCGATCATCCGGACCATCGATGAAGCGCAAAAGTGCACAGAGAGAATCCGATGACAATTCTCGCGAGTCCGAGCGCAATACTCGTGCGCGTGAGACAAATTGCGAAACGACTGGAAATACATCCGACATGAGCGACATAGACGGTAGCGATTATTTGAATTTCCTACTCTTCAAAAAAGTCTACTCGATGCACAAAGTTAAAAATGAGATGGGCGAGAATTCGGGATGGAGTTCGCCGTCGTCAAGCGAGGACGAAGACAAAGAGGAAAACGACCGACGAATCGCTACGAATACATCGACGTTGGCGAATTCAGAGAGTCCAGAACACGAGGAGACGCGCGATGAGCCGGTGCGAAGAGAAATAGACCAGAGTTTGTTAATTCGTAAATTGTATTCACCGATAGACAGGGAGCAGCAAAGAGGATCGAGTATACGGGAGAAATCGTGCGACGATGGTAACGACGACGATGGCGCTTCGAGCGATTCCGGATCGAACTCGTCATCGGCGGAATCGTTGGACGAGGAAGAGTTCTCGGACTCGAGTGCCTCGTCAAATTCGCTTCAAAGCGTTGATTCCGACATCTTTAAGATGATGAATTCGATTCACCGGCGACCGATGCGGCCAATATTTGCTTACAAGATACGAAAAGATCTTTTCTCCAGTTTTATGAGGAAAAGGATCGAACAATTGCCTCTACCTCCGCCTCTGTGCGTCTACATCAACTACGATCGGAAGTTATAGTCTGGACTTTTCTCGATGATGCATACATAATATTAGGATTTGATCGATAGGACCCAAGGTTGTTATTAGAATAAGTTTGATGAAATACGAATTTAAAAAAGAACTAAGTTTTTTCGTCCTTACGGGAGCTAACTCGTACTCTCCGACATTGGACCAAGATAAATCATAAAAAACAATATCTGTATATCCTACGCATATGGCGAGAGAAAAATTAACTACCCGAAAGTGTGAATAAAACAAAGATCCATCAGTTATTTTTACCTCAGAATGATTATAGTTTACCATCATTATCGCAAAACCATAAAACTCTGTGTAATTATATTTTATCTATATGATATCAATATTATTGTAAAGTATAAGTTTTACTAGATAAGCTAATGTAAGGAAGCAGCAAAACATCATTATGACTATGGGAGAATCTGAAACCTGATCTCTCCATATCCTAAATATAAGAGCAAAATTATAACCAAAAAAGAATGTTCTCGCCAGATAAATTTTTGATAAAAACTCTAGTCTCATGATATTTTTCATATTTATACCTATACCTTGTCACTCCCTAAAATATTGAATATCAGCATTGAGAAACATACAAATCAACGATTCAATAATTTTTCTTTTCAATGCAAGTGTATAAGGATCAAAATGTTTCATACTCTTGGAACGAGTATAATTCTTGTAAGTACTAAACTTGAAAGACCTCGACAAGTGACACTGAATAAATAAATATATATGTATATATATACCATACTATGCAAACCCATTGGTCAAACATAGTTACAATGTTCGATCAATGGATCTGCCGAAGAGTAAAAAAGCAATGCCATTTTTACCAATCACTCTTTTTACATAAAAAGGGATTGTACACCGACTACCAGCGAGCTGCGTAATAAAAATTTTCATATCTATAGTTGGAATTTGAAACACGTTTAAAGATTTTTTATACATCAATAATTCCGCTACGTTATTTCATATCGTGGACAATCCACAATACGATCGAATCAACGAAAGTTGGTTTGTCGAAGTATAGAGAATGAAAAAATGAAGGTCGCTAAACTCTAACATGGTTATGTTACACCGCTAACGTTCGCGCGCATCAAGTGACTCGAGCTTCTGTCTCGGACATCAGCCGTGCGGGACTCGGTGCGAAACGCCGCCCCAATCTCCTCCATGTCCAACGCGAGATGATTACCTTATTCCCTTGCCCCAGGATTTCTTTGTCTACGCTCTCCGGCTACCCTCTCGATCGAGAGATGGTTTGGCGTGTTAGAGAGGGAGAGGGTGAAAACGGGCGGAGGGTGCGCGTTGAAAGATTGTTCGTGCGGAAGAGGCTAACGCCCAACCACCCAGCCAACGTTTCGCACACTAACCATATAGTCGTCGAGGGTGGAAGGGAGGTTTATTCACCTTCCAACGACACGCAAAATCCTTCTTCGATCTCCCGGAGCGGCGCAACGGCGGCAGCAGCAGCACGGGTCCAGCGACTCCCAGTCTCCGGACACCTACCGAGCCTGTGTGGCAACGCTCGTCGCTCTCTCTCCTCCGTACACGCTACGTACACGCTCTGTACCAAACGTACCCATCTACCCATGCCAGTAACACTAGTATTATTCCCAACCCCCGTATTCTCACTCGTGTCCTCAACACCGGGACGTGCATTTCGCGCCAGTGCCAAGTTCTCTTTTTTTTTTCGTTACCTTCGTCGTTGCGAGGCTAAACCTTCTATTTACTAAATAAACTCGTTCCTGCACGATATGTAGCGTCGATACGCCTATCGTATTAATTCTCACTTATTCTTTACTTTTACCAATAATTACGTGCTCAACCACCATCCGAGAGACGTTTATTACCAACGATCCAGACTTTAATAATACATATTTACACACGTTGCCAACTTTCGATCATGATTTTGTTCGATACACGAAATTACGTTCACAATACAAACTCTCTATTTGGAGTGTCCGCTGCTGCGGTATTTTGTCAGAATAATCGAGAGAGAAATAGCGGGCTTTCGCGAGGATCTAATAACACTCGAGGGATGCCGCTAGTAACCCTAACGTCCCTCTCGCGTTTGTGATCGTCGGGACGCAGCTTTACATTCGTAACGGTCGTGCAACGTTACGATCATCAATTGTTCTACATAGTCAAGATTGTGACATCTGATCGCTATCCAGGAGGCGCTGGGAAACAAGATATTATTCGTACGTCGGGAATGAACGCTGATGTAAGTACACAGTAAACTTCATTACGCTTTATTTACATCCTCTATGGATATGTATGTATATGTATATATATGTCGTATGAGTTATACAGGAGGTAAGATAAACGTTACGTGTCACTCGGCGTTTCCACAAAGATCCTCAGTCACGATGTTCGATAGAAGAAGGGTTAAGGATCATCCTCTTTTACATTGTACATATAGAGCCGGATTTATCATCAAAATGCAGTTTGTTTCATCAAAATAACGGCTGGTTACATTTTCCTCTAGGACAAAAGGTTATCGTCGAGCTGTATTATTATTTTCGATCGAAGCTCATCGATTTTGATACGTGCATCGTGATACACAGTTCGTACTATGAGGTTACAGTTTTTTGCGTTTCCCCGTGGAGAACATAAGGACGTGAAAAGAGCGCTCGTTAACCGAACAAATAGCCGTCGTTTAGCAACTAGTCGAGAGACTCTTCGATTTTACGTACGTATATGGGAAATGTTTTATCGAGTTTTATCGACTTTTATTGTTACTTTCTATCGATTACCCGACTGAAAGTGTTTCTATCGAGGGAATCGTTGGTTTGCTTTGAGCATTAATATCGAGGGGATGGATTAAACGATAGTTCGTTAGGAATTTATACGATGGAATTTGATGCAAATAAGCACGGATTTAACGATCGGTAATAATTAAATTAAATACACGTGTTGTACTCACGTGTCTTGGAACGTGAATTTAATCGAAGGTGTTGATTGTAATTGTAGCAGAAAAAAAGATCAATTATCGATGATTAGTCGAGTATAGAAATTTGTCAAAGTTTAAGAAGAAAATGAAACGCTAAATATTTCAATATGATAAGAAAATTATTGGTATTATCGATACACGTTCAATGATTATTAGGACAAAGCGCCAGCAAGTTTTAATTCACAGAGTATGACTTTTGTTGGTATGATTTTTTCCTCAGCAGGTTCTCACTGTAAAATCATAAAGAAGAAGAAAGAAGGATGGATCCAGAGAAGAAGAGGTTGATATTATTGGGAGTATACTGCTGCTGTCTCGTGGCTTTCTCCAATTGTTCCACGAGTTCGACCAAAACGGAAACGTGCGGTGGTCATCTGATCGCTCGTCGCGGCGTTATCCATACGCCGAATTTTCCAAATGCGTTCAACGTTCCGATAAAGTGTCGGTGGATCATCGACGCCTCGGAAATGATGGTTGCGAATGGCTCGATCATCGTTTATCTAACGCAGCTGTACGTTTACAAGGGTCTCAAATTCATCGAGTACGCTTATTACGAGTCCGAGGCGACGAATTACGGTGGTACTCTCATCAAAGAGGTCACCGAGGGCAACGTCTTCGAATACCGATGGTTCAAGTCTTACAGGCCGTTTTTCGTTATCGAATTCGAGCTCGACAGACTCGAGGGTAATCACATACGCGTGCTTCACGATCTCCTCGGTGTTTATGGATTCAACGTCACGTACGAAATCACCGAGGCCGAAGCGAATCCAAACTCGTGCACGGTTCGTGATTGCTCGTACACCGGAAACTGTACTCTTGACGCCGATTACACGTAAGACACAAAATAATCCAGAGACGATTCATTTACACACGCAGATTTAATTATTTTTTTCAACTATCTCAATTCCGGATATTTCATATTGATTTTTCCATAATTAATATTTTGTACTTTGATCTGATCGTGGCAGAAAAGTTATTCGTCCATTGAGAAGAAGAATTTTTATGAAAATCCGAGTTTCTCAATTACCACCGAACGGTGAACCTAAATTAAAAACGTTTTACGCCAGGAAGGTGTAGATAACTTTAATGGCATAGTTCGAGCCGAGGTTTCCTGTCGAAGAAGAGCCTCGCGGTCTAATACCGAAAAAAGAAAATGAAAAAAAACGAAAAAGTCCTCCAAGGGCACACTGGAAAAGTTTCGAATCTTGTTTGCGAAAGTTGGAAAATTTATGAGACCTACGTGGGGAACGTTCGTGTCCGATGAAAAACGGACTTAATGGGGGATTGAATCGAACGCGCGAGCAGGCTGGCCAGGGATAGAATCGTAAAAGTTAGTAGTGGCGATATATCGGTACAGACTTGGGGAGTTTTCATACCGTTCGAACGATACGGGATGAAAACTCTTGAATTATAACCGCTCGAGGCTCTACTATTTCACGCCATTCGTTTCATTCCCCCTCGTTCTCTTCGTACGACACGAGAATCTCGTATTATGGAAAATACCGAAATACTCGTTATCACAGAACAAAAACGCTTACGCTCGTGATTCAGCCGTATATTTCTTCATGCATTTTTTTGTCTGCACACAGAACTTTTCGATGCAATTGTTTCAACGACTTCGGCGGTGAAAAATGCTCAAACGGACCTCTCTGTATCAACGATCAAAGAAATTCCGTTTGCCGAAACGGTGGAACTTGCAAGTACGAATTAATCCGACGTACAATAAGAACAAAAACGACGTTACTGATTGTACCGAAACGCCCCGTACATGCTTTATTCGTCTCTGTTTCCAAATTCTCTCTACCGGGATAGCGGGCTCGGTACGCCGAATAATTTCTCCCCTAGAATGGTATATTTACCGGGAGTGTGTAAATTTTACAGGCATGTCGGAGCGGAGGCGGTTCGTTGCCAATGTTCTGCAGGTTACTCCGGGCACAGCTGTGAAATTGAACTGCCCGATACTCTCGACGCAGGTATTGAATATTTTACTTTTCAACGGGCTTTTTTTACCCCGTAGCGAAGGCAATCCCTCGTGGTGCGTCAAATTCGCGATACTACGTGACTGCACACGAGTTGTGTAAAATTGCATAAAAACAACTCATTTCACTTTAAGATGTAATTACGTTCGGTTTCTCACACTCGGCCTATTCACATTAAAGTCAATGTCAAATATTAAATTTTATCGCTCCATGTGATGGCTTATAGTTCATAAAATAACAATAAGTAAATTGAGGAAAATCTTGTCGTTTTTCGCCGGAAAAAAAAATAATAAAATACCGCAATGCAATCGTTCGCCAAGGTTCGTTCAAACGACGATCAATAATCGCAATGATCGCGGGTTTGTAGTACGTGTGTTTGACGCGAACAGGTATTTGTATAAATATTTGACAAATTAAATTGCTCAACTGAACAAACAGACGGCGAGGCGCAAACCGCGAGAGCGCCGCTTCATCAGCCTTCGCATATTCATTAAGTCCAAATGCGATTAGACCGGAAAGCTAGCTAATCGAGTTAATCGTCTTTGCTCCCCCGCAGATTGTGGAGGGGACACCTGCATACCGCAATGTCCCTATACGACCAAGGATAATCGTCCCTGCGATTGTAAAAATCCGAGCCGAATTTACAACAGTGAGTTTTCGAGATCGACGCTCCAGTAAATGTCGTATCTCGTTATTGTAGCGTTTTTTATTACCCGGGTTGAACTTTTTATACTCTCAAGTCGAAGATCTTATCTTATCCACTTCCGCCTTGTATCTTCTACCTCTTGAACCCATCATCGCTGGATTCATTTGTCATCGGTCTATCAATGTTTTTATTTTTTCATTTTTATTTCCTCTTTTGCACTCTTTCTCATCGATACACATTTTTATATCATTCTCGTTCGCAGATCGCGCGAGATACGAGTGCCGCATAAAACTATCGAATGCGACGTCGATACGCACGGGAACGAGCGTACCGTCCGGAAATGTGGAGAATCTTCTCAGCAAACAGGTGAGTCGACAATGTATACGAGTTTCATTTTTATCGTTAATAAAAGGAGCGATAATATAATATATACAGCATTATATTATCAATATCAACGTTCCACCGTAATCGTTCTCCTTTATCGTAATTACTGATTTTTATCATCGTTTATATTGTAATATTATAATCTTGGGATTAATCGAAAAATTCTAGTTAAAAGCACGAACGGCGTATATTGTCGTAGGCAGGCAGGCAAGCAAGCAAGCGGGTGCGCTTGTTCGTTTACACTTCAGTTCCGCGAAGCTGGCAAAGGTCGATCGAAGACTCTGCGAAATGGAACAACCAAGTGGACGATCTAATCGTCGCGAACACGCGGTTCATTCCTTTCGCCGAACCTCGGCTGTACGTTCGTAACATTGGCGCGACAATATTTTCTTATCAGAAAGAGTCGATAAGCGGCGCGCATTTTTCTTTGTATACAATTCTTTTTTTTTCCATTCCAGGTATTACTGCGAAAGTTCTTGATGGCCTTGACACGATAATAACGATTCGGCGTGTTTGTCTTTCGGCCGAGTTTCCCTCGCGGCATAATCTTTAATATTGATGCTGCGATTAATGGCTATTTCCTCGATAATATCGGCTATCGTTGAATTTTCGAAGCTTGGAATTTCATGAAAAGGACGGGAAAGGAGGCGAGGGAAGGATACGTTCGAAAACATTTTTCCAATCAGTTTTATAATGTTTCCGCTCTCACGAATATTTTAGTTTTTTCCAATGCAGACCGTGCCCCATTTTCAAGCTCTTTTGTTTTTTTTACAAATAACGGATAATGGAACTGTGAGAGGAAATTCGCATTTCATTAATAATCATTATCGAGGGAGATGTTGTTGAAAAATCGAGATTTATTCGCTTCGACACGACTGACAATTGTTTGCTGCAGGTGTGCACTTTATTTTTGCAAGCTCTTTCGAATCGGAATAAAAAAAATATACGTATGGAGATGTATCTGCCGATTAATCCCTGGGATTAATCGCGTTCGCTGAATTTTCAAGCTGTCTGCACATTTTCCTCGCGCCGCATCGATTATAAGTGACGGCATTAAAAAAAGAGTCTTCCGTCCAACTCGAATACCAGAAAAGAGCACAAAATGTACGATTTTGTTTCATCTCTTTCTTATCGCATATATATAAACCGCCAATCGAGACTATCTCATTTTCTATCCGTTAAACTGCCAGACGGTAGCGACGTTATAGCCGTAGTTTTCTCTCCTCACGTTTTCCGGCAGTGAATACTTCCTTCGTAGCTTCATGCGGCTTTTCAATGCTTCGGTGAGAGCGTGTCTGCCGGGATCACCGAGATAAATCCTCGATCCATTTCGTCGTGCAGCTTTCTCGAGCCAGGGGATCAGGGCCTCGGCCATTTCCGCATCGTACAGCAAATCCCCGACCAATATAACGTCCAACGACCATTCATACTCTCGTACATGATTCTCAAGAAGATTCTCCGCCGTTATCTCGATATCGACGTTGTTCAGTCTGGCGTTTAATTTCGCAGCTATGCAGGCCACTGAAAGATACAAATTTTCCTCGGTGTTACTTTATCATTCGTCAATGTTTGATTAATCGAGAAATACGGTTTTCCCGTTTAGTCGAGTTGATTGATAGAGCGATTGAAAATAAACGACCCGGCGGATTAATCAATTTTCCTCGATTCAAGAACGATCATCGACCCTGAATTCTTCGTTATGAAAGAATGAATTATCGACGCTCCGTTTATCATTTATTACCGTTTGTTAGCATGGAAACGAGGCAATGACCTAGAGCCTCCTCGTCTCTTATATCGCCGTCGTTCCCCCGGCCAATTATCATCTTTGCGCCAAAATACTTACCAGAGAACAAATATTTCACAATTCAGGATCAATCTGCGATTCAAGATCCTGCCAAAATTTCCCCTTCCTATCAACTATGTTACTCAGAATTGGACAAAGTGCACGTGCCTTTCGTCGCGTGCTCTAGGCATTCCTAAGAGAAATAGTTGAGTAACCGTTACCTTCGATCCACCGTAAATCGATCTCGTCGACTCGTGCAGCATAACCGGGGAAAGTGAAATGGCAAAAGTCGGTCACGAGTTTCGGTCAGTAGGTCGACTTACCCTGGCGCTCGCGTTTTAAACATTAATTCTCGAATACTTTAAAGCCTCGCTGCGACTCAAATTATACCGAAGATAGTAATGCATTCAATAGGGAAAAGAGTTTACGACGATGGTTCTTGGAACATTACAATTTCGTGCTTTTTCCGATCGTAAAAAAAAGACGGGCTTCTCAGCTTTTCAAGGAATAGCTCGTTACGGAAATATTAGTTATGCCGGGAATGTCACGGTCGTAAAAGATCCCATGAAAATGTTCAAAGAGCTCCGGTAAAAAAAATAGGTAATTACTGTAGTCGTTACCTCTCTCCCATGGTGCAACGCAGCGGGGGCGTATGCTTCGCGGTTGATTTTACTACCATCTTACTTTTAATATTCATATTTTAATTTAGAATACAGGACGATCGTTTACCTTGGATTGGCAAATCGTTTGTTCTTTCACTCCAAGTTCTCTTTTTCATTCTCTCTATTTTACCCGAAATCAAACAAAATCAAATTCGTACACATTTATCAACAAGAATGTTCTTTCAACTGGTAATGGAACTTAAATTTTTATAGACGTCAATTTTGATTCAACGTACGAAGAAGAAGGATGTTCAATTGGAATCGTTTCAATATTGAATTCGTCTTGAGATGCGAGACGCGCAGATCCTTGAGTGAGCTCTTTACCTCGTAAAATATCTCGACCGGGTATTCCACCTTCGACTTTCAGGCGTTGTAGGTACTGACGCGCGTAGAACCTGTTCCTTTTTGACTTATAAGACTCGGGGAAACCCCGTTGGGATTGCACCAGCCAGCCGAGAATGTGTCTCATGAGAGACAGCGAGCGATTTCGAAGAACTTGATCTTTTTTATTCACATATGGCCAACAGGTTTTATCCCATTCACGGAATCGACGCACTCGATCGATTTCAAAATTATTTTATTTCGCCGTTCACGAATCTTACAAAACCAGCTGGTCCATTCATCGATTTCGAATAAAAAATTTCTTTTTTTTGCCACTCAATCCCGACCAGTTAATAGTTTGCCCAGGATTTTTCATCAACTTGCAATTACGTTGAATTTGTAAGTTATAATGAAAAAAATTCTATCGAGAAATGAAAAGAAATTTGCTCGTTCCACGTTTGTTTTTATGTTTTATTCAAACGAAACAACTCTCAGCTATCTTCATTGTTTCTAAATTGATTGAAAAATAAAAAAAGAATTTCACATCCGCCGTATCGTTGTTTGCAGAAACGACCTTCCATTCGAATGGGAACAATTATCTTGGCAAAATTTCATTTCGTAGCGCAACGCAGTCGCGTTCTACTTTCCTACTGGCTCGACGAGAGGAATTCCCCGTTCGAGAATCGCCCCGTTCCGACTCTTCTGTTATCTCTTTATACGCTTTCGCGTTAAATCTACCTCTCTCTCTCTCTCTTTCCCTCTTTCCCTTCATTCGTATATCGCTTTTTATACCTATACAGTTACAGACAACTATTTGACAGTACAGCGTTATTTTTTTCATTGCTGTAGTTGAACCGTAACGTCCAATTCCCATGGACTTGGAGCGTTCAAACTGCCACCACCACAGTGGTATTTCCCCCGATCATCAAACTGGTTTTTGTTTTCGCCTCTTTTTCGGAAAAGAGGAATCGCAACACCACCCCAGCGTTGAATCGGTGTATGTCGCTTCCAGTTATTGTTTTAGCCACATCGGAGCTTTTGTTCCTACGTTGTCGGAACTCGCGATGTTGATACCGGCAATAGAACAACGAGAAGATTTATCGTTACATTGGAACTGGATGATTTACGGTCGCGTAGTTGTAGAGGTTCTTGCCGGAAATATCAACGGGCCAAAATGTATCGAGGCTTTGGACAAATGTTTCCGCGAATTGTATCCTCGTTCCTTCCACGTTTTTCTTCTATTTATTTGGTCAGTAAAATTTTGTTTTTCATTCGAATGTTATTCTCTTAATTTTTATCGCGTATTTTATTTTTCAGTGCATATACCTTTATCGATGTCGTTGGCAATTACTCTCGAGGCTCCGATCATTTTAGCAGCTATAGCCGATGCGCCACATCCCGAGCCTATATCTAAAACGGTTGTGGCTTTTTTTGGCTCGTTTAACAATTCTGTAGCGTGATCCAGAACGAATCTCGTGAGCGCTTGACCACCCGGCCAGTAAATCGACCAAAATGGATCGTGGAAAACTCGATCGGTCTCGTCAGTCTTCGATGAATCATTATTTATAACTGGAGCATCGTAGAGTCGACAACTCGGTGTCAACAGATGCAAATACAACTCCGGCGTCAAATGATCTCTCGTGATCTTCGTGTTACTCACGATAACTTCCTCCACGTTTTTCAGTCGTGTTTCGTCGTATCGTTCCCCGCTACAGCTCGAAAGGCCTTTTTCCTCCAATTGGATTCCCGGCACTTTGGGGAACGCCGAGATTTTTCTCAAGCTTGAGTACATCTTGGGAAAAATGCGATATCCTCTCCACGTGGCCATTTCGCTCACTCTGCAATAAGCATAAAGTCAGAATAAGTTTAAAAGTAACATCGTTGTATGGTTTACGGGTAAACGATGAAAATAAATAACGCATAAACGAATCGGGCAAAGTCTTGAGCCATTTATCGGTTTATCTTTACGCCCGATATAACTTTTTCCGCGAAACGAGTGCAAATCGATGCTTCATCTTTGTGCTTATCGCTCGAAGCACTGCGATCCAGTTGTATGCATGAAAATATTTTTAACGCTCTGAACTTGCAATATTTGTATCGTATGTTCTTATCACCTTATCCGTGTTTTCATTTACAGATTGAGAGATTGTTATTCCTTGAACTACTGATTAAACTTGTAAGAAATCGATCGAAAGATGGATTTTCCTCCGATAACGGTACATTATCTTATAACAAGAGCGACCATTTGATCTTCTTAGATAAGATTCTTATCGTATTCATTCACGTATCATATTCCTCGATTCATTTTCCTTTGCTCGGTCATTACGATGCAAACGGTAGTATTTTACGTCATTGGCACAACTTTCATTCGCTCGAGTTTTTATGAAAGCTGGAAAGAAGGTGGAATGTGTCAAAGTCTCGACGATGTCTTATTTTCCATTATAAAACTGTTGCGCATGAATTAAAATCACGAGTTCCGCCGTTCTCTCGAGCTTCTCCGTTCTTACACAATTACGTCGATGAAAAATATTCATTCGAAACTCGTCTCGCATTGGAGAAAACGAATGTGGA
Organism: Netelia fuscicornis; assembly: GCA_946811545.1. Taxonomy (NCBI): domain Eukaryota; kingdom Metazoa; phylum Arthropoda; class Insecta; order Hymenoptera; family Ichneumonidae; genus Netelia; species Netelia fuscicornis. Next base: position 46,798,284 of record OX328013.1, read on the forward strand.
TACACTTTTTTTAAAATAACTCTTTAACCAAGCAAAATATTTGCATCGTTAATTCCAAGAAAGACAAAGAAAATCATGATAAATCGATGATGCATGATAATTTATTCATCTACTTAATCGATAAACAATCTTGTGTTATTTAATGATAATATACGATGAAATACGCGCAAATATAGAACGACCTTATCAGAATCATCAACATGCGCGGAAAAAAGTTTCCACGTTACTTAGCGTGACTCGTATCGTTCGAGGAAAAACGCCATTCTGAACTTTGTATACTCTTCAATGAAACAAAAATATTTGCATCGTTAATTGTAAGAAAAAAGGGTCGAGCGAGCAAACGCGTTCGTTTATTCGTTCGGCTAACGATTGTTTATTATCGCCGCAGACAATTTCGCACGTTGGCTCTCACACCGAAAAGATATTTGTAGAAAAATTCATTTGTCATCTTGGATCAAAGCGTCGAGTTCGAGGAGATCACGGAAATTATAATGACTATTTAGCCGTCTTCTTTATCGCAAGGAAATGAGTTCGTACGGGAAGGGATTTAGTGTCAGAAGCAAAAAAAAAACAAATATCGAATATACCAACGAGACTCTTATCACACGGAATTCTATTTATAAATTGTACATCGATGTTCGAGTCAGCGAGTACGCAGAAATAGAAAATATAAAACAGAGCAAAGCCGAGCATCGAGCTGTATTACACGCTAATAACCGGATTTCCGGTAACTCCCGACTGATACCTTTATCTCCCGGTTCACAATTTAATTCCCGTGTGAACGAATTATGTCCACTGACACTCGTGCAATAGTTTGTAACCGAGGTAGGCTTTGTTCCCGTTGAAAATACCTCGGTAGTGAACATATTATTTCTTTTTTGTTATTTTACACCCTATCGTAGAACTTTTGATTTCCGGTTCGAACGGCGTATTGAGAGAAGTTCCCCTTCGAATCTATTTTTAGCACAATACCGATTATAAAATTCCTATCAAACACTACATATTGTTTGACCGATAGTTCGAAAAATTCATTACGTCTTAATTATCGACAAAAGTACGTCACGAGTAGGTATTTCTCCTCTATTAGCATTTTACAAAAATATATTACTCCTTTTTCCTCGTCGCGACAACTTATTACATTCCGGTAGGAAATATTCGAACAAACAGAAGGTTCAAAGCCTTTCGTGTTTCTCGTAATTCCCCGTAGGAATAATCAATCGGACTATCCTGCTGTGCTGACGCACTATACTCTGGCTATTTATAATCGTCGCTCACCGATGTACGCTTACACACACAAAATTCCTACTGGCGTCACGAGACGACGAATCTGATTTTTCATGGTCGTGCAATTGTCTTCGTTACAGAAGTCGTTTTAACTCGATGACTGATGAAATTCCGTACGCGAATCCACCAATGCGACTAGAAATACGTTGCCGGGACTAGTTCGACTAGAGTGCAACAGGTGCAAATAAGCGGTAGGGACAATGATGCCGCAGATTACAGTCTCGGCTAATTTTAAACGCAGGACCAGGGTAATTTACATATTCGCCTACAGCGCTTTATCGCTCTCTCTCTCTCTCACTTCCTCTCTGTCTCTTTCGGTTCACGTATATAACAATGTAGTACTGCTTTTACCCTCCTCATTCTCTTCCTCCTCACTGTTCTGTTAAATGGTACCTGCTGATGCTGCGCAACCACAAGCCCCCGAAACGTTTACACTGCATAATGCAAATAATTTTCGAAAGGGTCTAGGCACGTGAAACAACCTAGTTAAGGAGACTTAACCCACTGGAGTCAATGAAGCTTACCGTCATCTCTTCCTCTCTCTCTCTCTCCCTCTCACTCTCTAGCTTCATTATCTGCTCTAGCAAGATAAACCAGTAGGATGAAACCAGTGAAATAGAAATTAACGCTCAACCATATTCATGAGGAATCAGAATTTAATTATATTCACCCTCCTGGGACATTGGAACAAAGCAGCAAAATACAAATCGAATTTTCAACGATAATTTTCATTATACAAAGTTAGCAGAATATTTTAATATCTCTCCACTTTTATATCGTAGAAGCGAAGAAGTGTTGCAACCTGACGAAATATAATAATTTCCAATCAGAAGTCCAAGAGATAGGAGTCTGTGAGTGATCGATCTAAAAAAGGGCAACGCGTTGCATGGCATAGATAAATCGAACATTTATATTCACACTGTGTGTGCTTTATCAATAAACGCGGATTACCCATCGGTCCTCGTCGCAACGAGGTAACAAAAGTGGCTGACGAAACGATACGCTATGTACGAGAACTTGCATCATCCTACCTCGTGACATGCCACGTATCCACTTTATACGTTTCTCTCCCCATCTCGATATTGGCCCGTGTACAAAGACGTATGGGGTGCGGACACGTGTGTCTCTTTGCGTCGTAAAAAATCACCCGTGTTCTCGCGTATAGATATAACTTTGTGTGCAAACACACACAGACACATACATGCACGTGCTTGCCGAGGTGGACGCTGCGGGAAATGAAATTGGTTCCGACAATTTACGTTGATCGACCTCTCTCGTGTTCTAAGGCCAGCCGAGATACCGTTATGCGCATTTCACGCTGATTCGCCGCTCTTGTTCCCTTTTTTTTTCATCATCTTTACGCATGATGAAATTCTCGAAAACCTTTGCGCCGATTCGTTCTCTTCTATTTTTCGATGCAAAAACGTATTATCGCGATGCAGAGATTGCGGGTGGGAGCTGAATAAAAATTATCGACTGCGATGAACTCGCGTCGCCTCGATAAAAATCCTCGAGCTATTTGCATAGAAAAAAGAAATTATTGGAATTTGCAAATTGATTGAAAATATTTATGGATATTCGAGGTTGTCCGATGTTGAAAAAGTGATTTCTTTTGAAACGCGTTTGCACGAGACAAAAGTATGTGTCTCGCGTTGGTGATTCACGTTTGTTGAATGATCGATCGAGTGAAATAAATCGAACTTTGTACTATTTTGATGTCTTATCAAGCTCATCGATATTACCGATATGCGAATGTTTAATGATTCTTAGGAAATGATAAGAAACGAGGAATATCTTTAATCTCCGAATGTTTACAGGCGCAGACTAGAAAATCAAAAGAAACTGGTTCGAACTGGCGTCTGTCTATCTTGGACAAGTCTCAACGTGTCGTGTCTCGACGTTGTCACAGAAAATCGTGAGATAACTCCGCTCACGCGATTCGTACATGTACGTACTCGGACCTGTTGCCAAGAGAACGAGAAACGTTGAGAGAGAAATGGCCAGAGAAGCGCGTGGCTAGTTGCATGAGTTTGCGAAATCGTTGCCAGTCAATCGCCTTTGAGCGACAGACACGCCGGAACTCACGAGCTATCTTCTTCTTCTTCCTCTTCTTTGGATGTTTCGATGACTCGTCCAGATATTAAAATTCCTCGCCTTTATCGCGAGATTGTGAGAATCGTTCCTATCGCGATGATAATCGTTTTTTAAATTCAATAACAAAAAATCAACGAATAACTCGATCACGCGTCGTTGACACTCGAGAACAGACTCGCCATGGGCTATTCTTGGCAACGATTTTATTGGAAAAGCGTTGAACCTCTCATTTATTAATTCACAAAGTTTGTCGAGTTGCTTTCGGGGATGAAAAATCCTGCCAAGTTTTTTAAAAATATTTTCAGGTAGTTCCAATGATATTTTGTTTATCTTATCTTATTTTTTCCCATTCAAACGAGTAGCGTGACAAAGAATGCTTTGTCACATGCTTCGCCCGAGACACAAATCATATTTCCATACGAAAAGCGACGACCGATGCGAAAATATATATCATTATTTCCATAGTGTATTGTGCTAGACTTAAGCAAAGGAAAACACATGTTCCAGGCCGGAATTCCGTAACTTCTGTCATCTGGGAATGTTTTGACCGTTAATATATTATATATGTACAATATGTTGAAGATACGTCGAGCATGATTGATCGCGTTAAACAATTTCCACGAGTCATCAACGACGCTTTCGCGACCGTCGTATCGCTGGAAAAGTTCTAGAAACATGAACGAAGAAGAATTATTGGGGGCCTAATCGGTTATTCGAAATCTTTCCAGGCTCACAGGTTGGAAAACTTTTCGAGCTCCAAAACAACAAGGAGAAAACAAAAATTGGGAGCTCTATCAAAATTATGGTAATTTTCCTCGAACGATCTCCACGACCTAGCCTTGGACTTAACATAATTACATTATCAAACGTCTAGGGAAGTCATCCGAGGTTCACCTCAGGCTCGGTGTGTAGGTTCTTGTTATCAAACACGATCCTCGAGGCATGAAAAGTCTCCGATAAATTAATGACTCAATGCCCACACCGGTGAACCTTCGAGAATCAATTACCCTGCCTCTTGGATTGCCTAGCAACCGAATGATCCTTCTCGAGTGAAAGCACAAAAGAAATTATTCGCTCCCGATTATTTCGCAAAATTGGCTTTTCGGGAAATCCAAGAAAGCCAAGTCTCGAGCAAGCTCATAACGAGAATTATTTAACGGGTTCGCGCGAGTTTGGGTTAACCCGGTAGAAATTCTCGGTAGAGTTTGCGTTCCTTTCGAGAATTCTGGTCCAATAATTAGATTTTAAAAAAAAGCCCTCCCGCCTGCTTGCCTACCGTAGTAAGCGGACTGCGACGATACGCTCTGGGAATTACCAGTTCTGCAGAATGTTCCGTAACACACCAATACTATAGCAACTACGCATACCCGTATTATAGTGTAGGTACGTATACGTACGAGATACTAACTTGCACGATGGTGTCCGAACTCACCAGAGCCAGACGTGTTCTATCTATACAGCTATACGAGGCATAAAGCATCAACGGAGAAGGAGAACAAGAGCCGGTTCGATGGTGGGGAGGGAAACACGTTCATAAAAGCCCGGAGTTGCCGAAGCCTGATGACATTCCGTACAAACGGTTGTGCGAAGCGCATTTGAGCCACCAACGTCGTTCTACAACGATTGGATACTTACCTCACCGTGCCATCGTCGCTTTATCAACGAGACTTGCCAACGAATTAAACTCCGTTCGTGCAAAGAACAACTCCGATAAACAATCAAACTACGGAGTGACTCGATTCTTGTGATTACGCAATTTCTTGGATTTATACGAATTCGGCACTGACTCTGTGCCGCGTGTGTGTTATCGCGAGTGTTATCACGATTCAACTGCCGGAAACGAGCTGTTCGGTATCAACTGTGACCGTACAGCAGGAAAATTAATCCCACGTTTAGCGACGTGTGTCGAGGAACAGCGGAGATACAGAGATACAAACCGAACGAGGAAAATCGTGTAAAGGCGGATATGACTTGCCAAGGATTGCACCAAACTGTGTCCACTCCAGCCATGAGCGAGAGGTAAGAAGCGTCTTCATCGTCATTTTTTATCTCTTCGAAATGACATAACTTTCCTTTGACACTCGAGACATTCCTCAACGAGCTCGCGTCGTTACGACATTGTTTTTTTTTCGACCGGAATGATTAAAGAATACCGGCTTAATACCTTAATGACCATACAGATATGAAGCGAGTTTATCTCTATGCCATACGGATCGCCAACTGTTCAGTTATGATTGCGGAAAGTGGTCAGATTACTGAGCGCATGATTGTGCAGATTTTTCAAGTAGAAATCGGACGGAGTTAAAAAAACATCCAATGTTCTTTTTTGTGGCGATTAACTGTTGCAATTATTGAGCAATAAGTTGAAATCACGAGAAATTCCTGAAACACATCTGTTTTTCAATAAAAAAAAAACAAGTAAATCGTGTTTGTTGGAGAAACATTATTATCTCGATAATTGATAAAGTAGAGTTCTACCTAAATAAAAAGTAAGATTACGAACGATTTATAATGATTGCTCCAAAGTAATACTTGGCAAAAGCTTCGGTGACATTTTATTTTGATGACTAAAAGCACTCGAACAATCTTTCAATTGACTAACCATCGAGTTTCGACAGTTTTTAATTCGACGAAAGACAATTGATAAACCGATGATCCCGTTATCGCGAAAGCCGATTAGCAATTACCCTGACCATTATCGGAATCGACCCTCATCGAGATAAAATTGGCAAGATAGCGAAGGAATAAGCTCGCGATATGAAAACCAATCACGCGACTCGAGCGGAATATCTCCTATAATTATTTCAACGTCGAACCCAACGAATACCTTAATTGATGAAGGACAATTTTTGAATTTCCAGTGGAAGATACGCGTGGAAAATGGAGTCGAAGGATCTTCGTCGTAAATGGAGAAACAGCAACAAAATAACTTGCGGTATGCTGCCGACGTTGCGTGTGCTTGCGTCACGCGGATGCGAGTCACAGGGAAGCGTCTGTCTCGTTCCACTCGAGGATAAAAAGGATTCGGCGAGTCACATGCAGATGACCCTTCTCGAGGCCTACTGTCGTGAAATTGGTATCGAGGTCATCAGAATTTCGGAGAATGTTCTGAGATCCGCCCTTGGGCCGGAGCATCGAGATTTATCATGCGTCCTCGTTACCAACGATTCCCCATACATTCTCGAGTCACCGGATGGTTGAATTTTCTCCGGCTCGTGAAATAGTCTTGAACTAATGATGGAAATGAATTTATCGAGGATCATAAGATATCCGACAGATGAACAGCCCTTCCAGCTGAGGTGGAGATAAAACAAGATACGACGAAGAGTACAAGAAGCACTTGGGTGAATCATCGCTTCGCCCTGGAGGCAAACATTTCTCGAAGAGCCTAGTCCGGACTTTCCGAGACTTATAATCCAGTCTCGATTTCAATCGAATCGCCAATTTCCCATACGCGAGGAGAGGATCGGCGGCTTCGTGAAATTTAAATCTAACAAAAATGATCGATGACCGAAAAAGCTTGTCAAAACGTTGAAGATAGGTCGACGAGCTTATCTGGCTAATCTCTCGTTCATCGAGGGGTTGAGACACGTTTTGATCGATCACGAGTTTTTTCGATCCGTATACTCATATTCTACGAATAATATTATACACCGTTCGCAAAAAAAGAACGTCTCTCGAACGAGATTTGTTCGTTTGGTGTAAAATTTATATGTGCGTCGAAAAAATTCGACGAGTCTGCGCGAAATTCTCGAAATCAAATTGTGAAGTATGTTCGACATAATTGGACGAACATATTTTTAATCTCGATACGAGTTAACGCGTGAGGTTTAATCAACATTTTCACACTGTTTCATATTTCTGTATCGTACACACGATGAAAATGTTTTTGTAATCAAACGAGCTGCGTTTGAAACAGTTATAATGAAAATAAAAATGAAATTATATTCTCGAAAGAGGAAAACTGTATTTTATGTTTCATTGACCCACTTTCCTCGACGCTCCACTACTCGGTAATCCAACGATATAGTGCAATAACATTTAGTAACGATATCGATTATTCTCTGCATAGCTTGCAAAATACTTGAGGAACTCGAATATCTCGACGATGGAGGACTTAAAAATCCTGAATGTTACGTGAGTAGGTATATTAGAGCACTTAGGGGTTTTATTTCTTTTATTTTTTTTTATAACGGAAAATATATCGGTTTAGAGAAAGAACAAACGAAAACGGTCGAAGCAATATTGCAATTAAAGAGTTATCGTGGGAAATCTTGCGACGAGTCGGACGAGTAATTTTAATTGATTGTGTGAGAAAAGGAAATCAATAAATGTGATGATATTTTCGCGACAGGGCAACGGCCGAAGTATCGTTTCACTTTTTTGGAAATTCCAACGACGGTGACAAGATCCGAGAAGCTCTGAATCGTCTTGTGCAGCGTCGACGTCTGAGCGAATTTGCTCTAGAGTCAACCCACTTCACTTTTCAACAAAAGCCATCGCTCAGACTGCAGGTTCGTTACGAAAAGGATGCCAATGGAAGAAGACAATAAATCTGATTTTTTTGACGAGGAATAAGAAAAAATGATGATTATTTGTACACAGAGTCTTCACATCAATCAGGTAAACGAACGGGAAGTTCGTCTGGGAGATCAATTTATTCTGTCGTGCGTCGCGCAGGGAAGTTACGGTATCAGCTTCGTTTGGTACAAAGATAACATGCTCGTAGATATGACCAAGGCTACGAGGTGAACTTTCGATCGAATCTCGATTATTTTATTCAATCAAATGGACCATCAAAAATAATCGATAAATGTATTTATTTAGGGAAATTTGGTATCGAGATTTACCAAACGACGGTTCGGACACTCACACTTCGCTGTTAACGATCGACAAGTCTACATTGCTGGATGCAGGTCGGTACACCTGCCAAGCGATCGATTGGGGAGTTCAACAGTGCAAGAGCATTTACATAGACGTGAGAGACGAACCTGACGTTAAAGTAGTGCCCATGAGTGCCACTATAGAAAAGGTATTTTACGTGCCATTTATACAGAGCGAGCGATTCGGAGCAAAGGCTTATCGAAACCTGGAAATGCAATTCGAAATTCTTAAAATTTCTATAATATTATTGTGTGAATGTTTAGGGTAGCGATATACAACTGATGTGCATGACGCCGAACATGCGGAGTCTAGGAATAGGATTTAGTTGGACGAAAAATCGTGCATTGCTGAAATTGGAGCCAGGAAGACAAGTTTGGGAGGATCTATATCCAGCCGGGAGTATTCTTAAAATAACTAATGCGCAGGTAATTGAATACAATCAATCAATTTTGTCCCTAATCGAATATTTCGTTTCAACATTATTCAACGAAATACTCCCCCTTTGTGCCCTTTAGAAATCTGCTGTTTACACCTGCAACGTAGCTCATAGGTCAATGTCCGTGCGAATCGAAGTCGTTAATCGCACATTAATACCGATATGCCCCAAACAAACGGCATGGGGCATGCGGTGGCCAGACACAAGTCCAGGATCCGAAGCACTTTTGGACTGCCCTCGTTACTTCGTGGGTCGACGAGTTCCAAGATTGTGCTCGATGAAAGATGCGACCACACCCGAATGGCAGTTACCTGATTTTTCGTCTTGTCTCTACGAACCATTGATTCTTCCTTACAGCAATGTACGCATGGATCGTATCAAGTTCTTTGTCAAAAAGTATACACGACTTAAGATATTTCATAATTATTTCTGGTAGTTTCGCAGTCTGACGTTGGGCTATCAAAATACAACGGGATCGGCCACAATATTTGCATTCTGGGAGGTTTTACGAGTTCGACAGATTCCTATGTACCCCGGTGAAGGTGATAGAATCGTGAGCATACTCGCCGAAATCGAACACTATCAAGACGCTATCAACGATCTTGACGATTTGTACAATTCGGCCGAAGCGTTGACGAGAATAATGAGTCGTATACTCGATGACGAACACTCGATCCTCACTCAAAAGGTATCGTAACGTCGAGATTATCTCAAAGAAATATAAAGAAAACCTTTCGTTTATCAATTGGAACGAATAAATTATTGTTTACAGAAACAGCTGTTGCTGCAACAACTAACTCAGAGAAATTTGGAGTACTGGGTCAGACAATACATTTATCCTTATAAACATCTTGTTCTTTCCTCGGTAGTTGTCGACATTCAAGCCCTTCATGCTCATGACAGTGACAGCATGAAACATTCTCTACAAATTCCAGTCGACGACTACATGTATGCTCCAAATTCTAGATATCCTTTCGTTATGACTTCTTTATCTTTTATCGATCGTAAGAAATGAATTTATAAATGTAATTTCGTAATTAGGTATCCCTACTGGTACGGTGACAGAATCGTGATACGCTTACGAAGTAAAGAAGTTGATTTGAATGCCAATAAAACGGTGAGCGGTATCGTGATCGCTTACAAAAATATAACAAGATTCTTACCCAGCGCTTATGTCAAGGAACTCGAGTATGTATTCTATCAAATATCGATCAAACTTTCCATATAAATTCAACTTTTTATGAACACAATACAAATTTTATGACGCAGTGACGGAACGGACCTCGAATATCGTTTCAATTCACGAGTCGTTACCGTCGCCGTTACGCCATTCAGTGAGAAGAAATATTCCAAAGTTCGCATAGAATTGCGTATGAGACATTTACAAAATTTGTCGGGAACATGGAACGTGTCGTGTGGACTGATAAATCCCGTTGGTACATGGGACCTCGATTCATGTGTCGCCAGTCTGCTTCCGGATGAGAGTGCTACTGATTGTCTGTGCTCGTCACCCGGAACATTTGCCGTATTTCTGACAGCTCGTGCCACCAGAGTCAGTACCCGGAAACGGGACATAATTTCGGTAATATCGTACATACGATTCGATGACTCATAAATATTTTTATTTTTTAAGGTCGCACTTGCCGAAAAGGAACGTACAACTCTCGTAGTCGCACTTGGTTGTGGTATTTGTCTTCTGCAGTGCGCCGTCACTTCGATAGTTCTTGGAACGTTCCTATTTAAAAACCGTACTTGGCTTAATTTCCTGAAGCTACAATGCTCAATCGCAATTCTGGGCGCGATGGCTACTTTTATTTATGCCGTTTACAGCGATCTTCCCGAGGTAAAACAATAACCATACGTTACAACTTATACAACTAATCATTAGAGTTTATATAATTGATATTCACAGCTTGTGCAATTAATAACCATTATTTTTAAAATGAAATGAATAATGAATGTACACGTGATGCCTTAAAATCGTTAAAACGACACTTTAATTTTGTTCTTCAGACCTCGTACTCAATGATTGCCATAAGTTTGGAATCTTTTTTGCTCATTGGATTGTCGGCTCCGATATCAAAAGCACTCATTATCTACGCCGATCTAACACAAATCCGTCCGAGCCAACATTTCCAACCCACGGTTATTGCTGTTATCACAGGTAAATAATATTTTCCTCGTTGAAAGACCGATATAAACAAAATAGTGAATCGACCATTCATCGTTTGTTCATTCTTTTGATCGAAGGTGTTCCAATCTTGGCCGTATTGTCGACCGAACTAACGCACAAAAGTACAGGCTGGAGACACCAGTCTTGGTGGTTAATTTACGGGAGCGGAGTTTACAATATTTTCGTAAGTTGCGTCGCAACGATGCTGGCAATTTTTATGCTCCTGTACGTTGGCGTTTTGTGGAAAGCGCACGATCTCGTCGAGGAAAACGTTGTCAAACGTGAAATTCTGGAACGGAGGTATTCACATTTCTGCAGCGTTGATCTAAGAGAACTTTTATATAAAATATGTGTTCTTGAGCTCTTTAATGTGTCTTGCAGAATTCGTATGCTACATCGTGCCGCGCTAATAGTGTGTGGTCTCATTCTTACCGAGGCTACATCAGTCTTTTATATAAACTCCACTTCCATGATCTTCCATTACATATTCGCCTCTCTATCCTCGCTCCTGGGATTCATTATCATGGTCACACATTTGGCCAACGGTGAGGTTCGATTGTTCGAGCCGATTTTACGAAAGTTCAAATGGAAATCAAACGACGAGGAGATAACTTCCGAACCCATCAAAGGTACGCACATCATGGAAGATCATACGTCTCGGTTAAAAACGTATTTTTTTACAATTGGGTATAGAAAATTTATGTTTTTCAGTTTGCTCAAAAGCCGCTGGCGAGGTCGATAACGACAGTGCTCCACCCCGTTCTCGACATCTTCTGGGTGGTCCGGTCTATCTGGAAGCTCGTGGTGTTGCAGCCGGCAGTATCGATATTCGCGATTATATGAACGAGACATCGACGAGTTATCCAAAGTCATCAATCACATCGACCAGTCGTTATCTGCCAGAAATTCGCATAGATCACAGCGACGACATTAATCTTGAGAACTATAGTACGAGTCCCCGAAAGTATCAGGAAACGGTTAAATTTGATACGTCCTTCACGAAACGAAGCTCCCAGCATTATTCCCCAGATTTTTATGGGATTTCCGAGCAACGAGGAAGCTTCAATAGAGAAGCAACTTCCAGCAAATTTGGCACGATGAGAGATGCGCAAGCTCAAGCTTGTACGTCGTCGGTTTCTCCCGGCTGTTCGACAAAAGCGATATTGTGCAGCGCGGAGATCGAATCGCGCCTCGGTATAAGCGCAATGCCCGATGTCACGCTTGCGACAAAACCGGAGACTGAACACGCGAAAAGCGTGGAATCGATAAGTCGCGAGCATGTAAACGTTATTCCCGACATAGCCAATACAACGGAACGGAAGCAACCCGATGGCGAGGAAAAAACACCCGAAATCACGGTAACGGACTGCGAGAGCACAAGTACAGGTATGCTCGATCGTATATCGCACGATCTCGATTATCTGCTCAATCGAACGCAAACTAAAGAAGAAGCCTAGATATATGTTTTAGCGTACTATGTGATACGGAATATTAGATCTGTAATGAGAATGAAAAGAAAAGAAAACTTATCGAAAGGCTTGAAAGACAAAAATGTGAGAATCTCATTTTATGTTCTCGTAATTGGAATTGAAATAGTATCGAAGCGATCGCGTTCTTCGCCTCGTTAAGTATTTGTAAAGGACGAATTTGCAACATTTTTGTATGTCTTACGATGAAGGAATATATCGAGATTTTGTGCCAAAGAATTCAAACTATCGACGAGAGAAATCGATTGAACATTAATTTCTGGTCGGTTAACTAGGATTTCCTATCTATTACACACTGTATGAATATTTTTATCGTAACTCGTAAGCCATAAGTCCAAAGAATTTGTATATATGTATACTTTACATACATATATGACGAAGAGAAAAGAAAAACAAAAACAGACTCTTTCTGGGTATTCTTTTGTATGAAGTTTCTTATATATTATGACGATACATAAACATACTATAAATTATAAGGTCGGGTAGCCAGTGAAGAGCAGAACCAAAGGCACCCTAAGCCGAAAATGATTCGGTTCAATAACTCTTTCGTATAATTCGCTGATAGAAGCAACAGATCTCACTAGGAGGTGATTAATTATACATCATTTCTGGCGACAGTAAGACCCATTACCTCTTAAGGGACAGCTCCTCGGAAATGAAAATGGACTTCCTGGACTTAGGGCTGGTCGGTGAATCAAAAACAGGGTTACAGAACCTAATCATTTGTGGCTTGGATTGATTTAAGCGCAGATGCTCTTGGCTCGCTAGCTATCCTACCAACGATAATAATAATGCTCTCTTGCTGTGAATCAATATACAAATAAATTTTGTATAGGAACTGTGTAAACACCCGAACCTGTTTAATAATCTGAAAATAAGCAAAAGAACAAAAACGAAATAATTGTCAGTATTAAAATGAAAGCAGACTGGCACTATAATTTTACGATATCTTTTATTTATTTCCGCTGGTTCGTTTATACGAATTGCTATGTATGAAAAAGGTACGATTGCAATACCTATTCAAACGAGATTTGAATCTACTCAAGAAAATTTAGTTTGACGAGCGTATTTTTTGGACATGACGTTTTTTTTTAAGAATTCCATTGTACATCGAATAGAAATAATTGTAGGTATGAAAGAGTGGTAGAGAGCGCATGGAATCAAGTTCGATGCAACGAATTCTGGAGAGTTACAGTATTTATTTATCACTGTCATTGTACAGCCCGTTCATCATAATATCAACGAATCAGTCGTCGCACGTATTCTTTACTTCCTTCTTCTCTTCGTTATAATTTCAGTTATTATAAAGCTATACATTGACTTTTTAAATGTCATACCCTAGTTACATACTTAAGATCAAAGTCTATGTTGTTGGTAAAATGGGTTACCGGCTAATATGGGTTAGTCGTTCGCTTAGTCAAATGCGTTACTGAAATTGATGGATTCTTGTTTCTTCTCGTGTTTTTTTTTTGTTTCTTCGAGGTATGAAATTGGAGCAGTATTCTCACCTTGCTCAAGCACGCGTTATAAATGCAAATAGACGTAACAAGATCGGTGTTAGTTCGTTTAGCACTCGAATATACCTATATGACTAGTTTTTTTCTTCTTTTCTGTGTCTCAACAGAGTTTCTCTTAAAAATATAAATTATTTACAAGGATTTCAGCTAATTTCATTGAGATTTGATAACCTTGGTTTAATCACATCAATAATACCCAAGAACAGGGCCGTGGCTTTTTCGAATTCCTTCAGAATTAACTGCCACCAACTAATTCTGGACGAGTATTTCAATGGCGTTCGTGCAATCGGCATTTTTATAATAACGTAAAAAATATAAACGAACGATACGACGATATTGTTTCCAATATTTTTTCCAACCCTCCACGTTTGTCGATACTCATCCAGCAATCGCGAGAGGCAAAAAAATACATTGTAGCAAGCGACATGGGATTTCTCAGCCTAAGATTCTCACAAATGTAATAGTCGAGCTTTGTATTAAAACTGCGATCGAGTGATTACATACGGAATGAAACTTCGACAACGAGCGTGGCTGAAAATCACGCAAAGCTTCACAATTTTCTGTTTGTTTTCATTCTTCAGGCCGTATTCGAATTACTCATCAAGCTGTACAGTAGATAAATAGTTTTATACACAACTTAAAAAAAAGTATAGTAATTAATTTTCGTCCATTTGTATATGTGCCAAATAAAATCTGTTACGCATCGGAAATTTACGACTTGCAAACTGAATGAATATGTATACATACATATATATATACATACACACGTATGTATAGGCATATACATATACAACAGTTTATAATCCCTCCCATCCCCGCGATTAATGATTTCAATTTGCTTTATGGTCGCCAAATGTAAACGAAACGTGCGCGCATGCACAGAAATCCCTCCGAGCTATTCAATTTTGCTAATAATTTCTAATGAAGCCTTATAACGAATAACCACACGCGATCGTGTCGAATTCAATAATCGCGAGCTCATATTTCGCAATCTGGTTCGATTCCAGGATATTGCAATTCGAACGTAATGATCACACATACAATTAAAATAATGAGTGCAGTTTGATTTTACAGCTTTGGTAAAAGATCGTGGCCGTAAATGGTAGAACGAGATAGGTGTTTTAATCAGCATCGCAGATACCAAAGCAAAGGAGAGTACATTTGAGAAATATATATTTTTTTCTTCATTTTTACTTTTTTTCACTTGGAATTGAAGTAAATAAAAATCGCAGTTATAACTATTATGATAAAAAATAGTATAGCCACGGCACCCCACCACTTCGTCCTCTTTCCCTTCTTGTCTCTCATTCTCTTTTCTTCCTCTTCATATTCCGTCTGTTCCTTCCTTTCGCCCGTCGCATTTACTTAAATATAAAAATACATAGCCAGTCTATACATCGAGCGTGCAAAGTGGCACAGTGAACCGAGTTACCGAGTATCCAGGATGGTTAACTGACACTCTCGTTAATCGTCGGTGGTTCGCCCTCTTCGTGATTTGTGCTCGTTCGATTGAACGAATTGGAAAGCCCGGTTATTTTTGGCGGAAGGCTAGATACACTATCACTACTTGATGTCGTGGTATTGCAACCACCGACGGAATTCTCCAAATGTTGGAGACATGAAAATTCCGGACCTGCTGGCAGAAGTAACGTCGTCTGCGTCGGTAGATTCGTCAACGACATCATACCCGGATTTATCATCTGTTTATTGAAACAGCTGCGCAACGCTTCTTCAATTAAATTTCCTATTTTATCACGATCATTCTGCAAAGAGAGAAAATACTCGGTTGATAATTATCGAGTGTATCTTTTTGTGCGACCGATATCGGTCTTATCGTACCTCATTAATAAACCCGAAATGTACAAGTTCCTGTGCGAGGAGCATTGACGTATCTACTTGAGTTATCGGGCACGTTAATTGCCTATTCATTTTATCATCCATTCGCAACAGTATTGTCATCTGAAAAAATGCGATTAATATCAGCATTAACTTGAAGATTTGGTGTAATATTATTGTCTACTGCGATAATTCCTTCTTGCTAAAATTATACTCACAAGCAATTCGCAACTTTCTTCCCTAGGCTTAACGTTACACATCATATTGACTACTCTACGCGACTCTACATCGACCGGTTCGGGTGTTACGGACTTGACGGACTCTGTTACTTCGGGCGATATTGCTCTGGGACGAACTGGTGGAGGTGATTTCGCCAAAAATGCTGTCAACGGATAGATTCCATATCTGCAAAAGAACTTGTTGACAAATTAATTCTCCTCGACTCCCCGTCGAGCGATCTCGGAACTCACTTTACGTCCTCGACGAACTTTTCCAATTTTTCTGCAACAGGGATGTCACTCAAGCGAATCTGTTGCGGTGATCGACCCTGATATCTTATCTCTGCAACTACGGTCTCAGGACCGTATAACCTTTGTAGAACTTCGTCCGTTATGGTTTCCGAGATATTTGCTAAGAAGTGTTAAAAACTCATGGGCATTCGTTTCGTTTTTTCAATGATCCTTCGAGGAAAATTGACTAGCGTTACTTACTTGCCGAGTTGACTAATGCGTGTGCCGCAAGAAGTTTGAGCGAATGAACTTCGAACAGTACGGGATGAAACAGTAATTCTCTAGCACTCGGTCTACTCAGTGGATCAGCTTCGAGACATTTACGAATGAAATCCTTCTGCTGTCCCTCGTCCAGCGATTCGACCGTTTTTCTTATGTTATCTTCGGTCACCGTCGTGCCACTATCACCGTTACCTTGAATCTCCAATGCCGCCATCTCCAATGCACACATTCCAAAGGAATATATGTCGGTTGCAGGCGTTACGGAATCTGAAGAAGAAAAAGAAACATCTTTCGTCGAATGCCATTTTTGTTTCCTTTTTTTCGTTCAAATTTTCATCTAATTTTAAACAACGTACTTCCGTATTCGGGTGCGACGAAATGTGTGTTCTTCATATTGGCTCGGCAAGTCTTTACGTGATGATGAATCGCGTCAGGAGCCACTGAAAATACAAAATCCAATAAAGTCCGTTCATTATTATTGTTACATCGAACAACACGCTTTCTTCATAAATCAATGTAATATTCGCGCAAAGACATCGTTCATCATTTACCTTTTCGAGCTTATTTAACTCGACTCGCAATGCCAGTTGGCAAAACGCCAAATGTATTTTCCTTCAACTTCATTATAGACAGCGATTTACGTCAACCGAGGATTTTGAACGTGCGACGCCATACTTAACAGATTTTACGAAGCACGGCAAAATTTTTTTTCTTTATTCTATTTTCCTGCTATGAGATTAGTTCCCAGAACTCTTTCAACGAGTTTATCGTTATTGCTTTAGTCTGACAATGCAGGATACATTCTATACGCAACCTAGGGTGATAGTATGTATAGAAATATCTTTCTGGTAAAGCTGCACGGCGATGTTACAAACAAAGTAGGATCAATGCGTCTCAGTGGCATTAATCTCATTCATTGTATTCGAAACCCACGCAAATTCATTCCTCCCACACGCACGCACGTCCCACGACCTCCGCATTCGCAGACTTGAGCGATTTACTTGGAAAATTTTTCACACGATCCAACGATCGATGTGTTACGCGACGTAACAAAGAAGAAAAGAATGAGTAACCAACCTGAACCGATCTTGACGAGTCCGTTGTGTTGAATAAATATCGTGTCGCAGGTCAGATTTCCATGGATAATGGGCGGCGAACAGGAATGCAAATAGCTGAAAAAATAAATTTTTGACTGTGATTGAAAGGACAACAACATTTTTGTTTTTCTCATATTAGAAGAATTATACCTTAATGCCGAGAGAATTTGCGTACACCAACGTTTCCATGCTTGGAGCGGTAATTTCTTGACGTTGCGCTTTGTGCGTTTTAGGAACTGTTTCAGAGATCCGGACGACATGTACTCGGTTATAAATATGACCTGTCGATTCAAACCCATACAATATATATATATATAAATATGCCGGTGTATTATGAAAGGTAAATAAACTTTAGAAAGTTGAACGAGATTGTGCAACAGTTTGCCCAATGTTCGGTTGTCTTTGACGAGAGAAGAATGGACAGATATATATACATATATCTATGACTGGATGACTCACCCGTGGTTTGTCATTATGCGTATCCGTCCAGTACCTGTGAAACTTAACGATATTTGGATGCTCCAGTTGGGTCAAATTCTCAAAGACCAGTTGTATCTTTTCCTCCTGAGCTTTAAAATTCTTACGCTCGGAAAATTGTACTTCGTTCCACACAACTTCGACCCCCTCCTCAGTGTCCATCGCCAGATAGGCGCAATCGATTCCTGGTACATCTCTCTGTTCGACCTGCGACAATAATAACATTACATCCTTCACGGATATCCCGTTATCGCTATATTTATTACTAACTTACTCTAGCTTCGCATTCACACAGATATACCGCTGTTAAAAAAAACATTTTGACAAAACGAAACGATTGTAGATCGACTGCAAGATTGAATAAAAATATCGCCCAAAATGTTTTTTTTTATGTCATTGGCCTTGAATTTCGATACAAAAGTAATCTCGTCGAAGAAACGTTTCTTTGACCCAGATTATTGAATGCCAAAAGCGAAAGGGACCGATGATATTACACGTGAAAAAGAAAAACTATTCAATCTCGTTCAAGTTTTATTTTTAGACCAACAAACTACGAGACGGTTTTTCCACACGAAAATAGAGAGGGTAAATATTGCGTGAAATTTGGGAGACCCGAAAGCCGTTTTGAACGAATCTGCGATAGATGTATCGGGTCCCGTCCGTAGAACGCAGTTCGGGCAATTTTCATGCTTGTTTGCCATTATATGGATGTGACCTTGCCAAGAATTTAAAGAAGAGGGGAGACGGGGAGCTCGACATAATGCTGTCTGTTACAAACGTTCATATTCATTTGAGTACTGAAAAATGAACCCATTGCGATACAACACGTAAGTATATAACGCGAGATCTTTATCATATTTTTTTTTCTCAACGTGTAATCAATAGAATATCGTTACCCTTGAGTTCCAGTTCGCGCGACGATTCTGTACGGTTGTTCCTAACGAACATTTCTGTCCGACTTAATAAAATAGCTACAGAGGTAATACGTGCATTGTTCAAGGGGTTTTCTTAAACCGATAGTGCATGTATGAGAGGATTAATGATAATTAGAATTACGAAGAATATGTTATTCCTCAAGTACCTCCATCTCGGTAATTTCGTTTTCACCTCCTCTCGTCGCTGCTCCAAAGTTTGTACCTTCGGCCAATGTAGACTTTGAACCTACGTACACCTGTTGCATAAACATAAGAATAAGGGAATCAGCAAGCGACATTTTCATTTATCATTAATATATACTTTTGATTCTCCTTGTCATTTCATTCATCCTTCGTTATAAATGGTTTCACAAAAACAATACAAACTCGGAGGAAAAGCGAGAATTCATTTCACATCATACAATTCGATGGTTCGTAAAGAAACTATTGAGATATAACGCTTGGAGGGAACTATATATATTTTGTTCATATAAAAGACATGGCGAGTCTGATATGTACATGGCTTACTTTATGAAAAATAAAAATCACTATCTTCGCTTACACTTTGGGATGAAAAGAAATTAAAAAAAGACAAACAAAAACCATGAGAAATGATTATTTTGGATAAGAATGAAAGTTGAAAGCGTTTCTTTGTCTTGCAATTGAAACGTATCAAGAGCTGAGAACGGAAAAACACCACGTTGGAAAATAATTAGATACAGCAGTCACAGTAATGTGTAAATTATTCTGATAATGATATCTTGCGAAGCAAAAGTAAGATAATTCTAGCTCGAAATACGAATCGCTCTAACCCACCCAAAATTCTATCAACACAAAATTCTACATATTCCTATTTCCACGTCTCTATAATGTAAATGATACTTTAGAGATAGAATTCGATATGCGTCTTGTAGTTCTACAATAAACACGTGTAGTAGGATTCAAACTAAAGGTAATAAAAATGTGAGAACTCGGTATATTAGTAGAATGAAAACCAAGAGACACCGAGTTGTTTGCAACGGTAAAAGGTTCTCTTGCAACTGCTACTGTATACTTGGATTCTTAATTTGTGGTTAACCACAAGCTTTCTCATACACGTATACGTCTTGTTGTATACTCGGTGGAACTGACACTCGATATCGTGGCGTGACAATTTTTAAAATTCCTGACCATGTTCAACAAGATGTATTGCGAGATAATGAGCACTTTCCGACTAGCACTTAACTCGTCTACGCATCTGCGTTCCATCTCGGTGTTTTAACGATGTCATGAATAAGATTAGTAAACTGTGTCGTACAGCCTCGCGTCTGTGAAAACAATGAGCTTGGAGGAACGTCAACAAGATTATGGTACAGAAAGTAGCTACGACTTTTAAGAATTCTCATGGAGAATTCTTATAGTTCGTTATAGAGGAAAGGCTCAACAATTTTGGTGCAAACAATTTGTTGCAACATTCTATTAGCGCACATTTTTACTCGTTTTAGACACGGTGATTAGTCATCGAGTCGTGTGATGAGTCGAAACCACTTTGCCAACATCTCGTGGCCGTGAACCCAAAAGTACATAGCTCTGTCAAGAGCATGCCGTAGGACCGACACGTTTGAATAAAATATGTCTCTACCTTGGTGCGTATATGTATATTGTTATTTTTTCTTTTTTGTAATTGACAATATTTTAATTACCTCTTCGCGACGTTTGAGCCACCGCCCGCAGGGGCTCTCTTCCAAAATCTCGCTCTCATCCTCCGAATCTTCACCACTTTCCCGCGGTGACTTGTGCTCTGGGTCCGTGCTCGAACGACTCCCGGGCATCACACACACACGTATAAATTTTGTTATTAAAAAATCACCACGAGACCGTATACACTGGCGAGTTGCACATTTGTGTTTGAGACCTTGAATACTTGGTCTCGCGATCGACGATGTTTATGATAATATTGTGCGACGACAAACCCGACAAAGATTCTATCGGCGATGAATCGGTGAGGGAGAATTATATACAGCCGAAACGTCGATTGCTGTGACACATGTAGCGAGGAAAACCTCTTTTGCGGTAAACGAAGCACGTATACTACTATCACTGATGTTACGGACTCCCGGTCTCGCGTGAACCGTTAACTAATAGCCTCAAGGCATCTGAGGTTCTTTGGACATTTCGCGAACGAAACACGTCTTTTACTGTCAAAATAAAACCTCTATTCACTCCGCCAACGCTTATGTGTGTGTGTTATAAACGAAACAGTCGTATTAGAGGCTTGAACAACGGCGACGATGTGACACACACTCCGCTTGCAATCATTCTCGCTACGTCTTCGGTCACGTTCTCCCAGTATGGCAATCACCGGAATACCGCACCCACTTGATTTACCGTCAGCGCCACCTCGAGAGTATTATAAGAATCATCTATCCAACAACTATATTTTACTCTTACCGATCGTCCCGTTTTGTTGATACTAAGTCCACGCAAGATGGCATTGAGCAACAAAAAAGTGGAATTTTTTGTGTTGACATCCCCAAGCGATGACATTAAACATGTTTGAACAATTTATTTAAAAACGCGCAATCGCAAACACGATACGGGATGCAAGAATGAGGTTGCATCTTACGGTAACGTGAGACATTTAGAAATTTAATACGGAAGATATACGCCAAACGAAAGTGCTGAATTCTTAAATATATGCTCAGGACCGTAACTCGATCATGTTTGCAACTTAATCCGAGATACGACTGCGTTATGGAAAGTGTCGATGATTTTATTGCATTATGTCTTTGTAGACAGTATGATAATGACAATTCCCCGGAGTTGTTAATGTACATCGTTGGATTCATCGTTGTTCATACTGTGAAAATATTGAATGAGCGCGGTAAACGCGCCATACAAAAGTGTCATACTTAATTCTGAGATTTTGGAACATCGGTGGCGCTGCGTCGCGCAGTATTTGAATATTCCGCGGCAAGTGTCGTATCCTCCAACCCATTATATCTTACTACGATTTTTCAATGGGGATCATATCACAAATGACAATATGCTGATTGGTAGAAATCGGAATATTTCGTAATTTTTGTGAAATATGTTACTGCCAACCGCCAAATAACAGCTCTTGCTGTTCGTAGATCAAGTAGATTTGGAAAGTCGAATAGTCGGTCGAGAGATTGCGTTCTCAGGACTTTGATAATTGTTATAACTAATAATCAAAGACCGCAGCCACTCATAAAAGTTTGCGATCGACGACTATATGGTATGTGCATGGCGAAAATTCAATGATCCAGGAGTAGTTGATGACACAGGTTACATTTGGCTTCATCAATAGAAAATATTATTGTTATTTTTTGAATTATGCAAAACAATACTACCTGCCATGATTTGGTAACTCACAATAAACTAAACAAAATTAAGATTTCAGTCCACTTAAATGTTAAGTCGCCTACTAATGCATCGGTCTCTATTCCTGCAAGCGTTTCAAATTCAAAACAATCGCCGAATGTACTACATCTAAGAAGCTATCTATTACAATTTTTCGTATTATTTTTGTTAAATGTATACTCGATGTACTTCCATAACAATTTTATATATAATATGTACAATTTATAGGAACGACGTACGTTTTTTTTCTGTTTAACAGGTTTAGTTATACTAGATATCTTATTTTAAGAGTACAATCGCTGGGATTAGAAACGCTGCCGCTACTCTTTATGTGCGTGACACTAAGACGATCGCATTGATATCCTGGTGCTTGGTTTATGTCTATCGAAAAATAAATATCCCTGTGAATTATTTACAAACTTTGGTATTCCGTCTATGTTCACAACACGTTTCCTGCTCTGTTATTAGCAGATGATCACGATAAAACGTCAGATCGTACATATAATACATTACAAGTGTGAAACTTACGTAATTCTCCAATTGGAAAAACTAGGCATACCAAAATGTATCACGTTTCAAAAAGAAATCAGTTACGTACGGATGTTCGTAATCGACACACGACTTTAATTATCGCAGCCAATCCATTGGTATTTCGCCATTAATCGTCGTGAAAGACAAATTTTATAAACGCATAATATGCCCGTTAATGCAGAAATTAATACAAAATATCACCGTCATACTTTCACGTCACAAACTTGGGTTATTTTTGTGTCCTGGCTCTAATTGTAACAACGTATATTATCGAGCAAATTGTCCGATGACATCAACGTTAGACTACGCTCTCCATGCATTCCTTTAGCATAATTTATTTGTTGCGAAACCTGAAAGATAAAACGGAGATGTAGTATGAGCAGTTTTAATTCAATTTTTCATTTGATTTTTTAGTGTTGTAAATATGATTCTGTTTATATATTTATTTAATGGTATAATAAGTTTATGTTATCTTTTACCCATTTCGCCACATCCTCGTTGTCACAACGAACCTTTGGCCTACGCAAAAGTTCGGGACCATCGACGTGTAGAGCCGTTGCCGAATCAGTTCTGGATGTCAGTTCGATGTAGTGCAAAGTCGTGCCGTCGCTCTCGATTTTGTGCGTGGGCTGACAGTGCAACAAATCTGCCAAACTAACTTCCGTGACAACGCTCTTTGTACCCCCGGATATAACGCGAACACGTGTGTTTGAAACCAAGACGCGAAGATTTTCCGCACCACTGCATAAACACTCGTAAGCTACAAACAGCTCGGAATAGTCACGCTCGTTTATAATGTACAAAAATTCTTGGCCTTCGGCTTGTTGATAATTGTAAGGAGGGAGAAGCCCAGCAGGTCCGCTCGCTACTCGTGGCAGTCTATCTCGTTTTGGTATTGTACGGTGAGCGCTAAATATTTGATAAAAAAAAAACATTAAAATCATTTTAATAAATAGTTTTTTTCGTTTATTATTCTGATTCGATCTGTTACCTTCTACTCGTTTCTCGAACTGCGGTAGCTGTTTCTGTCGCAAGATCTAAAACGCCTACAACTGGTTTAGTTATTGTTCCCACCACGCCTTTTCCAAAACCGGCGAAAAATCCCTGAGAAATGTAAGAAATTGTAAAATATCAAAACGGACTCCTCTTAAACTAAACAATTTATTTACAAAAATAACCATATGCAGATAAATAAATAATATTACGCGAACTCACCGGAAAACCTTCGTTAGCCGCACCATCATACGTTTGCTTAAAAATACTTGTAACTCCTCCTAGTAACCCAAAGCCAAGTCCTTTCAGTCCAGCGACCAAATGATCACTGCTTCCGATATTATTCGCCCGAATTTTCTGCCTAGCTTCTTCGTGACTCTCGTCCATGATAACACGTCCAAGTCCATCGGACAACGATTCCGTTACTTTTGCTGCCGAATTCGAAATACCATGAGTGACATTTTTCACCAACGTCTTTACGCTTCCTTCGTATATCAATCCAGAGACGCCTTCCGAAACGTCATTGACGAAACCCAGAGGATTTCCCAGGAAATCTACCGAGCCGAGTATCACAGCAGCTTGCCATTTTAATTCCTGTTTACAAATTGCATTATCGTAACAAGATTACACGAATTGACCGAAAATCTTGGAAAAAAAGCTTTTTCAAGGTCGCATTTACTCACGTCTTTATAATGCCTTATGATTGAATGAATAAGAAATTGACTGCTTTCGAAGGGATGTTTTTTTATAAACGGCTCCAATTCAATTGTCGCATCTTCGAATTTGATTAAAGTCAGTCCCAACTTTCGCTTGATCGTTTGAAGGTGAGGTGGCAACTTTGACGTTGTTAGAACACTTAATTTCACCTATAAAATTTCATAATACTACATTACTGGTATCCGCGTAAATATATATCCTTTTCTTTTTGACCTTACCTGACTGGGGACAAGTTTCAAAGCGCCGAAGTAAAAGCGTTTAGCATGCGCTGCCGATACTTCCGACACGAATCTTTGTGCCTTGAAATCGTTTTCGTCGACTGGCACGTCCAACTCGGACCGCCCAGTGCCCACGAACGCCGCCAGTTTCAGTATCAATCTCTCTTCCAAATGTACGCACAGCGGTTTGACGCTCACTACCAAATGTTTATAAATTTCGGCATTTTGGTTCTTCGACGAGAGCTTTTCCGCAGCCACTTCTATGGCTGGTCTGTCAATACTATCCGTCCGAGATGTTCGCGCGATACAGAGAACGGATGAACATTGTGCCTCAAATAATTGATTATCGATCTGAACGTTATCGACACTAAGATTGAGTGTCACATTCGCACTCGATTGTACGAGCTCGAGAGCAATTCCTGCAAACCGCGCAAAAAGCAATTCTTCAGCGGGTTTTCGAGATACGATCGATAACCCTAATCCAGCTGTTAGACGAACGTTCAATTGTAATTCTCGCGAAGCAGTACTCTTTTCATGAGTGTCCACTTGTGTAGGACGTTGAGTCACCGCGATGTGAGACCAGTCGCGTTCTTCCAAGAGAGCGAAAGTTCTTTTCTGAAAAATGAAGAATACGTGATTGCGACTAAACGATTACCATTTGTACTCCGTCGATATGAAATATTTATATTTACTCTTTCTTTGATGTCGAGCACTTGCAAAACTCTCGTTGGTCCATCGGTCGTTACACGTACTGATAAAAATCCAGAACCCGGTCGCAATTTTTGTCTTCCAACGCGTTGTTCGATCGGAGGAGGGCTGCTGTGAATTTCTGGACCTAATACCGCCTCGCTCCCTACAACGATAATTTCAATTTGAGGGGATTTGGTAAGACCTATCACAACTGTATGTTAATACTTGACCGAGATTCTGGAGCAAAACTTCGAGCGAAATTAACTTGAAAAAGGTTTGAATAGATTCGCTGAGTTAGCAGGAAGCATGAGCTCCAAAATTCGCAAACAAGTGAGTGCAATTGCAAAAATACTAGTGAAATGAGATTTAAAAAAAGCTGGCCCATAAGTGTGATGATACTAAATGTTTGCGTTAATGCGATTATAGGCTTAGTAGCGTTTCTTTTCCGATTCTAATACGTACACATTTGCCAACGGGCGACACTGCCGCCTGTAACATTTATTACCAATTGAGAACGATTCATAGAGTCGATATATTGTGATGGCTGAAAATACTTTACGTCGAAAAACGTTTTCATGATGAATTATCGAAATATTTTCAAAGTCGCGATCTATCACAAGACAACTATCCTTATAATTTTTTGTAAACCATGCTCAACTGTTACTGTGAAAAGATAGATGCTCCGTTGACGTAGCCCGGACGAAAGCTGATGTAGAAAGATGCAGCAATCGCATTGAAATATTAACAGAACGGTCAATTACACATAAACCAAAATGTGAAAAAATCATTTCTTTCTTTATAATTGCCAGACTCAGTGATGCGAAACTCTAACAAATGGACTAGTTGATTCTCGAAATGTTATAAAAATCAGAAACGAAAACGAAGAAAAGAAATAAATGTTCGTCAAACCTTCGTGCAGACCCATGAAACCATCTTTCGACTGAACACACATGTTTTGATGAGCGCAACAGAGTCTCCCGTCATCCGTGAAACGCCAGGTTTGCGTCGATCTTCTTCGTGGATCGGTTCTTCTTAACGCAAGGGCGCAATATGTGAAGGGTTGCGGAGCAGTTCCGGCGATGTCTAATACAAGAACCGTGTCTGGCGTTCTCGAATGTTTGTCTCGTGGTGGACTTGAACCTATTATTGAAAATCTGTTAGCGTCCGTAAAAAGGTGATTGGAGTAATTTAAATCGAAATAATGGAAACCTTCGTGCTGCAACTGGCCATCGCCAGTCATTCTCCAGAGTTGCGATCGTGCCCCGCACTGCTTTCTACGCAAACCGACCCATCCTCCAGGGCCAGCTTCTAATACCAATCTTTGGGTCTCGACGTCCAAAGGATCTAAACTTCCCTCACCGGTTGCAAGATCTCCATCAGTTTTGAAGGTTCCTATTTGGCAAAAAAAAACTTCTCTTTGCAAGTACCCGTCGCAGTTCCGATCACAATTTATCGAATGGTAGAAGTAAGAAAAACGAACCTGTAAACGCTATGTAAATGAAATTTTCATACGTTAGACCGCGATTTTCACCGAGTATATTTAAATCGTAGGACGAGGTAACACCCCCAGGTGCAGTGACCGTCAGACTAGCCGACTCGGTTGGTTCGTCAAGAGCGTAAGGAACGGAACAGTGGGGTCTTACGGTCCATTGAAGACTCTCCAAGACCGCAGCCTACAAAAATAAACTCATCGATAAATGAACTGTGAACGATTGAAGTGATCATAACGATTGAGATAAAAGCTTCGATCTACCTGATTAAGAACCAACGCTACTTCGGAAAAATTATCGACGCGTATGGGGGGCGGCATTGTTTCAGCATCGGTGAATACGATAAAGTACGTGCTCTCCTGTAGAACAACGTCCACCCGAAGAAAGTGCATTTTGCTCGCCGAGTCCCGAATGTTTATCGTGAGCGAATGATTACCGTCTAATATGATACCACCGGACCACATGCAGTTCTGCACATCGAGTATTCGTACACAGAGCAATTGATCCTTGTCGAGACGCGGCCAATGGAATGGCATGTGACAATCGGGCATTGCAGTTATGTACGTTGCTTGAGCATCGGGATGGCTGACAGTGGTGGTGAAACTCTTTTGGGCCAATTGTAACGTGTAAGACGATCTATTGTGTAATTGATATCGGGGAGAGAGTGTTATAACCGTCGTGGGCCTGTATTTTCCTCGTGCGGCTCGAGTCGCAACGCCTATCAAGTATACAACATCCGGTCTGCCATCGCGGAGAGTAACTCGTAGGCGATGGACCTGTGAAAAATTAATCAAGTTGTTAATAAGCTGATAATAGATAAGTGATATTGCGCGCTTGAATTACCATATTCTTTTCAATGACTTCTTTCTACCTGAACTCCTAATTGAAGATGAAAGTGTTGAGACCACTGCGGGACTGCGGTAGGATGAACACCCGTACCAACTCGAACGGCGAGAGTCCTGCTGGCTTCTTCGTCGCTGAACGAGAATAGCAACGGAGCGACCATTCGCGCTTTTTCGTGCTCCTCGAACTGTCCAGCAGCTTCCAGTCCGACACCTTCTTGACGAAAAACGAGTGGTAGCCCAGTCTTATTTATAATCCAATAAGGTGCAGTAATATTGATTCGTACACCCGAGCCTCTTTCGACAACCACAGCAGCGTTCAAAAACAAAATTCTTCCGGAGGAGTCGGATAATCTCATACGACCAACGAACGAACTAGTCATTTGACCGAGAAGCAGAGTTCCCGTTCCCGGGTATCCATCCAACTGTACGACAATTTCCAACTGTTCCCTGACATTGACGTTGTGCAGATCTGCACTATTTCCCGGCCCCGTTCGTCCCTTTTCCGGTCCAACCTCGTAGAGTAACTCATGCGGCAATAAATTCGTGAGAGTCACAGGTGGCAGCAACGATATTGTGTGAGCTGGCAACATTCCGCTGCCGTCGACTGGATAATTATCACGCCTCACAGCGACGCATATTCTAAAAATATTGTTCTGGTTGGTTTGACACGCTACGTGTGTCTCGATTACTTCCGAGGGTTTCCTCACTAGTGTCCATTCTATGGGCTCTACGCAATACTGAAAAGCGTTGCTGGGGTGTAGAGGTCTCAATGTCATTTGTACACCAGTATGCGTCAAGGGTACGGAAATAACCGATTGTGCCGGGACGTGGAGAATCTTACCACTCGAATACGTGTAAGGCAACTGGTACCCCGCGTGATTTTGTGATTTTTCTAATTTCATATCAACGGCGTATGCCAATTTATTGAAAACTTGTAAAGCCGATCGGATCGTGACTAATTTTCTAGCTGAACCTTCGAGTTCAACGGCAAATACGAGCCTCGTTCGCGTTTTCTGATTGTCAGCGACATCAGCTATCGCATGGCGGAAATAGATTCCAACACGATCGATGGTTACGGGCTCGACGGGTTTCCAGCCCTCGACAAGTACGGCAACCTGGTGTCTTCTTACAATATGAGTCGAGTAATGACGCAATTTGCCTCTCTCCTCGAAAGTAAATGGAACCGTACCACCTGGAGGCACTTCGGACCAAGTTCCGTCTCTCTGCACAGGTTTCTCCATCTCGGAATGCACGGCCATTTCTCTGAGGTCGTCGGCAACGGCTATATACGTTTTGAACCAAAGCTTCGAGCCCGTCTCATTCTTCAGAGCGAAGGGCACAAAGGGCGAACGTCTTCTGTATCCCTGTACGCAGACTGGTGTCTTGTACAATGACGCATCTTTGTTCGATAGATAATAATCCTGAGTCCAATTTTGCTTGACCAATGTGACGAGTTCGACGAATGTAGAAGTTACGTTTACGTTCACTGAATTATCGGAATCGACGCTTATCTGCAATCGTCTCGAACTAGGTGTATTCGCCATGATCTGTTCCCACTTAATGCTCGCTTTCCAGGGTTCGATGAATGGCTCCCAACCGCTGAGAACTCTGTTGTAATAATCGACACCAAACGTAGCTCGAAGTGAGCCGGGCCCGTCGAGAGTCTGACCGAGCGACAAATCGAGGAGCATCAATTCCAACAAGGGCACGTCGGCGTCACGACAATCGTCGATTATGCATATTCTCAAACACGATGTGTTGACCTCGATCACGTGAAATAGCAATCCATTTTTGGAAATATTTTCAGGATTGGGAACAGCATTTTGCGTGAGCCATAGAGCCGCGTCGTCCAACTGCCCGTTGCAACGGTCCAAAGCTGCTTCGCAATCCGTTTCGGCAAAACCGAGAGCCGATAGCTTCATAACGTGACTTTTGGCGTTCGCCGGTGGTCCGCGCGATCTCTGCTTAGCCCAGAGCGTCTGTTTGGGCAAAGATTTCAACATTCTCGTGAACATCGTAACATCGTGATAGCTCAATTTGACGCTCATTGGTTGTAGCTGTATCTCCAGGCATCTATCGTTGGTCAATTCGAAACTCGCCCCCACAGGATCGATTATCGACAATGCGGTCTCCTCTTCCATTCCCAAAATACAAGAAAATAGTTCACAGTGCGACAGATTACAGGATAATGGTTTCTCACCATCAACGGGAATTGAGCGATAAGCCAGAATTGCTGTACATTTGAGAATGACCGCATTGGTGTCCCAGAGCGAAGTGTCCTCGACTATGACGAGTTCCGAATCTGTTATGTTGAGTTTGAGCTCAAAGGGTGCTGCGGTTGTTGGTAATGTGGTGTCGGTCTCCTGCGCTATCAGAACGCGAACGATACCGTAAACTGGCTCGGGTTCCGGTGCATTAAGAATCAGAAAGTCTCTGACTGCTTCCCACCAATCGAGAATAGCGGTAAGCCTCATGCTGTGCAATAAGATGGTAGTTGCAGCATTGTTCTTGCGTCTCCGATGGTGTACCTCGGCCTGTACACGACCATCGACGCTCCCGAAATTCTTCAGTGGTTGCAAAATATTCGTAAAAACGTTAGACCGCTTGTTGACCGGTTCATCCTGAAATCTCGTATCGGTGACCAATATTTCTTGCGACACCAGATCGATATCCTGCGATCCGTCGCTCAAAGAGTCCAGAGTAAGTCGCGATTTGATGAAATTAACGCAAGCGAGAGCGGCTATCCCGTGATTAGGATGAAGCTTTAGCGTGACGTTAACGATATCCAGAATTATGCATGATTTCGTCCAAACTGTGTCGGAAGTATCTTCGGGAGGTACGAAATACTCTGCTGAATCCGTCAAATCTTGCATAAATAATCTTATGTCGTCCAAATTTTCTCCAATATTGTAGGAGAGCAAACCACGTATCAGCATATATTGCGCCGGATCAAGGGCACAATTCATCGTCGATAGGGTGCCATGAACGCTCAAATCCGGAATATTTCTGCTTATATGGGTATCGAGATTTCTCTCGATTCGCAACTTCAAATGACACATCTCGGTTAAAAGAGACGGTCCTAATTTCTTTAAAAGAAAACCACCGACCATAAGCATGTTTGTATTATCCCTCTGATCATCGAACTTCAATCTTCTCGCTGCATAAACGTCCATATTAACGAGATCCAGGAGCATTATATCCAGAAGACAATTCGTCTCGACAGTCGACTCCCCGAATGAATTGTGAGCCGTTAGCTCACCAAGATCGAGTAATATCAATTCGTCGGATCGTGAACTTACTGGCAATAATATGACCGGGGCTCCTGCGTGCAATTCGAGCGATAGTCGCGTGTTTCTCTCGTTCACGTCGATTACGGCAGTTCCATCCGTTCGCAGATTTGCCATTACTGCACGAAGTTGGGAAAAGTGCCGGAAAAAAGCTTGAAGCTCGGCGACGAATCTTTGCGTATGAACGTAATGGACAGCAGACATGTGCAGTTTCAGTTGAGCATCGTATGGCATTTTTCGTGAATCTGTATAGCTCGAATATTGAAAATTCAGAGCCTTTCTGCCAGAAGATGAGAATCTTTCGCGATAAAATCGGCCGTGCGGAGTAAGATCCAGCAGAGACATGGAACCCAATGAGCCCGATACTTTTGTTTTTGAACTATCCTTCAAGATATGCATGCTGGCATTTGAAACATTTGCCTTTGCAATTTCTCGGTCGGACTGCGTAAGTACGAGAGTCAAAGATCTCACTTCGATATCAGTTTCCGAATGCATCTCAACGTCCAGTTCGTCCTGCTCCGGAACTGTCGTGGCAGGATGCAACGTTACTTGCGGATTAACAGTCGTCGGAGTTCCTATACCGAAGAAATCTAGAACGATCATCCAAGATTCGACGCTTATCACGAGATCGAGGCAATTGAAGTCTATGGCGATGGATTTCTTTTGCGCGGGTCGCCCACCCGGTGTGCCCTCGAGATCGGTCATCGTACAACTAAGGAGAACGAGATTTTCCTCGCTCGTTACAGCGCCAGGTGAGGGCGGCGGAGTATTCGGTGTATCCGCCATTGAAGGAGCTTTTTTCCAATGGGGTGGAATCGTTCCATAAAGTGTATCAGTCTCCAATCTATCTGGCAAACTTCCATGGCAAACGCTGTTTCTCCATCGACGATTCAGTGCAAAATCCGGACATGACTTTGAAACTCCGACTGGCAGTCTCGCTCTCGTTGGAGCCGAAGATTGCATCATGTAACGATGCCTCGATCCAACCGGACACAAAAGATCTTCGATCAGAAGCGAACGCAACGCGACTTGCATCGTCGATTCCTTTTTCTGCAATTTTTCGTACTTTGCGACAAATTCGCACATCGAGAGTTCAACGAGAGGTTGCTCGGAACGATCCTGCTTAAGTTCCAGACTAAGCGTCGGAAGTTCGAACAAAACTTTGATGGGCAGGTCAAACTTGTCCGAGTAATAAGTGTCCGAGTATCTGTCGATATTCTCAGCTTCCTGAGGTACTGGCTCGGTCACAGGCATGGAGAACAATCGACGCATAGTGTCCAAAAGTTGTTCGTACTGGCCACGCGACAGAGAAACTTGTAGAGGTGTTATGACAATTCCGTGAACTTGCAGAGTCGGGGTTTCCGCGTTTTCTTGTTCCAGCAGGAGATCACGATTTGAAAAACTTTGCGGCAATTCGCGGACGATCGTCACTTTTATCATAGTATCGTGTAATATCGGCTTGCCAGATTCTTTGCAGGAATACATATCCTCGGCTCTTATGGGCAAACTTGTCGCTTGATTGATCTTGTTCATAACGTCGAGCGAGTACAAATTCATGTCTCGTACCTCGAGGGTAAGATTGTGCTTGCGCGTCGTTTCGTTCGATGGCTCATGCTGCAACGACATTGTCCCCAAGTGTGCCACGAATACCTGAGTACTCTGTGACGAACGAGGAATAACAAGAACCGGACTGTCAAGCACAACGTCGAGTTTCAGACGCAAGGTTCCAGGAGTTTCATTGCCATCGATCGAGACACTCGGCAAACGTCGTCGCTGCGGTACCTTCCAATCTTCGGCATGTACCAGCCCTATCGCCATATCTGTAGCCGCTGCTCCTATATGCCTCGCCAGGTTACTGAGGTATTGCTTGAATTCGTCAGCACAGGATCGCAATTCCGAAATCAAGTGAGGCGCGTGAGTATACCAAACGCTACCCACTCTTATCGATATGTTCGCCATGGTCTCGACGTTGTCGATCGATTCGGATGTATTCGAGCTTCTTGTGGCGGAGAAGCGAAAGGCTTCCGGTTGATTGGACAAATTTGAAAAATGCTCGAGGGGTTGATGAGGTGGATCGGCTATGGGATCTCTTCCTACACTGATTATTCTCTGATGCGTTTTCCCTATGAGCGTTTGATCTAAAACTTGCAAACCTCCCAGCGAGCCGAGAATCGAGGTTTTGGTCGCCAAAGTAGCTTGAATTCTCGCGTCGGTCATCGTTGCCGTAGCGATTTTCTGTCCCACCAAGTGACTATCCTGCATTATCGCTCGTAAGAGCAGAACGTTTAATCGGTGAAAATCAAAAGTAATTTCCGTTCTCGTCGTGGTCTTTGGCTCGGGTGTCGAATTCGTCACCGAGTCGTTTCTCTCGACCCGTTTGTGGCGCGATTTTCTTGGTGGGAAAAGCCTCCTCGCGAATCCCATTAGTTCCACTATCGTCTCCTGATTAGCAATTATGTCGAGATTGTTAAATTGTATGTTGGCGACACGAAGATTTTCCGTTGGATCATCGACGAGAATAATCTCTATGACTATTAGAGCCTCGGAGTCCAACTGGTCGAGACCAACTAGGGAATTATTTTTGGACGAGAAGGGATTTTTAACGTCTCGCGCGAGACTAGAGAGCGCTCGTGTGAGAGCTATTGGAGATGTTAATTTCCTACCTACTATGGGATCCGGAGAGCCGGGTGATACTGGCGAAACTGGAGAAGTCGGCTCTGAATCTCTCAAACTTCCGGATACACTGTCCATTCCAACGTGCTTATGACTTGCGACGAGTAACTCGAAATCCGGGCCAAATTCTTGCATTGCATCGACGAGAAGCAAGCCATGGACGGACAAAGAGGAACTCAAGTCGGCCGGTCTCTTGCTCAATGCCATTTTTACACCGGAGACTTGAAGCTCGGCAACACTGCGACCTCTCGATTGGAGCTCAAAAGTCATCTGATCGATTATAAACTGGACCATCATGGCATGGCTCGAATTCCGATCCACGCTCGATTCTCTCTTTGGGCTCTCAGGCTCAACGCCAACGCTCGTTGTTGTCTGCGGCACGTTAGGGGTCGATTCAGCGAAGCTCGATAATCTTGCGTACATCGTTCTTATAGCCTCGACTTTTTGCTCATTAACGTGCACTACGAGTCTTGGTAAATTACCAGAAATCGTTACCGAAGGAAACTGCGGGTCCGATGTACTGACGACTCGTCTCTCGATTTGTAGGGTGATGTTGAAGCGTTCCAAAACGTGAAGGGTCGACATTCCACGTGTACGCGCATGTTTCCAATTGTCCTTGACTTTGGCAACGAGAACTTGAAGATCCGAGAGATCAACGGCGTACTGATCGTACAATTTGTGATGAAAAGCAGTCTCCGACAATCCTGGAAAGTCCTCGATCGAGCCATTCTCTTGACTACCCGGAGGTGTCGAGCAAGGAGTCTCGAATCTCTCGTTGTCCTCGTCATCGCTGCCTGGCGAGCCAGGACGAAAAACTACCTCGCTACTCTTTATGTTATTCGTCAGATGCAATCTACCAAAATCAACAACAACGACTGCGGCATTTGAATCAACGAAACTCTCAACGAGCAAAATTTGTGGTGCTGAGATCTTGAATTGCAAATCCCAAGACGATCGATAGACGACGTCACCCTCGAGTATCTGCTCCCAATTTTTGATGAGTTGTCTGCGGGTTCGACGTTTCATCGCTTGAATCCGACGATTGGATGAATTTTTGTGGGGCTTACTTATGAAAGCCGTGAGCCAATGTATCGCACCTGGATTGTAAACGATGTCGAGAGATCTTGAATTAACGTGTAAGGAATGATCAACTGCCATGTGAAAAGGTTTTTTCTCATATATCATCTCGAAGAGAGGTTCTGACATTTGCGTCACGAGTTTCTCCGACGAGGAGCGTAAACGGGAGCACGAACCTGGAATGGTTTGTGGTTGTATCAATATTGGGAACATCGACTTTTCGGTGAGAAAATCGTGCAGGTAAAGAGCCCCGAGGCTTATCGAAAATTTGTGAGATCCCGAACGAGGTCGAGATTCGTAAGTCAGATGAACTCTTTCGAATTGCAGTTCCATTACTTTTTTTGGCACTCCCGAGCTGTCGGCTGTACATACAGAAAACGCGCCTTTCGAGAGGGTAAAGTTAAATTGACCGAAAACCGTATC
The DNA here is from genome assembly GCA_946811545.1 of Netelia fuscicornis. Taxonomy (NCBI): domain Eukaryota; kingdom Metazoa; phylum Arthropoda; class Insecta; order Hymenoptera; family Ichneumonidae; genus Netelia; species Netelia fuscicornis. Next base: position 46,833,521 of record OX328013.1, read on the forward strand.
ACGGCGCAGGAGCGTATTATCATCGATCGTATCAGCCAAAACATCCAACAATTCACCGTCAAAGGTCGATGATGAGCTTTGTGTGGTGGTTTGCGAATTTTTCGAGTGCCAGCCCCACCACTGAGGAAACCATTGCACGAGCATTCCACGAGCAGGTGGCACACCGGTGCTTGTTTCCAATACTGCAGATTTCGATGGTCTAATTTTGGCCATTGCCAATTCTCTTAATAAACGTAAATCGTCGAAGCTTCGTTCTTGCTCGATCTTGTCCTTCATCCGCTTTGTATCGGCCGGTAAAATCGAAGTCGGTGATTCTAACAACTTGGTGCAAGCTTCGACATAAGCGACGTTTTCTTTGCCACGCTGAATAACGTCGTCCCACGTCATTTTTGGTTTCAACGCATCTTTTCCGATGTGACAACGTGCTGCATACTTCCACCATTCCTTGGGAGCTTCCGCTATCGAGATTGTCGGACGGCATCTTCTTTGCCTTCGACGGCGATCAATTTCCTCGAGTTCTTTTACGCATTTAACGATCTGTTCATACTGATCGTCCGTGATAGAAAGCGGGACTTGATCTAATTGGAGGTCAACAATGATTCTAGGTCTTGTCGTCGAACGCAAAGGATTTTCCGAACGGTCTCTCTTGATGTGAGCTCTTGAGCTTACAGGCGATAATAAATACTTCCACTGTACTTTTCCCGAGTCGCTCATTGCCATTGCCAAATCTCCGAGATTCAAACGACCGAAAAACTGATTGTTTTCCACATAATTCCAATAAACCGACAAACCATCGAGCTCCATGAGCTTGTAAGATGCATCTGTAAGATTCCATGACGTCGACCCAGGCACCCAACTCGCGTCGCAACTCTGTGCTGTTAATCCTCTGATTGTGATACCCAGGGCTATGCCAGTTCCATCGGAAAATGTGATGTCATCCTCGTACCTCAGATGAACATCCTTTATATTTAGTTGCAGATTTTCGATGATATTTGTAACTAGGGAAGTACCGTAACTCAGCCATGAGCTATAGCTCGCTGCGTAATAACCAGGATCTTCTTCCTTATGTGCTTGCCATCGTGCTTCCAAGGAATCCAAACGACTGTGCTTATACTCCTGAATTGCCTGTTCTTCAACTTCCGAGTCGTACTGAAGCAATCACAATTATTTTTTAGTCCAGATATCTTATTTACAAATGGAATGAGCCTAAAATAATAGTTTTTGTGGGTGCACTCATGCACATGCTGAAAAAATAGTCAATGGATATGAAATAGGAAAAAAATGCATTACTTTAGATAAGAAATTGAATTGTCCATTTTATAACTCTTTATGGATGTGTCAATCACACGCCACTCTACCTGTGTATAAGTGACCATCGCGCGTTTATAAACTATATTAACCATTATACATACCTCTTCCAAACAGATTGGTCCAGCAACAAGATAAAGTTGCTCTATAGCTATAACCCATGATGCAGTTCTTATTTGCCTTACAGGCACTTGCAACCTCACTTTTCCAATAAATCCTGCTTTTATCTCAATTGGCAATCCAATGTGCCTCAATGCTTCCCTTTTGAGAGGTAAATTCTCAAGCTCTACCTCTCCTGCAAAGGTTAAATCAAAAGAATCAGATAAATACAAAGCCAAGGCCAAATAGAAGAAACTAAATAAATATAAATGATGCATTAACTTATGGTGTTTCGACTATAAGCTTATGTACTATGGAGAAAATCAAATATGGTATTAAAATATAGATTTAGACAACCAAGAAGCCTCGTCTACCAATCTTTGTAACTACTAGATATTATGTAACCAAATATTCATGACATAAATAATATAAAAAAAAGTCGTTTGCTAAAAGAAAGTAAACATTATAACGTAACAGTGATACTGGCAATCAATGTGACACAATTAGTAATAAAAATTCGTGAAACTAGACCTCACCTGACAGTAATGCAATGCTTAATTGATCTGTGTTCAAGTTCTCCACGTATTTGCCCAAATAATTATTTAGCACCCAAGCGACGAGTCCCTCCAACATTGTTTCTACTTCTCCGTATCATCAGAAGGCACTAAGTCTATCATAAGCTTAGGAATATTTATAAATATTCCTTTGAGGTTAGACTCGACGCGAATCATGTATGGTAGACATATACCGAATTAACAGACGATGACAGTATTTGCAGTGGTTCTGGAATTATAGAATGTGCACTTCCGATTAATGTATGCTTCTCCTAACGCCGTTTTGATTGTTTTATTACAATTTACGTACGCATTGTTGTGAGTACGATGTTACGGTCGGCACTATGTATGCGTGTCCAGTAAGACACCTATAGATACTTGGCGAAAGTATACCTAACTTACGTACACACACTTATACCCAAGTACCGTTGTCTAGCCTTTCACTATTTTACAGATTTATTCTTACTGATGATTTTGGCACATACTACGCAATGCCACGTATGAACAGGATGCACATAGTACAACGGGAACGTCAAACTCATTGTGAAATACAGTGCCAAAGTCCAGTATATAGGACACAATGCTTTCTCGTAATTAGTAAACGCGTGTGTTTACTAACTTTGGTGGATTGCGGTCATAATTCTGACAGTTTGTAAAACATCTGTTGCTTTTTTAGCAATACCAGGCAATACATTGCCCGTAATATCTTATCGCAATTTTATTCACTAGATTGCTTTGAAAGTAAGTATATATAAGTATATGGTGGATACCTATTGTGATACGTGAAATTATATTTTTATAATGATACATCATGGGTGCATATACGTTCAGGTGTAGTTGATTCGCAAAATGTTTATTGCAACTAATAAAATGTATGCATGATGTCCAACTTCGTAGAAACATGAAACATTCGTGTATATCGAAAATAGCTATCAAATGAATTTCATAACATTTCAAGTAAATATAAAACATTAGTCAGTTGAAAATAAATTTAAAAAGTATTAGATTTTGCAACATGTGATACAAATAATTGTAGTTGTTTATTTATGCTTTATAGGTATATAACCTACAAACACTTGGTCGAACCATGTACAAACGGAGCAAAATATTCAATCTCACTCTGCAATGTCGACTTGCTCGCTAAAACGAAAGTGCGTCTTCATCGTTGGTTTTATAACAGGTTTCGCTCTGGCCATATTTGTCTTTTCGGTCGACGACAAACATGAGGATTATCGAATGTGCAAACGGCGTTATGCATGGTTTTGCAATGATGGACTACACATGGAGGTTCAAAAGCGAATACGTTTAAAACCTGGTAAAATTATAATTGGTGAAAATGCTCGTTTTCTCACCTGGATGAAAGAACATAGCCGGAAAGTACAAGAAAATGTAACTTACAAAGCCTGGCTAGAAGCACAGAATGTAAGGGTATCGAAAATCAATATGGATTACCAGCAATATGGACTAGAGAAAGATAAAAATGATGCCAAAACGATTATGACGGAATCAAACTGGTTAAAGTTCAAGATCCACATAACATGCGTAGTCTTCATCGAAAAAATTAAACGAGCCAAATCCATACAAGACTCTTGGGGAACCAGTTGCAATAGATTATATTTTTTTAGTGAACATTTGAACGACACGCATTTGTCTGTTATGAGTTTTCCCATGAAGTTAACATCATCATGGCAAATGTTATGCGAATCTATGAATTATATATGGAAATATCCGAAGGAATCGAATGATACAAGCGGCGACCGCAGATTGGAGTGGGTTATCTTTGTGAAAGATGACACTATGGTGATACCAGAAAATTTGAGATATCTTGTCGCTCCTTTAGATTTTAACGAAGGACATTATCTCGGTCATCCAGTGGTATTGTGGGGACAAGCTTATAATGTTGCACAGGCAGGTTTTGTATTGAGCAAATTCGCATTTCAAAAGATAATCGAGAATTTTGATACCCATCAAAAGTGTGCATCAGGAGGAAGATATTGGAAGAAAGAAGACTATTATCTAGGTGAATACCTACGAAGTTACTATCCAATTGCACATTTTCACCACGAGCTGCTGGTTCTGTATATCTCCTGTTAAATACTGTTATTACTTTTTCGTTATTACATTAGTTATTTGTATAGCTATGTTTTTTTGTTATTCCTGATGAACTCAAACACAAGCATGAAGCTAATCAAAATTTTTATGTTCATTATTAATCTTGTCTGTACTCTTATTTTAGGAAAACATTTAGCATTATTGGGCATCCATCCAGCCGATACTCGGGATCGACATTTGAGAGGGGTTTTTCATGGTTACTCCCTTCAAACTCTATTGTGGGGAATTGCTAGACCAGGAAGCTACTTCACAAGAGCTTTGTATCCACCGGGTCACGAATGTTGTTCCCCGAAATCAATTACCTTCAGTACATCAGAACCCGATAAAATGTACACGATGAATTACATGCTCTATCATCTGCATGTATATTCCCAACCGGGCATTTACGGCAGTAAACCGGCTCCGACGCCCGTGCCTGAAGAAGAGGTAACTTGATGATTTTTCCATGTTGCAGTAAAAAAATCAACAATATTTTAGCGATTGGTACGTTTCTAATTTAATTTATGAAACGACGAATTTTTGCAGGTTTGGAGATTGGCGCTGCGAGAAGAATTCAATATCACAGATTTTAATAATGTCGATAGCGATCGATACTATAAAATTTGGAGCTCAAGATACTCTGGACCGGAACAACTCATCCGTAAAAACACAAGAACGTCGTCCGATCCACGACGATTTTTGCCGTTCGACTATACAACGAAAAGTACAATACTCAATTAATAGTCTCTTGTTTATTTACATATAGTCATATATTATAAATGTATTATTATGTTTGTTAATCGTTTCCGTCCATGACTCCGTCCATTTTCTATGAAATTATATTCAAATGAACGACTACCAGTGCAGAACAAATATTATGGGTCAATAATTGAAAAGACATATTATAAATGTATTATTATGTTTGTTAATCGTTTCCGTCCATGACTCCGTCCAGTTTCTATGAAATTGTATTCAAATGAAAGAATACCAGTGCAGAACAAATATTATGGGTCAATAATTGAAAAGACACAATAAAACAGATTCTAGTAAAGTGATAATGTTTTCTGTTTCATCTTTCTTAAAATAAATCTGGAGTTCAAACTTATCGAGATGAAACTGTATATACACATGTATATAGTCACGTGGTATGTATCATAACCTAAATCTTTCGGAGTAACGTCACAAAAATATCGCAATATTTATAAAAGAAACGCGTCGAATAATATAAAGTTTCTTTAAAAGATTCGTTCTTCTACTGGAATACAAATAATGCGATAAATTGCATTCATATGCAGGTAACTGATAGTCAGACCTTTTATCTCTTTGAATCATACCAGGATTTTGCTAAACAATCGGCCGGTACGATTGCATTAAATGTACATATTTTGATAAATTATTTCGTTGCTTATTGTCATGCAATTACGCGAAATTAGTGAATTGTGCATATAGATTACGTACATCATGAAAGAACTCTATTTAGATACATCTTTTTAATTTCAGAATCAACATGTTCTTGCCAAGCCGTCAGGTTATAAGATATATTTCTACGATAAAATCCTTTTCGACAGCCCCTCTTATCAGTAAATTTCCACCTACAATAGAGCTTTTGGGGGAAAAATATCCGACGGACGAGTGGACGAATGTTACCCCAAAAATTATTTCGAATGTGGGCACCAATTTACATGTAACTCAGTATCATCCTCTGTCTCTTATGCGACAGCGAATCGTCAACTATTTCTACACGACATATCGTAATCGTTGTGGAAATCCTCTATTCAGTGTATTCGATAGTCTTAGTCCCATTGTTAGCGTTAAGCAGAATTTCGATTCTCTCTTGGTCCCTAAGGAACATCCTAGTCGAAATAAAAGCGACTGTTATTATATCAATAATGGGACGCTGTTGAGAGCTCATACGACTGCCCATCAGGCCGAACTTGTATCTATGGGATTGAATAATTTTCTCGTAATCGGCGATGTGTATAGGCGTGACGAAATCGACTCCACACACTATCCCATTTTTCATCAAGTAGATGCAGTACGTCTCTGCACATCCGAAGAAGTTTTCCAGAACGTAGAAAATTCAGAACAATTGAAATTATTCGAGCACCGGAATAATGCGAACCATGAGAAACAAGGCTGTCACACCTTAGAGGCTGTGAAAATTATGGAACATGAATTAAAGACTATTTTGACAGGCCTAGCTCAGGCAATTTTTGGATCAGGTGAAGATGATTATTCTTTTTTTACTTTTCAAGAATAATAGACCTATACACATATAATATGGATCATAATAATTGAAAATTGTTTCTCTTTGCATGTTCCACAGATGTAAAAACCCGCTGGGTTGAACAGTACTTTCCTTTCACTCATCCATCGTGGGAATTAGAAGTATTTTTTAATGATAAATGGCTTGAAGTATTGGGCTGTGGAATCGTCAGACAGGAGATTTTAGAAAAATCTGGTGCCAGTGACCGCATTGGATGGGCATTTGGCTTAGGTCTTGAGAGGCTCGCTATGTGTTTGTATAATATTCCTGATATAAGATTGTTTTGGAGCAAGGATGCGGGATTTCTACACCAGTTTAAAGTAGATGATCCAAATACTCCCATTCGATACAAGGTAACGTATCTATACGGTGAAGGGCATATTTATAAATTATTAGGATGCAATACCCATGAGAAAAAAAAACACCAATTATATTATTGCAGCCTATCAGCGTTTACCCCCACTGTACGAATGATTTGAGCTTCTGGTTGCCAGAGAACACGGAATTTTCACCAAACGATCTTTACGATATAGTACGCACCATCGCGGGCGATACCGTCGAGCAAATATCGTTGATAGACAAGTTTGTTCATCCAAAAACTCAGAGGACGTCTCACTGTTATCGAATCGTTTATCGTCGTATGGATCGAACTCTAAATCAAACGGAGGTCAATATTTTGCACAAAAGAATAGCAAACGCTGTGACAAAACAATGGAACGTTGTCGTAAGATAGTTTGTGTCATTAAAGAAATATATATTTAGTAAAACGATCATCACTTTTTTAAAAACCTTTTTTCGTTTTACGTAACAAAATTACGAAAAAGAATCACTGGAGGGACCGAGTGAATAGTAACTCGCAAAACGAATATATTATTTTATTTTGTTGTTGCATAATTTAGTTAGAAATATATCATAAAGCAAACAAGTAAATATACTGTTAGCTACTTCGTTTATAGGATGACTCATCGCCAACACGTTTAACAATTATTATGTTTTCTTCTACGTATGTATAACATATGCAGATTATTAGTATGTATAAGAAAGTACGTTTTGTTTCTTCTCGCACAACGCGGTTCGGTATTGTATTTTATGCTTGGGGATTGAAAAATGATGTTTTTATTTTCTCTTGTAAATATCTATTGCAATACCGCAGAATTTCGTGAAATTTGAATCGAGTTCAAAGCACGATTTTATATTATATTGTTTCACCATTTTGTCAAAATCACAGTTAAATTTCAAATTACATCTTCTCATCGAAGCCTTAGAAATTAGTTGTAGAATTCACGTCTACAAGCCTTATAACGGACTAGGGTTCGCAAATGCAGACACATAATGTGTGGAAGATAAAAAATGAAATACCAATACGGAGTATATTGTGATCATGCTTTGCGACTGCTTTCACTTTCCTCTCAATGTAACATAAATTTCGAATATTCTTGGGGCTTCTGTACCCAGTAGCTTGACGAAACAGTAATTTTAGAGGTTATTTGTTTCATCGTACTTTCTCACGAATTTGCACTCTCGTGCATTTGTCTCATGATCGTTTGATCTTAAGGATACTTTATTTCATCATTATTATTATATTTTTTAGCCATATTGGTGCTGTTATAACCTTAGGACAACTTCGAGTAACTCGGCGGTGAGAATTTCTTTCGCAAGAACTTCAGGATGTAAAGAGGCATGCAAGAGACTAAAGTTATTACTAAAACTTTCCAGAGGAAATCGTTAGTCTGGATAAACTCGGCATCTAGGAAAAAAAAGACAAAAATCGATTGAATATACATAAGATAGATGAAAAAAATGACCCAAAACCAATTTTCTTACCGAAGTAATCCTTGAGAACGACGAGTGATAATAGATATAGAGCGAGCGACAATACTTCGGCGATAATCATTATATGATGCCATGTGCGAATTGTCAAGGCTACCATTATTAATTCCGTTAGAACCAAAGCTGAAAAGCTGATGGCGACTATGTGTATAAACTCGTCCTCGAACATTATTAGAGCGCCGTACATTATGACACCACCTATAACAATGACAAATCGCGATTAAAACCGAGTCATTCAAAGTCTGAGTGATTTCATGATTGAAAAAAGGAATACCTTGGTAAATACTGATTAGTATCCACATGAAAAATGTTTTGTACGAGAGCGAACGTCCTTTACTGAGTTCTTTGTAAAGCTCCGGATACCGTATCGCTATCTCGCCAGACACATCCTTATCCAAAACCAGTGAGAAGACCGGAAACATTGTGTATATTGTAGCATACCTATATAAAAAGGACGAAAATATTGAAAAAACGCACGCGAATACCCAATGGATGGCGGAAATATTTGCAAATAGTAAAATTTGTTTTAAACTATTCGGAACTCACCCAACCATGAGAAACCCTTGGTACAGAGCCACGGATGAGAGATAGAAAACTGCGGAAAACACAGCTTGCATTGTGGATATAATGAGACCTCGGTGAATGACAAATTGACTCAGTGCTGCTGAGCGCTTGTAACTGCGACGGCCATGAACTAACAGGAGATTCGTCAGGTGACTGAATTGTGGGATAGAAAAGTCTGCAGCGAGAGAAGCTTGCCGACCCTCAAGTCCTTCGAGTCCTATGCCTATGCCACAAAATTATAATTTGTCATGATTATGAGAATATAAAGAGGCGAACATGCGCAAAATAATGACAAAATTATAGAAAAAACGTACCAGCATCGGCAGCTTGAATCATAGAGACATCATTACCACCGTCACCAACGGCAGCCGTTCTTTTCTTCGTATGTTTTTGTATAAGTGTGACTACTTCGGCTTTCTGCGTTGGTGAGCAGCGACAGCACACAACGGCTGGCGAGCCACAAGCGAGTTCCATAAATTCCGGTTTATAATACTGCAAACAAACTTCCAGTGAATCCCCGCTAATGACCAAGGCACAATCTTGCTTCTTGCGAAATGTATTCAATTCTAAATGGGCGTCGGTTCTTGTGACAACGGACTTGAAAACGTGCAGACCCTGAGTGCGCGAGACGAGCCTCGATGATTTCGCAATACATGTAGCAGTTTCCAGTTTGTCGCCAGTCAACATCCAAATCTGTAATTTGAGAAGTTACAGAACAATGCTTTCCACTTCGGCGGTAGAGATTCGAGAATGTTTGCCTTGATTCCAGCGTTTCTTAGTAACTCCAGAGTCGGTCGGACTCTGTCTTGTAAACGATCTTCGACACCGGTCACGCATAACAGTTCCATTTCTCGCTCGAGACTCTCAACTACTGCAGCAACTCGTGATGGTCTATCGCTTACGCACATACGCGCCGCATTGTACCTGAACAAATCGAAAAAGATGAAATTGATGAAATGCCCATCAATGTTTAACAGTTATTTAATGTTTGAATTTGTGTTTCGGCGTGAAATAACTACCTGGTTTCGAAATCAAGATACTGTTCCTCGGTCAAGCTCTTCTTCGCCACGACCAGTGTTCTGAGACCCTCTCTCGCCATGTTGCCGCATTCTTCGTCCAGCCAGTAATTATACTGTACAATCCCCGACATGACAACATCAGCGCCTTTAAGATAAAACACGATCTCGGAGCTTGACTCTTCCTTGACGATGATTCCCATTCTCTTCGTTTCCGAAGTGAACGGAAATATTTGTAGAATCGTGTAATTCAGTATTTGTCCATTGAGAGCTTTCAACTGCATCGTGTTTAAATCTCGTTTAAAAAGTGCAAGACCCATTTCTTCCGTCCATTTAACCAAGGCGACTTCATCGGGACTCGAAGCTTGATAATTTCGCGTTTGTTCGGGGTAGTAATGTTGATCAGATTCCGTTTGGCTGGACGGACAAAAATGGTAAATATGATTTATTAACGAAATCGAGATTGCCACCGAATTAATATTTTCTTTACCTCTGTATAGATCCAGTTTCGCCCGTCTCAACGCTCACCGAATCAAGAATATTGGGTTTATTCAGATCATCGTAAACAGGTGTGACATTGTGACAAAGTGCCAAAGCGTGAACGGCATCGTAGATTCTAGTGCTCTCTGATCGTCTGACTTTGCCTCCTGGCTGTATTATAACGTTAACTTTTGTAGGTGAATTCTCCAAGCTCGATGTTGTATAATAATTTTTTAAAACAGCCATTATATCGTCGAAAGTCTCCTGTCCGTAGGAAGCAGTGCCGAGATGCAATTTTTTAAAGACCATCTTATTTTGTGTCAGTGTGCCTGTTTTGTCGCTCAACAAATAAGAGATTCGTCCCAATTCCTCGGGTATCGTTGTCGTACGTACTACTGTGCCGCTTATTTCTTTGTCTCTTTGTATACACCATGCATAAAAAGTCTTTCCCATGTCAAGATTTATGCGCAAACTGATCGGTATTATATACGAGAAGAGCAAAACGAAACGGAACATGTAACGATACCAAGGACCGTTGAATCCTTTGAGACACATCATTACGAGAGCAAGACCGATAACGGCACAGAATAAAACCTGAAAAAAGGCCGCAAAGATGGCACAAGTTCTATACACAAAAAGTATTGAATTTCTGATAAACTGATTAATTCTTAATAATAATGAAGAACTGTGAAATAAATTTAATATTATTTTATCAAGGGAATCAATCGATTACACTTCTACTTCAAATATCATTGTTTGAGAAAATTAGGAATTATTTTTCTGCTAACCTTCGTCAATTGATTGATTTCTTGATCGAGCAATCCAATTTTCGATCTCAAAGCTGAATGGTTCATGAGCGAACGTGTTTCTTGTCCTGTATAGACAACAACACCAAGAGCTGAGCCAGAGGCGACTGCCGTATTAGCCCACAATGTATTGTCAACTCCGAGACTTTCCTCGCTACTGTAGCCATCGTCTCGTGTAAACGTTCCAATAAAACCGTGAATATCCTTTTGCGGCTTTTCCACGTACAAATTTGCCTTGATCTCGAATAGTTGAGCATCGTTCTCGAGCTTTTGCGTTGCTGGTACTGCAAGGCGCAATTTCCAATCGGTCTCACCATCCAATTGATCCGTTCTCACGAAACATGCACCAGATTTTTCAGTTGTACGAAGTAAGACAAGGTCAGCCGGGACTCTCTGACCTTTTTCGACTATGACCTAATTATGATATTTCCAAGATTATTGATATCGTTTTGATCGATATTTCCAGAGTAGTGATTATCGTTGTGACATGGCTTACCATATCACCGACTCTCAATTTCGAACTCGGTACAGATTCGGGTGTGTCGGAACCTCGCACGAGTCTGTAGTATTTCTGACCATTAACTTCTTTATCACGTTTGTAACGTCTGAAATCATCCACGGCTTCGCGACAAATCGTTACTGTCAGAACGAAGCATAATGGTCCCCAATATGTGTACAAATATCCTATTCTTATGTCGGGTATGAATTGCGAACTTGCCATTATTAGAAAATAGAGATTCAAGAAGAACTTGAATTGCTGAAAGAGAACCTGCAGTAATTTGAAAAGGGGTATGTGTATGAGTAATCGGTCGGTTATTATATCTGAAAAACATCTTAATTGAACAATTATGAAAACCCACCAGGGGTAAAAACGTTATAATATTATATTTTTGGTTTCTTATGACATTGGTGGGGAATTTCTCGTGCATAGGTTGTCCAATGTGAATTGTTCTTGCTCGTAATTCTCGTTCTCTGCAGCATCTTCTCCACATCCATGTGCAGCATCTGTAAGGTCAAATTCGTTATGTTACAAAGAAATCGGATAGATTACAATTGGCAGAAATTGCATGTTTACAAAAATCAAACGTGTTTACGGAAAAATATAAAAAACACAGGCAAATTGGGTAAACAAATAAAAAGCAGTGGATAAGTTTATAAAATAAATGCAAAACACTACAGTGCAAAGATATTGAAGAACATGCCTCTTTAAACCCTCTTTCCACCACGATTCACCCGTATTTCTCATATTTTCCATCGATATCATTATTTGTATTCAATTTACTCGTAGACAGACACTTGCATCAGATTGTAATGCAAGATTTTCATTGGAATATCCTACATGCAACTAACATCCGCACGGTTGAAGCCTAAATAAGAAGTGTATTATAATTTTTGTTCCATTCTGACTCATACTCGCGACTCATTAGTGATACGAGTACGAGTGTTGATTTTCCAAATAACATAAACGCAGAGCTAAATTGATTGATCGATTTTGTCCCGTTAACATATATTTCGTATGATACCGTGAATACAACAATTCATATCCAGCTTAGAAGTTAATTTTAGACCGATGTTAAGTAGAATGAGCGATTGATCGAGTTGAACTGTAACTACGTCACCTCGTCCAGGAACTGTCATATTGTGGTTTCGATATCAGAGGAATGTCTTCCTTTGACATTCTAATAACATTGCTCGTTGTCTCCATTTAAGTTTGTATCCACATGAAATCCTCTAAGTGCGAGCATCGATACTCGAGACCTTTTTCACAACACTTTCTGACAATAAAAACGTCAACCTCCGAATATTTCGACCAACACTTGCGTACTCAATCACCTGTTTATAACTGCTTACACTGTGCGCTTGTGTTTTTTTTTACAAACCACGAACTAGCGTATGTGCAAGGATAGCTTGTGTGTATCGAAAAAAACATCAGGCCCTATGACGCTTGTCTGCGGGAGTATGGAAAGTGAAGCTGTTTTTTTATGTACGTCACGCAGAGAGAATAACGCATTAGAACTCGTAAATAAAGTGTAGTCCGCATCAAGAATAAACTGTATTTCATTTTCCATGTATTATCATTTATTAATTCTATAACGATATTTTTCAACGAACGTTTTCCTAGTTTTTCACTAGATGTCGCCATATGTCTCTAAGACAAAGCGCGCGAATATTTGATGACGGCATTGGCTTCGGTTTGGTAATTCGCCACATTTTTTATGGTGAATCATCATTATCTCAGTCGACTGAAGGATAGTTCATGAAAACTGTATACCAGCCTCGATTGAAAAAAACGTTTAGATAACGCAAAGCATACTAATACATCGAGTTCTTCCCCCTCCCTTACCCACATTCGGCTTCTGCGCGTTTTCAATTTCGAGACTCGATGTTGCGTAGAGCATGCCATACAATGATAATACTACATACCCACACAGAAAGTGCTTGAAAAATCTGGAACAATTATTGATACGACGAGTTCGGGTGATAAGAGGCCTCATGCTGTCATCGGTAGGTTGAAGTAGGTAGTCGGTTTCCTCGTCCATTTCGAAGTTTCGCTCGTCCGAGCTCATACGCAAAGGCATCTCCTCCAACCTCATACTTTCGTCAATATGTATTTCTGTCTTTCCGTTTCACCGATGTAATAACGCGCCGTCGTCACGCCTCCACTTTTTAGCACGAACCGTATTATCTCAATACGACGGCGTCTAACGACGAAACGTCTTGTCAACTTGTACTCTCTGAGTCGGGAATTTTGAGCATCGGCGCTAATAAATTTTTTTCGTACTGTGACGTCAGCAAACAGTGCGCAATTCATATCGCACATCGTTATCCATTCAAGAGTATTTTTGGCTCATTTCTATTATCACCGTTTTGTATTCTTCTCAAACGTTTATGATGCGAGTCTTATCAAAGTCTGTTCTATCTTGCAGCGTTGAGAGCCCCGTTTTCATTAACGAGCCATACCATATACATATGTATAACAACACAACACACACACTCACGGACGTTCGGTTAGTCACACATTCATATTTCTACGATAATTTGCTTAGGGCAAGGAGAACTGAAATTGCGGATAGCGAAATTTTATATGATCTTTTAAAATGAATCTGAGAGTATGACGGAGCGTTTTCTTGCGCATCAAGAAATATGTTTATGTGCTCGATGGCATTTGACTCGAGTATATATTTGGCCCGTACATACGCAGATCAAAACAGTATTATGCCGCACGTCGCCATCTTGAGAAATTCATCGATCACGTGACCGGCGCGTACGCGCATGCGTCGACACTTGCCTTTTCTTTCGTAATGTATATATATAGACATAATTCGAATTTCAGAGGAAAAATATACTTTTTTTGTTTTATGTTGACTTACGTTTTATTTTATGGCAAATATTTTTTTTCCTGAGTAAGAAGGACGTTTTCGTTTGTCGCGTCTACTGTGCGACGCAGAGCTTGGAATAGTTCCGTGCATAAATGTTTGTCTTGTTTGGACATGAATGCAACGGCTAGGTGAAATCTGCCGCACTCGCTTAGAGCGATTAAAATATCGATAACGGCAATATTGTTTTCGGGAAACGCTAAGCTTTCGAGACAAGTGCGAAGACACTCGATTAGAACATCTGGAGGGATTTCGTTTCGAAAAATTTGTTCGCTCAGAGCAAACCTGCAATATTTTAGCAAAGCTCAGTTATTGCTTAGTCAATTCAACGAATTATTTTTGCGTTATATTACCTTATGTCTTTCAACAATTGAAACTTTTCCTTATGCTCGAGCAGTTCCTTCCATATCTGCCGAAATTCGTGAATATTTTTCGGGACTGCCTTAGAAGATGTCTGTATGGCCGACGGTTGAGTAAAACATCGGTTATGCAACTGCGAGTTTGTCTTATCGGCCGCAAGAGTGTTCCACTTAACGCTGCCACTCGGCGTCATATCTTCGCGGTCTAGTGGCTTCAAGTGTGCAGCATTTACCTGTAATATGTTTTTTCTTGTACGTAAAATAATAAAAATTAGATTTTTAAGCCCGTAGTAATAATTTCGTGCAACTTTAATAACTGATTTTGTTAAGGTGTCGTTAACTATTTGAGATCTTACCATTTGCCGGAAATCTTCATAAGTAGGTACAGCCTGGGTTATTGCTCGGAATTTTGCATCATTTTGCAAAGAATACAACTTGTCTTCTCGCAATGCTTCGTGTAATTCTCGCTCCAACTCTTCGTAATCAATGGGTTCGTTAAATGCCTCCATTACGTATTGAATGAAATCCCGAATGACCGAAATGCAGAGAACGGTAACGATGTCACAAACTGTTATTCGTTGCTAGGGTAACTGTTTGCCCCTTTGAAACTTTGATACAAATGTAAATTGAAATTGTAAAATCCTGATAGGTTGGACGTTGAACAACTATTACAAGGATGCCACAGTTGCATCTGCACATTTGGAACAAGGCCCGTTGGTCGACCCGTCGGCGAATCTACAATTATCATTTCCAACTATGTAACGATCGAAGATCAAAATATTCTCTATCCAAACACTTGTTATTTTACACAGACGATATGGTACGGATGGCCACGTAACGGCAAGAGTAAGAGGGGATTGGCACGACAAGTAACATGGGCATCACGACTATATCACTTTGGCCACTGATTGTGAGATGTCGCCTCGCTGGACCAATTTTCGAGGTTTCAACTTTTGACGAGCGTTTCTCATCACGTCCTAATCTCTGTACACGCTAGGCGGCAACGACCTGTACGTTCCGGTAATGTAGCGGAACGACTTAGGTCGAGTGCTCTAGCAAATGTTTTGCGACTCCATGATGAATGGCTGCCGGTGCAATCTGACAATGAGCTTATTCGCAAAATTGTTGTGTCGGTGCCGGTACGTGTCGTTGCTACTACGTGTAGTAACGGTCCGTATCCTATAGTGCGAAGCAACCGTCATTTGATCAGATTCGACCGTCGTTTTTTTTTCAACTTTCTTCAAACTATTCGAGCAACGTCCCTTCCCTTTTAACGCTTAAATTACGAGGTTATAAACAGACACTTGAAAATGAACAAAATCTCCACACTCGTATAATGTTTCCTTATTCCGTGTGGCAAATTACATAACAGACAGTATGAAAGTAAAAAGCGTATCTCACTTACGATCTCGTAAGTAATAATAGGGTAAAACTCCCAGTACTCGGTCAGGAAACAGTAGTCAACTTAATACGAGTGGGAAGAGGGCGAAGTGGATTTTTTATACTCTTTCCACTCGTACAAAGTATAGGCAGAGGCCAACTACTGGTTCCTCGCTGAGTACTGGGTTTACCCTGTACTAATATTTGGGGTTAAATGCATCAAGATAGAAATTTTAGGGTACAAATTTGTTCTTGTAATATTGTCATTGTTTCAAGTCGCAGCTCTAATTAGGTCGAACACCAAGACTTCTTACGATCTACGTGAAAAATGTGAACTTTGGTACATGGCCGTGCCGAGTGTCACGCACATGTGGACTCGCAGACCTCAGTGGCGACGAAGACATAAAAATCGTCAAAAATCAAATACTCTTCGATTTCCAATTTCATCGATGAATACGGAAAACAATGAGAACGATCTGGCGGATACGTTGAAAGTAATCGAGAGTTCGATATCACACTTGTCTACTTCACTGCCGTTCGATGAGTTGGACGAGACTCGTTCGACCGGACGAGGAATTGTCATAGAAAGGGAATCATTGACAAATTATGATTTACAAAAGGATCCTGAATTCTTATTCTCATCTGCACCGAACGAAGAGAGTCGAGCGTTCGTACGAAGCGACTTTGTAAGCGCGTCTCTCAACCATTCTGGGTACATAATTCAGTTCATAAACAATCATTTCATTCAAGAGATACGTGAACTGCGTTTTGCTAGATTAATTTTCAATTAATTTACTTTTGTTAAGTAGATCAGAAATAATGGAATTAATGAGGCGACGAGAGGACATCGCGTATTTATAATCTCGATATTTATTTAATCAGAGTCCGAAAGTCAGCGAGGGAAACGCAAATGATTCGACTGATACGGTCGCAAAAGCGTCTCGGTGTTCGAAATTCGGCCAAGAACCAGCCAACTTTTCGAGACACCCTGAGCAGCCTGGAGGTAAACCGACCGATCGAGGTAGCATCGCGATCCGATTGCAGTATCCGAAATCGTCGTGTCACCTTTAGTAATTACGTATCGGAGAATTCGTTTACCGATGCGAGAGCTCCTAAAAGCACAAGAATGAGCGACGATGAAACAACTTGCGGAGCTTCTTGTTGGTGGAAAGATAGTTGTGCACGACTCACGGACGACGATGACTCGTTGATGACCGATCTGAGTCGTTTATTTTCGTCAATGATTTTCGACGTGTCCAAATCCTCGCTCTCGTTGAGATCTTCGAGGAACTCTGAGGGAATTGAAAAATCAAACGCTGATTTTAAAAACGGAGAGGTCGAAAGTATTTTTTACATAAATTCTTCGTATTGGAGAAATAGTTCTTGTGACTTACTAACTGTAGAGAAGATTAACTCCCTCGAAGATGTTAGCCAACGGTACAAATCATCGGCTTTGACCGGGCAAGATTTTGGTAAGAAAGAAACGGAATGTACAAAATTGTTTGTTAAGGCAAGTCGGACGATTTCCAATCATCGAAATATTCGTGATAAAAAAATATCTCGGCACCACGACACGGACAATTTCGGGATCGAGTGCATTATCGATCGGTCCAACGATGTCGGTTTCAACAACAAAGAAATTTCCATCGGTTCTGGAATGGACGAGGTTGATAAGCGACGTTATTCATCACCGTACAAAAATCATGTCTCGACTGATACGAGTGATCTCATCGCGCGATATCATATGCCAGTATTGCAGTCCCCTATCGTTACATTATCAAGAACCGATCGTGATAACGCAGAATTGGAATTGATCGAGATGATGATGATGATGGGTTTACCTCAACACTCTAGACAACAAGTTGGTGGGATTCTTTTGAAACAAAATTCAACCGATGGTGCACGAGCTTTTACCAACTTGAGTGAAGAAAGAAAGAGAGTTGGAAATCTTTTGACAATTGAAATTTCGAAGTTTAATGAAAATTTAGACGGTGATCGAGGTATCGTCGACATATTGAGAATCGAGACCGAGGCATACGGACAATCTGAATCAATTTTGATCGAATTGAGAGATCTCGATGTATCGTTTGGAAAAGGAAAAATCGTGAAAAAATCGGAATCGCAAGAAATTATAACGCGTCCAAAGAAATCCAAGGATATTGCGTCGCCGACGTCCAATCTTCGGAACGAACATTCCAAGTGTTCCGTAGGGGATGAGTATTGTCTTATCTGTGGTCGCACAAAAAAAAATAATCCTAGGCAATTACAATTCCAAATTTTGTACTTCATAAAAATTTACAAATCTCAGAAATGGATCTTTCATAAATAAAAATCTTTAGATATCTACGACCACCGTGTCGCGTCAAAGGCGCGATCCCAACGTCGCGTCTGGAAAATGATCCTTGGATCAATGTAATGAAAAAAGTTATGCAACACAACAATGGGAAAGAATTGATGAATCAGTCAAAATGCCCAAAAGATAAAGATTCATTTCCTTCGTCCAAGAATCCAAATTCGATTCACAAAATTTGGCCCAAGGGTGATAGGACGTTGAGACCTATCGAGAAAGAAGAGAAAGAACGTTTTAGTGTAATGATCACAGAAACTGATAATTCTTTGCCGTTGATTTCAAGGGATAAATCGAACGTACGATTACTCTACGATAAATCAAATTAAATGCAAGAAAATTAATAAATCTAAATAATGAATCTTCTTTAAGTCGATTACCCTCGTTTATTTAATTATCAATTTTGTTTTCAATTTAATTTTTGATTGCCTTAAAAATCGAACCGTAGGTCCCGTCATTGAGCGAGGAGTCGACAAGTTTTCCTTCAGTGGCAGGCTTCTCTCCATTGCCTCTTCAGTACGACTTCATCACGGGCTCCCGGCCGCTATCGGGTAAAAGTTATCATACGAGAGAGTCCGTGAGGTCGTTGGACGTCACGGTCAACCGTCTACTGTGCGTCATTTCCGAGAGCAACGCGTTAATGGGTTTACCGCAATTGTTGCCGAAAAAACCTGCCGACTGGTTCGGTCGTCAAGTACCCAACCGGAAATGGCCTCGAGGATGATATTACAGATTCGGCACGCAATTTATCAAGGTAATGCGAAAGAGGAGGGTAGATATTTTGGTGCGCATGTGTACTTAGGCCAATCTCTTATTACAGCGATAACGTTCGTCTTCGACGTTATTTCAGCGCTTGGACATTCATCAGTCGCAAAAAGGGACATGATGAGTATCGGTCTTTCGATGGGGGACACACGTATCAAACGTGCAACGTCTGGATATCTTTGGCACGTGCTGCGGCTGCCTTGAGTGCTTCCTCCTCAAGTATCCTCGCTTGCCGTTTCTTGTAAAGTTTGTCGTGAGTTCTCTTCATCTCGAGAATCTCTTTCATCTCATCCTTGTCTTCTTCCTGCATAAAATGAACAAAGTTAGTCAATTCGAACGTACGATACTCTAATATATACGAATGTTTTCATCATTGTTTATCTTCTATCTGATATGCTGATTATTTATTAAATGTGCATGCCACGTTTTTGTGTTTTCGCAGAGATTGAGCGTTACCGATTGATTCAATCGAAGTACAAGAGCCCTCCGACCATCCGACATGGGTTGAGAATAATCCATGAGCTTCTTGAGTCTCTCAGCGGGACTGACGCCTCGTTCGACCACGAGAACGATACGTGCCCACTGTGAATTTAAAATAAATTCGCTTGTATTTGACAAGGATCTTGGAGAGTCGTTCTCCATCGCTCGTTGCGAAAGGTAGCGGCGATCCATGTCCCCATCGGTGGTATAGTACGAGAGTGCGTATAACGATTGAATTGGATATACTTACAAGCGCATAGGGTGGTATGTGTCGGCATGCAAAAGTGCACCCCGCAAGCGACGTCCTTATCCGTACATGCGTATACATAATAAATGTCCTCACGATCCGGTGCGATAGGAACGAGAGCGGGCAAGCAAATTGCCTTTCCTGCGCGTGAATTTAATATTATGTGTGCGAGGTCGCTCTTTTCGAGCGTGTAAAACTCCACCCACACATCGGGCTACGTATTATACCACTGAGATACACGTTTACGAAGAACCAACCGGCGTCGTGCCACTTTCGAGAGGACCGTCGTCGACGACGTGCCTATCTCGCCACGAGTATCGCGTGCATTCCATATCAAGTATGTGCGTCAGTGTCTTAATGATTTTAAAAACAGCGATGACAAGGATTTGCGAAATTCCCGAAGCGCGCCAGTACGATTTAACGGTTAAAGTCCCCACTACTCCACGTTTATATTTTGAACCTCCAAAAAATATTTCTGACAACCCCATTAAATCACCGAGGCAATAATACGTAGAGAGAATAAAAACGTTGTTCGATGGTAAACATTTTAAAAATAACGGATCTTTTTTCAACAACGATTTGATTAATATTTAACTCTAGTAATAATAGTTCTTGATTAGTCATTAATAATTTGAAATAACAAACGAACAAATTGTTCATTCGTTATTGTGAATGTTAATTAATTACTTACTACCATTAACATTAGTAAAGTAAATATGGACTGTTATTAATTTAACATACGTAGTACTGTAAATGCTTGCTCGAGCGCTTTAGGTGCTTTTGCTTGATCCTTAAAAGTAATATAGGTATTTCTCGTTTGCGTGTAGATGCTCTCTTCAAATGGCAAGTTGTGCCGAAATCGTGATAAAAAGTGCATCGTTCCTCCGTTATCTCGCACAAGCTGGAGTGCATATTTCTTAATGCGTAAATTAATGTTTACACGTTTATCATTCACGATCGATTTTCGATAATACCTGACGCTGCCATTCGTTTCTCGTTTCCGCAATCTTCTGGTACGTATTTCCCATCATAGCGATCAACATGTTAACGAGTAGAATTGCGACAATAGCCATGTACACGACGAAGAGACACTGCGAAAGGGAAAGAAATAATCGTGATCCTCTCATTGACAATCGAATAGACACGTCTGGCACTCCTCTATCCAAGAGTTTTCGGTTTTGGTCATCTCACTGCGAACGTGGTAACAAATATATTTCTTGATTCCAATCGTCACGCTTATATCTAAGATCGGTTCGAAGGCTAGCACGTGTTCACATTACTTTTTTCCCCTCGATGCCTCGGCGCGTATTAATAGACTACGAACACATTTTCTAATGATTATAACCTCAACGGTATCGACGTAATATTTTTTACGCATCGCGCCCTCGCGTTGATTAATTTGCTACGGCGGTTATCAGGATGGTATCTTCTGGCGCCGTCAATGTTATTCTCGGCTGGATGGTGGGGAACTCGCGGTATGCTCGTAAACCTAAATAATCTCAGACAGGTATGACGCAACGTACACACACAGGCACACCGTAGGGTTGTTTACGCGTCGGCGTAAAGCTGTTTATATATTCGCGAAGATGCCCGCGGAATTCTTTCGTCTCATGCGCTCCTTCTCTCGTTTTACATCACCTTGGCCTCCATCTCGTGGTCGGTTCTCTCGAAAGCACCGTAATAATCACCAAAGTTCGTCATGCTCATTAGAAACATTGCCATAACGCTCTCCATTGGCGATGGCATGGGATTGCTCACCGAGTCGTCGACGCCCTCGGGTGTGTTTGGGTTGTCGAATGATAAAAAGATTATGTAGTAAGCTGTAACAATAAACGTAACACGCATTAACCGAGCATTATTACTCACAGTATCACCGTAACACGATAAAAAGTTGTTCATAGCCGGCGAAATATTCCGTAAGCGAGGCAATTGGCGCCATCTCGACGTTTATCGATCTAACCAAAAAAATACATATTTTCGCACGATCCTTTCTGCCTTCTTTACCGGAAGTACGCATCGAAAAAAGCGGAATCGCTTCGTAACACAAATTTTCGCCACCAGGGGATGACAGCGCTTCCATCGTAAATTGTCGTAAAACGATTTCCTGTATGGCGAGCGAAAGTAGTCGAGTCGCGCATCGAGATAACAAAACCTGTCAAACGTTACAAAAACCGTGAAAAAGTGGCCATTGAGTCGAGGAGCGTTATCTTCGACTTTGATAAAATTGCGACAGACCGATCGCACATGTTGATCGTTGTCGGGGTAGCGAGATCAGTTTGATCCGTTAAAGTCAATGGCACTGTGCCGAGTGAGTAGGCGAGGGGAAACGAGCGAGTCTCGAATAGTAAGAATGGATGAATCAGTGCGTCCGCGTAGGTGATGAGTAGGTACATACTATAGTATTATTACACGCGCTGAGTAAGGTTGAACCGCGTATACGTGCCTCGTTCTCGCTCGCTATATCGTACTACACTTGCATAATAATAATCGTTAGCGGAGCACGCCGGCACGCGCTAACGTAACACGACCTTGACATAATAGTGACGAGTGACGAAAAGCGTATGGACTCTCGGGCTATGCGTTTGTGCAAGTGCTGTAGAAAATTACATACGTCGACGTATGACAGTACGCGACGAATACGCGCCCGAGCAATAAAAAACGTGTCAATGTCGCGAACGGGCTCGTGGCATCGAGGGTGCACCGGAGAAAGAAGTGGCGTCATAGAAGAGCTCGATGCCGCTCTCATCCTCGAGTTACGTATGACACGATACGTATGGATTTCCGTATAAACGAGCACGATTAGATCATTTACAAAGTGACGTGCGACGAGAAGGAACGAGGCACGCGTGCAAAAATACATTCTTTCCTCCCACAAGATTTCATGCCCCCCTTCCCCTGCCTTCGGCCATTTCTTATTTATAAATATAGATTTCTTATGAACGCATTATATGGTATTTGCGATATTAATACGCCTAGCGAGCGTTGTTATGTTCGAGTAAAAATGGTTTCTTGTAATTTGATGTCATTGTTAAGGATTATTAACTCGAAATCACTTATTTGTCTGTTGTCACGCGTCAGCTACGAGATAAGGAAATTACACTGCTGAATTGAAAGGCGTTATTATTATTTGAAAAAAACGTTGTTTGATGTTACAGGAGAGACGAAGGAGAGCGAGGAGGAGCTGTGATAAGTTGTCTCGTTCGTCTCGGGGCGTAATCGAGTTTTCAACAAGCAAGCTGAAGAATCAAGATTCCTATTATAAAGCAGGGAGAGTATATATGTACGAGCGAGTATGTGTATCCAGGCAGCTTTCATCAAATACATTTTTCAATTATATCTCGTTGGCACTGACGTCACTCGAGTTTCACAAGCGTGTCCTATAAACGTATATCCGTTCGCTAAGCGTATTCTATTTTCGAGTGTACACGAATTTTCATCAGAACCGCTACATATCCTGCTATATGTAAGTATATACGCCTATTACGTTTACAAACGCGATTCGCGATTTGGTTTCGCGAATCAACCGAGTTATGAACAAACGCGTTACGACGAATCAAAGTTTCGCGGAACGTATATATCTCCCCGGGCTTCGGGTTAAGATTTCGTACCGTTTGATACGGTCTAACGCGTTAATTCATTGCTCGTGAAGCCAAGTTGCTCCAAGCTTATCGGACCTTTTAGACCTCGTGCGATCTTAGCACCATCGACACACGTCCGTATTACATAGCGCGTTTGCTGTCCATTCGTCAACAACGTTGGACTATTTCAATACCGAATCTTATCCATATCGAGCATTTTGTCTCTTGACGATGGAAACGTCTTTCGGTCCATCGTTGTTTCGATTGTTCAGCAGCTAAAAACTAGAAATACGTTATTACTTGTTTTGTTTTGTTGTTCTTTTTTACAGACTTGGCACAGAACGTCCCGTATATGTATACGTAAAGGAGGAACACGCGGAGATGGAGCCGTCCCGATTGATTTAGTACGTAAGGAGTGTTACGACTATTGACCCTTCAAGTGGAATTGGTGGCATTCCTTCGGTTGTTGTATCGCGCGGTGTACGTATACCACCGGCGATCTCAAGTCGTCGCGCGTGACGAATTTTAAAACGTTCCGACTGGAAGATCGTATCCAGATGCGCGCGCTCCCACTCTCGCATTAGAACGCGACCGAGATTCGAGATTAGTATTGAGATCTGCCGCGCAGTCAAGCCCGAAGCTCGTACTTGATCTCGAGCATTCGAGGAACATATAAGAGAGAATAGTCGAGTCTCTTATATTATTGAATAAGGCGTTAGAAATGTTGTATAAAGTAGTAGCTTTCGCTATAATCGGCAGCTGACCCGATCGAAATTCGAGAAAGAGAGAAACGAGTCAATCCACTCGAGACACGATAATTTGAAGGAACTTGTGGTATATCTACCTTGCGAGAAGCCCATTACGAAGACCAAGTATATCGAGACGAATCTCAAGAGATCGCCCATGATCATGCGATATATCATTACGACGAACGGACCGACGGTCTTGAAACCCCGACAGAAGAAGAGAAAATAAGGTGCCGTGGTGAGCATGACGACAACCGCGAGCATATCCTCGACTTTGTCGGCGCACGAGAGCCTTAAAAATGGAAATGAGAGGAGGATGCAGCACGAGAAGAGAAACATTACCCGCGAGGGGGCGGTCATCTGAAAACAAGGAGAATAACTCGAATTAGTCTTGGTACTTCGCATTATCGACGACTTCGACTTAATCTTAAATTATTACCTACCAGATTCTCTATAAACATGTTGAGCCCGAGAAATCTCGCTTCGCGGAGAGCAGCTGCTATGTACAATATAGCTCCGACCTCCATGCAAATTTCAGCGGTCAAACGTATTTTAGCCACTGGATCATCGAGATGCATCAGTCTGCATTCCTCGGTCAAGTCTTCCCACCTTGATCGACGGAATCGGCAATGAAAAAAGAAATCGAATCTCGTGCGAGAACTCGACGGCGAGTGCTTTCTAAAGAAAAAATAAAGCGTAATTCGCAAATAAGAGAGGAGGATGCACCGTACCAGTCTCCATTGGCGAGAGTCGAAACGCTAATCAGCGTAGACGCGGTTGAATGAAAATTCTTTGGTGAGTGATTCTCGCCATTACTCGGCCTATTCTCGACGTAAGACGAGCCGACGTTTTTACGAAGCGACGTGCCAGATGTGTCGTCGTTGAGACTTTCCGTGGAATTTGCTGCTGCTGCTGTTGCTGCACCCATCGAAACGAGACCTTGAAACTCCTCGTCGGAATGAATAACGTCGCGCAGCGTCGTCGTTAGATTCGACGTTATCTGAGACGTGAAATTAGCGAGCAACGTAGCTGACGTCATATTGAGCGAAGCGACCAAACTCGTCGCGAGATTCGATGCCAGATGATCGATCAACATCGAAATATGCGAAGAGTCGAAAGCTCTACCACTGGCTGGAGTCGTCGATGAGTCGGAAGTGCTCGAGTTGAAGATCGAAGTGGTTGATCTTATCGAAGAATCGTTGCTCGCTGTCGTCATCGTCGCGTCTTCGGACGGACCGGGTCGTAGAGTAAAGCTTATCAGCGATAGGACGAAGTAGAAACAGAAGAGAAAAAACTGCCGGTAGAATCTGAAAAATATACGAGGCGTGATAACGATCGACGACTTTTATCGAGCTTTGTTCACGATCGATCCTCGTATTCGATATTTACCTAGATTTAACGAACGTATTCCACTTGGCGTTCAAAAGATCGACCAGGACACCGTCCATTAGCTCCAAGTGCTCGTCTTTTTCCTGACGATAAGTCACAGTTCGTTTAAGATTTCCATTTTCTTAAAACAACATTTAATAAAATTGATAAGATTTCGCAGCCCCGTGACTCACCCCAAAAACAACTAAATTAAGGGCCGAGTTGTTGCTTATTTGGCCGGTAACGACGTCGATAGTGTCGACTTGTGAGAGCGGATAGGCGGCGCAAGTAATGCTACCGATTTGCCAGTATATCTCTCTCTCTATGTTGAGAATGTGAAAAAACATTTCGATCCTCGCTAATTTCGCCGACAGTGTCAGCGCGGTCAAGTGTTGGACGTTTCTAATTGAAAGAGAAGCACCGACTTCGTAGGCCATGTCGAAAGTCGCCTAAAATTAATGGAACGACACGAGCTGTCTCGTACATCTCCTAAGTCTCACACGTGATACGTCCATAACGCACGGCTGTTAATCTTAATCTTTTACTATTGTTTTCGACACGCTCACCGACTATCTTCTTATACGTATCATTGTTTTCGACTCACGAGCTTCTCGTAAATAACGAGCATGTGCAAAACGGTGTTGCCATTCGTGTCCTGTTTGTCGGGATCGGCACCTCGGGCCAACATCAAACGATAACACTCTTCCTGTCCGAGACAAGCCGCAAAGTTCAAGGGATACTCGCCCCAATAAACGTACCTGCGATTCGACCAATTTAACATTTATCGATATTTTGAGAAATATTATTTTCTTGCACATCCCAAGCTCGAGTTATTTGACAATTCTTCAAAGTCGTAATCAAACCTCGATCAGCTCAATCTAAATCGGGCTTTGATAATTCGGATGGAAGAGAATATTTGTTTGCATTCTTCGTCGCGGTTTTGAATATCAAAGTCAATTAGCTGGCCCTAATTTACATTAATTTTTTTGCGTTTTGATGTCAGAAAGAGGGCGTTAAAAGTAACGCAAGCGAGGGAACGTTAAATATCCAATGCCGCGTGTTATAACGCGCCATGTCCCGACCCTCGTGGATCGCGGGCGAATAATTCGCCAGGAAAAAAAAACAAACGTAGTTCTAAAGTTAAGTTTACGTCTCTCGTAAGACGAAAGAGGAGTGATAAAAGCGTCGCATGCGAGATATCTTTTGCCACGTTGCTTGCCATCGTTGAAACACTCGAAGACCGTTTGGGTGAAATGTCAAAGACGCGAAGAGCGAGAAGCGCGTCGTTAGTTCCCCGAGTGGAAACTCGACGAACTCGCGACCATTAGCCATTCGGACTTCGCACAAGCTCTACGAGCAAGTCCTAGTTTCCTCATATTTTATTTAGTCTCTCGTACCAAGAATCACTTTCGCAATTGTAATATTGCCCGAAACAAGAGCGATTGACTCGAACCGGTCGTTTAAACGCTCGTCAGAAGTTCGTTTCGAGTTAATTAATACATTTATCGATAAATTCCCATTAATCGGACCTATTTTTCTATAATTACTCGCAAAGAATAATACAAATAATAACAATAATAATTCCTGTTTATTCTTCGTGATAATTATTCTGGAAAAATACCTTTATTCCAAGGTCAGAGTCCTTACCCGTTGTAATTAGTCTCCGGAGCAACCGAAACCCACTCGTGATCCAGACTGTCCGTTCGCGAAGCTTTTTGATCCTCCGGGCACATGAAATTGCCAAAACAACGTTCGTGCACGTCCGCCCCGCTGTCGAGCAAATACTTGACCATAGCTGGATCCTCGTTCACTATAGCGATGTGCAACACGTTCTCGCCTGTTCTCCGGTCCAATAAAAATAATTATAAGAGCGACTGTTAACCCGGGCTCTATACGAGTGTGAAAAATGAATTAACAAAGGGGACGGATAGATACGGACATATTTATCACCGTGTTAATGTATATTTCATATTTGACCAAGTTCAAATTCCAGTCTAATTCAATGAGAGGAGGAGCTTGGTATCTTACCGTAATATTCATCGCTGATGTAAATGTCGTTAATCAGCTTGGGATAAAAGCGTAAAAGACGTTTGGCCAAATCGGCGTGCAGGGCAGTTGCGTTGAGCATGCACAGATGCAAAATCGTTTCACCAACGGCACCACGTTCGTTCAGAAGCCAACAGACCTCTCGATACTTACTCTTATCTAGAAATAACAAATTTCCCAATAATGTTCACCTTTGAGTTTTTGACACAAATTTCTTTATCCAGTTTACCGATTTTTGTCTCATCCACATCTTCGTCACCGATGTCTTTAGTGATGTCGTAATCGTCGGGTTTTTCCATGGCTTTCAACACTGGCAACTTTTTCCAAAAAATAAGTTATCGTTTGTTCGAGGATCAACGTTTCTCTTTCTTCTCGATGATCGGACTTTAATTTTTCTATTATCTCTTTACCATTTTGTGACGAGGACGTTCCTTGTTTCTCAGCAAGACCAGTTTGTCGATCGGTATCCACTTGCCCTTTCCCTTGTTGTAGAGGAAAGGCTCGACTTTCGTTCTCATCGCGTGATCCAATTCGGCAAATTGTTTGGTCTGCGTCGCTCTCTTCATCATATCAACGAGCAATCCACCCCCTGAAACAATTATCGGAACGATTATCGTAGCATTCCGAAGATATATTACAGTTGCGTCGTACGATAGCGATAGAGCGCCTCTTAAGTATTTTGGCGTCAGAGTCTTTGAGTACGTTCGATCTCATCGAGACTCCTCTCGTTCTTGGTTCGCGCCTCTTATGCCACTTCACTTTCCAAACTGGTACACTGACTCATCGGGAATAACGGATGTTACACGCTCTGTTATATGCACCGAGCTTGCAAATCTTGACTTTTGCACACTCGTTGTTCTATTATTATTATCGTTATAGGAGAGACTCGAGCGTACATTTACAAAACAACGTTTTTCCAGCTTTGCTTTTGTTTAACGTTATTTCCACTGAATGTATGCTCCCTATGGTGGTAATATCGGCGCGAGATACCCAGTCAGCATCGTTTCCATTTCTCGCTGGAATTTCTCGCCCCACGAACCAAACAAAAATAAATCAAGAGCCTGCGTTTTCTGCTATTTTCGTTCTGTTTTTGCGGTCGTAAACGATTATTGCTTTTTTTCTTGTTTTTCGAAAAGGTTGCAATCTATCGTATAAATATAGTTTGGTTTTATTCCACTCGCCTTTTAAATCGACCAATTTGTAAAGTAGAATCGACGAAGTGTCGGTCTGCTTTTTGACGGCACTCGCAACGTTGCTCTCGGTATTTCCCATTTTAAAGAATGTTTATTCGATTCTACACGACTTTTCCGAATCCCGATTCTTCCACGACTGTACAATTTGTCGCATTTAGAGATTCTCGTTTCTATGGGCGAACAACGTTATCGATTATACAAAATGGTACCTATGATTACGCGGTCGAAGGACGCAGCGGGTGATTTTCTCGAGCGAATTCCGCTTCTCAGTTTTTCCGCAGCTGCCTACATTTTCTCATAAGTCTCGGAATAAAATTACGACGATCGGACGGTCAAGATCGTGCCTCGCCTCGTTTCTGCCTTACACAGACACGGCGACGTTTGTGTACTCTTACGCACGAGTCTTTGCGTATAATTGTGGAATTAATGAAGAGTTAATCACGGCGAAATTGCTCGAGAGGATGAATTCATTCTTATTTTCATTCACGACCGTCAGGATGCGGACACCGGGATAGTGAGGAAAAAGGATATCCGGTTGACGTGAGAGAACGCTTTTTTTCTTTTTTTAACAATATGAATGTTTCATACCCGGATGCTGGAAACGAATCCGCAAGTTTTTCGACAAACCGCAAGTTTCCTAATCGTTTGCGGATTTCTTATCCATCGCGAGACTAATTAATAATAATCACATTTTTCGAAACGGCGAACGAGCGTTTATTCGTGCGATAAAAGTTTACTTTATACTCGTCGAACGAAATTTATTTCTGTTTAATCGGATTTGGCTCTATAGGTGGGATTGAAATAAATACTTTTTCTCATTGCAGAGGCAGAGGGAGAGACAGACAGAAACGTGGCGATTTTAGTCCTTTCCGGCGGCAGCTGCTGTTTACCCGCGATAAAAAAAGGGACGAGACACATTTGAAGAAAAAGTCCTAAAGTTGTAGCATTCCCAAGTACAGCCGACCGACGAATAAGAACGAGACGACGAAGAAGGGAGGAGAGGGCGAAGTTAAGATGTTGTCCCACTGTTTTGGCGTCAAGATCGTTAACGACGGCGGCGCAAACGTCGTTAACATTCAGTCCTTTACGCCGTATCAACGCCCTCGCTATTTTATACACTTGCCCTCTCTCTCTCTCTGTTTTGCGAGAAGTTGCAAAAAGTCGGGCGCGACTACTTACCGTATGTTAGATGATTTTAAGAAGGATGCTTCCCGATTCAAGTTATAACGGGGTCAAGACGTATCGCGACCTAGGCGATGCTCTATTTCGATACTGCCGTACTAATTTCATCCTTGAGCCTAATTTTTATATAAAACGATTAATTTTTAATCGTTCGATTATTCGCCAAAGAATGTCCCCGTCAGGGATGATACGGGAGTTAAGTGGACTTCGTCTCGTGTAGGAAGGAAAATGGATCAAGGGCAGACGAGATGAATCGCTTCCCTGATGTATCGCGCGTTAATCGATTAAGCTGACCTACAAATTCATCGATCGTGTGAGATATGCGACCGAGTTATGCATTGCCCGAGACACTTCTCAGCCTGGTATGAACTCTTTCGTACAGTTCAGCCTCATCCTCGTGCGTTAAACCATTCGCAGTTTAGTAGTCTCTGACGCTTCTGTTTGACTCGGCCATGCACATGCTTGTCATTAATCCGCATAATATTCCGCGCATTATGCCCTCGTTTATACACGCTCGAGAAAATACTGTGCTCGCTCTGTGTTCTTGATCCACAATCTTTCCCGAATCTCCATGAGTCTTCTACGATCTTCCAAAAAAGCTTTGCAATATCAATTTTTCAATCACATAATTAACAAACAAAAAATTCTCAATATCCCTCATGAAAAAATAATCTTTATTTTATTTAAAGAAAAAAGAAACAAACAGAAAATTAAGAAATTTTGAGGCATCTCGACATTCGTTTTGTTTTCTAAAGATTGAAAATATTTACCTACGGGTGGAGTCACGTGGTCTTCTAAATCGTGAAAGGATTTATAACGCTTAAACGACGTTAGGAATGAATAACAAATTTTCAACGTATAAGTAAACGCATGCACATGCGACTCTGCCAGTTTCTACGAAACTCTCATTGTGAGTGACAGAGAGAAAAAGAGACACGAAGTAAAGAGGAGACGACGTCCGGGGAAGTTCATCTAAGAGCGAATGAGAAAGTCAAAATTATTCGGTAAATACGAAGACCGAGTCAACTGATAGTAATTCAACGTATATGTACCTACATATATACGCGTATAGACTGGCAAAGGAAGTTGACGAAGAGTTCGAGGCCAGAACTTCGGTCGTGCCTTCGCCGAGTCATTTTCTGTGCCACTATGTCCCAATGTCGTCTACTTGAACCCGATTTTGTCAGGGCTGTTCCTTCTCCCGCCTCTTATCCGCGCTCCAAAGCAAATAACAAATACTTAACGAGCTGTGTGCGTATTACGTATGGCCATGTATTTTTGAGACTAAAAACGAGCTAATATCTCGTCAGGGTGTTCTTTCGTATCGGGGGTTTCGTACACGAGTTACCGTGTGTCCGTTGGGTGTAGAGACGAACGGATTTAATTGGTTGAAATGTGAGACAAGTGACGCGAAGGCTGTATAAGCAAAGGCACGATGTTAACGAAACTACAAGCTCGAATGATTCTTTCATTACTTTAATCGGGAGTAGAATTCAAATTGTTTGATGTATGGGACCACCGTGAATTATCCGTTATAACAGAAGAGACTGTGGGAAACGAAGGGGCATTGTTGTTTTATTGCTACAATTTGCTCGCTCGCATACTCGAGAAGAATTTTTCATAATCTGAAAACTCGATGTTTTCATTGTTTTTATTTTTGGTGACCGCTTACTTAAATATTTGCGCCCAAGGCGAGGCGATGTTTGTGAGAAAGAGAGAGAGAGAGAAGTGATCCACTTTTGGATTCGTTCGGCTCATAAACGAATCGACGAGAGGCTAATGCCGCGACACGCGGTTCAAAACGCGCGTAACCCTATTCCTTCGACTCTCGGAGTTATAAATACGGCTCTGTGTAATCCCCCATTCGCGGTACATATCGGCGCCAGTTGGTATTTTCATCGGTTTACACGTTACATACACCCAAAAAAGCTTGCATCGCTAAAATACAAGTCCGAGTTACGATTTTTGTGACGAAATTCAGCGTTGAAATATCGAAAACAAACTTTTCATAAAATAATCATGAACTATTTTGAACAATCTATAACTATTCGTTTTAGACGAATTAATCTTATTTCAAAACGATTATCGTTTAGAATCTGTTTAACGCAAATTTACTCGATACGAGTGGCCGTTTGAAGTGAGCTCATCCTTGATGCGAGATCCTCCGCTCGAAAGATAGAAGCAAGGAACCGGGACATTCCATCGTGCAGTGATTAGATAAAAAATGAGATTGCTCGATACTCGAGTCTCGAAGTCCATATGAAACGTATTATCGACTAAATTATGATTCGAAGTACTCGGAATTACTACCGAGTTAATCTCGCATAGTTGACCTATCTCCTCAACGAATTTGATCCACGCGTTTTACCTATGCCGGACTATCATACAGGTTATCCGCTATCAAACTAAATTATATATTCATTAGCAAAAATGATCGGACAATTATTTAATTGTAAGAAAATCAACTGTCGTCAAGGCCCCGGAGGGATTCGAACCCTCGATCTCCTGTTTACTAGACAGGCGCTTTAACCAACTAAGCCACGGCGCCGGTGGACGTGGCATTATAAAAAAAGATAAAAAATCTAAATGTCAATTTTTTCAAGGATATTTGTTTTTAATTTATCAAATATAAAAATATACATCTTTTTGCCCGACGTACTATATTTAAGAGCTTGTCTCACTAACGAATGAGAATAAGAGTCGAAGGGGTTCCGGTTGTTAACTCCGGTGAGACGTGTTTGCAACTGGCGCATCGACATTCTTCGTAGATTTATAGTTTAATGACCACACTATCGTGGAATGTTCGATGAGACATTTACTTGTCTCGTAAGCTTTCAAAGTTCCGGGCAATGGATTATACCCATGTGACATGAGCGAATGTCTTTCATAATTGTATTTTACTATAGCGTACCGCATATTCATCGACACAATAAATATTATTATTGTTGTGTTCGCCATAGTAAAGTCCCTCTGTCTCTCTCTCTCTCTCTCTCTCTCTCTCTCTCTCTCTCTCTCTCTCTCTGATAAAAATAATAATAGCAAAGGTAAATCAAGTCACGACAGTAACTCTGTTGCGTCTTTTATCTTATAATGAGAATCTCGAGAGATCGTTAAATTTTTATTACAATTACACGGCAGATAATCGCAAAAGTATAATCTTACTCCTCCGTCCCCAATGAGTTTAATGAAAAATAATTGGATAAGAAAAGGCTCAAATACAATTGGTAGAGAATTGTCGAGGAGCATTTGCATGGATATATATCGAGTTGGCATAAGAAAGGAGCAACTGGTGTATGACCTTATAGTATACATTTTATCGTTCGCTCTGCCTGTCTCGTATTGTGTCTCACACGCGCTAATGATTTCGTCATAGCTCAGCCACGCAACGATGGCGATGATAATCAAGTCAATAATACACGACAACCGTACGGTCGCGATTTATTCAATACATCGTCATGGATTATTTTGCACTTTTAATGATATCGAGATATTGCTCCTTCAAGGTGAATCACGTGCTTCACTTTCAGCCAGCACTGCAGATGCAATGAGACGTGTGTAATACAGAAGTTATTTTTATACAGGAAATTACTCCGACCGTTTTCTCAGATTATTCCACTTTTTTATACTAGCTGCTGTTATTGCTGTTTAGTTTTTCTTTTTTCATATCGATTATGTATATATTGATAAAAAAAATAAGCATTTCTATAGGATTTGATTGAAGTACAAGAAGTAAACAGCATAAAACAGGATATCTCAACATATTTTTATTCCGATCACGGATTTTGTTTACAATATTACAAGGGAATGTTTTATTATTCATGCGAAACTGAGTTTGCTCAGAATATTGTTATTTTTTCGTTATTCTACGAACGATCTGTGAATATTAGCTTTCTTTGATTGAAAAAAAATGGACAAGATATCTGCCCACTATGAACCTTGTGGCATTAAACTCAAAATAAATCAAAGTTAAAACAAAAACAGATAATCATCAATAAAATATAGAGTTTTGCGAAAAATTAATATTTTTGTCAGAAAAACTGAAACCATTTTTTTATCAATTAAAAAAAATAGAAAAAGAAATATGTCCACTGTCAATCTTGGGGCATTAAACTCAGAATAAATCAAAGTTTTACAAAAATAAAAAATGAAGTTGTTAAGAAATAGAGTTTTTTTTCTCTAAGCACATTTCATAGAGCATGACTTGAATATTTTTTTTGTATTTTTTTCTGAAAAGCGCGCGGAAAAATGAAAAATTTGAAAAAAAGAACATCTCGATTAACCAGTTTTTGAAAAAAGTTATGAGCTTTAGAAAATGGTTGAAAAATAGAAAGGCGTTTTTTTTTTCTAAATTCATAATTTTTTTGGATTGGTAAAAAAATTTGAAAAAATTCAAAAAAATTTTTTTTTAGTGGGGTAGCACAACATATAAAATTTTCAGCAAAATTAAAAGTGGTCGAGTCTGAAAGTGGTCGAAACCATATGGAACCAGTCATATACATATATATACAATGATATATAAGGTGTATCCTCAGTACTGTGTGAGTTACACTGCGGCTGACTTCTTGAGGATCGATTAACCACTTTGGTCCCGCAAGGTTCTGCGTCGGATTTCGCCGATGCGAATGGCATCATTCTGGAGCCACCAATAGTTTTTGGACAATCGTTGCCTGTCTCTTATATCCGTTGGGGGTAACGCTTTCGAAAATACAAGGCTATTAAACTCGTTATGGTTCGTCTTAATTTTCTTATTTGTACAGTGCCTGTTCTCATAGTACAGTATCGGCAGATTGAGTTCGTTCTGTAGTAACCCTTTCCTGTCGCAGAATATCAAGATTTTCGGCGGGGTGTATTCGGATTGGCAATAGCTCATACAGGTATCATCATCGGGCCATTTAAAATTTTCCATAATAGGATTATCGATCTTTTGATAAGTTGCATAATAGTTCCTGCATAACTTTAGGTAGAAACAGTCGATCCTGGTGATGTTTGCCCTGTTGTATAATTGCTCGTTGCTGATGCGCTCACGGTAACCTGTCTCCGCTTTCCTGTATGCATGGATACACGATCTAAGGGCGGATCTTTCCATTCTGCGGTATTTTTCCATTATCGAGGGTCCCATGTTCCACAGCATCGGGGCTCCGTATGTGATCAATGGTCGGATCAGTAACTGATAGCAGATTAGTTTAGCTTTCACTGATAGATTTTGGTTGTAGAAAATCCGCGAGTTGCTTTTGATGGCAGTTTTCGCTTTTTCCAGATGGGTCTTGTGGCGATTCATCATATGAAGCAGGTGATCGAATGAAATCCCTAGATACTTGACAGTTTTCTTAACTGGTATGTCGATGGCTTGTCCATTTGGGTCTTCTACCGTTATTCTTGCTGTTTTTATTTGGTTGTATTGAGACACTTTAAGGTGGTTACATGGTCATCTGCAGAATATTACCTCGCTCTTAGCTTCGTTGATTCTGAGGTTCCACTTTCGGTAGTGTCGGTTGATTTTGTTGACCCTGTTTTGAAGTTTACCAATAATCACCTCGAACCTGTTGTCCGCTACGTAGATCATTCGATCATCTGCATACGAGTTGGACATCACCCCATCCTGCTCCAGTTCAGCTGTCTCATTGGTCCCACTATCGTAGATGTTAAATAGTATTGGTGACAGGACTCTTCCTTGCTGTAACCCCTCCGCTATCTTGAATCGGTCACTTCATATTATGAGACCGTCCCAAGTGTGAAAGTAATTCCCGCGAATCATGTCGGTGATAAAGAGTATCAATCCCATTGGTAGTTTGCATATGACCATGGTGTAGATCAGACTGTTAAGCCAGACTGACAAGTCGAAGATTTTTGTTTACATCCGACAGAAATTTATTTAGTGCGTGCCGTTCTCGACGTCGATTCTCATATCTATAGCAGGCAGCGATTGAGGTATGAGCTCGCTTTGGGGTACGTCGGTTTTTCTGGCGATAACATTGTTAATTTGTATTCTATATAGTTGCTGTCTATCCAGTCTATCAGCTGATCTCCTCTGTCATTGGATCTCTCGTCACCCCAGGTGACGAGAGATCTCTTGGCGTTCAGGCCCCCAGCTATCACGTAGTAATTGTCGTCATTGTCCAGTTTGAAATCCATCATCAGTTTGTGCAGTTCGCTAATGAATGTTTGCCTCGTTTTTTTGTGTAGCATAACATATATACTGATGATATATAGGTTCGTGCGTGCTATAGCTGTACCACCGCCTTTAGTCGAGTTCGGTCTGTCATTTCTTATTA
Source organism: Netelia fuscicornis (assembly GCA_946811545.1). Taxonomy (NCBI): domain Eukaryota; kingdom Metazoa; phylum Arthropoda; class Insecta; order Hymenoptera; family Ichneumonidae; genus Netelia; species Netelia fuscicornis. Next base: position 46,869,875 of record OX328013.1, read on the forward strand.
TTTGATGATTATTTAGCTGTACCTTATGTTTGGCATTGAGTTTGGTCTCGGATATGAGGCATATATCCAGTTTGTGCTGATCAATAAACTTTTGAAGATCGTATCTTATTTTCAGTGTTCCAATTGAGTTGACATTGATAGCTGCAATTTTAATTTTTTTTTAGTTCATTTTGCTTTATTATACGTCCATGTCGAGTGCGGCCATGATTTGGTCTATTCGCATGGCATTATTGAGGATTTTTACATTTATTTGTTTAATCTCGTAGAGGATGTACACTAGTGTACATCCGTGTAGTGTTACGCATTTACAAGTATTTACAGGTTTGTACAGGGTGACGTTTCCTTTTCGCCGTTTGGCCTGTGCTGGCTGTCAGGTTGTAGTAGCGGTGGTTCTTGTAGAGCGATTGCTATTGGGCGTCTCTTGCTAGCGCCTCCGAATTATGAAGCTGCCGCTGGCTATCTGAACCGAACTCGTCTCCTGAGCTCCTCTCGGAGTCTCATGTTATCGTGGAGCTACCAGAAGTCGGGGGCGAGTCTGCAAGTCCTGCTTGTCGCAGTTTGAGAGAGCTCTGTCGAACGTCAGACTCTCAAGGGCATAGTCCCGAGGGTGTGTGGAGATACTTTTATTAGAGCAATGTCTCATTTTGTGGTATAGTACCTACCGGGACGTTGTTGATGTTCTGCACTATACCAATCTTGCACAAAGAGGGGGATATATCCGGAGGCCATCATGTCGGTTCGCTCAGCTGGGATTTCACCAATCCTCATGAATTCGTTAATGGTGGAGTTATCAACTTTCATGACTTTGGCGTAATATTTCCGGCAGCTTCATAATGAAACAGTCTATCCTCGGTATGTCGGCCTTATTGTATACCTGTATGTATACAGATGTATCCTGATGCTTGAGTCCTGTGGACCCTCAGGCATGCTCTCAGGATCGATCTTTCCAATCTCCTGTATTTTTCCATGACGGTTGGGCCGACGTCCCACGTTATTGGGGCCGCTATGCCAAAATTCGTCTCAGTAGGAGTTGATAACCGATGATTTTTGCCTTGGTTTCCAGTTTAGTGTTGTAAAATATTCTTGAATTGATACGAAGAGTCTGGGCAGCTTTATTTAGCTGCTGTTTGTGGTGAATATTCATCCTCAGCAGATGATCGAAGGTAACCCCCAGATATTTTACAGGTGGTTTTGTGTCGCGACGTCGCGTGCCTGTTGAATCGTCTATAACAGATAGTTTGAATTTTTTGATTTTTTTTGTCTATGAAGGCTTTAATGTGGTTGACTGGGCGTCTAAATACAATCGTCTCACATTTTTGCGGATTGATTTTTAAATTCCAGTCCAGGTAGTATTGGTTGATTTTGTTTAGTTTGTCTTGGAGGGTGTCGGGTATCAAGTCTCCGTCTTGATCTGCTTTGTACACGATGAGGTCGTCCGCATACGCGATGGCGTGGACATTTCCTTCCGCATTTAATCCAAACTCGTTGATCACCTCACTGTTATAGATGTTAAATAGTATGGGTGATGTTACGGTGTCCTGTTGCAGGCCCTCCGTGATCTTAAATATTGCGCTGGATAGAAGTTTCCCATCCCACGTGACGAAGTTCTTTCCCCTGATCATTTCCATGATGAGTAGTGTTAACACGTTCATCGCCTAGCGTGATTCCGTTGAGTTTCGCGCGGGGCCCAAATCCGATTGCCGGAGCGTCAGAACCCTTGAAAACGAAGAACGTCGCCCATATTTGGGTGACGGGGCTCCCCCGGAAGCACACCCGTCACCCAGATCTGGGTTACGGGGCGACGAACGTGTTAACCCCATTGGGAATTTGTAGGTTTTCAGTTTGTGTATGAGACCCTTATTCCACACTCAATCAAAGGCCTTCTCCGGGTCTAGTAGCACTGCCCCGATAATAAGATTGTTAATGAAGGCACACATTTAGGTCTGAAGCAAATTTATTTATAGCATGTGTCGTTGAGAGATGCGCTTTGAAACCAAATTGGTTCGCGGGGATTACTCCATTATTTTTGGCGTGTGCGTTTAGCATTGTTTTAATTAACTTCTCATAGACTTTACTAATATTAATGGTCAAACTAATTAGCCTATAACTGCTTGGGTCTTCTGGATTTTCCCCTTTTTTAGTATTGGTAGAACTTTCGCTGCTTTCCATCGCACCGGGTAGTAGAAATTATTTAGTGCGTTGTTAAATATTGCCGTATATTCGATTATAATGTTGAGCGGTAGATGTCTGATTGCAATAGATGGTATGTTGTCAATGCCTGTTGATGTTTTGTTTTTGAGATTCCTGATTATTTTTACTATTTCCATATACGAGAATAAGAATTTCGGGGTTCTTTCTTCTATTTTAGGCAAATGAGACTGGTTCGCTGCGGAGAATACCGTGAATGTACTTCTCGATCTTCTAAGCTGCTTTTTCCAGTCCGCCGTTTCCTTGTACGATCGTTCTACTTGTTCTCGGATCACCGAGTTATCGTTCGTGTATCTCGGTGAATTTATAGATTCTAGGTATTTTCCGATAATAGTCAACTTTACTTCCGGGTCCGTGGCTATTACTTAGTTGTTGGTTATTAACAATAAGTGTGGGAAAAGTCGGAATATCTCAGAGCTGAATTCAGTGTTATCGCTCGAAATTCTCAACGCGGCTCGTTGGTTTTTTTTTAAAAAGATAGTTTTATTTACCGGACAACAATATTACATAGAAAGTCTTAAACTAACTTACAAAAGACTTTAACTTAGTCGTTACACTAAATGTGACTTTCAATTGGTTAGGTAGCTATTTGCTACATCTTGCCAATAAACTTAATTAGCTAGCTTTTTATGAATATATTGGCAGTTGTGTACTACCTATGTCGAACATGTGGTTAAGTTCGAATTGCTCTGTAGATATAAAGATGGTAAAAATCTCGGATTAGGAAAAAACCATCTGTCTTGTTTTTAGTTTTGTAAAAGGGGGGAACAGGGGCTAGGAACGGGGTTGGGAGCTATTAATATTTACATATTTACATATTTACACTTATATACATTGTTTACATAATGGTGGTTCTGTACCACTATATAACCTGTGTTGGTTGTCTGCTTCTCAGGTAATCTGTTCTTATGGAGCACTGCTCGTCAGTGATCATCTTCGCTGTGCCTCAGAGCTATGGTTCAGTAGCTTGCTATCTGAAACGTGATCTTCGTCTCAGCTCCTCTCTGAGTCTCGTATCTTCCTGGAGCCACCAGCAATCTGTGGCGATTCTGCTAGTATCTAGCTTGTCGCATAGTGGCAGGGCTCTGTCGAACTTCAAAGCTTCCGATGAGTAATCTCGTGGATCTGGCGAAATGCTTTTGTTGCAGCAATGCCTCGGTTTGTGATATAAAACCGGGACATTGTTGATATCCTGCAATAGTCTCATCTTGTCGCAGTGGACGAACAGTTGTGGTGGGGTGTACCCGGTGGCCAACATATCATTTAAATCCGCTGGGCTGTCACAGATCTCCATAAGCTTTTTGACTATGTTGTTATCAACATTCTTGATTTTCGCATAGTAATTGCGACAAAATTTTAACATGAAGCAGTCTATTCTTGGTATTTTGGCTTTGTTGTAAACCTCGCTATTCTTAGTACGTCGGGTGTATCCCGATGCACGTGTCCTGTGTAATCTCAAGCAGGCTCTCAGAATTGATCTCTCTAGTCTCCTGTATTTCTCCATTATCGAAGGACCGACGTTCCATGTTATTGGAGCCGCGTATGTTAGAATCGGTCTCAGTAGGAGCTGGTAGCAGATGATTTTTGCTTTGGTATCCAGTTTAGTATTGTAAAAAATTCTGGAGTTGATCCTAAGGGCTTGTGCGGCTTTGTTTAGTTGCTGTTTATGGTGCAAATTCATTCTCATCAGGTGGTCGAAGGTAACTCCTAGGTATTTAACCGATTTTTTTGTCGGAACCTCGATTCTTGTATCTATTGTGTTGTGTTTAACCGATAGTTGGAATTGTTTGATGTTTTTATCCGTGGAAGTTTTTATATGGTTGACTGGACGTCTAAACACTATTGTCTCGCATTTCAGCGGATTGATTTTAAGGTTCCAATTCAGGTAGTATTCGTTGATTTTATTTAGTTTGTCTTGGAGAGTAGTGTGAATCGCGGCTACGTCCCGATCTGCTTTGTATACTACGAGGTCGTCAGCACATGCAATGGCGTGGAGATTTTCTTCCGTATTTAGTCCGAACTCTTGGATCACTTCACTGTTGTAAATGTTGAAAAGTGTAGGAGACGTGACGGTGCCTTGTTGGAGTCCCTCCGTGATCGTGAATCTTGTGCTGGAAAGGAATTTTCCATCCCAGGTGAAAAAGTTTTTTCCTCGGATCATGTCCATGATTAGTAAGGTAAGGCCCATTGGGAATTTGTAGGACTTCAATTTATAAATGAGACGTTTGTTCCATACCGAGTCAAAGGCCTGCTCCAGATCTATTAGGACTGCCCCGATGATACGATTATTGTGGAGGTGGGTGTTTATATCAGAAGAGAATTTATTTATTGCATGTGTCGTTGATAGGTGTGCTTTGAAGCCAAATTGGTTTGCCGGTATAACTGCATTTATATCTGTGTGGTCATTCAACATTTTTTTGATTAATTTCTCGAAAACTTTGCTAATGTTAATGGTCAGACTAATTGGTCTGTAACTCTTCGGATCCTCTGGGTTTTTTCCCTTTTTTAGAATCGGTAGCACTTTCGCGGTTTTCCATCTGACCGGATAATAAAAGTTGTTTAAAGCATTGTTGAAAATCGCTGTGTATTCAAGTATGATGTTGAGCGGAAGATGTTTGATTGCTATTGCCGGTATGTTGTCCAGTCCAGTCGAAGTTTTGTTCTTGAGCTTTCTGATTATCTTTATTATTTCCAAGTAGGAGAATAAAAATTTCGGAGTTCCTTCCATTATTTTAGGCTGATGTGCTGGGTTGGTTGCGGAAAAATCCGTAAAAGTGCTTCTTGAATTCCTTAGTTGCTTTTTCCAGTCAGCCAACTCCTTATATGACCGATCAACTTGTGCTCGGATCATCGTGTTATCATTGGTGTATCTCGGTGAATTGATTGATTCCAGGTATTTTCCTATGATTGTGAGTTTTATGTCCGGGTCTGTGGCTATTATCTCGTTATTGGTGACTAGATGTGGGAATAAACGGAACATCTCGGAGTTGAATTCGCTGTTGTTGTTTGTAATTCTCAGCCTATCAATGCTTAGCGTGTGTTTTGGTCGCAGTAACGCGTTGATCTGAGGGAAAAACTTTTGTGGGTTTTTGTAATTTATATTTTTCATTAATGCTGTCCAGTAAGCCGTGACGTTCTTTCTGAATTCTGCATACAAGATGGTATTAACTGCTTTAATTGATCGTTTGATTCTGTTTTTTTCTTGTCTCCGCATACCCATCAATCTTCCATCGTTAGCTTTAAAGAGTCGGTTGATTAGAAATGTTTTGTACTTGTGGAGTTTCTTGATGGTGGTGTTATCGTATTTCCGGTAATAATCACTCGTCTTATTGTTGCGTTTTGGCGTTGTTAATTGAAGTGCTTCTTGTATGCGAGTTTCAAGTCTCGATATATTTCCGTCTATGTCCTCCAGCGTTAGGTTTTTGTAGAACGGGGTCGGTGTGACCGTGGGTGGAACCTTCGTTAATATTTTATAAAATTTGGACCATTTCGTTTTTTTGTAGTTGTATGCATCCGTTCTAGATAATGTGCGCAGGAGCCCCTGCATCAGCGATTCCGTGTCTATTGTGAAGATTATGGCGTTATGTTCACTGTCATACGATGCCGTGATGAGTTTTCCGTTTGCTTGACCCATGATATCGATTCTGAAATCCAGTAGTCCATAATCAAGGAAGGATCCGGTGCTCGGGAACGTTGCGCTGATGGGCGGGTACCACGCTGCCTTGTATTTAATTTTGGCCGTTTCCTTGTACGATCGTTCTACTTGTTCTCGGATCACCGAGTTATCGTTCGTGTATTTCGGTGAATTTATAGATTCTAGGTACTTTCCGATAATAGTCAACTTTACTTCCGGGTCCGTGGCTGTTACTTCATTGTTGGTTACTAATTGTAAGTGTGGGAAAAGTCGAAATATCTCAGAGCTGAATTCAGTGTTATCGCTCGAAATTCTCAACGCGGCTCGTTGGTCTAGGGGTATGATTCTCGCTTAGGGTGCGAGAGGTCCCGGGTTCAAATCCCGGACGAGCCCAATTTTTTTTCATTTTTTTCACTTTGGAACATCCTCCAATACGAATTGTTGTATTTATTACGACCATTAACAGCAATTCATTAGTCATAATAGAATCTAAACGCGGAAAAATTCATATTGACACAGAAGTGTTTGATTCATCAACGAGTATTAGCAAAGTATAAAAAGGTGTGAAGATTTCCGGTTTTGCATCATCATCGCGAATCCTGAGTCCACGTGTACCTAATTCGGTTATAAATGAAAAAAAAAATGCTTCTCTCCTATGCGGCGTTTAATACGAATTAATACTGTTGCAACTGTCGTAAAGTTGTCAAGGCCTTGAACAAGGTCCACTTTGCACTAACTCACGGCGAAAAAAAAATCTTTAAAACATTTAAATCCCATATTTCCTCATAGCTCAACGTGCCCAAAGCGGCAAACGATTTGTGAAATTTCGTAATTCGACGATATACAATATTGCGATTCGATAAAAGAAATTGGAGCGTACTAATTACTCCGCGAGATGATAAATTAAAAATATAAACATCAGCAATAAAAATGAACATTGGCGGATCTCGGAGTTTATCGAAGCGATTAACCAGCGTGGCCTTTCGCCTTTCGCTTTTCGCCTCATACTTCTTTTATGCAAAATAATCAAACAGATTGGTACACCCGAGAGTAGGAAGGAAAAAAAAATGATTTGCCCGATAATGGTTACATTCACGGTGAACGTGTCGTTGAATTATGAAAACAAGCGCTAAAACCTGAAATCGCGTCATTCGGATGTCGCACGCAGGCAGGCACGCACGCACGCACGCACCAGGTATGCATACTAATATCTATTTAGTAAAAAGGTCCTTAGTCGATAATTTGGTCAATTTAAATCAAACGACCTTAATCAAAATAACACGCGTTTGATTCCATCTCCGAAATTTATTGCCATCAACAAAAAAATTGTGATTTACTTAAACACGACGTTGAAGAATCCAAGTTTTAAGAATTCTATCATCGAACAATTATCAATCGAGACGAAAAATAACTTTCCATGGAATCGGTGTTTCTTTATTTTTGCGCATTCGGATTAATCGTGCCGGTGAGGAATTTTGTGTTATCTCGCAACGACTCGACGTATAATATAGCAAAATGAGCGGAGAAAGAAACCAGATATTGCTGTAACAGTTACCGGCATGAGATCGCGATGTGAATTTTGTTGAAAACCAAAAAATGTATATACGAATTCACGGCGCATCGAACGAGGGACGAAAGAAAAAGGAGCACAGATACGCTAACATATTTGTAGACGAGAAACGTACAAGTAGCTACGCACGCTGGATAAGCCAGCACGCGCGCACGCGAGAGAGAAGAGAAACAAGAATGGGGACCGACCGAGAGTGTGGCTCAAACCGAATTGTGATATCGCGACGAGAGAGAGACTTAGTTTAGCTTTGAGCGTTTACCTCCGCGAGCGTGGGTCAGTGCGACTCGCGCTTTCGAGCGGCTAGCACCGAGATCTTTCTTAATCATTCGATCGATATTATCGCTACGAGAGCACTACGACCCGCGACTCTCTCTTAAAAAATTTGTTTTTTTTTTATACAAATATATTATATAGCATTTTTCCGAAATAATAACAGTGCTGCACGAATTTACCTCGATAAGGTGTTTTTCTTTTTTTTCCCTTTTTTCGATAATTGTTTCGATAAACTCGAGGAAAGAAGAAGGAATCAGCCCCTGCTGGGAATACATGAAATTCACACGTGAGTATAAATCGAGCGCTTTTTTTACTTTCATGTTACACGTGGATTTTCTTCGCTTCGATACGTCACGTGTCGTCAACATTAATTTTGAGAATGCGAAAACTTACTTTTTTTCGTTGTATTTTTTCGGATGTTTTTGGAAAAGTGTCTGCAAATGTCATAACAAAATATTGGAGATGAAAAAAGGAGGGAATATGCTAGGGAGGGACTTGTACTTTAAACTTGTTGTGATCGGGCAGGAAAGGGTTAAGTATTTTCAACGAGAGACCATTATCGAGTGTCGACCGAGTGTTTAATATCGAACCGTTCCCGCGCGATTTATATCGTACGTATCGCCGATCGAAATCCTAACTATCGCCGCAGTCTCAAAAAGATAAACGCTAGTTCGAATAAAAGACAAACTACAGAATAACAGACTAATCATATTGTAATTCGAGGAGACAAAAATATGTTATTCCACTTTCGTGTTTGCTTATTTATATTTAGATATTTTGTTCATTTCTACATAAGTATTTTTTTTTAAATGTGACTTTTCACGAATGATAAGGAGTCAAGCGTCCTGTTCACGGTCTCGTCTTTCTCAAATTTATCGTCGGCCACGAGCATCTGTTTTCTTTCAAAAGAAAAAGGCAGGCACTGGCTTTTAAAAAGCGTTTTAAAAAAATATATGTATAACCGATCTAAACAACGAGCGGGAATTTCATCTATAATTGTCGCATTCCGTCATCGAGGGGATCATTCTCTTCACGTTCCACTTTTCCCCTTCGCAAAATTCTTAGCGACGTAAAAATAGCGTTGCGTCAAGGCGTTTTATCGGAATAACGCGTACCGCATATATTCATCGTCTATACGTGTGGCCCGCATTCCGAGTTCACCAAAACAATCGAGCTGTACACGAAACGATGGGCCGAGTCGAATCCTCGATCATCCTCTTGGATACGATTGCCATCGTTCGATCGATCGCTTCGTTTTACGTCTTACTCATCGATATAGATAAATAAACAAGTAGAAATATACTTTTACACAATATTCAAATTTTTAATGTTGCTTACCTATTTCAAAAGTTACGAATCTACGTCAGAACTATTTCGATAGAAAATTAATCACGCATAAATTATTCATTTCGTAGATAAGTTTCCTGAATTGGTAATATTATTTTTTTAGCCTCGAAAACATGCCTGTAAATTGATCGGTAGATCGGTGCATACGTAGCTTTATAGAAAAGTGTGTCAATGCCAACGATAATGTATCACCTTACTATAATATCATCGAGCCTCCCTTCCTGAACTTCTCGATGTTACTCTCGAGATAGTTATACATCAATATTTGAACAAATATAATAAATGGTTGATGTAACCGGCTAGGTTCTCGTTCGACGGAGAGATAACGTTCGCTGTAACCTCCGGACCAAACAAATATGTAACTTGTGTTATTTTATTTAATTTTCTTGAATTTATACGTAATTGCACGGATATCTATCGAGACAAGTATTGTAACATTCCTCCGAACGCCCGCAGCCTTCTAAATGACACATCCGGCTGATTCGTTGATCGCTGAGACTCGGTCTTGGATCGTACCGCGCTGGATTCACACTTTGACGACTCGACATTCGATAAACAGTAGAATCCAATCGTCCCTCGGCGAATCGAGACGCCGGAAGAAAAACAAGATATCGATCGCTCGATCGATTACGACGAAGCAAGAACGTAGCCTCGTTTGAAATCAATCATTTTTGTGGATTTGTGGAAGTTGGTCATGAAAGAGAAATGAAAATTCTCAGAAATCGTATAACTCAACGTTTTATTTTGATTTATTCTTTTGAAGCTCCGCTTGTAAATTTCATATTCGCGTTCATACAAAATCATCGCTCGTTTTACCATTCGAGATATTACGATAGCACGATAAAGGCGGTGAATATATAGAACGGCGAGCGAGCATTTATGGGTATAAATGTCAAATGGCAGTTTGAAACTAGAACGCCCAAGTGAGATGCCCTCGAGTATACACGCGATATAGGTAGACAGTTTTGCATTCTTTACGTCTCCTTTTCTTATGAAACGGCAAAAAGTCGCTCGCGTACGAATGTCGAGAGAATTTACGGCGGCGAATATTATATCGTCTGCATGAAATTGTTGACAATGAACTTTTTTGTAAATGAGCGAACGGGGGTGAAGCAGAGTCGGAGATGGAATGTGCGATTGCGCGAGCTTATCTTTCGGAGAGTGATGGAAACCATTATTTACCGTTCGAATGCCAATGGGCGATAAACTCTGCATTTAATCGATGCTCTAATATCACACCGATACGGTTCCTAAATCAAATTCGGGAGCGTTGCTGACGGTATTGTTACTTCGTGCCTGACGATAAAGTTCAGTGGTTTGTCTCATTTTCTTAACGAGATATATTCTAATATATCAGTAACAATGAAAATATTTATATGCATCTTATTTCATTGTTGAAGTTTTACAAATGCGATTTTATTTTCACTTTAATAAAAAGTATCTAATCGAGCAATTTCTCATCAGTCGTATCTAAACGTAAATTGTACATTTCATCTTGAATCTCAAGATACGATTCAGCAATTAAAAAATCGGTGTGTTCTCAAAATTTACCAACTTCCTTCGATAAAACTCATCTTTGATCGCTCTATCTTCAATCATTCAAGCTTTATATACATATATATTTCTTTTGATTATACATCGATAATAATATTTGAACAACACTTTCACAAGCGTTCGATGATTTCAGGATTATGATCATTAGACTTCCGACTGCGATCAAGGAGAATTAGAACAATACGATTGGAATTTTTACATAAAGATTTATGGTCGAAAAGTTGCGTATTAAAAATGTAAACTTTCTGAAAAATGGAGGACACCAGACGCTATAGAATGCCGTTTAAAAGTCATGACGTACGAAAAATAATTATTCCTGGAGAGACAGCTCGAAGGGGTCATCTTCGAATTTCGCACGGTGACGTAAATGTCAGTTATCTCGAAAGAGTTGCGATTTCTACCATAAAATAAAATAAGCATCGACTGTTGATACAGTATAATGTACCGCCAGGTTCGACAAAAAAGCTGAAAACGCTCGAAACCAACGGTAAATTACTCCAGGATGATCGGTGGCAGCGGTTGGTCTCTACCCACGATCATCCTTTCCCGTGAAATTCTCTTCCATTACTCGTTACTCGTTCCTATCCTAAGCTAGTGGAAGAGTTGAACAATTTCTCAAGCAAAATATAGATGTATAGTAGCTGCAAACAACAATAATGCAGCAGCGCTCTCATTTCATGAGAAAGAAAAGAGTTAAAAGTCGCAAGCCAAGAACCACAAAATCAAACTTTGCAACGTATGTGACAAAACAAAAATTATAAGTTCAACGATTTCGTCCTATTTTCATCGTATCGTTTATTGCATTTACCTTGTGTCACTGAGATACGCGAATGAATGCGCATTGTCACGAGAATCGAGTCGGATTTCGAGCGAATAACGTATCGAAGGAATTACTTGTCTCGTGCTAATGTTTCTCGGATGCTGCTAATTCGCAATGCGCTGATAAGGAAAGGGACACTCGTGCGGCCGAGCGATTGCGAGAAACTGAGTTGACGTAATTCGATGGCGGTTTCATGCAGCACCCTGCTGGTACACATTTTTCACTCCAATTCTTCGTTAAATTCCTTCTCAACGTTCGACTCAAAGTTCTCACATACGAAAATAAAATTAAATTTATTTAAATTACGATTGTATTAACTGTTTATTGTAAAAATGGAAGCGGAATTGCGTTTTGGCCAGTAGTACAGTCGGTCAACTTAGATGGCGCTCGTTAGTTTAGTTTGAGATTTGTGTCTCGCTCGTTGGTACACGCGGAAGGCATTTCTTTCAAGTGCACGTACACAGAGGAGTCGCAGTATTCCTTAATTAACTGTACACTATACACTTACCCCGACGTATACAACCGAGAATTAGAGATGTATACTTATAGGAAGTCGGGGGAAGATCGGTGTCGAAGATAGGACCAGTTTGTCTAGCGGACTCGACGTGTGTTTCTCGCGATTTCCATGCAATATAAACTCTCGCTAATGAACGCACATCGTACCTACTCGGCATTATCGAAGCGGTAATGGAAATTAGAATTAAATACCCAACAAAATCCGTACAATGAGTCGCGTCGTAGATCGCCGAGTCGCGAGATCGATTTATATGCTTCGGTTCAAATTAATTTTCAGGAAATTTCTAATGAGAAACAAATTTATAGTACGTTTTCAGAACGCGAATCGTATTTACGCCAGAGATTAAAGAAATCAATCCTCATATTTTGATTACTTCCGAAAAATCTAAAAATATTTCGTTCACTATTTATATTTGAAGCACGTGTTATTTTGCCTGGGTGAAAAAAGCTCTTCGTTTCAAAATTAAACTTCCCGACTGAAAAAGAAATACAGACGTGTCGATAAACGTTTCTTTTTTTCTTAAAACCGTGAAAATCCTTGGAAACGATTATTTTCGTTGCCAAGAGTTTGACGAATTAAAAATAAATATAATGTGAATAGGAATAAGCGATTACCAAGAATTTCGTGTCTCGGAAGAATCTAGGGATAGAGCAAGAGGGAAAGAAGACACCTGCGTATCTATCACCAATAGACATTGTATAAAACCCAGAACGAAAGATAGAGTGAGAAAGAGAGACGAAGAAATAATGTACGAGAAGCGAACGAGCACGCGCGATCGTTAGACCGGAAAAACGTTCTCGTCGTTTAGCTCCCATTGCTCTTTGTATGTATTTGTGCATTAAACTCTCGGGATGACTGTCGAGCCAAAACTGATATGCATCGAGCAAGCTGTCATTCCTATATTTGTACCGGCCGTGCGAGCTTAAAGGTGCTTCACCGCTCGCTATTATAATCACGCCGAGCACTACGAGTCTCCGGGCATTATCCAACGGTACTCTAATGAAGTGACAACACTTTGAGATTTGTCGATATTGGAATTATAATTGCAACGATTCTCTTATCTACGCTCTGTTAAATTACACGAGGATTTGTTTCGTCGCTCTGGTTTATTGCACGGTGAGCTTTCCCATTTTCTTATCGACAATGAAAAATTCATCGAATTATATACGACGGAATGTTATTTGTGAGATTGCTTGTCCCTGAGTGAGTGACTATTTTGCGTTGTGACGAATGACGATTGGGCCGCTCGTTATCATCGAAACGAGTTTGCGACGATTAATAATTCTAATTCGTTTGTCATCTCGTCGATAAGTGGACGACAATCGTTATCGTCCATTTGCTAATTACTCGATCTATGAATAATAATTATCGGTATTTATTTATTCTGTTTATTTCATATAAATCATAATGCTCTCGCGATGGAGATGAGAATTTATTTCTATTCGGTATTATTTTCCACTTTGCTCGATTGGTTGTAACGACACGTGGTTTGTACGATATAACGTAAACAACATAAATCTCGCTCGTCGTTTCCATGGATCATCTTTCTCGCTTCCTCTCCTATGAAATTACGATGACTGATTCTGTCAACGATCGTCAACGAGTCGCTCGCGAGTCGTCGAGTTTGTCGTTTGGGTTTCATCGCTATCGTGACACACGTACGAAAGAGGAAAGTAAGAAGATAGTAGGTAATCGACCAATGTAGAACAACGAAGATACGATTTCGTGTGTTGAGAGAAAATATAAAGCTGTCGAGAGGTATTTGGGCCGCCACTCCGCGGTAGAGTCGCGCTGCGGATGAGACGAGACACTCTCGTGACACCCGCGCTAATGCAATGCTATTTTCGAGACCCGTGGCAATGAAATTATAAGCTATTACAATGTCGCGTTAATGAAAGCGAGCCGAACCGGAGGTAAATTTAGGATCGTCCCGAAAACTCCAATTGTTATAACGATGACTAACGTACGACGGTTTTACTCCAAGCGAAGGCTAAGATAAAATTATTCAAACCGTTGAATATTTGTTCTTGTCTTGACAAAATTTATCATCCATTCTTCATCCGATCGGAATTTTTATCGACACAATGATATTGATCCGGTCATCGACGCGATAGTCCATAAAACGTTGCGAGTACGTTACAGTGGCATAAATTATAATTCCTGTGAGCCCAAAAAGCAAACGGCGATTACACATCGCTCTTACAGACGACTGAGATTTTAGCTATACGTCCCGAGTAACATCTCGAAAGTACTCCACGACGAAAGTTTGGCTCGACTCCCAGAGTCGAGTGTTATAATACACGCTCGCGCATCCACAAGATCAAAGCGGGATCGTCAACTTGTTTTATGTGGGAGTTAATAGTTTATGGGAAAATAAAAGAGTCGAAAACGATCGGCTCGGTATTATTTAGGTACTTAAGTATAAGCATAAACGATGCGATGAAATATATTTCATTCAAATTTGTCATCGACTCTTGATCACAAAAGGATTTTTCGACGATCCTTGTTTCGAAGAGTTTATTAGGATAATAAAAAAAATAATAATTAGTTTCACCGAACGTATCGAACTTTTTTCTGTAAATCGTTCGAACTTGTTTATCGAGTTATACTTTTCTCCCACGTGAAATTCTATTTTACGAAACTGTAACGATGCGAGAGACGATGGAAAATAGCAAATGCTCTCTTGTCTCATAGCAAGCGCATAAAAATCTTTCTCGTCTTATTTCTCATATTTATTTTCGGTCCACTAACGATTTTCTCGTCCGCCTCGTCCCACACCGATGCGATTACCCTTGAATAAAATCGCCGTGAATTTTTGCGCGCGATGAATATTGCATTAAAAGATGCTAATGGGATTCACCGAGGAGTCGATCGATCAAAATATTATTCGCTCAATCAGTTTCCGCACGACTCTCGTCTATAAATATCGCTGGAACAGGAAACCAAGTGGGGTTTTTATTATAAAAAAAAAGTGTCGAAAATTCTCGTTATCTTGCTTCAAAACGAGCGAATTGTTTTTTCGCTGAGCTCCAATGTATATTTGTGACAAACGCAATATGCATATATGCAAAAATTGCGTTGCGTCTGTAAGCGAGAGAAAAGCGCGCTGCCCACTAAACGTTCATGAAACGAAATGGGTCAAGAACGGTTCATTATGCGGTCTAATCGGCCGGCTTCGCGCTTTGATAGACAACCGCTTAATTTTCCTCGTCTCTTTAACACGCGGGCGAATACGCACGCTTCTTTCTGTAACGCGCAAATAATAGTCATAGCTGAAACGAGTCACGCTTTTCCATCGGGCATGCATGCGCGTTTCGCGAAATTGGCACCGAGCCAAGCTTATTTCATGCCTGGCTTTCCAATTTCTCGATATCATCTCGTTTGTTCGTTTATTTTCCTACGAAAACACCAAAACCCAATGAAATATTATGAATGCGATCGTTAAGCCGCAGACTCGAAGCAGACTCGTCGTCTCTTCGCTCTAATGTTTACGATGCTTCTTATATTTTTTGCAATCGTTGCGATAACGATCGAGGCAACGACTCCGATTCGTCTTTTAGCAGCGTTGAAAATAAATTCATCTTCCATCACGTCATTGGTCCATATAAGCGTATTCGATTTTTTTTCTTAATGAGAAAAAGCTTCCTTCGAATAGATTAAAGAAATCCCACGATAATGAAGTTCCTCGAAAAGTAAATAATCATTGGTGCGTATCCGTTTTTTGAAAAATCCCGTGCAAATTTCGAGACTAGTCAACCGTGAAAATTGCTCGAGGTCTTGCTCTCTTTCCCTCTCTCTCGAGATCGATCGATCTATCGAATATATAATCAATGTTCCAGTCTAGTAAATACCATCAATATTCTAATGTACCGAACGCATCTGCTCCTGCGACTTACGGGAGCAATCCTACGCTTAAGCCTAAAATTTAACCGCCTGTTCGAAATGTGTTCTATATCGCATCGAAACTTGCGCGAAATAATCGACGATTCGTGCGATCGGAGATATTTAATACGATATGCTACGAATCATTATTGACTCTGAGTTCAATATTGAAATTTAAAAAATTCCAAAAAGAACGGAGTTTTTAAATTCCAAAGTCCCAAACCGGTTAAAACATCTTCTCTCGTTCGGAAGCGATTTTTTCCTGCGCGTAATTCTTCTTTTCTTTTTGTATAAGTATAATTTTGTTTTTTTTTGCAGAATGTGGGCCAGGCATTGTTTAGCGTTAACCCTGCTCGGGTTTTTCTATCTCGTCACGCTATGCCGGGCTATCCCAAATTATTCGGGCTTACCACCTGGACCATACTGCGCCGGTAGATACGCGAGTGGTCAATGTTGTCCAGGACGACAGGATGACTGCAGCGCACCAATTTTAACGACTATCTGTTATTGCGACGATTTTTGTAATCGTACGCGAGAGGAAGACTGCTGTCCAGATTATTGGAGTCACTGCCGAGGCATCTCTTTGCCCGATGAGCCACAGGAAATAAGACGTGAGTTTCATTTTATCACCGTCGAGGTATCCATTGACTTTCGTTTCGTTGATCGAGATTTTTCTTTTTTAATATTTTAAGGATGTTTCTTCCGTGGAAAGGAATACAATCATGGAGACACGTTCAAACTTAACTGCAACACCTGGTAAGTCTCTTCGTTCAATTCGTCCGATATATCGTTAGGAATTTAGTGGGACAAAGTAGTGTAAATAAGATGGAGGACACGAAAACGAACCGACGAACGTACGTACTGCTTAAAGATTGTCGTAGAGATCAACTAGATAAATAAAAAGGCCGATTTGGCCTTAAAACTACAAAAACGTATGGGAGAGATAGGGAGTAAGCGACTGTAATAAAAGCTAACATAATGATCAAAAAATGATTGTGAACAGTAATTGAGGTTTACACCTTACGCTTCTTATCAGCAAGTGTTCATCACTGGGACCACGCGCCGAAGTACTCTGCGAGGAAAATCGTTGCATGGTAGAGCCGGATTTGCTCGAAGAGCTCAATCTTCAAAATTACTATCTTGGATGGCGAGCTACTAATCAGTCCAAATTCTGGGGCAGGACCCTCGAGGAAGGAGTTCAACTGAGATTAGGAACTCTAAATCCTTCGAAATCCGTAAGTGAAGGAAGCAAACAAAATTGCGTTATAATTATAGTTCAGTTTGTTTGGAAGAATCCCTAATATAACCGGAGAAACTTCTCGTTTGATTCAGGTTTACAGAATGAATCCGGTACGCAGAATCTACAATCCCGACGCTTTGCCAAAGTCTTTCGATGCCCGATCGCGCTGGCCACGCGATATTTCAGGGATTCGTGATCAAGGATGGTGCGGCGCATCCTGGGCAGTTTCGACGGTGGATGTTGCCACCGACCGATACGCGGTAATGAGCAAAGGATCCGAGGCAGTCGAACTGAGCGTTCAACATTTGCTATCGTGTAATAACAGAGGACAGCAGGGATGCAAGGGTGGCTATCTCGATAGGGCGTGGCTGTACCTTAGAAAATTCGGGTAAGAAAGTTATAATTTACTGGCTGAACTGTGAAGTATAAATCTTAATAAATAGCATTACGTACTCTTATTATACAAATCTTCGTTCGTTGATTCTGCAGTTTGGTCGACGAAGATTGCTATCCCTGGACCGGAAGAAACGATAAATGCAAACTGCGCAAGAGAAATACATTAAGATCGGCGAACTGTAGAAATTCACCGAATCCACTGAGAACGGAATTATACAAAGTGGGACCGGCTTACCGTCTTGGTAACGAAACGGATATCATGCAAGAAATTCTAACGTCCGGGCCGGTTCAAGGTAAATGAACGAGCATTAGCATTTTTCTAATTATTACTTGCGAGAATATCGACCGTACGAACGGACGAATCGAACAGTTTTCTCTTACCGAGCTATACCTAATCTCGTTGGTCTCGTTCGCACGCCCCTTCCAGCTACCATGAGAGTTCACCAAGATTTCTTCGTCTACGAGTCCGGAATCTACAAGCACTCGAAAATTACCGAACAGTATCGCTCGGGCTATCATTCGGTGAGGATTATTGGATGGGGAGAGGAACAACGCTCTAACGCACTTCCCCAAAAATATTGGGTAAGAACAGAAGGAACAATCATGTTTCATTATTATAATGATAAATTAAAAAAATAAAAGTACAGAAAAATAATTGAAATATCTTTGATTCTTTTAGCTCGTGGCGAACTCGTGGGGTCTAGACTGGGGTGAAAATGGTCTCTTCAAGATTCAGAAAGGAACGAACGAGTGCGAAATTGAGACTTACGTTCTCGCTGCATGGGCGAAAACGATATAACCAAAGTTAGCATATATATATAGTATGCTTAAATCACCAATCATTACGAAAGCATTTATTTGAATCTCTGCCGATTCGCCTGCCGATCGCTCTACCGAACAAGAGAATCCACGTTGACCATTTGAGTTAGAAGACGAAGAGAAGTTCGTTATAACGAAGACTTCCGAATGCGTGATCCGGTGTACGTTTGTACTGCTTAATGTAACAATAGGGTATGTGTACTTTAAATTGTATTCGTAAGTTCGCGAGGTAAGAGTCGACCGAGAAAGCTCTCTTCGAAAATATTTCGTTTTCACTATAACGAAATAACGACGAGCGACATTGTCGAGAGGATATTAGTCATACACTGTACGTATTGTCTCCTTCGAAAATATGTATACAAAAAATATTGCCAGTCGAACAAATTTATTGTATTAATAACATAATGAAATTTAAGGACAATAAATCTAATAAAAACCGAATTTATGAAACCCGCTCTTGGCTCTTGATTTGTTGTAAGTTATTTCCTCAAACGGACGATGGTAAAGAAAATCGAAATCAGCATGGTTTACAATTTTTAGAAGATGTTTATTTTTCGCTTCCATCAAATAATTGAAATACGACAAATGTATTTCAATGAAATGACGCAATTTCTCTTGCGTAAAATCACAAGTGATAAGTAACCTATCGTTTTCTGCGAAGAGAAAGAGAATTTCTCCTGAGCCATGCCGCCTTGCGTGATCCACCAATGGTTTGCGAGTAACGATGTCCTTTGCCAAGGCCTCGGGAACTTCTGCCGGAGGAGGTCTTGCCACGGAGCTCGCGATGTTTGTGAACAGCCTTGCAGAGCCAGTTTACCTTGGCGTCATTACGAATGGCCTAAACATATTTTGAATCGTCAATATTCCGTTATCTTATACATTCGTTCCATATATTTTTCAACGGAAAATCCTTTTCAGACATCCAAGGAAGAAATAGCTATCATTATAATCAATTTATCCATAATCCATCATCATGAGAAATGGTATTAATACCAACAAAATATCACTATTTAAAATTTTCTGGCGAAAAAGTTGTAATTTCACCTTGTGTGCTGGGTCGACGAGAATGACCTCGAAATATTTGTAGGACGAATCTTGGGCAACCCAGTAGCTGTTGAGAACTCTCAAACCACCACAGCGGCGACCAACACGTTCCTAAAACAAAAAGACATTTACAAAATCTCTTCCAACAACATTGTTTTCGACGAACCGATAAATTGTCGTAATCAGACATCCAAGGAAGTTATATAGATCAATTCATCAAGGGTCTTATGATTCCTGGTTATCATCATAGAACATTGTACATTTGTGTATAATTGCATACAAGTTTTCAAGTACTGTTAATGACTTATTTTTACCTCAGCCACAGATTGCAGTTTCCTTGTAGGCTTCAGTTGGTTCACTCCGTGGCTCTTGGGCTTGCCATAAGTCGCACCCTTGGGGACTGGACGTTTGCGACCTCCACGACGTACGCGAATTCTGAAAATGACAAAGCCTGTGTTTGCACACAGGTAATTCGCGTTGGTAGTATCGCCCATTGATGAGTTTGACATAGTAATCCCAAAAGTGTTTTATCAGACGGTACATATCTCCATAATTTCGTAAGAGTGGTGCATGTACAATTCATCATTGATGAGTCAATCGATTTTTCAACCAAGCATGCAATGTTTATCCTTCTTGTTGTGAAGAGTCGAACAATCGAACAAGTTGAACTTCAATCGAAATACCACCGTCCTCATTGGAACTGGATGCGATTGATTTGTATACCAATTGTTACAGAACCATTTGCACTGTGCCAACTTGCGCACACTTTGTAAAGGTTCATCGTATGTATATTCTTGGTTCGATCAACTTGCAACATTGTCATGCTCGTTTGAAAAATGTCTTCTTTTTACTTTCTAGTTTCTATTTTCTTCTTTCAGTTATTAAATCAATAATATGCAAGTGAATATAAGTGGCACTGAACAATCATTAAACAAAGTCAATGAGAAACTGAAAGAATGATTATAATTAAAAAATTAGGGTGCGCATATCAAAAGATCCTTTGCCAAACAAAATTATTATAATGATTAATTATGGATACTTAATTATTTTTTATTGAATAAGACTTAAACTTTATTGAAAATAATCTGAATTCAATTAAAGAATCACGGCAGTATATTTGCTTTAAAATACCAATGAAACTTGCACAAAGATCTAATAACTGATAAATATCAGATGTACATAATCTCCATGTAAAAGTAAGAGTGGTGCATGTACAAATCATCACTTAAGAATCAGTTTTCTATATAATTCATTATTATTTTAGATTTAAGCGGTAAAAGATGCCAAATTCTTTTCTATCTACAAAACTCTTCGATAAACGATACAATGAAAAACCATGAACTATCTTGAATTTAATAGGAAAAACTTTAACGTTTGAATCGAGAAAAACTATCTCTGTTAAGACAATGCCTAATTACCTTGCTTGGCTTTGTATCCTAGGCGACGAGCTTTATCAGGGCGGGATGGCCTTGGAGCACGGTGCATCTTGGTGAGCTGACGGTACTGCCAGCATCTGACACGGAGCAAAAAACGGAGAACATCGCTCTGCTTCTTCCGGTACAACTCTTGCATGTACTTGTACGCACCCATCGTGAGTACCTGCAATGATTAAATGTAATTATTGAGTCAACATGGGATCACGAGGAACCACTAATTCCGTTATCGCGTCTGGTCAGTAGCCACGCTTTAGTCTTCCATAATAATTCTTAGTATTTTCTAGTCAACAAAAGCAAAAAGTATGTAACAATACATCGCGAGCCAATGTGCACGTGCAGAAACGTAAATAGTGTCACGACAATTGTATATCGAGTATGGTGGGCAAAACACCGCGTCCATCTTCATAGGTTAGGGAATAAAAATCGCCGATTAATATCATTACGCGAACGCGTAAAGGAAAAATATATGAAAGCCTCGATCTCGATATATCACATTATTGCACTTTTAAAAACATCGAATGGCGAATAATGACGGATGTTCATGATTCATGTGGATTTCACTACACGGCCACTCACCCTGCACGATCAGTGTACGAAAGGAAAGAATGGACATCATGACGAAGACCCAGGCCTATGATAAAAATGGTAGAGCGGCCACATCCTGCAACGCGCGCGAGATTTATACATTCGGCGACATCTGACGGTACGTTACCAACCGAGATTGGCTTCCGACTTACGGAATTTTCATCGAGTTGGCCGTATTGATAACTGGTTCAATGATATTCATCGCCCCAACGGTTCACATTGTTTCACACTAAAAAGTTGTTCTGCGAATTTCGCAATATTTAGTATTATTATGATTTTGTAGACATTTTGCTTGGTGTGTTCTTGTAATAACGTATGATTAATAGTCCGAAGTATTGAAATAAAAATACATAAAATGCCGGTAAGTGCCAACAATATTTCTAATCAGAGAATTAACAGTGTCGTGTTGCTGACATTATTTATCTGTCAAAAGGGCGTAACCGTATGTGACAATTGACACCTCGGAATGTTTTTTCATTTTCAGGCATTTCACTCGAGCATCACTGAGAATGAATCAGCTCTTGGGAACATGGCGTTATTGCCATTGAAAACGAATTACAGAGGTCCAGCTCCCTCCTACACAGGAAAGGACATGGACATTATAGATGAAGCTTTGTATTATTTCAGAGCCAATGTATTCTTTAGAACCTACGAAATTAAGGTTGCTTTATAAACTTTTTGAACGACACATATAATATCTTTCCACAATTCATATATCTTTGATGCAGATTCTTTTATAATTTTGCTTTGTTTAGAGCGAAGCTGACAGAGTCCTCATTTATATCACATTGTACATCACAGAGTGCTTGAAAAGACTGGCGAAATGTGCAACGCCCCATCAAGCAACCACCGAGATGCATTCTTTGGCTTTTTCAAAGTTTGATATACCGGGAGATCCAGGATTTCCTCTAAATTCTGTCTATGCCAAACCCAGTAGTCCAGCGGAAGCAGGTAAACATTTGTTAATTAGTAATTGGTATTTGATTAACGATGTTTATCAGTTAATTCTAATCTTTTCTTCTATTTCAGACCAAATGAGGCAGTACTTGCAACAAATAAGGCAAGAAACTGCAACAAGACTGGTGGAAAAAGTATACGGAGAAGATGGAAAGCCGAGTAAGTGGTGGCTGTGCTTTGCCAAAAAGAAGTTCATGGATAAATCTTTGTCAGGACCCGGCCAATGAGTAATTTCAAACTCTGTATTGCCATTAGAAAAAGTTATTATCGATCGATCGTTCTTTCCTAATTAAAGATTGTCTTTATATTTATAGGTATGTACATTTTATAATCTGACAATTTTTTGAATAATTGTTATGCAACGTGTTTAAAAAAACATAATTGTCCATCGATAGGTCTATCCCAAATATACATTTTTAATACTTTGTTCATCGGAACAGAGTACAAATTGAAAATGCAATATTCTGAAGAAATCATAAGCTCTATGTGTATCATCAATGAATAAAGATCGTTTCAGCATTAATATTATTTTTCCACAATTTTATTTCAAGCTTTTGGTAATCTGTATAATCCACCAGAAAATAGCAATTGGTGTTCACGAACTTTTCTGTCCAAAAATTGTCTTAATTCAGGAAGACCACACTCTACTGCACCAGGTCCTTGGGATGCGAACATTTTCAGCATCTGATGTATTCTCTCTAATGGCATAGAATCGAGATTTGTTAACATTCCAACAATGTACGACCAAAATACTTGTAATTCTTCCTCTCGTTGATCACTGGCAGATGCCATGGCACTTTCAACTTCTTCCTCGTCAACGATTTCGGGTAAAGGACGGTTCTTCGAAGAGCTCAATTCTTGAAGAAGAAACACGTCGTTCGATGTTTCCTTTAGTAGTCCTTGAGATACCCAGAAAGTCATTTTTCGACGGAGGACGGTTGCCGGTGCATGCATAACCTCGGCCAATTCTTCCAACGTCCATTTATCTAAATTGAGGAAGCAAAATAAAAAGTTTTTCAACTAATGACCATTACAGCATATTGCAAATAAATGCGAATTGAATCAATATAAATGAATAATATTTGAAGGATAAAAGAATCGTAATTTCATTAAGAGTCAAATTTCTTACTCTTTTCCTGAAAATGTAGTATTATCGTTGCATGAATTGGTGTTACATTTATTTCCAATTTTCTATCTTTCAGTTCAAGTTCCAAATTAACGTTTCCCAAATGAGGTTTCCAGCACAAAGTCCTGTTGCCTTTTAGAGCCTCGAACGCCTTGACATATCTCTTCAACTGATCCTGCACAAGCTTCGGCAATTCGAGTTTCCATTCTTCTTTAAATGGTGGCCAAAATTGAGCGGACAAAATCAGAGCTGAGGTAGAGAATGGGGCTATGTCCAAGCTGTAAATCGCATCGGACTGTATGTTTCCATCAATTCTTTTCGAATCGCAAACATCCTTCAACATAACTTCGCAGTAATGTAATTGGTTCTCGCCGAATCTTCTTTTGAGCAGTTCCAAATAGCGAAACTCGCGCTCAGTGTGATAATTTAATTGTGAAAGTAATCTGTCTGCTAACAAGGTTCTGTATTCGTTAACGAACAAATCCTGGCTACCATAGACGTTCACAAGCATTGAGATTATGTCCGACATGCGTCGTTGAGTCGATTTAGCTGGGAAAGACAAGTTCGAACTTATTAAATTGGCTGACAACGAAACTATTTGTGTCTCGTTAGCGATATCGTACCAGGATCAGCATCAACAGGATCTGGCATCCATTTTTCCCAATCTTCGTTCTCTTCGTCCACAGATCCATCGTCCAATTGCAGAGATTCACCTTTGAATAATTCGTCCGCTAAATCACTGGGGGAATCATCAAGGAGGCCGCTGACTACACACCTTACAGTGTCTTCTCTGCTTCTCAGGTATACCCTTACAAAAAGATATAACCATCAAATGATTTACTCAATGGTTTTGTTAATTACATCGAATCGATTATTTTCGGATCGTTAAATGGTGACAATAAATAGTACTTGATGGGTTCGGTGACTGTCTCTAAAAGTACACCCGTTGGATCTAATTGTCTCAATGCCTTTATAGCTGCTATGTAAGCCGTCAGTATATCAGGAGTATTTACTCCAGGGTGTAGCAGGCGCGTCTTCAAAGCTTCCTGCAATGTTTGTACCAAAACTTTCCGCAAATCTGTCCGATCCAAGCAAACTCGTAAATCATCTATTGCCGGCTGGGAGTCCGGGTATTCTGGTTTCATTAATACAAATTCATATGAATAAAAATTTTGGAAGAAAATCTTACTACATGAAATCATCATCAATCAAATTTATCGGTACCTATAATAATATTGAACAGCTGATCGATCCTAATTCTCGTGTACGTTTCGTAAAGATAATGTGACAACTTTCGTTTGAATTTGTACAAGGTAAGAATTTTCTCAGTAACTGTAACAGTCTTTGAAGAACCACCAGAGAAAATTCGAGTTAACCAACTGAGAACGACAGTTTCAAGCCACTGCAAAGAATGTAATTTTGCAATTAAGAATAGAGATGAAATATTTCAACCTGCCAAAGAAGTAAGTTTAATTTACATACATGCTCCAAAGGTATAAGCTGGGATATGTCGAAAGGCCTCTCGCAAGACTGACTAACATGATCTTTAATACGAATGTGAATCAATGATGTCAGTACATTGCCGACTAATCTTTCCAACAATTCAAGCTCATTCAACTTTCTATTTGTTTCATGAAACATATAAACTATCAGTTGACACTGGCAGCTATCCAATTCTTTGTTACACCCTCCGCATTCGGTAATGTCAGATCCGCTGTCTTGAATTCAATTTGTAGACATAAACAAACTAGCTGATGCTTCAGTCAGATATTATTAAATGACAAAAATGAGAGAAAATGTATTTTATACTAATTATTGAAATATAACATTTAAGATATTCTGATTGATTATTGGTCATGTTGCTATGTATAGCAAAATAATACAATAATGACTCTACAATGATTGTGCATAATCTGCCGAACATAACTATTACCAAACTCTACTATTGAAAAACTGTATCTTACCAATAGAATTGACATCAGTGTTGCAGAAAACATTGAAAGCTATTTTGTAGAACTGTTCTATTATAACCTCATGGCACAAAGGTAAATGACTCAAGAGGGTTGATCTGACTATAAGTTTAAATTGTGCCAAAATATTTGGTTGGCCATATAGCAGTATCTTTGAGTTTTCGCCATGTGAGAGTTGCTCTAGCCTTTTGAGAAGCGGTAGAAATTCGATGGAACTCGAGTACAAATCATCTACAGCACTTCTGAATAGCTCAAAGCCTTGTTGTTCGTTAGTAACATTTGTAAACTTGGACCAGAAGTTTGGAGCAACATTTTGTCTTATATGTCGCTCTATATGATGAACCATAAGATTTTGTATTGTGTGTGCCAAATTTAAGCCATTTATCTCATTTATTATATCGGCAAACTGCTCTTCTGTACAGTCTGTTTGCACCTGTATAAAATCATACGAATTTATCAGATAAATGATAGAGGACATGTTTATTCATGATTTGTGTTTAAAACCAACCTTTCCTTCCAGAATTGGAAACGCATATCGTACGCGCGAGAGTGTATCATTAGGGATATGTGTACTCGTCATCCCTCGTACGAACTTATATAGAATATCTCAAAGTGGTCGAACCATTCGCACGTAGAAACAATTGGAAGATAGAATCCTGTTGTTGCAGAAGTTATTGGCTACGAATGTAAACAGTTTTTTTTAAATATTACAGAAATTGGCCACTGTATACACAATGGAAAATGAAGAAAACATATGAGGCAAGAAACTAGCGACACGAGGCGGTGATATTTTTAATCACAGTGGACAATTCCCTAGTAGGATAAAATAAATTTGTTCGACCCGGTTGATAAATCGTTCCTTCGAGGTTTTTGCGTTTTTCTCTTAGTTTTGGAGATATCGGGGAACATAACGTTATAATCTTCATCAGCGATAAGTTTCCAATCGAATAGGCCCATTTTCAATCGTCTGACGGAAAGTTTTTATTTTCTGATCCCCCCTCCCTTCAAGTCGCAATGTAAAAAATTAAGCTTCATAAATCGACCTTTTGAAATCACTTTTGCTAAATACATTTTTACAGCGTATACTGATCGGAACTTTCTCGCTGATCATGAAATCGCGAATCGATTTTTGTTCGTTAGAAAAATGATGGGTGAAAAGTTGAAAAACCGTGGAATTTCACAGTTATTTCTAATTTTCGTCCAGTAATTTCGAAGTTTCGTAACGTAACCATTATTTTGGCTCCGAGGCGAGGTAGCGCGAACGATGGTCGAACCGGAACAGGAAAAATGGTCGATGATTCGATTTTATCGTTCGTGTAAAGTTTTCTCGATACCACCCTGTTCGTCTTGTCAGTCACGAAAACACCAAGGGTCGCGTGCGGACCGCCAGATCGCGTATATATATATACATGTTCTTTTCGCCGTATATATTATTATCTATCGCAGCCACCTTCCTGTGGGTGCAATCGTACCCACGGTTCACCGTTTGGCCGCTGAAATGTCGCCCCGCCGGACCAACTTTCGAGGCTTCAACTTTTGACGAGCGTTACTAATCGTCCCCCTAATCGCTGCTCATTCTGTGATCACTTCACAAAATATATGAAACAGGATTCTGCTATTATCTTTTCTTGCATAGAGTACATACAAGTTTTCACCTCGCAAATTTCGGACTGCGTGTAACACGATTTCTTGGTCACGGGCTAATCTATTCTTAAACGCAAAATATAGTCTATGGCGTAGGTACTTCAGCACACTTCAGTGTCAAGAATTGTCGGGTCAATTAGAAGGTTGATCATCTCTTGTGTTCTTATTGATTTAACAATAAACAATGTCGCTGTTTGTTGCAAGAAGTTTTCCCCGGCTAAACCAGGGCTTACTTTACTCTGGTATGTGCACTTGTTTTTATCTATTAACATTTAAAAAATTGTATAGAAGGAATTTGAAAGATTGAAGTCTAACGAATAGCGACGTGTATTACAGCGTACGGGGGTCGGTGCAAAGTTCGATTCGCACAATTATATCATACAACTGGAACCATGAGATTGATTAAGTAAAATTTTTCTTGTAGGCATTCTCATTGCCATCGTAGTCTCAAAGTTCGATCAAATGATAAAATAGTTACGATTTTACGTGTGTACTAGTAGTGAAAGGACAATAATGTCTTTTTATTCTTCCAATACCCACCGTATTTGCTACGGGCGGTACACTGTCCACAACAATTTATTAAGATTTATTGTAAAGCATTCATACAGTAATCTATTGGACCAAATGCATTTTGGCTGTTGATACCCTCAACAGTTGTTGAAAAATATGGATGGCAAAAAAGTTATTAGACAAAAGGCGTCGGTAAAGTGTTATTTTTATATAGAGCATTTTATGATAAATTATTATGACGACTAGCCGAGTTGAAACAATCAATGATCAATTGTTTGACTTATTATATGTCTATTCTGAAAATGTTTTGACTTAGGAAGCTCAAATTCTTTGGCAGCTTTGGTGGTACCTTCCAATAACTATGTTACCAAAAGCAGTAATCCAGCCAGCAAAAACATTGTTTTTGTCGATGGTGTACGTACACCATTCTTATTATCAGGAACACAATATAATAAGTTGATGGCTCACGATCTTTCTCAACATGCACTCTTGTGAGTAATATTACGTTTGTGTAGTGTTATTAAGGAATTTTTTGAAATACATGACAAATTAATTGTTTCAGAAACTTGAGAAAAAAAACAAATATCCCCAAGGAAGTCGTAGATTATATTGTTTATGGAACAGTACTGCAGGAAGTGAGAACTTCGAACATCGCAAGAGAGGCCGCTCTGGCTGCTGGATACAGCGATCGTACACCCGCTCATACAGTCACCATGGCGTGCATCAGTAGCAACGTTGCTATGACTACTGGAATGGGTCTAATCGCAGCAGGTGTTTATGATACAATTGTAGCGGGAGGTGTGGAGTACATGTCCGATATACCTATCAGACACAGTAGGGATATGCGTTCTCTCATGTTGAAGGCAAACAAAGCCAAGTCGCTGCAGCAAAAAATGGCACTGTTAGCCACAATCAGACCATCCCACTTCATTCCTGATGTGAGTGAAGTTTCACTCATAACCATAGATTTCATAAAACAGACATAACAGGAACGCTTAATCAGAAGAGACCTAAAAATCTATTATACAATATATTTTAGCTACCAGCGGTTGCAGAGTTTTCAACCGGTGAAACAATGGGACACAGTGGTGATCGTTTGGCTGCTGCTTTTGGAGTATCCCGATCTGAACAAGATAATTATGCTCTAAGATCACACACATTAGCCGCACGTGCGCAGGAACAGGGCTACTTATCGGACATTGTTCCATTCAAAGGTAGAATACTATTTGACAGGATCAATTGTTGACAAATTTCAAAATCAAGTTTTTTTCTTAATGTTGTTTTCTTTCACAGTGCCTGGAGTGAACGAGGTCGTAGACAAAGATAATGGTATAAGAGTCTCGACGACCGAACAGCTGGCTAAATTGAAGCCAGCCTTTGTTAAGCCTTATGGTACAGTAACAGCAGCAAATGCATCTTTTCTGACCGATGGTGCCTCTGCAGCCCTCATAATGACTGAAGAGAAAGCTAAACAGCTTGGTCTCAAACCTAAAGCATATTTGAGACAATTTACCTATGTTTCTCAAGATCCTGTGGACCAATTACTTCTTGGACCGGCTTATGCAATTCCTAAGGTAACGAGAAAGCTTCCAACACGAATTTTAACAATTAGCACGAATCCGACTGACGCGCTTTTTCTAATTACAGGTACTCGAAAAAGCAAATTTAAATATGAAGGACATTGGTGTTTGGGAGGTGCATGAGGCATTCGCTGCTCAGATATTAGCCAACCTGAAAGCACTCGATTCCGAGTGGTTTGCTAAGCAATATTTAAACAGAAGCTCCGGAAAAGTTGGCACGCCTGATTTGAGCAAGTGGAATTCGTGGGGTGGTTCTCTGTCGCTTGGACATCCTTTTGCTGCCACTGGGGTCCGATTAGCTACGCACACGGCAAATCGTATGATCCGAGAGGACCAACAATTCGGTGTAATCGCTGCATGTGCAGCCGGAGGCCAGGTAAAATTTATCTTGATCTCTCAACTTGGACTCTATACAAGATCGTGTGTATCTCTGTGTCTGTATAATAGTGTGTATATTATAAAATGATATTCATTTTTTCAGGGTGTTGGTATGATCATGGAAAGGCATCCTGATGCCAAGCTCTAAACTGTGTGGATTTTATATTTTTATATCCATCATATTATGCAATGCTACAAATGTAATAATCCGTTATGATGAAACGAAGTGATGTTAGGGGTATACGAGTGCAGCACGAAAATGAGGAATAGAGTAATTTATATTTTTTATGAGAATTATATCCACAGGAGGAAACGAATGTAAATGGAAGAAAGTTCGGAATGAAAAAACAAGTGAGTAAAAGCTTGGAATTGTGTCGATGAACGTTAATCGTTGTTGAATCTATCGAATTTATTAAGAACAATAAAAGATTATACAGTTAATCAACTAAAGTATGAACGTTGAACAGAGATGGTAATGAGTTTGCAGCGAGATGTTGTCTAACAGCTCTGTCTAATATAGCTTTGATATCTCTGCAACCACATAATGCTCGAACTTTCATGGGTTCAAGCCGGGTCAGGTGTAGCCGTTGACCCGAGCCCTGTGCAACAACAATCAAGCCAGATTCTTTTGATGCATCATTACTCGTTTGTGGAAGGGATACTATTGACAG
Source organism: Netelia fuscicornis (assembly GCA_946811545.1). NCBI lineage: Eukaryota > Metazoa > Arthropoda > Insecta > Hymenoptera > Ichneumonidae > Netelia > Netelia fuscicornis. The sequence continues at coordinate 46,900,036 of OX328013.1, forward strand.
GGTAACGCCTGGGCCACATTCTTCCACGAAATTTGCATCCAGTATACCTATCCCTTTAGGATCGTCCTCATCATATGCTGCTGACGAATCAGGTAGGGTGACTGTGCATCCAATTGCGTAATCCTGCAACATTCCCATGTCATGTATATTTTCCTTAAATATCTTTGTGCTATTGATACTGTCAGAAATTTTCGAAATCTAAATTTCAAATTATTGTCCATGCATAAAATTAAACTCATTTGTATAAAACTTTTGTTTTGGTTATATGTCAATTGATAAAAATAATGTAAATGATAGATTGAAAAAAAACGTGATCTTAGATTTTGGCCTTCTTTAAAGATAGGTATACGAAAAATTGATCATTTATACTTTGATAGGTATTCCAGCGTCGATGAGTGCGAGAGTTGCAGCATTTATTGAGGCGCAATAATCACTACCATCCACTTGCAGTACCTCAATGAAAATGTCTATTTGGGATCTTGGAAATTGTTCCAAATTCAGTATTGCTTCCATTGCATGTCTAAGCTGAGTGCATCTTTCCTGCGACTTTCTATCACCTCTGGGCCTGTTCTTCCTCTCACCAGCACTGAAGCTGAATACAGCTGTACTATATTGACAGTTTATTATGCCTTTCGTAGATTTGTTCGCTGTACTTCTCGCTGCTGCGCCTCGGGGCTAGACATTTAAAAAAACTATAATTATTTACAATGAAGAGGACAGTATTGTTCGTTGATGTAACAGTGACTAATTAGTATACTGTATTCGATTTTTAATTAAACCTCATGAGGTCCGTAGACGGCGGATAAAATTTTCGTGTTTCCATGCTCCAAATAAGCACTTCCGTCGGCCTGTTGAAAGACTCCTAACCTCACACGAATTCGACGAAGTTCCAAAGGTCGCCTTCCATCGATACGTAAACCACCCTGATCCTCGGCTTCGTCTTGATCCATTTTATTTGCACAAATTATGTTGCCTACGTAATTGATATTTGTAACTATGCGCAGCTATGGGTTAAAAAAAACTTAAATTCTCATAATTCAGCAATATCTGGATAAACATTCAACAGACATATGATACACGGGCAGCTCTATGAACTTGGCCGAATAATTTCTACTTCTGAAACTCGTTCTCATTCGAACCATTTGCAATTGCACGATAATTCAATTAAATGTTTGATAAGTAATAGTTTTTTTTTTCTAAATAACAACAATTCAAAAACTGAAAAGCTGGATAAAGTGTAACTGTTCAAAATCATTCAGTTATGGGAACGGAATTTGGACTTCTGCGCATTTCAACGGACAGCTTCACAGATGTCACTTCATTGTCCCTTACAGTTGAATGTTGATACTGTTGATAGGTAAATACGGCAGAGCTGCCTAGAATCAACATGTTCTCGAGTCTACAAGTCTAATTTATAAGGTAGATTTAAATGAATAAATAGAAACATCCATGCTGGGGATATTCAATCACGATAACGACCAGGACGTTTTTCTAATTTATGTAAAAGAACATCTCATGTATGTACCTGCATCTCTTTTGTTTCGCAGGGCATTGTTTCTGAGCAATTCACATTACATAGCACGTTTCCTTATTACAGATAAAAAATTGGGACAGGTATGCCTAGGCCACTCATTTACCTGCTTTATGTCCTCATCACGAGTGCTGTGTTTTTAGCAGGAAGAATACTTTATATTGTATTCAATAAGAATGGGAACGTCCTGAACAACAAATCTAGAGTCGCTAAAACTCTAGTAGTTTTAGGATCAGGAGGTCACACTACAGAAATCTTACAGATCATTAAGAATCTGAATTTGGAGCAATATACACCACGATTATATGTCCATGCTCATTCTGATAAAATTAGCGCTATTAAAGTCTATGAATTTGAGAATGAAAGGCAAGATTTCAATATAGTAACAATATCTCGGAGCAGAGAAGTTGGTCAATCATATTTCACTTCTATATGGACTACCCTTGTGTCATTTCAAGATTCTTTAAAAATTGTATGGAACTTTAAACCTGACTTACTTTTATGCAACGGTCCTGGTACTTGTGTACCTATATGTATAGCTGTATTTTTAATCAAAGTCATGTTTATGGGAAAAACTAAAATTATTTTTATAGAAAGCTATTGCAGAGTTAAGTCTTATTCTCTGAGTGGTTCACTGTTGTATTATATAGTCGATCATATGATCGTACAATGGCCAGAATTGTATAAAACAAGAACAAAGCATATGCATTTGATTAAATAACTCTTTTTTTTAATTCATCATGTGCGTTATATTTTTAATATCTGTCTCACCCATGCTACTGCTTGGTGCTTTCAAATACATATTATATTTTTTTTTTATATATTACCCTTTATGTTAACTATTTTAATCGAATTGTGGTGAACTCTGGAATTTCCAAAACCAAATTTCAGTTAGATAAAACTAAAATAATAACCGAATAATATTAAAAAAATAGTACTCATTCAATTACAGATACAAAAATGTGTATCATAGCTCCTATAACGGGAGCCCAAATTCCTTGGGATATCATCGATGACAATGTACAGAAAAATATTCCCATCGAGATAAAGATCCCATTATTGTCCATGTGCAATAAATTGCGTTTCTCATGCATAAGAAATGAGTATGATTTTGCTTTTATTTCATTAACGATATAATCATAAATCAGAGGATCAGAATTTTATAACATTATCATCTCTTTGTCGAATGCAAGAATTTTACCACTGGATTATGTAGAAGATTCGCTCTTACGAGTAGAAGCATGGTTGGATCAAACTTGGGAGGCTCTCAATACTGGATACTGGAAGAATGTTCCCATTCAGTACAGATACTGTTATACGTTGTGCAGTGCTGTTAAGGTAGGAGCAATGTTAATAGATCATGCACGTTCGGTAGTTGTGGTATCCAAGAACTTTTCAATTAATATTATTGTCACATTATTCAATAAAATAGGGTATCCTTTTGGAAATTCAAGGTACAACTAGCGAGGGAGTCACCGATATTGCGAAGAGGGAACGGTTGATTAATATCATCAAGCAAATAGATAAAGCGCTTTTGTTAGGAGCTCCTCTTCCAAACATACCCAATCTGATGACTACAATGGCCTCAAAATTGAACCGTGTCCTCGCAAGTGAGCACTATAACATAGACATAATATACAAATAATTCAGTCATTTGTAGAGTGCCTAATGAAACATCTAGAGTTCCAGTTGGACGTTCGACAGCATGAGGAAATTCCAACCGATGACAGTGAAATCAGGAAAGAAATTTTGCCCGGATTCGTTTGGATACCACGGTTCGAAGCACCACCAATGGAAACATTTTACAGAGAGATATTTAAGCCGAAATCTCCAGCTGTACTCGAAAGTTGATATAAAATTCGGAGGTTTAGAAAAACTAAATTCCCGACAGTTCCGTTCAACACTCTTACGAATGATGTTTTTCAGAGTGTTTGCAGCATTGGAAAGCACTGGATGCATGGAAAGATATAAATTACTTAATGAAGCTCGCCGGACATCGCACAGTGCCAATAGAGATCGGTTCACGCTATACCGAGGAGGACTGGTCACAGAGCCTAGTTACCTTCGCAGAATTTCTTCAATCTCATGTGTTTAATAAACACGATAAGGTTGGCTATTTGGCACAGCATGAATTGTTCGAGCAGGTAATTTCCAAATATCTATTGCTGTGTTATATCTTCTCAAATTCCAACAGTAAATTTCAATATTCGAATTGCCGATATCTTCATAATTTCGTGCGAATTGTTGGCCGAAAGAATAACTGTTTCTAATTACAGATACCGGAATTGAAAGAAGATTTTTCTATACCGGATTATTGTACATTCTCAGATGGCGAGAGCGAACCGACGGTGCCAAATATAAACGCTTGGTTCGGTCCCTGTGGCACTGTTTCGCCTCTACATTTCGATCCAATGAACAATCTTTTGTGTCAGGTAATCAAAACACGTGATGAGCGAAAGTGTTTCGTTTAATTTCTTTACTGATTATAAAATAACAACTCTTACCACACTGGCTTTTTTTTTAGGTATTCGGATGCAAACGTATCATATTGTATCGTCCCGAAGAGTCGGCGAATTTGTATTCTTATGAGACGAGATTATTGTTTAATACGGCTCAAGTGGATCCGATCAATCCAAATTATGAAAAATGGCCACGCTTCAAAGATGCTAAAGGTATTATGTGTTATCTAAAGCCAGGCGAAATGTTGTTCATACCACCCGGTTGGTGGCATCACGTTGAATCACTCACAGCCAGCTTTTCCATAAGCTTTTGGTGGCACTAAATAATACCATTTTTTTAAAACGAACAAAAGATATAGTTTTTAATATTAAGTTACTGATATCCACCCTCGTCTGATAAACATGTAATAAGGAATTGACGAGTATCCTACATTTCAAATAGAAAAATACTGTACGATCCCAAATATATAATACTTTAACTGGAAAGGGTAAAATAGATCTGTGTAGTGACTGAACGATCCCGATTTTTGGTAAACTAGTCGCAATGTTTTTGACCCTTAGTCCGACTACCTATACTGCGAAACTGTAGCAGATATGCTGCATGCCTTATTGTAAGCTTATAACTATCTAGCAGTTGCTTTCGTGCTTGAATTATGTAGTCATTGTCAGTACAATATTATTATCGAGGTAAAACTGTCCGATGAAACGGTTCGAAATGAAATATAAGCGAATAAAATAAAAGTCCTCAATCTTGTCTAAATCGCATAAAATATAAATGTGTACGATGCAGGCATCGGTTAATACAGTGGCAGCGGAGGGTAGTCGTCATCAATCATCGAATGCACTCGACATGTTGGGCACGATTGATTGTGCTGATACCATTTTTTAATACACTGAAAATAATATCAGAAAGGCGGTAACATGCGCACAATTTTTTTGGTATTTGCGAATAAACTCTGTGATGTTTCGTAACCCAAAGACTTGCGTACCTTTTTATGAAATGCGTGTTTACACTGTAGAGTGCAAGAGTCTTCTGCTTTCATGAGCAATTTTTCGAAGCAGATGGCACATTCGGATTCTTTATTTTGATTCACCCAAGTGGCGTTCGGAATCGTTATTGGTACCCATGGTTTCTTCGCAAGGGGTGAATCATACTTCAGCGAACTCGCTGAAACACAAAATGCACTTATTGTTCATCTTTAATTATATTCATGGAGAACCACGATTCGCACCGCGATCGCTCATTGACGACTATTATCGTCATACCTGAGGACGTTGAACTGACAGAGTCTCGCCGTTTGAATTTATCGTCGAAAAAATGCGGGTGGCTCGAATGTCGTGGCACAATTCTATCCTGCTTATGGCTATCGTACTTGCACAATTCTGAAACATTTTAAACAATGATATTTTGTTCATTGTCAACGTTTCATGGCGATCATGTTGATGAAAAGAAATCTCACGTTTCAGTTCGTGAAGAGTGATGAATACATGGGCTTCGTGAATAATTCTGTGCATGGGCAATCTCGTTAGGGAATTGTTGTGCGTTTCGCGAACGCACTCGACGCTTTTCAACAAGTCCAATCTATAACAATATGAGACAAATGTTTGAATCAATCGATGTGTATAGTGAAACGGAAAAATTAGCACGTCACCGAAAAAATACGCTTGAGTTACTTACTCCAAAACTCCGGGATATTGAGATCTCAATTTTCGCATCAACTTGTCCATACTACGAGCGGTCTTTTTGGGCGACTTACCCTTCCTTTCTGCGCCACTTGCTTTTGCGACGTACCCGAGATGTGAATCATTGCTCGTCATCTTTTCAACATATTTAGGGGGTAGCGTGGGATTTGTGTACGGATCGCATTGTTGAATATCGTCCGTAATGTCCATATTAATGTTGTTCACATGGGCAATATCTCTACCGACTGTTGTAGGCGTTCCGGGCTGTGCCTGAACAACGTTTATCTCTTCGTGAACGTGAACACGCGGTTGTTCCTCTGGTTGCAATGTGAGCGGCGTTTTCGTAACTTTGGAGGTTTGGCCATTCAGTTCATCGGAAAGTTTTATAATTTGCTGCATCTTGCATTGTGGAATATCCTCCCTAATGTCCATATTAATGTTGTTCACATGGGCAATATCTCTACCGGCTGTTGTAGGCGTTCCGGGCTGTGCCTGAACAACGTTTATCTGTTCGTGAACGTGAACACGCGGTTGTTCCTCTGGTTGCAATGTGAGCGGCGTTTTCGTAACTTTGGAGGTTCGGCCATTCAGTTCATCGGAAAGTTTTATAATTTGCTGCATCTTGCATTGTGGAATATCCTCCGTAATGTCCATATTAATGTTGTTCGCATGGGCAATATCTCTACCGGCTGTTGTAGGCGTTCCGGGCTGTGCCTGAACAACGTTTATCTGTTCGTGAACATGAACACGCGGTTGTTCCTCTGGTTGCAATGTGAGCGGCGTTTTCGTAACTTTGGAGGCTCGGCCATTCAGTTCATCGGAAAGTTTTATAATTTGCTGCATCTTGCAAAGATCTATATCCTTCGATTTGTCAATAGAGCGAGCCAAATTCGGCGAATTATTGATGAAACAGGGTTTGGCTTCGGATGGCATGTTCAAGATTGGCAACGATGGCGGAAAAGGATTCAGCGTAAAAGTGCCGTTTTGTTGCGTGCTAGCACGAACGTTGGGCATAAAACAATTTGAGGATGGCCGATACATTGCTTGAGAATTGTTATGATGAGCTTGACGCACCATCATAGTGTTCACTGCCGGAAATGGTGCAGGATGTATGGTGTGTACATAATTTTGGTTTAGATTAGACGGGAAGAATTGGCCTGGCGGGCCCACTGGTATAACTGGTGTTTGATATCTATTGAATGTAAGTGGAACTTGAGGCGGCAGTTGCCCTCTCGTCGCCATACATGTATATTCGTTCATCATATGCATTCGATGAAAGTTAAATGCTGTTTGAATGATGCCAATCAAATCAAATTCTGGAAGATCGAAATTTAGTACATCGTTCAGCATTACGTCCTCCACTTCTGGCAGTTCTTTCAGGTTACTACTCATAGACAGTTGATTATTGAGTGTGGAATATTTTTCCTGGAATTAATCAACGTTATACGTTCTGATCAGTCAGTCTACGAGGATAACGTAACAAAAGTAAATGAATTAATTAGCATTGTTCTATACCGTATTGTTTTCCTGTATTTTTTTGATGTCGAGAATAAGGTCCGATTTTGTAGCAACAGGTACAGTCTGGCCGGTAAAGGTCTTGAGTAGTTTTTGAATTTCGAGTAATATATTATTGTTTTTTTTCCACTCCGCTATTTTTCTGCAACATAACAATGCAATCAATGGAATATTCGTTTTTCAATCATTAATCAAATTATATTCCTCGTTCATTACTCGGTAATCACAGAGTCGTTGTGTAAGTACTGATTATGCAGAATTCGTTGCAACATAGATTTGACCAGCTCAATATGGGATTTACGCATCTCCCTGAAAATGAAAAATGAACAATGATACTTCAGTGACAAGCGCAATCGACGCGTGATTAATAAAAAAATTGTATTCTGACGTAATCTCTGATTTTAGCCATTTTATCGCCTCTTTCGATGCTGCCAGGACTTGATTCAATCTCTGTACTTCTTTATTCAATTCAACATTGAGTGACGTATTTTTTTTCAAATCCGGGTCAATGCAAACACCGGAAACGGCCTCGAACAATGCCGGTTTCTTTGCTTTCAGAAATTCTGAGGAGATATTATGGTTCTCGGTTACTGGATGACCATCGATTTCATTGGCATTATCGACCTAGAAATAAATCATAATTTGTAGTAATAATCTAATTGGACAGTTGTACTAATTATGCTTCCTTGTGAGGATAAGTAAACCTTTGTTATATTCGATATTGCAATCACCATTTGTGTATAAATGTTGTTCGTTCCATCAGTCTTTACATCGCTAATGGATTCGGTTTCTTTTAGCGATTCAGTTAGCATCGTAGTTAGCTGTGTGGAAGAACATCCTAATGGATTTTCGATTTCATGAACGTTGCGAGTTCCATTCACCGTAGGCCGCGGGGATAGTTCTTTTATTAATGCGTTGACATTTTCCGTAAATAATTCAGGAGTTTTCGCTTCAAGTAATATACGTTCTTCAATGCTTTGGAGATTGTTAGGCTCATCAGGGGACTTGCTGCTATCGCTCGAGGTGTCGATGGACACTCTTGACGCGATAGCACCTCCATCGACAAGATTTTTGTCATCTGCCGGCATTGAAGAAGATGGCAACGAGTTTACATACTTGGCTTTACTTAGTAAATTATTAAAAATAGCTTTATCTCAGATGAATGTTCATATGAATGTCGTCTTAAGCAATTCGAGACAGATTGATATGCTATTTGTTTACCGTCGACCGGTGAATGTGTCCTTTGTTGATTCTGATTGTTTTCAGCAGATGTCAAAATTTTACATGCATCAGTTTTCGTCAACTTATAAGCTTCCTGTAGTTTGTTAGCAGTGCAAACGTATCCACCGACAATAGCGAATTTGAGCGATTGCAGCAAAAAATCTTCAATGCTCTTTTGGTCAATTACTTCGTTCCAGTTTTTATTCAGCTCATCAAGTTTTACTGGACCATCATTCGATATTAATGCGTATAAGTATCTGATGACGTAACAAAGGGAAACGTTTGAATATTTGTAACTTCATGACAGGAAAGAATGATTATATTGATTGCATTGCGTACGAGAAAACGGAGGACTTCATTTCTTGCTCTTCGGGACTGCCATTAAAAAAATCAGGATCAGGCAAGCCTTCCGAGGTTTCCAACATATACTGGTTGCCATACATGGACAAATTTGGACACCACTGAATAAAATTGTTGGATAAAGATGAAAGAAATAAATTTGAAGGTGACTATAGGATTCGTTACGTAACACTGGATATATAATTATTAAAAAATCGTACTCACAATCATGTCGTCTTTAACACCAAAATTCTTAGCTCTGAGATGTTTCAGATTTTGAATCGCAAGTTTTAATTTCCTGTAAAAATATATGCAAAAATGTCCGGTTCAAACTAGTGATTATGTATTGAAACTTACAGTTCATCCTGCGTATCATCCTCCTCTTCTATTTCATCTACTTTGAGCACCCCGTTTGATACCAACGACGGTCGAGGACGGCGGGCTCGTTGTTCTGTAATACGCGTCTCGGATGGAACACCATTTGATTTCGGTGTTTGTGGTAACTGAAATAAAAACACGAGCTTTTAATACATATAGGCAGTAACGTCAAAATATCTCAAGCCACGTAGATAAAATTGAGATAGTTTGATGTTTTTTTCTCCATTGATTAAATACACAACTTGTTCAGATGGTGTATAGCTTTGGTCATTTTTGCTTAGTGTCCTCACCTGTTTCCGTATAGCTCCTTTGGGAGGCAGAGTGGTCTTTGTGTGCCAAATTGCCTCGTCGGGGCGTGATTCGATCGTTGCCTTTATTTGAGCATTTTCATCGAAAATCTCGACTCTCCTGATCGTGCACCGTACACCTTTATTATTGCAGTTCGGAGTGAAACACTCGGAATGAAGAACCTCCTGACGTAACAATTAATCGTGAAATACGTTTATATACCCACGAGGGGTCTATTTGTCTCGTTTATGAAATGTCCACCTTCACCTTATCGGACATCTTTCCGTATGAAGACAAAAGTTCTTTTTTTGCCTTCCAGCATGCCAAATGGAATCGGATGATACAACAATTGAATGGATTGTTGCACGTAACTTGTACCATTCCAATGAATGTCGGGTTTCTGTAAGTATGTCGTACATGCCGAAGGATTGCGCAAGAGAACAACTATGAAAGGCTGCAAAAAATATTTACCCAAAAAAGATATTTTTATCCCCAGCCTCATTATTGTTGATCGTTGGACAGTCAGCCATGCAACACACTGCATCTGGACGATGCCAGCAAGAGCACTGTTTACTCAGTTTCATGAGAGCAGCCTTGATAAAAGTGCATGGAGAAGATAAATAAATAGATGGCTTGTAATAGAAGATAGAAATACAAGAAGGATTTTACATTACGTACCACAAGATGCTCTTTGGAAGACTCAGGAATAATTATATCTGTTCCAGGAATGTAATATTCTGTGACATTTATGTCGCTGTTCAACACTGAAAAACCCTTTTTCACAATCTCATCAGCTTTATTAAAACTATAATAAAAATAAAAAAGCATCTCAGCATTGTAAAAAAGTTGGCTACATCGAGTACTATTTTCAGTGAACTCATTTGACCATACATAGGACAAATGAAGGCAAATGAAGTAGAAAAAATATAATTGCGATATAATTACCGATATAGCTTGAAATATGCTCGTCCTATGGCATAGTAGACCATTGGATAAGTATGGGCATATTGATTTTCCAATTCCTCAAGAATTCTGAGAGCATCCGATAAGTTCTTAGCATCTCTAGATTCAAGCCAACACGCGCATATCATATATTTTGTAAGAATTATAGTCGTTGCCTGTTGTTTTAATCAAAAGTTAGTACAGGTAAAGAATTGTTCTACAAAGCTCGATGCGTATAGGTTACGAAATTATAAGTCTGAGATTTACCTTTACATCTTCAAGAAACATTAAATTGAGAGCCGCGTTGAAATATCCTGCTGCTTTGTTGTATGATTTTGCGTCAAATGCTTCAGCCGCAGAAGTTAAAAGTTGTTCAACTTCCTACAAACAAAGTATGTAATAGCTAATGATTCAGAAAAATGTCATGAATTAAAATAATATTGCGATCTGACAAACCTGAAGAATTTTTGAGGGCACTTGTTGGGTATTACAAATTTCAGCCTGTGCCATCTTCAACAGTTTTTCAATTCGGTTTGATGTTAGATCGGTCTATAAAAGAACAAGCAATTTAGAGACTGTTGAATGTATTTGAGCTTGTAGCTGTGGAAACAATAACGAGACGACCTACCCAGTCGGAAAATTATCCCGAGCACCGTATCTGTTGGGACCACTATGAGGAATATCCGTGATTCAGTGGAAAAATAGTAGTGTGTTTTGCATATGCATTGAATCTGCAAGTATTTAAGTACTCGTTTGAACGTATACACTATGGAGGTGGCGAAATATCTTATCGTTGCACATTGACGAGCATCCCGCATTGACCTCGAGAAGTTTCTGACAAAGGAAATGGTACGTCACAGATGTTGCCTTATCGATCGGCTATTGAATGGTTATCATAGACGACGCAAACTTGTTGCACGTAATTACGAACGAATTTATGTTTTTACGAAATTGTAATAAAGATGTACACATTACCGTATAATTTCCTTCGAATAAAATAGTACTTCTTTTTGCAAATTGTAAGGTAGAAAGGTTCCAAAACTTTAGATACGATTCCATTCAGCCGTGGAAGTAGCCTACAATTTAGAAGAACTATCGCGAAACTTGCATCCACATCTCGCGTCGGAATAGTAAAAAATGCTTCGACAATAGAACTAGAAACCGAGTTTTGTCGTTTCAACGATAGTATGGTTTTGAAAAGTAAACAAATTTGATCGTACGTCACTCTCAACAGAAGAGGCCTGTGTGCCGCCCGGCTTAAATGTTGCCAACCATCTGAAATACGTAATGGAAATCCTACTTGAAGATTGCTGAAGATGCACGAATAGGGAGATAAATACAAAATCCTTTATACGTTGTTGAATAGTGAATGATGAAGATAAGAATGTAAGAGTGCAGCAACCAGTGGTCGCGAACCGGGCGACGCCTGACAAGTGACGATAAAAGTACGTTGGACGGGATAAACCAGCGCTGGAGTGGGGATAGAGGAAGCGTCAAAGGAGCGATCCACGATTGTTTACATCGGCTTTTATTCGTGCAATTGAAAGCAAACAAAGGTCAAGTTTCTGTATTTCTAAGCATATTTAGCTGAACGAATGGACGAATACAACGGTAAGTTTTGTGGAATGGGAATGTGGGATACGAGAGTGTTCCAAAGGATAAGTTTATCAAAAAGTGTATGCGCGTAGTCATGACGATGGGTCAGTCGATTATAATCGAAGAAACAAGAGAAGAGGCGCGATGCCTCGCGAGATGAAAACTCGGGGTGCTGGTGAGACGCGAGTACGCCAACAGCAAATAAATGTATATACTTCTAAAAATACACGTGGACCTACGTCTTCAGCATAGACCGTACCTTTTTACCACGTATAGTACATAGAAGCTATCAAACGCCGTTTTCCAGTTTATTATTTAGTAATGACGACAGACGCCGCATTTCCGCCGATCATAACGCTCGAGGTAATTCACTTTAATGGCATAGCAATAATCGAGTAATCTCATTAATTATTCACCAACGAGTGTACGCGCCGCGATTTTATAAACTCTGCGTTGCGTTTAATTGTCAATATTCCGTGAAGAATGAAATTTAATCTCGTGCTTTGGCATATCAACTTTCTACAACGTATGTATTCGCTTTCCGTAGTGTTATATTCGTCGAATTCCTTCATCGCTGTACCACAAAACGTATCAACGTGCGTGCATCATTCGCACCATCGAATTCCGTTATATAATCGTGGTGTACAAAGTGTTTACGAAGGCTATGGCCAGGCTTAACGTATTTTTCATTTTTTTTAGCAATAACAAGAGAAATAATAATAATAGATGCGCGACGCATGCGCGTTCGTCCTTGTCGCATTTTATTGAAAAATGTCATCGAGTGAAAGAAGATATGTACGTGAAATCGATGGACGATAAATGGTCACGTTAACGCGAAATCAATCTGTTTGGGACGATGCGTCGATCAGTCAAAACGAAATTGCAAACACATCTCAAGCGTGTATATATTCAGCACGTACACATGTCTCTAAGTAGTTTATTATTGGCGTTTCCCCTTGCTGGGGTAGCTGCGATCTATTTTCGGACTAAAATCTACGGTTGCAACACACCAGGGATGACCACACCGAACAAACGAATTATCAATCGGTGTCTCTCTCGACGATCGGAATAACAAACGATCGAGTTCGTTCGATTTAACCGAATGGAACAATTTTAGAAGTTTAATAATATGTACATCACGATAAGTACCATTTTACAACTTTCATTTAACATTTTCAATTTTACATTTTAATTCATATTGACTAAAACTTGCGTTCACTTTCATTTATCCGGCATGGAAAACCGTGAAAATACTGTTGTGGATGTTTTCCCTCTGACTTTTTCTGACAGATTTGCCATACCGTAACGAAAGATAGATGGCGTTCAAAGAGTTAAGTCCCATCGGTTGGTAACTACAAAGCCCCAATGATAATTCATTCTATCGATATTATCGTTCGTAATTTCGAAATTACCTTCCGTAGGTCTCGATCGATTATAATTTTTTGTTTTATCGTTATCGTTTATAATCTACGGAGCGAAATACGGTTGGACGTTTGCGGGTAATAAATAAAAGGACATCTTCCTATCTTACAGAGGGTCATCGTTGCCCCTTAATAGTTACTATAAATCACCGCGAGATGTCGTCATGTGTTCCATACGCTCGAACGATCGTTCTCAATGGAGAAATCTCCACGACGAAAAGAAAAAGCGACCAAGATCTATCGGCGAATGGTCGATCGTTAAAAATTTGTAAGATCTTTTTAAATATAATTCGATCGATCGGACAAATCGTCGTTGAACATTTATCCGGTCATTCGGTGCACGGATGTTGCAACGGTTTTATACGGTTAAACAAAAAAAAACTAGATAATCGCGCGTTGGTCGAAGAAAAAGATTTGTCGTACGTGATGGAAGAAAATGCATGCATATCGGCGATCGAGCCATTGGTCCAAGTTGTTCCAAGAGCCGATAATCGGTGTATAAAAAACATCGACGTTCGCGGATGAACGAGCGCGCATCGTTGCGTTCGTCAGCATGCTTCGGGGGCGAGATCAAACGGGAATAAAAAAGGGTTAAGGTTACGCCGGAAGGGTAACACCTTTAACGGCATTGTCGATATTTCCATCGCAGCGGACGAAGCGCATATGTGCCAAGAGCAAGAAGCGTTCATAAGGTACAAGGCCGTTCATAGGGGCGAGAGAGAGAGAGATGGATAGCTTAGGACTCGTGGTACATATATTATGTACAATATAACACGTCGGGATCAAGTCGAACGCATCCAAGTAGTCGACGAGTATATATATATATATATATATGCGTTAGAGACGAGATTTTGAACGATGATCGAGTTAACGGGCGATCTCGGCAAATGCTGGGAGTAGCAGCAGCAGCAGCAAGTAGAATTGGTGGTCCGCCAGGTCCGCTTCTCGGCCCTGGCGCGTATACGGGGGTGGGTTAACAAACCACCCCTGTCGGTTCTCCGGGAGAATTTTATTGATCGTAGCGGCTGGTAACGCGGTCATACCCATTGCCTTGCCCCGGTACGTGTCAGAGGGTACGTATCACCGCGAAACGAACGAGGGAATGAAAGGCGCGGGCGCGGCGGTTCGACCAATCGAGCTTCGCCGGAAGTGATCGCGCACCCTCCTCCATCCCTCGACCCTCTCGCGTACTATCCTACTTTTTTACTCCCGTATACGTACGTCTATCGACTCGCTATGTAGAATTTTACCACCCGGCAGTATTTGTGTATCTCTTACACGCTGCGTACACTCGCGATCCTCCACCGGCTGACAGTGCGTCACCTCGATATCGGTCGAGTCGACGAGCGGCCGGACGATACCTTGCGTCATTTGTGACCATTACGACGGAAAAATGCGCCAACATTTAGTGAGAATAAATTTGGGTCCGTTGTGCGCACATTTCCGTTTGAAATAAGGTGGAAAATAGTTGGAGCGGGGGTAGTGCCGGCGGTGGCGGTGGTGGTGGTGGGGGTGATAGTAGGATCGCGGACGTTCGAGTTTCGATGCTCGAGTCAACGGCTCGCATTCGCGCAATGCCGAGCCTGCGCGACCTGTCGAGGTTCATACATACGTCGTACGTATACGTATATCGTAACCGGAAGTGATCACGCCGCCGTGTCCCATCGCTCTCCCACTATCCATTGTACACCTATACGTATAATATACGAGGCGATCGGTATCGCGCGGCGTGCCGCGGTTCTTTCCGGAACTACGATCGAATCGAGTAATTGACCGAGAGACGAGACAGAAGAGAATAATAACGAGGGCGTTCGAGGAGACGGAGTTGCGCGCGATGTCGACGAAGCTCCGCGAAGCCGAGGACCGTGAGCTTGACGCTCCTCTCGACGTTTTTTTGCGGCGCGGCGATCGTTGCGGCTCTCGCGTCTGCGCGCAACTTGGTCACTCTCGTCGTACGCGCGCATTCCCCCTCCCACCTTGGCTCGAACGAGGGAAGAACGGGGTAAAAGCGGCCAAAAGTGGAAGCAGCCGGAGCGTGGGGCGCTATCGCAACACGGGGGGTCGCTACCACCACCGGGGCGGCTCCCGCTTCTTTGCTTCCTTTTTTTTGTGCCAAAACCACCCTTTCTCCCTCTCTCTCGCTCTGCCTCTAGCTTCCCCGCTTTCTCCGTTTTAGCCCTGTGCGTATGCGCGCGCACGCTGCGTGTCCCGTGATACGAAACGCCGCGCCGCCGTTCTCTCTGCGCGGATGTTTCCGTGCGTGCGATCGTGCGTGCGTGCGTGCGTAGCTCGTGCGCGTATACGCCGGTGCGTGAATTCTCCCGATTCTTTTTTCATCGTGCATCCTCCTACTCCTTCTTCTCCACCTCTTCTCTTTCGTCGTATATTATATTACGCCTAAAATATATCTATACGACATACGAGAGAGAGAGAGAGAGAGAGAAAGATACATATATATATATCATCGAGCAGTGATAACGAGGGAAGCAAGAGTTTGCGAGCGATCTCGGCAATCGTCGACTTACCGCGGGAGGAATAAAATACCGAAAGTAAGGATCGTCGGGGTTGGTGCTTCGCGGTCGCCGGGCCGCGGCGGATCTACACACGAGCAGGGCTTGTCCAAACCCCGGCTGGGATTATCACGATGGTCACGGACAGTACGAGCCAGGTATTTCGTTCGAAATTTTCTCATTCGTTCGCGTACCTTTCGTTCCATGTGATTCGTCGTAATTTATGGGAGTAGAATTGAGCTCGACGAGCGAACGAAAAATCCTTTTTATTATCGATACAATAATACCGGCGACATCGAATGCATCTGTGTCCAGGCGTTGACCGCATATCGAATTTATCGACGAAAATGCAAGATGTAATTATCGAACGGATTCCGATGGAATAATACGACTTTCGTCAAGGACATTTTCGATACGATGAATATTAAAAAGAAAAACGTGACGAGTGGAAAAAGTTGCCAACCGAGCGTCTACAGGCATCGTCAAGTTTTTAATATCGCAAGACTCGAGTCGCGAGAGTCAACGATGCAAAACTTTCCGAAACTATTTAATCGAGGCTTTTCATCACTTCTCTCGTTCACTGTGCGCCTTAAAATCGTCTAATTGTAGTCGGGCGAAATACGGGTCGATGCGGGAAAGGTGCATTATGTAGGGGATAGTAGCGGATATCGCGAAATTAGTCAGAAACTCGAAACAAGGAAGAAGGGGGAGAGGGCGGTTCTCGCGAATCCGCCTGTTTCTTCTACTACTATACCTTCCGGTCCCGTATATCTACTTATTATATACATATATAAAGCTTATTATTGAAAAGGGTTTGAGTTTGGGATTTTCTTCTTCCTATGTACGAGAGTAGAGTGGAGTAGAGTAGGGTAAAGGTAAAAAGGATATAGGCTCGCGCGCCGGCGAAACTGGCGTTTCTCGTGCACATACGTATATCGTGTCCCACTATAGCGGGATGTATAGGGGATGTATAGTAGTACATAGTCTCGTATACGTGGCTCGTCGCGAGGGAGGACCGAGGGGCGGGAGAAAAAAGGGCGGCTGCTGGTACGGCTGGAATTCACTAAAATGACGTAGCCCTCCGGCGTGTAAAACGTCATTAAATATTTCGTACTATTCGGCTTTCTTCTCGTCTCGCTTTCTTTTAGCCAAGTCTCGTCGCGCTGAAGCGAACGAGAAGGGAACGAGAAGATCGTTCGCCTATTGATAATTAATGTTCGTACATTCTCACGATCGGTCCAATCTCTCTCGTCAAAACTGTACAGTTTCTGAGATGAGTTTGAGACTCGTTGAACGTTGGCAACTGGTAAATGAGCTTCGATCTACCCGCGTTTCGAAATTCAAGATTATTGTTTCGTTATCGAGTCGAGGGGAGAGATCGATCCGCTCGTTGTAAACTTTTAGCGGATCGTTAGGAACGTTTATGTACCCATAATTGCAGAGCACCCTTGGTGATACGTATCTTTGTAACGTTGAATTGTCTATATCGCAGACGGACGACACGACGGCGTTTCTTCGGGCTGCCCGTTCGGGGAATCTCGAAAAAGTCATCGAGTACCTCGACACCGATCTAGACATTAATACGGCCAACTCGGTAAGAAAACGCAATAGCGACTGTACATTTTTATTTTGCTGTAACGAAAAAGAGACGCGAATTGTCGAGAAATTCTTTATATTCGACGTAAATGGATGAAAGGTGGAAATCATTTTAATATCAGTGTATACGGTGAAAGACCTCGGCTCGATCGAAGCCTTTCTTGTATTTGTAACGATCCAACTACCTGTGTATTTCAGAATGGCTTGAATGCTATGCATTTAGCGTCGAAGGATGGCCACGTTGAAATTGTTACGGAACTATTGAAAAGAGGAGCGAAAGTTGACTCGGCTACCAAGAAAGGAAACACCGCGCTTCACATAGCTTCCCTAGGTAAACTTCGTGTATTACGAATGGTGATTATCCGACTTGATGATACTTTTCGATACTTTTAACTCATGCATCGTATCCACCAATGTATACAGCGGGACAATCGGAGATAGTGAATATCTTGATACAGTATGGAGCCGCTGTTAACATACAATCCCAAAACGGTTTTACACCGTTGTACATGGCAGCCCAAGAGAATCACGACCAAGTCGTCAAATTACTTCTATCCAACGGAGCCAATCAGAGCTTGGCTACTGAGGTTTGGGTTTTTCGTTGCACGAACGTTATTATAGTGATAAAGATAAAAAAATTAATGCAATATTATATTTTAGGATGGGTTTACTCCCCTAGCGGTAGCGATGCAACAAGGACACGACAAAGTCGTGAGCGTGCTCCTTGAAAACGATTCGAAAGGAAAAGTCCGCCTACCGGCCTTGCATATCGCAGCCAAGAAGGACGACTGTAAAGCGGCGGATTTGCTATTACAGGTATCGTCCGTATGTCGCAATTATTAATCCCGTTATGTATGAATAAGCCTACGGAGTTAGGGCCTCGAGACATGCGCATGATCGATCGATGGATCGATCGATAAAAAGAAGAAGTAAATTTATGAGTCGCTAATGAGACACGTGCGTTTAGGCGCGTGTTCTCCATTAGAGCTAGATCGGACGGTTCGTTAGATGCCAACTATGAATTAGCACGATTAGCGGGCAAACGCTCGTCGATTAATACATACAATGTAATCTTGTTGTTCGTCAAATAGTCTCGCTAATTTTATCTTCCAGAACGATCACAAGCCAGATGTGACATCGAAAAGTGGTTTCACACCGCTTCACATCGCGGCTCATTATGGAAACGAGGAGATAGCGCGTTTGCTGATCAAACGCGGTGCCGATGTTAACTATCTGGCCAAGGTTTGGGAGCTTTCGCGTGAAATCCTCGCGCGATACGTAGCAGTAGCCTCGTACACGTGTGACGATCGCGAGCCGACGTTTGCGTGATTGTACAAAATAATAATTTATATGCGCAGCACAACATCAGCCCGTTGCACGTCGCGGCCAAATGGGGAAAGAACAACATGGTGAAAATATTGTTGGAAAATTCGGCGATGATCGATGCGAAGACTCGCGACGGTCTGACGCCCCTTCATTGCGCCGCACGTTCCGGCCACGAGGAAGTCGTATCGACGCTTCTCGACCACGAGGCACCGATCAGCGCACGCACCAAAGTATTATTTCGTTAAATTCTCACCGATTCGGGCTCCAAACTAAAATTCGTTTATATTTATGTTTATCAGAATGGATTAGCGCCGTTGCACATGGCGTCTCAAGGGGATCACGTCGATGCCGCGAGGGTCTTGTTGTATCATCGTGCACCGGTTGACGAAGTGACCATCGATTATTTAACGTCTCTTCACGTCGCTGCACATTGCGGACACGTCAGAGTCGCGAAGCTGTTGCTCGACAGAAAAGCCGACCCAAATGCTCGTGCCCTTAATGGCTTCACACCGCTTCATATCGCCTGCAAGAAGAACCGCATTAAAGTTGTCGAGCTTTTGCTCAAGCATGGGGCCTCCATTGAATCGACTACCGAGGTAATTGTGCCGTGTTCTCTCGATCCTCCTTTACCCGTACTCGAATACTTCATTTTTGTAAAATATTTTTTATACCTTTTAACCATTAACAATTCATCAAATTGCACGTCGCGTTTAATCCTATCTCGATTAAGATACGCTACGTATACGCGCTCGAAACTTACGTACCTGCAACCTCTTGTACGGACGAGCTAATCGCGTCTATATCGCGCGCATCAATTCCCATTGCCGATATCCGCATAAATGCATTATCCCGGATAATTCCATAATTTGCGTATCGTTATTTTTATTCGGTTTTTATAACCATATACGTACAGCATGTAACGAGTTTGCTTGGATGACTGGTTAACGGCTCCGTGCGGTAACGATAATATCGTTTCTTTATTTTTCCATTTTTTTCTTTCTTCCCTCCACCCGACTTTTTCCCGATTTTTTTCCGTTTAAAATTTTACGGAAGCGAATTTCGTATTTTAATAGAAAACGAACGATGTTTGATGTATTTTACAGTCCGGACTGACCCCATTGCACGTGGCCAGTTTTATGGGATGTATGAACATTGTCATATTCCTACTGCAGCACGAAGCCAATCCTGACGTGCCAACCGTAAGGGGTGAAACTCCTTTGCATCTAGCTGCTAGGGCTAATCAAACTGATATTATTCGAATATTGTTAAGAAATGGAGCCAAAGTCGATGCTCGAGCGAGGGTAAGTACACCCGCTGATCTTCTCCCACACACGCAACCACGCCAACACAAAAACTATAGTTTCTTCTTTACGGAACGTGACGCTTCTTCCGGGATATAGCTTCGAATCCTTAATTCCAAGTCGAAATAAATTGAGAATGCAGATATAAGATTTAATTTACCAGTCGAATGCATGAACCATTAACCAGTCTGTGATGCTCCGTTGCAGAAAATTCAAGTTCTCAAAATTCAAAACCCAAATCCCTCTCCCCTCAGCCCGCTCTCCTCTATCATCGGCGCTGAAAAAGCTTTTGCTTCGATGACAGTAGCCGTTAATGAATCGGTCGCATAAGAATCATTAATAGGAAAAAGAAAAAGACGCGACGTGGAAGAATTTGCTTAGTAGTGGATCTACGCATTATTTTTTAGGAGGAGCAAACGCCGTTGCACATTGCATCGCGTTTGGGCAACGTCGACATCGTCATGTTGCTGTTGCAACACGGAGCGGCGGTCGACACGACAACGAAGGATATGTACACAGCTCTCCACATCGCAGCTAAGGAGGGCCAGGAGGAGGTAACGTACAAAGAGATCACCAGAATAGCCGACTACATCAACTCTCAAAATACGATATATTTATTTTGGACCCGACATCGAGAGTACTTGATATGATTGTCGCTTCATTTGTATCCCGATAGGATCGATCCTTCGTACGTTATCGTTTCGATTCGCTTTATCGTTTCTTGTTATTATTATTATTATTATTCTTGTTTTTATGTACAATTCTTATTATTTTATAGCCCGTTAATAAACTCGTTGTCTCCATTCGTGTTGTTGGCCACGTTTACGTTTACCATTTATCGTTTATCGTTTATCGTTTACATTTACGTTATTTATGTATTTTCTTTTCGCTGTGATTGTTTTTTTGGGTGTGCGCGAATGTACGTAGAGAGCAGCTGGTTGATGCTCCAGGTAAGCTGTATCATTTGTTTAATTATTTTCTGTTCTTATTAAATCCCGCTTATAATTTGGGGCCTCGAATTCTGTTTATGGGACTAAACGAGTGTTATCGGAATTGCAATGATCGATCATCTTGTAATTTTGAACGAATAAGAAAAACGTTTGTTTGGCCATTCAGGTAGCGGCGATTCTCGTGGAAAATCACGCCTCTGTCAAAGCCGCGACGAAAAATGGGTTTACACCATTGCACATTGCGGCGAAATATGGCAATATGAACGTGGCCAAAATACTTTTGCAAAAGGACAGCAAACTCGATGCCCAAGGAAAGAACAACATAACGCCGTTGCATCTTGCTTGTCATTACGATCATTCGAACGTCGCCAATATGATATTGGAGAAAGGAGCATCGCCCCATCTCGCTTCGCAAAACGGCCATACGCCTCTGCACATTTCCGCGCGTAAGAATCAGGCAAGCGAACCAAATGTTTTATGCACGAAACGCCTCTTTCATGAAGTATGTGAAAAACTCTCGGTACTATTTTCTGAATTTGGATACAGATGGACATAGCATCTACGTTGCTTGAACACGGTGCCGATCCAAATGTTCAATCCAAGGCTGGCTTCACACCGTTACAGCTGAGCGCTCAAAAAGGACATTATGATATGACCAATTTATTGATCGAGCACGGAGCTGATCCGAATCACAAGGCGAAGGTACGAAAATTAATAATAGGAGCATCGTTACATGATCTTGTGAAAATCTTTGCACTTGTCTTGATTCCCTGTGGGGTCGAGATCGGTCGAAGAATCGAACGAGTGCGATCTTGTCTCCAAGTGAAAACAAATAGACGCGTTGGTTGTACTACCTACCATTCTTCTCGCTCATTGTTTCTCCTTCCGTTTTTCAACAGAATGGTCTGACCGCTTTGCATCTTTGCGCTCAAGAGGACTTCATACGCGTCGCATCGATCTTAGTTAAGAATGGCGCGAATGTCGAGAGCGAAACGGAAACTGGATACCGACCGATTCACGTTGCCGCTCACTTCGGCAATTTGTCGATGATACGTTTCTTGCTTAAGCACAATGCTCAAATTGACGTGAGAACTAATCAGAATTATACCCCGCTGCATCAAGCTGCACAACAGGGACACGCCCATATAGTATCCGCGCTGTTGGAGGGACAAGCCTCTCACAACGCTCGAACGACCGTGAGTTATCTTTCCTTCGATTTTTTTCTTCTTTATATCGTCTCCTACTTCTTCTCCAAGAATCAACCAAACGAGTTTCAAATTAATTTCATTTCGTTTAAAACAGGACGGTTTAACCGCGTTGAACGTAGCTCAAAAATTAGGATACATATCCGTTATGGAAGTTTTGAAGGGATTGTCGTACGACACTCTCACTCCGGACAACAGAACTTGGGAAGAAAAGTACAAAGTAATCGCACCCGAGAGTCTCCAAGAGACGAGTTTCATGTCCGATTCGGATGACGAAGGAGGTAATTGTTATGCTCGACGAGCAACACTCGTCGAGAAGGAGAATGGTGAATGTGTGAATTTTAAGTAAATGTGAAATAATGACGCTATGTAATCGATAGGTTCAGATGGGTTGATAAACGAACAACCGTATCGATATCTCACTGCGGATCTGATGAAGAGTCTGCGCGACGATTCGTTGCCCATCGACGTCACCAGGGATGATCCCATACAGCGACAAGGTAATACGCAACCAAGAAATTCATAGAGGTAGACGATGACGTATCTCCGACGCAAATTCTCGAATGGACGTAAAAACTCTTATAATTTTATCTCTATACAGTTTCCAAAGAGGAGAAGCAAGAATTCGTTCAAAGCAACAATTATTGTCTCGGTGAGAATTTTGAGACGAATGATAGCGCGAGCTTGGCGTGAGTATTAAATACAATTAAATTTATAAAAATTGCGACGATACGATCGAACATGGCGTACAGTGTGAAATTTAATTTTTTTCAGAAGACTTCACTTTAGATCGTGAGTATAAAGTCGTTAAAAACGAACTAATAATTCAGGATTATTTTGACGGGGAGGAGAGCGAAGGATAAACTCGGGAATGAAAATATTGCAGATTTTTAGTGAGTTTCTTGGTCGACGCGCGCGGTGGTGCTATGAAAGGCTGCAGGCACAGTGGCATACGACTCATCGTTCCGCCCCGACGAGCGACCATGCCTATACGAGTCACGTGTAGATTAATAAAACCGAGCAAAGTTGCGAATCCACCGTCGCTGATGGAGGGCGAGGCTCTAGCGACCCGCGTCATAGAGATGGGACCGGTTGGCGCCAGCTTTTTGGGGTCCTTATCCTTTCGCGTTCTACCAACGCTTGATCCGACAGCTTACCGTTTTTTATTCTTTCATAAGAGTTTACAAAGCTTTTTCTAACGCGTGATCCACTTTCAGGCCCGTTCTAATCGACGTGCCGCATTTTGCCTCCGTGCAAGGTAAGGAAAGAGAAATAATCATTCTCCGCAGTGAAAATGGAGAAACGTGGAAGGAGCACGATAATTCTTCCGATAACGACGACACTCTCTTCAATACTCCACACGGTAATGTAAACGTTACATTCGTCCTTTTATAATATTCAGCTACTACGTCGAGGCTTTCTATGTTTGCGTTCGCACCCCTCCCTCTTTCCCACTCATTTCACCCGTTTTCCTTATTTCAGATACTCAAATGAGCGCCTCCCACTCCGGAAGGATAACGCGAATATTGACAACGGAATTCCCACAATATTTCGCTATCGTAACGAGAATCAAGCAAGAGGTGCACGTGATCGGTGCGGATGGAGGAATTCTCATATCGAGCGTGGCGAACCACGTGCAAGCCGTGTTTCCACCGGGCGCTCTGACGAAGAAAATCAAAGTTGGCTTACAGGTATAAGTTTAACGAACTCGACGCTTGGGCGCGCCTATCTCGCTCATACCAGGAATCGTTTTTTTATTTTTCCATTCGATTTTCCTCAGGCTCACGTTATACCCGCTGAACTGACGGCAAAGCTTCTCGGCAATTGCGTCGCCGTATCGCCCGTCATTACGATCGAACCGAGACGTCGAAAGTTTCACAAACCGATAACTCTGACGATCCCTGTGCCGCAAGCTGCGAATAAGGGGATGATCAATCATTACGGTGGTGAAACTCCAACTTTGCGTTTATTATGCAGCATCGCCGGTAATTTTATGTTCTATTCCCATCCTAAGATTATCATTTCTTGCTCGTTGACTGGATTTTTTTCCTATTGTTCCAAATTTCCCGACTTTTCTGCCAGGAGGCACGAGCGAGGCACAGTGGGAGGATGTTACGGGCTCGACGCCTCTCACCTTCATGAACGATCGGGTCTCCTTCACCACGACAGTTTCCGCAAGATTTTGGCTCATGGATTATAGAAATATCAGCGACGTGCCCAAAATGGCTACGGAATTGTACAAAGAGTCTCTCTTTGTGCCGTTCATCACAAAGTTAGTCTTTCGGTCAGATCCATCCCCTCGTCATGTGAATATCCTTTTTTAAAATTCGTTCTCACGATTCATCAACAAACTTTCATGATTTTCAGCTTTGTTATTTATACGAAGAGGATGGACATGTTGGAGGCAACGTTACGCGTTCTTTGCATGACGGACGGCAAGGAGGGGCTTCACACGCTCGAAAGACAAGAGGAATTCCTTGAAATCGTCAAGAGTCGCGACGTCGAGGTAAGTCTCGACGAGTATACTAGGACAGCTCTCTAGCTTAGAGAATTAAGCTCGATCTCATTTTTTGTCCGATCGTTTTATCATGGATTATTCCTCGGCAGGCACTGGACGGCAAAGATCTTTATATCGAGTTCAGCGGAAATTTGGTCCCGGTGACGAAATCCGGGGTTCAATTAAAGTTCACCTTCAAAGCTTTTCGACAGAACAGACTCTCGTTTCACGTCAAGGTTCGCGATCCTCTTCTCGATCCCGTGGCCCGTATGATGTTTATGAGAGATCCGAAGGTTGCCAAGGGCGAACCGTCTCAGCAACCGGTCTGCGTTCTCAACATCGTTCTGCCCGACACCATTACGAGCGAAACCGACAAAAAGCCCAAGGGTGAGCTCGAAAATTCCGACGATGAAACGACGTCATACAAAATTCTAGTTGCAAATATTGGCTCTTTGTCTCTGGCAGAATACGAAGATTCCAACATCATTGGAGGACAGGTCGATCGTTACAAGAGCGCGTATACGAAGAAGGCAGAGGAGGAGGAGGAAAAAGGGGAAAAGGGCGATAGACCGAAACCTTCGTCACCGTCGGAATCCAAATTCATTACCGATATTTTACAAAAAGAGCAGACAGGTACGTTGATAAACCATCTCAAATTCTTTGTATAATTTAGTCGAAAAATTCCCAAATCGCAAGGTGCAAAATGAAAGCTTCGTCGGAATTTAACGGAAAGGTGAAAAAAAACGAACAAAAAAACCAACGAGAAATCTTGCCTCATTCTCGTGTACGGTGAACCGACGGTGAGACACACTTTGACGAGGAGGAAGAAGAAAAGTGGCTAAATATTAGGTCGTCGATTTTAAGGGGACATGGCGAGTGCTATTTCCATTCGAGGGCAATAGGCACGATCCAATTATGCAGATCAAGTGTGGCTTCTTTAATTCGATTATGGATAACAGCATCGACAAATTCTCACAGGGTCGTGAGATTCTCGTTAGTCCGAGGCAAACCTCAGTTCGTTCAACGTGATACCTTCCGTTCGACAAAAACGACCACTAATCGAAAAACTTTCGCAACGCCATATACATCGATTATATATAATACAAATAGAAAAAGTTGGAGGGCGAGTGAAGATCGATTTTATATTTTCGTAAAAAAAAAAACGAGGGCCTTGCTGGCGTAAAGATTATCATTTGTTTTCACCCTTAAACTTGGAGCTCATCACGATACAAAGAAGAGGAGAGAGAGATTCTAAACTATAAGATCGATGACGGAGCAAGGAAATCTGATCGACATGGCTGATAATGGGGAAAAATTAGATACGGTGAAGAAAATCAACTGTCAAATCGGGGCAGGTTCGGACGAGGGAACGAAACACGAGAACGGGGAGAGCCCGGCGAGAACGCGAAACGAGAATGCACCGGGTGCCAAGACGAGGCGCAAATCGCGCTCGACGCGACGACGCTTGAACGCGATGATGAACAACACGTCGTTGCACTTTTCCGATACGGATTCCGAGGGTGAGCTGACGCTTATAAATTCGCAAGTGCGGAACGCAAGTCCGAGCAAGTGCACCCGTAAGCCTAATTCGCAAAATCCGACGATCTCGGTGACGACCGAGGGCGGCGAGGTGAAAAAATGCGACGATCTTCAGTGGCAATTCGGCGAGATGCCATCGCACTCGAGACGCAGCAGTTTTGCCGACAATTTGACGGACGTCGATGAGATTTATACGAGCGATCCGGAGATCGATGGCGCGAACAAGGCCTCCACCGATCAGAAGACTCTTGGCGTGATCGAGGCGTCGTGTCAGGCCGAGACCGATTACGAAGATTTGTCGAACGACGAGGGCGACGAGCCATCGCCGATCTACGTTCCAGCGAGGTCGGACATCCTTTACGACTTTACCGGTGGCACGGTCACGACCAAAGAGGGTGACGGACCATTCTCGATCGAGGTACGAAATCAAATGTCGTTCGATCACGGCGGGGACGAGGCGGAATTCGCCCCGGACGCCCCGGAGATCGTCGTAATGCCTACCACCGATAGCGAGGATATCGACGCCTCGGACGAGGACGACGAGCAGGAGGGCGCCTGCGGACAACGGGAGATGCTCGACGATTTCGATCTTCTCGCCGCTTCCCAGATCGTCATGAAAAATATCAATAAGATGGAAAATTCTTTGAGCACCAGGGACGTACCGGACAACGACATCAGCGAGGTTCATACCGACGTCGAGGATATCGAATAACGAACGTTACCGCGATTACAGAAAATCACCTTGGTCTAGAGCATCAGCTCGTCTCACCGTCGATACTGATCGATATAATCTTTTCGAGCTTTCGTTTTGCACGCTGCGAGACTCCGAATTACAATAATTACCACTTACCCAGCAATTTGTCGATCCGACACGAGAGGAATAATCGAGTCGCGTTTTTCTTTTCTCGCATTGATCGCGTTCGAATGGCTCGCGTCGTCTCGCACGCACGCAAGCATGCACGCACGCACGCACGCACGCAACATATTCGCGCGTCTCGATGTGTTCGTTGTTGAATATTTTTTCAAATAAAATAAGGAAAACTGTGCCTGCCGGTCTCTCTTTGTCCGTTTGGTCGACTCGGGTCTGATTATGGTGTGCCTCGTTTCCGTCTCTCTTGCGAATAAGTATTCGATTTCATAACGCTCATTCGTCATCAATTTTCAATCGACATTCTCAGAAGTTTCCTCTCATTTTGTTCTTTTTGGACGAGTGGAGATTTATGAAACTTTCTTGATATTACTTGCAGACAGAAATGCCGTCCTCAACATTGTCATAGACAACCAAATGGGATATTGATCGATAAAGAAACGGAAATTAATTAAATAATTGACATAATACGTCCACACGTTCTACATTATAAATATCTATCAATTAAATACAGTTTATCGCGGGCAACGAGCTGGGAGAATGTTTTTTGGTCTTAACCACGCTTAGAACGCCAATTGTTGTGTACAAATCAAAAGATTATCGTTATATTTAAATCATAAATATATATATATATATATATATATACGTAAATATATATAAATACACGCGTATTATATGTGTTTATCGAGATTGTGTTAATTCTAATTGACGTGTGCTATATATTTTATTGACGTTGAAACATTGATTGCGAGGCTAACGGAAGAAATAACGAACGAACGAAAGAACGAAAGAAAGAAAGAAATATATTAATTGTAACTAAAATGTATAACTTACATTGCGTCTTAATAAAAAATAATATGAGCATAATTCTTGGTTGTTCTAGATGCCGCTACTATCCACGAATCCTTTGCACAAAAAGCGGCTTCTCCCCTAGAATCTGTAGATGCTAGTTATCCCAGTAACGTAAGCGTCCAAGAAGATCCGGAGTCGCCGACGATCGAGAAACAAACGTACACGGAGAAACGTAAATTCTGGGAGGACATTACGAGAAAGCGAGAAGATTATCAACGCTCCGAGTCCGAGGTGTCGAGAACTTCTCAATTAACGGTCAATGAGAGCGATAGCGAATGTTGCATACAGAACATCGTTTCGGAGGAGGAAACGGCCGAGGTTGTCCCGGAAAGATCCGAGACGATGGAGGATTTGAATATTCCCGATATATCGGAATGTTCGGTCGCCGAGAAGGCTCATTATTTCGAGGAACAGATACAGAAAGAATCCTCGACCTCCAGGCCTACCTCCAAGCTCATTACTCAAGATTCCATCAAGGACCAACTCGCGAAATTACCGATCAAAATTTCGGACGAGCTCTCCTCCGAAAAGGAGAAAAAGCCGGAGGAAAAGGACGAGTTACCGACCGATTCCAAGTTTGAGAAGCAGGATTCGAATTTGAAGGAATCACGAAAGGATGAAACGATCGTTCCTATCGGGGACAAGGTGGTGAAAAAAATGGTCACCATCGAAACGACCGTTCCAAAAGTTTTCGATCACGTTGATACGAAAACCATTACCGATATTCGAATCGAGCGAAAGATCGAGGAGATCGTGGTGGTGGAAAAAATGAAAGATTTGCCGAAGCAATTCGAGATGGATCTTCCGGAAGGTCGACCGAGAGATCTGCAGAAGAAATTCATGAAAGACGTTGAGGCGAGAGAGGCACAGTTTTTGGAGGACGATAAGCCAGAAACGACGATCGAGGAAGATACGTCGGTGGTCGTAGAGAAGGAATCCGTTTCGGAGGAGGTCAAGACGAAGAGTCTGGAAAAAACGAAAATTCCGTCGAAAATACCGGAGATGAAAAAATTGACAAAGGCTCCGACGGACTTGGACATCAGTGGGAAGATATGCACCGAGCAGTTTCTGCATCATGAGGCCGAATTTAGCCACAAGGAATTGCAAAGTACTACGGTCCTTGAAGAACAATTGCAAGCGGAAAAGAGACGCGTCGTTAGCATCGAGAAGGACGAGTCGCCGACGCCGCCACCGCCTTCGATGATACCGCGAAAAATCAAGCCGGAAGTATCTACGAAATCGGAACCGAAGAAAGTGCCTTTCGACGAAACTGAGGTGAAGAAGCAAGAGGAAGATTCGACGGTGGAGAAATCGCGCGGTAGCCCCGTTGAGGAGAAGTTCGTCGAAGAGGAGATTGTCGGTGAGGACAAAGAATCTACGAGTCCGTCCGAGAAGGTAACCCTGAAGCTGCAAGAGGAATCGAAACAGGCGAAGAAAGAGTCGCGCATACCGATCTCGGCTGTAAAGGTCACCGACAGAAAACCGAAGGATTCGGATAAATCACCCAGCTCGACAACGAGCGACGAGCCACCTTCCCCGAAGGAAATTCTCGAGGTGACCTCGCCAAGAAAAGAATTCGAATCTCGTATTCCAAAACGTAGCGCATTACCATTGAGAGTTTCGGAAACGGTTACGGAGACCGTGACGACCGAGAGACTCTCGTCGCAGCATTATCAGAAGCATACGAGCGAGACAATGACAAAAACATTCAGCAAAACTTTTGTCGGCCAGCCGAGGGAGTTTACCGATTTTTTCGACGATGCCGAGATAAAGATCGAGCAGGACACGTCGGTTGTAACGACGAAGGTAGATCACGCGGCGTCTACGGAAACGAAAGAATCCACGAGGTCGGACGCCGCGGGGAAAGCTCCGGAGAAATCTTTCAAACACGAAGAGAGCGAGCACAGGCTCGAGGAGACATTGAAAGAGTCGATATTGACGATGGCAACGCCGCAGGAAATAATGCAGGACAGGCAGTCGGAATTGGAGAAATTCGATGCGTCGGGAGTTGAGGAAATTTCCATGATTCTCAAGGACGGCAAAGAGATCGTCGACGCTAGTGCATCGCAAATTAATAAATTGGAGAAAGACGAGCAGCGGATCCGGTCACTGGAGGTAGACGAGGGCACGTTTGTCGAAGCTATCGATGCGAGTAGTATCAAAGAACGGAAGGTCGATGCCGAGCTGAAGATCGAGAGGGAGAGCACGGGTAGCGACGACGTGGTCGAGCCAATCAATTTGGAGGACGAGATAAAGAGGGCCGTTGTCACGGAGAGTGAATTCGAGGAGAGTGTAATTACCGAGGCAAGGATCGTTCGTTCTTCGGATATGGAACCACGGGAATTTCCATCGAAGCCAGAAGAAACGGGTGATACGGGCGAGGAGAAAAGAACCGAGAGATCGATGGTCCCGCAAACGCCGGAGGAACATCAGGAGCAAATGATGAAAGAGCTCGAGGCTCGTAACATTGCCGAGACGATAATCGAATCGATACAGACAGAAATCGCGAAGAGATCGGCCAGTCTGGAGGGTATCAAACAATTAGACACGTCGGACAGCGACAGCAAGGAGTACTCGGAAAGTATGATAGACGCGAATGCGCGCGACTCGGAATTTATTTACGATCGCACGCCCGACGCTCTTGCGAACAAGTTAGACGATATAATGATTACGAGAAAATCATCGAGGAGTCACTCGCAGGTGATGGATGAGAGTGACGCGTTACCCGAGCGTCTGAGAGCGATCGTCGTCTCGCACGACGAGAATCTCGAGAAAATATCGAATCGAGGCAGTATGAGTATTAGCGAGGATCTGACCAAGGACGAGGAGTCAACGCCACATGACAAGGAGGGCAGCTTTCCATCGTCCTCGTCGCATCCGAAATTGCTAGATCGCGACATGACGATAAGTCCGAGTAGCATATCGGATCAAATGGATTTGGAACTGTCGCTAGGCTCGGAGAAATCGGCGAGCATCGAATCGGCGAAGCAGGAAATTGATAAAATATCGTTGCCTCGCGGCAAAGACGAAAAATCGTTGAACGGCTCACTCGCGAGTCGAGATATCCCGCTGGAGGTGGATTATCGTTCGCGACAAGACTCGATAGACGTACCGTCATTGGAGATCGACGAGTCTCGGAGTTTTAGCAAACAGGAAGTGCGACGAGGGAGCGACAAGGAAGCGCTTGAAGTTTCCTCGATTCACGAGAGTCCGGCCTTCGATTCGCTGGAAAAAATTTATCACGAACGTGATATTACTATTAGTCCGAGCACGGTGTCGGAGGACACCAACGTAGATTTTTCGCTGGTGCAAGATCAGGTTGGAAGAACGATCGACGCGATGGGTGGAAAGGCCAAATCCCTCGCTAATCTAGTCGTAAGAAGTTTGGAGGGCGAGGAGATCGAGAGTCCGCTCGTTATTTCGCCGAGGCTCAGGCTCAAGGAGCTCGAGATAAAACCCGTTAATTGGATGATCGGTGATGAGAAGATCGAAGTTTCCGAAACTCTTCAGCCGTCTCAAGCGTTCGACAAGGAACTCGAGGAATATCAGATGAATTTAATGAAGCAGCAGAGTCTGGCGTCGTCTCGGGGCGAATCGTTCGAGTTCGAGCAGGAATCCGGCACTCGATCGTCCGAGGACATTAGCGCCATTGATTCCGTCAAGGAAACCGTGGTCGAAAAGGATTCCGTGCCGGAAGTCGCCGTTACTACTACGACCACCAAACCATCCAAATTCACGGTTGTCCCGGTCAGCGAGAGAGACATCGAGAGCGAATTGGTGGAGAACAGGTTGGACATAAGTTGTCAGGAACTGGTAGATACTCTGCAGAGGGAGTACGAGGCTAAGACTCCTACCGAGGATCGCCAAGAATCTCAGTATCCTTTTGACACGGAGGCCGAGACCGAAGCGAAAAAGGTGGAAAAAACCGGGAGAAAAAGTCCCGATTTTTCTGTTCACACGGAACCTCTTCTCGATGATTCCGCAGCTAAGGACATCGGGCTCGCGACTACTGGAGATTTGACGATACAAGTGCCAACGTTTCCGGTGGGGGCCGTTTCCTCCGAGCAGGAAGTCGTCGATGCTGCGCCGGAAATGCCGGTAACGATCGACGAAGCTACGAAAGACTCCAAGCAGCCGGAGGTCGAAGTTACTTCGGCGGTGTGCGAGGAGGAAGCACAAATCGCGGTCGTCCGGAAAACAACGGAAGAAGTTGTTAAGAGTGACGTAACCTTGAAGGGTTTGAAACAAACTTCGCCCAGCAAAAGTACGAAACACAACGATGCGAGCGTGTTCGATAAGAGTCCGGGAGTTCAAACAACCGAGACTAAAATGAAGAAGGAAGATTTGCCGAGTGTCGATCTGAGCGCTCGTTACGCCATAACGGTTCTCGGTCAAGCAGTGAAGAAAGAAATCGCCGAGGTCAAGGAGTCCTTGGAAGCGGCCAAACAGGATCTCATAGAAGAATTGAGCGAGAATAGCGAGACGGTATTTCAGATCAAGGATTCCCCCTCGGAATTTCAATTCAAGCTAGAACCGGAAACGATTCCGAACGACTTGCCGTTCTTATACAAAGCGCCTTCTTCGATGGAGCAGCCCTCGGAGTCGGTGATCAAGGCCGAGGAACCTCCCGTAACAAAATCAAAAGAACGGGAGGACTCACTGGATGGTAAAGTCGCATCTTTGCAGAGTGAGATCGAAGCAACGTCGATCGAGAGATCGGTAGAGATCGGCAAGGAAAATGATAAGGTTGACGAGGAAAAGTCCGTAGTCGTATCCAGCGATGACTCGTGTTCGAAAACGAACATCGTCACATTGGTACAGACCGAAATAACCATAGGAGAAACGAAAAGGGTGGCAACTGGGGAAATTATGAGCGACGACGCGACTGCCGAGGACACGAGTTCTCAGCCGACACCGATGCCAGCGAGCAGATCGAGTTCCGACGTTGACAACAATAAAGAGGAAGGGCCTATGCTCCTGTTGCCACAAGCAGCCCCGAGGAGGCGACCGAAGCCAGCGAGAGCCTCGAGAAAGGTCACTTCGGAAAGTGACGCAGGCTCGAGTTCGGGCGACAGTAGCAATTATCAATCCTGCGACTACGAGATCGGCAGTGGAAGTAGACCGAGCTCGTCGGACATCGAGGCTTTGCAATCGACGCTTCCCTCCGCTACGCTCTCCGAGTACGAGACCGCGCTCATGTCGATCGAGCATTCCACCTCAAGGCCAACTTCGCAGGATTATCAGAGCGCCGTGAGTACTCTGAGCTCCCGCGAATCCATGAAATCGTTGAATTCACTGAGTTCCGGGCATCTTGGTAGTATCGACAGTACGGGCGAACTTTCAGAGACTCTCGTCGCCTCGGAAGCCGAGGACGAGCAAGACGAGGATAAGAATCGGATAGACGAACCTTTTGACGACGATCAGCTCGCGAAAGCGTCCGATTCTTCCGGTAGCGAGATACAGATGGAGGACGCTTACGATAAAACCGATGACGATCTACCGTGCCGAATGAAACGTTCGTACGAAATGATTTTTCAGCAAACTATCGACGAACCGGTCGCCGACGAGGATGCCGGCCTCGAGGAGGATCTCGGTCCGGACGAGGAGACGAGATTCGACGAGTGCACGACGGAGCAGTTGCCGAGTGATACGGTGGCCGAGGACGAGGAGGCCTTTAAGTCCGATTCGATATTCATGAGTACCGATTTAACGAGCGAGGCTTACGACAAGAGTCTTTCCTCGATCGAGTCCAAAACGGACGTGCCCGAAGCGGTCGTCGAGGCTCGGGCGAGTCTCGATATTCACGACGAGGAGGTGCTTGAGGAGGAGGAAGAGGAGGAGAAGGAGGAGGTGTTGGTGGAGGCGCAGGAGGAGCAGGAGGACCAGAAGGAGCAGAAGGAGCAGGATGAGACGGAGGTGGAGATGGGGGCAAAGCCGGAGTCGGAGGAGGAAGAAGAAGATCTGTCCGAAAGGAGCATTGAGATGAGGAACACGAAAGTGCTGCAGGCTGCTATGGGGATGCTCCTCCATCAAGCTAGCACGACCTCATCGACCTCCGGGGCAATGTCCTTCGAGACGGTGATCGAGAAAGATCAGAAGCAGCTCGATCGTCACTCGCCGGACAGCGACTCGTTCGAGCTCGTTGACAAACCCGACATAATCGATGATTTCGTGGTGATAGAGGAAGTCGGTCGCGAAGCGGAGGAATACGACTCCGAGGGTAAAAGCATAAGCATCGGCGCGACCTCGTACGCGAGCGTCAAGAAATACGATAGGGAATTGGAGAATATGTTAACGGCCGAAAACAAGGAGGACCCTCAGGTGTCGACGAGTCAAGCTCTTGCGAGAAACACCGAGTTGTTTGATTTCGAGGCGGAGGAGAGTCCACCGCAGGCTTCGAACGCCGACGAGCAGTACTCGGGCTCGCTCTCCGACGAGGAAAATTACGAGGGTAGCAAGAAATGGATCGAGATGCAATTCGCGGCCGAACAACGGGCCTACGATCTCGATTACGATCGCGGCAGATTGGAGGACATTAAGGAGGAGGAGATTACGGATTTCGAGGCAGGTAGCAGTCGATTCGGAAGTCTAGGAAGCCACAAGGGCTCGATCGGTAGTGTCGGTAGTATGCGAGGAAGTTACGGAAGTACTACCGATTACGACGTTCTCATGGGTAAAAAAACATTCTCCCTGAAGCCCGCCGAGCATGACAACATATCGCTTAGCTCCTTGCAAGAGTTCGAGTCCCTCGAGAGCGCCGTTGCGATGGAAAATGCAAAAAGGTTGCAATGCGGTTCCCAGGACTCGGTAAACAATGGTAGCTTGCCGCGCCGTTACATCACCAGTCGTTCGGGACACGGTGACGACGTATCGTTGTCCTCGCTCAAGGACTTCGAGGGTCTTGAGAAGGCTTGCCGCGAGGCTCATATGATCGAGTTGCGGGCGAGGGAGGAGGAAGATCTATTGGATCACGAGAGTCCGGAGAATCGTTACCGACTCGAGAATTTGCCGAGACCGAAGCCTCCTCCCACCGAACCGGTCAGTACCGCCGGTTCGTTCAATCCCAGCACCTCCGGTTCGGACGATTACGAGAAGAGAATAATGGAGATCGATGAGATAATACGAATAGCTCAAGCAAACGTTGAGAAATTCGATAGGCAGGACGACACGACGGAGGACATATCGCAGATCGAAATTACCGCCGACGCGGACAAGATCGAGACAACCGTCGGACCGCCGATTCCTCTTTCCGGTGGTTTAGGAGGCGGTGACGAAGCCGAGGATTATCATCACGAAGCCGTCAGAGGTGAGACCAACCTCATGGAAACTAGTACGGATTCCCTCGAGCTCGAGGAAAATGTCGACAAGAGGTACAATCCGCTTTGTCGAAGCTCCGATTCCTTGGAAATGAAGACGACCATCGATTTTCCCTCCCTGAGCTCCGACTCGTTGAACAACGTGAGAGATTTTCGCGAAGCTCCGGCCGACGTGACGACCGATCAATTCAACAGTGGTAGACGAATATCGTCGGATTCGTTGGAAATGCCCCTCGTCGACCATCACCAACAGGAACAGGATACCGTCTCTCACGACAATTGCACCGAGACTCGCTCCGAAAATTGTCATATAAAGGGATCTTTGGATGACTCGATGGAACAGACGTGCTCGACCACCGATACCAAAATAACGAACAACGGAAAGGCCAGAGCATCCGCGACCAGCGACACGTAAAAGACACGGACCGCTCCGTTTCTCGACTAGAGATCATTTTCAAGTGCGAATATTGTGCCGAAGCGATCAATTCTTATCATTCGCGCATGATAAATTTAATGAAAGAATAAAAGAAGAATGAAAAGAAGTTATCTTCGCAGGTTTAAACGCGACAGTGATGGAATCTATGCGACTATATATGTGTGAAAAGAGCTATTAATTGTGGTGTATGTCGTGCGAGGTGGGGTGGAGAGGGGAGGGGCGGATGGAAGGGGCGGGCGGGCTTTTGTGTGCGAGGCTAATGCTTGTTTTCGACGAAACATGGACGGCGAGGGGAGATATCCGATTACGAATCACGAGGTTGCTGCTTCGTGCGTTCACGAGAAAATAGAATGTTATTACAATATTTAATATTTGCGCCTTAATTATTATTATCGTTTCGTTTTTTGTTTATCGTACGCGCGACGTTGTCAAGCGACATCGATGACGGACACCCGTAATTATATATGATATACGATACCTAATATGCTTGGAAACAAAAAATCATAAATAGTTACGAAATGGAGAATATAAAAAATTGTTGAGCAAATGAGAATTAGGCGGAATGAAAGTGGCTCGTCGGATTAAGCATTATATCCTATTCTATATACAGATATATATGTCTGTATATATATGTACATACGGACAGATATATACATATATATACATACATATAGGAATATTGGTGTGTTTAAAATAGGCAATATCATCGCAATCTTTTGCTTAATTGTTTTACACTTTTTACCAAACATTATTATGTTGCATTTGTATGTTTATATTTTAGAAAACGCGATTACTACGTTCAATTTGTATTGTAATATAATGGCGCTGTATCGAATATGAAGCGCTTTGAAAAAAAACACACACACACACACATTCCGAAACCTTTTTAGACAAACGATTAAGGACAAAGTCACTCATTTTTATCTAGCGCATCGAGAAGTCCAAGAAGCCAGAAAATCAAAACACCGGCCGAGTGTATTGTCGTTTATTTGGACATTTCCGCAATTCGATTAATTTCGGATTGATTTCAATACTTGATTTATTTTCTCGCACCTCTGGATAGTAGAGTGTAATTCGAATTGTTAAAACGATTCGTAGATTTTCCTTTGATAGTATTCTCAGGGAAGTCAAGTTATTCGATACCGCAGTCTTCGTCTACGATTCCAGCGCAGTATACATTAATTTTGTACATCTGATAATAAAAAAAGTTGATTATTATCCGAAATTGGTAGCGCTTACGAAGTGATTGAATACGTGAAAAAGAGCTCGATGGCATTCCAGCGATCCCCTCTAACCACCGCGCATTCCATTTTCCCCAATAAAATGTCAGTGAAAAAAAGTAATTTTCGATCGATCGATCTGTATTTAGCGACAATGTTACGTTGTCTCTCGAGCTCCGTCATCCCTTTGAACGACGAGTGACGGCCTCGATGATTCACGTACGCTGGCGAAACTGTACGGGGATAAAAAGTGGGGAATACGCCCTAAAATATTTATACTTATTTACTCGATAAAGATAATTTATTAATAAATAATATAATATAACAATTTGATCGTAACACTCGTGCCATCTATAACGGTGTTTTTTAAAAAATTATTTCTTAACTTGGACGATTTCACGTTTTAAACATGTTCGGTGTTTGGCCGCACTGGTGCTAGGGGTGGGAGAGGAGGGTATTTGTAAAAAGATTGCGAAATAAGCGCACGTCAGTCCGATGAGCATCAAAAGTGAAAACCGAGCGTTTCCTCGGTACTTGATAAATGTTCCGACGATGGTAGACGGATTAAAGTTACTTATCGAATATAGTGTGTGAGCGCGAAAGCAGCGAGAGGCGCATTACATGCTCATCGAATTGTGAAGGCATTTTCTGGGCGGGGGAAATGTCTATCGTACGATTGCTCAAAGCTTAATATTTAATTTAATCTTTCGTAATAAATACACGGTCCACAAGCACCACGAACACACGTAAGCGTAATAAATCGTCTGATTCGATAAACTCGATTGACCGATATCAGTCTCGAGCTCGAAGACGGTAAGATTGACGGTGCATCGTACGATTTCGACGATATACGCGTATTCGTACTCGTCGAAGAGGAGACCGATCGCGGTCAGGGTGAACACATTATTGAGGACGATCGAACCGCTCGTGAAAAAATTCAGTTCCTGAAAAATAAAGGTGAAACAAGTTTGACAAAAGCGAGAAAGAATGAGCAAAAAGTTGTAACCAGGCGAAAGAAAGCTTCGACTCACCCGCCTCTCATCGTACAATTGTAAATGAGTATAGAAGACGATGCAAAAGTGTAAAGTAATGTACAGGCTTTGCCACGTGGGCAAATACGTTCCGTATTTGATCCTCGAAGTAACCTGATACGAGAGAAAAGAAGAGAATGATCGTGATTGAGATAGGCAACGCTTGAACCGAGGTTCTTTTTCTTTTCGAACGATTCGGTACATAGAATCGCGATTCCACTAAAACGTCCTCCCTCTCAAGTGTAACGTATAGTCGAGAAAACCGGTTTACTAATTCAATACATAATCGACATGTCGAGAACGCGTATCGCTAATACCAACGATTCGTTACACGTTCGATCGTGGTTCATTGGGAATTACGTAAATGTACGAGTAATCGCGTCGTAACGCCTCATTATTTATACATTTAAAGGTTGGAGCATGGAGCTCTTCCAAATGGTGTCAATCTCTCTGTATTACAACGATAATGCACATTTTTAGGAAAATCCGATAACGCGAGTATCGAATCGTTGGTTGCTTATGTGCGAATCGTTCGTTCTTTATGTGCGAACGATAAGAGGCTCGGATCGTAACTCACGTTAACTTTAAATTCATCGAGGCCAAGGCGCGGGGAGCCGGGAAACCAGCTAGGACCCTTCCACAATACGGCCAGTTTATCCCTCAGATTTTCTTGGCTCAAGCTTCTCTCGATCATCGCTTTTGCATAGAATATCTATAAGAAAGAATCGATTAGATGGAGTTTATGTCAGAATTCGAAGGATAGAAAATACGTACTTGCAAGTAAAGAGGGTTGAACGTTCTGGGACTAACGACCAGGCCGTATATTATTTCTTCCCGCGGCTTTTGGTCCACAAAAGTTCCAAAAATTCTGTCCCATATTATGAGCACACCACCATAATTCTTGTCCAAGCAATACAAATTGCATCCTGTTTTATAACACTCATATTAAACGATCCCCTCCGCACTGACTCATTTTCACTCGGGTTATCAAGATCTACGTCCTCGACCCTTTGAACGCGAGCTCGTATCGAGCCTTCTTATCGGCATTATTCTTTAATTTGATCGATTGTCGCAAATGGGCCAAAGGAGAATATTGTACTTGTTTTTGTGTGATTCAAGTTTGCGGGCTTCAAAGGGTCAATGAAAAATGAGCGATTGTACTCGCCATGATGAACGCGATGATGCTTGGGTGTATTGAAGACGAGTTCCAGCGGTCCGAGATCGTCGATAACGGTCGTGTGTATCCACAATTGATAGATCAAATTGAATTGATGGTGAGCGACGTAGTGAGAGGGTGGTATGAAAAATGCGAGTGGTAAATAGAAAGCCTATGAAAAAACAAACAAAGAAAAATAACGTGACAAAAGTCGTTTGAGCAGGAGATGGGCCTGTTTATCAAGATCGTTATCGACGAGCGAACGATCTCAACAACATGCCGAGTCGTAACGACTCGGGCGTATTAGAGTTGATTAAATCATTCCTTTTTGTCCCGTGTCGTTATGAGAAATATATATGTATATGTATATATGTGTCTCCAACGTGAAAACACCGTAATATCAGCGTAATACGAGTAAACACTCACGAAGCTACACCAGTGTTGCAACACGGATTGCCGCAAACCGACCACAAGATTGAATTCCTCGCTGCTGTGATGAACTTGATGGTGAGCCCACAAAAAGTGCACTTCTGTATGAACGAGGAAGACTTGTACAGAAGATATTGCGATAAGTAGTACGATCGTGTATCGAACGAACCATAATGGTATTTATCGGAAGAATCGTCGATAATACTCGGGATTGGAGAAGAAAAACGGGAAGAACGAGGAGGAGGGGAGTTACAAGAAGAAGAAAAAGGGGAGTACCGTGATTGGCCCGATGCACCCAGTAGTAACAGAAATCCACCCCGATTGCGGTGATGTACCACGTCCACAAAGAGTCCCAGGGAAGTGTCCATATTCGGTATTTCTCGTAGAGTAAGATATAACAATAATACTCGGCACCTCGGAAGAATACTCTGAAATAATAGCCAGTGGATAAAGTAGAGACTCTTTCTTGTTTGAACGATTAGCGCCAAAAGGCGTTTCGATGAAATATCGACGCCATATCTACCACCAAAGCTTACCGTCCAGATTCTTGAAATATCCAATGGGACAATGACGAAACGTGATCGTTGAGACGAAAAGAGCTCTCCTTTTTCGCATAGAGTATCACGTTTTCCAGTATTATCAGGACGAAGAAAGATAGCCAGACCTGCGTTATCAATGGAAGAGCGGTTAAATCTCGCGAGCGCTATATACGTCGCTATACGTTTGACTATGCGCGATGATATTTTAGTTAACGCTATCAATCCCAGCTGACTCGTCAGCCGCGTTACTCCGGTGCATTCGGGCTAATTATGCAAATGCGCGCTCAACTTTCCTTGCCCAAAAATAACGTAGACACAGGTTTGTTTCGTTCATTAACAACTTCGTAGAACAGACATTGTACTCGCCGGGCATAAAATACGCTTCGACGTCGCTATCTCCTTCCGTATTGTAGTATACTCGAGGACGGAGAGATAACTACCTCGATTTCGACCCCGACCGTCTATTTCTCTTTGTGTAAAATAATGATTGTTTCGTTGGCAATTCATTGATGATTATTTTCGAGCGATTATTTGCGTTTTTGTTTGTATGTTTTGTTTTGTCTGATGTAAACAATGTGAGTATACCTGCTGCTGGTAATCCGGCACCTGATGTGGAAATTCGAAAGTTGTCGCGCGAGGGTCAACGAGGTACCACAGTTTTCCGACATTTTCGAGTAAGAACAAACTCGAGAACGATGCGTAACTAGCGTCGACTTGCTTTTCGTAAGTTTCATTCATGACTGCGATTTCCTCGGGTTGACGCAGTGCGATAGGAAGCGTCGGCGTCGGCGGTGGCAGTGGCGATGGCGATGGCAGTGGCAAACGTCGTTCCTCCTATAGTATAAGCGCGTAGTAATAGGCCCGACGACGGCGGGAAGAACTCGCGCACGCGTCCCACCGCGCCTTTTATATTTATACCTATCGTCGTTTTAATAATGAAAGACCGGAGAAAAATAAGAAATAACGTACGACGAATACCGCGGCATCGACGGTATTCGGCGGGCACTCTTTTAGCTCTTGAAATGGATGCGCGCCTCGTTATATAAGTTGTACGAGAATGACCCGTGAAGAACGCGTGAGTGCCAACACGCTTCGACTCCTCCTCTATATACGCGATCTCGCGTCCCGACTTTGCGATATTGCGCCAACTCGTACTACACGGAGCTATCTCGGCGAACATTGGCGGGTATTATTTGAATGAGACAACTTTGTTTTAATATTTGCCTTATCTTACGGAACAACAAAGAAGATTCTTACGTTCTTATCCGCATAAAACAAACAACGGCCAGATTCGAGTTGTGCAAATGATTAATTAATACTCAACGGTAGTATTAAAGTAACGAGACCGATAAATACCTATATCGTTTGGTCACTATGAAAACGTTCGTACTCACACACCCGCGAGCACACCTGCTGTATAATATAATAAATACAAATCTCGGTTGATGGATATACACATATACTCTTACGCGCTTTACGTACTTATCTATGTAAAAGAGGGAAATACAGAGGTGCGTGCTAGCATGTAACGATCAAGACGGATAACTAGCCAAGTTTCATAACTCGTACTCGAAGGGAATTAATTACGTTGTACCGAGACAACGACGCGGCTACCACGCCCGTACGTATAATCCTTTTATTCGACGATTTACCTACGATACAAATTTTCATCGTTCGCTCAAGAAAAAAATAAATGATATTTAATCGAGCAAAGTTTACTCGTTATTCCGTGATTAAATCTCGTAGTAATTGGCTAACGTGCCATTCTGTCTTATAATAATTTACGAAGCGTCAATGTTTAATACAAAAACACTCGGGTGTATCGAATATTTATCGGGGTACACACAAACGCGTGATAAAATATTGACGAGCGTTTAGCCGATGAATCGATTAAACACGGTGTGCGCGTGTTCAAATAAGATATCGATGCACATGCTACCGAGGCGCGATTTGAGAAAACAAAAATAAACCAAAGAAAGAACAAATTCTCGTTTGCGATACGAGCAAAAAGGAGCTAATACCGCGACGAGATAACGGTTCTGGTCGCCACAGAGACCAGAGCTACGAGGAGATGGAACGAGCCAATTGAACTTGAAATTGCGCGAGCTCGGCACACATTTGTATTGTGACTGGGACTCGTCCAGTCGGACGCCGAGTCTTGCGACAAATAAACGCACGCTGTCCTCCTATTGCCGCACAACCTCCGCCTCTTTCATCAACGCGCTAATTTACTTTAATCGTTAAACTATAAATCTTTTCCATTTGACCGTTTCCCTATCGACGACTCTATTATTATTGTCATCATCCATGTATTCCTCTCTCGCTTAGATCGAATACAATTTTCTTTCTTCCCCCCTCGGAACTCTCCTCGACCGAAGAAAATATATTAATACTCAAAAGGTTCACCAATGATATAAATATTACCGATAGGAAAATACGTGTGAACGGCCGTGTTCCCGATAATACGAGAGCCCGACAACACTAAGCTACCATTCAACCGAGTTTATTATCTTAATGAGAGAATTTATTAATAGCAAATATCCTTTGCAAGATTTGCAAATCATTTCATCACCCTCTCGTATCCGCGAGCGATGTACGTGATTTTCTTATCTTCCAATTTTTCCTCTATTCGGTAATGGCCAAAGGACAGTTTCCGATCATCAAAAATATTAATGCACCAATTGGCGCCATTTGTGTCGTCTGCTAAATAAACGAATATCGTATCTGCATCGCGAGGAAAAAAGAAGAAACGGCGGCAAAAATAGATTCATGCGATTTTGAATCATTTCGTTTCGCGACTCTTTTGTCTTCGTACAAGAAAGAATATGTGAGTTGGTGTTGGATAGACTTAATATGATAAATCAATCTTCCCGGTGGGAAAAATACGGCGCGTGAGTAATCGTGAATGCATGTTTTTATGATTCATCCGAAGAACTAAGAACTTTGTTCGTTTCGTTTGAAATGTTAAGAGGCTTATTAATTTATACGCGATATAAGCCAGACGCCAACAAAAATCTATAATGATAACAATCAAGCCGCGTCGTTAACGTCATTTTCTGCAAGAATGTCTCGTACCGACCGAGCACTGTTTACCGAGTATAGTACGAGGCTCCACGTGCGAGTCACACAGTCAATTGAGAAAATTATATTTTCGTAATAAAACGAATGCTTTTGTGTGGTGTTTGAAATTGGTGTAGTACATAATGAAAGGTACGTTTTAGGAATGAATGCGAGATAAGTTTTGTAAGATTTGTGGCAATTTTAAGACTTCGTTACGGTATTTTGAGGTTAAGCACGTCCGCCACTGGTCTTTGGTGAAGGTTTCGAGAATATTAATGTAAACGTTGAACATCGTTTGTTTTGTAGAGAGCGTTAATTGTATAATTGTTTTAAAATAAGTTTTTAATCATAAATCGATGTCTTGGTTCTGAATATACATTGCAATTTGATGCGCAATGATTTCACTTGTTACGTTTAGCACCAAAAATGAAGACGAAGGGTCTTAAAAAAGTGTCGAAGAAACCGAAAAAGGTTGCACCAAAAGTGAAAAAGAATCTCGGCAAACTAAGCACCAGTGAATTCTTCGAACAAGATTTTGAGAACGTTGAGAGCGACGCCGAGGGTGCCGAGGCTAAAAATGAACCCACGGGTAAGTATTAAGATATAGAAAATATTTTGTATTCCGAGATACATCTGTTTTGTCATTAGTTGCAGGCAAGATCATCCAGAATGATGGCGATAATGATTCGGACAGCGATGAGAGTAACATGGATCCGACTGAACACAAGAAATCCCTCATGAAATTGAAGGAGACCGATCCTGAATTTTATAAATTTTTGAAACAAAATGACAAGAAATTGTTAGATTTTGATTTATCGGATCACGATGATAAATCCTCCGTAGATGGAGAGGATCTTAAACATACTTTAGACGACGATTTGGAGGTACAATTATGTTATTGTACTTTTTCAATTTATCGTTTAATTGGTTAATCAACCGTTATTATAAAACGATTAATTTGACAACAGGTGGCCAGTGATGAGAGCGACTATGAAGCAGAGGAAGGTCAAAAAGAGGAAAAGTCCGGTGGTCCAATAAAGGTCACATTGCAATTGCTCAAGACATGGCAAGAACAAATACAGAAAGACAAGTAATATGCAATAAACACTTTGTACAATAGAATTCAATCGAATTCAACTATCCGATACGCATCGTCG
The DNA here is from genome assembly GCA_946811545.1 of Netelia fuscicornis. Taxonomy (NCBI): domain Eukaryota; kingdom Metazoa; phylum Arthropoda; class Insecta; order Hymenoptera; family Ichneumonidae; genus Netelia; species Netelia fuscicornis. The sequence continues at coordinate 46,944,397 of OX328013.1, forward strand.
AGACCATATTATTGATTTAATGTAAATCTTTTGCACAGTTCTGCCAAATCTATCAAATGCGCCGTCGAAGCTTTTCACGCGGCTCTCCTCACGATCTCCAATCCTGATGGACCGAAAAGTCTACGATACCGAGTGGAGGGAAGTTCGGGTATGGCGATCTCTGACAATACGTTATTTTGGATAATGATATACGTTGTTTTAAATTATGCTACCATTCGATTTCAGTATTCAATGGAGTCGTCCAGCTGTGCATAATGTATCTACCCGCTGCTTTTAAGAATTTCTTAAAACTCGGCCCAGAGACTCGTTTCGAGGCCCATAAAGCCAAAAGATTCGTCAAAGTTAAGGGTGTCTTGAAGGCTTATTTGACCGATCTCATAAAGGTACGTACCGTCTCGAAATCGAAAAATAAATTTCTCGTATGCATCGTAACGATAAAGAGTAAAGTGATAATTACTTGATACGTTTCATAGATTTTGCAAAACGTCACGTCGTCCGACATTCTCACAGTCCTATTGAAACACTTACATCAAATGTTGCCCTACACACAATCCTTTTCGTCGCTCAACAAACCCCTGCTTCGAATATTGTTGAAACTTTGGTCTACCGGCGAGGAGACCGTGCGAGTCGTCGCTTTTTTGAGTATTCTCCATATAGCGACGAACCATCGTGAATCGATTCTTGAAACATTATTAAAGGTGAGCTGTTATCTCTAGATTTGGTACAAATTCGTCATAACTTCGGTTAAGAATTATTTTTCAAAGATCGTGGATTTTTTTTCAGACAATGTATATAAAATACGTGGAAAATTCGAAATTCGTATCGCCCAATACATTGCCAGGAATTAATTTCATGAGACATTCCCTAGCTGAGATATATCTGCTGGATAACAATCTTGCGTACAATCATGCTTTCTTGTACATACGTCAATTGGCAATTCACCTGAGAAACGCGATGACCCTTAAGAAGAAGGTAAGTCGTAGTTGTGACTCTCGATTATAAAGGTTACTAGTTTCAACGAATGACGGCATAATTACTTGACTCAGGAAAATTTCCAAGCCGTCTACAACTGGCAATACATCCATTCCTTGCGGTTTTGGGCAGAGCTCATAACGTTGTCGAAACCGCAATCGATGTTGCGTTCTTTGTTGTATCCCTTGGTGCAGGTAAGCCATCAAATTTTGACTCTAATTGTTTTTATTTTTGCGCACGAATCTTCAATGGTTTCCGATTTTTCTTCACAGATAATTACGGGAACGATCAAACTCATTCCTACTGCACAATTTTATCCTCTGCGATTCCACTGTGCCCAAATGTTGATAAATATTTCACGGGAGACGGCTACATTCATACCAGTTTTACCATTTTTGTTGGAGGTACACAAATTATGAATGTTACATTATTTACTAAGGAAATTTTGTAACGCCATTTTTTTTTTTCAAAGATTTTAAGCTCGTACGACTTCAACAAGAGGCACAAAACGGTGACGATGAAGCCAATATCGTTTATCTGCTTGCTAAGAATGTCGAAGGCACAATTGCAGGAAAATGGTTTCAAAGATGGTGTCATCGAGAATATCTATCAGTTGATATTGGAGAATGCGGCTAAGGACAGTCACACGATATACTTCCCCGATCTCTACATCCCTTGCATCATGCAGGTAATGTAACAAAAACTACTTTTCCAACGAACATTAGCTTCCTGTGTCGATAACGCGTTTTCCACGATCGAATTTTTAGCTTAAGACCTTCTTGAAGAAATGTCGAGTGGCCAATTTTGGTCGAAAAATCAAGCAGCTTCTCGACAAGATAACCGAGAATCGAGATTTCGTCGAGCGCGAGCGTAACAAGATAATCGTCGATTTAAAGGATCTATCGGCAATTCGCAATTGGGAAAATGGTCTCAAATGTCAGGGAACGCCTTTGGCGAAATTCTACGAGTCTTGGTACAAACTCCATCAGTCACAGAAATTGAAGCTTCTAACGCAGAACGATCAGATAGCCGATTATCGCTTACCGACATTGAAAAAGTCGAAAAAGCAGAAGAGGGATAGGCATTCGAGCGATAACAGCGATCTGGATATGCCAGTCGAGGAGATGGAAGAAAGATTGAAGAGGGACGAGGCTAGAAAAAAGAAAATCAAGAAACAGAAGAAAATGAGAAGTTCGACGAAGGACAATGGCGAGGATCTGCCACGTGACAATACGGATATCGTACAAGATGCGAATCCCGATGACTGGGACTAGCCTCTCTTTGCTTGACTTTCAATTATACGTTTGTCAAAATCCCATTATTATTTGTGTTTTTACATTGAAAATAGACGTTCGATCGTTCACATCGTCGACATTTATTACCAACCTCGGCACCATTTCCACTAAAAATAACGATCGATCTTTAACCTTGTAGTAGTTAGTGGGACAAGGCGATATTTGTTATTTACATTTGTTTTTTCCAATGTTGCAGAAGAAGTGTAGAATGTTCGAAAGTAATTATATTTTTTTATCATCAAATCCGTGAAAAAACGCGGGTCGAACGGAAATACCGGGAATTCGCCACGATGCTCGAAGGAATGTGGAGGAAGGAAAGAATGTTAGCCGATCGTAATAGAGGGATCCTGCGATATCGGGGCATCTTCGATCGAAAGTAAAAGTAGTTTGTGCCATTCGTCCAGCGACGTATGACGACGATGCTGCGGGGTTTGCGAGGGATAGAGAGCGAGAGAAGGAACGAGCTTGTGAGCTACAACCAATTCTAAGGTGTCGCTGCTTTCTGGTGGTCTATTTTTACCAGCGCGCGCGAGCGAGCCAAGCAGTCGGGAAGTTAGTAGCAACGACTGGCCGCTATTATAAAGCACACATCCTCGTGTTGTAGTTAGCGGTATGTAAGTGATAAAACGATTAATGAGATTTGAAAGTTAATTCGAAACACAGTGGCACTGGAATTGCGATCGTAATTACGATAGTTGAAGTGAGATTTTTCGCGAATGGTTCGTAATTTGGTCGCAGAATTTTAGGAGAGAAATAAAACAACACCCTTACATATGCATACACTCACGTACGTATAGTAATGAAAAAGAAGCTATGCTTGGCTCTGGGGCCGTTTTGCGGTACAATAATACGCCCGCGTAAAACGCCGTTATAGAATTTGTTGAAATGCATCGCGGTGCGGGAATTGAGCGAACCGGGGGGATATCCCCGCGTCGAACGACGCGGATTCGAAATAACGTCGATGTGCTCATCGTCATTGAAGAAATACTAAATTTTACACGAGTTTTTCAACGATAATTGATCGTAGCCGCGATGAGAAATCGCGTCCGGCCGTCCGTTTTTTCGTTCCCTCGCACTCTCGCACTCAGAAACGAAAGAATAATATTTGTTCGCGCTTCCCTTTCCACCGGTATCAGCGTACACCCATCTCGCTGGCTCTCTCGTATATCGCGTGCAGACACGACTTTGAAATTCGGGTATCGGCCGGGTACGAGGTACTGTAGTTACGAGGGGAACCCGCCGAGTCATCGCAATTTATATATCTATGTAGGAGAGGAAAATATTTTGCAAGATGCAAATCGTGGTTCGTTTCGGTGGTGGTTGTGCGTCTCGCTCCCGTTGCCGGGGACAGTGCGCGCTCAAGCTCCCGTCTTCGTCGCGTCATTTTTTCCACATTACGTAAAACGAAAAATTAATAATAATATAACGAAACAAAAAAAACGAGACAACGGAAAATCGATCGCCCGACGCTTCGGAAATGAGGAGAGCATCGTTCGATAAGTAATATATTTGCTTTACTGCTTTAGGATCGATTGACGTTTTTCTGACCGAGAACTCAAAAGCTCGATCTACGCCGCATTTTCTTATCTCTAATATTATTCTTGTTTTTTTTTCTGTACCGTTCCTTCCTGTTTGTATACAAACTTTTACGGATAGCAATAATTGTACGTTAACCACGTGTACTTTCGTCGCATAAAAAGTTTATTTGCAATCTCGAACGATCGATCGTTCTCGTCGCGTGACTATTGGTAGAAAAATGGAAAGAAGCAGATAGTGAATTGGATTTTGGCGCGAATATTGTAGTTCGATCGGTCGAGGTTTGAGGAAAAAGGAATTGAAAGAATCTCAGTGACGAGTTATCGGAGTCTGTTCCATCGAACGCAGCCTGCCTGCCTTCTTGCCTGCCGATATATTTTTAACCACGACTTACGCAATAACAAAAACAACCACCGACCAACCGGTACCGACCAGAGTCACGTACGTTAAACCAACTAATACAAATGACATCGTCAATTTCGTGACTTTTGTTGTAAGTACTCGACGATCGTTGATAATTAAAAATCGGCCTGGGATGAAATTCGCGATTTAAAATAATCATCATGGAAAATCCCGAAGATAAACGGAACTACTCCCTCCTCTCAGCTATCGTCGAACGGTCGCGTTATTCCATAATGCCTCGAACTACAATATTCTTTAGCAGTCCCGAGCAATCGTCTAAAAAGAAACATTTAGATTTTTATTCTTAGCCGATTTTAGAACAAAAATCCGACGAAGAGTCGATTAATTTCATCGATGATATCGCCTCTATTCGTAGACGAGAGTTCGAGGGGGAGAGAGAGAAGAAAAGAAAAAAAAGTGATTGTAAGCTCGAGTTGAAAAATGTTCCTATTTCGAGAGGTCTTGCGAAAGCCCCCCGTGACTATCGGGAATCTATTTCTGAAAGTGGCAAGTGTCGATCGTGGCTACTTCTAGCACGTTCGATAGAAACTTTGGAGGCAAAGTCGAGTAGAAAAGCGAACGGCGCTCGAGCAAGATTCGGTGGACTAGGTACAAGAGTTTTCCCCGTTCGGGGCATCGTCGCTTCGAGGACGCTTCGTGATCTCGATTCTGCGACGGAGCCGATTCGCAGAGCGGGTATCGTTCGCGCTGCGCATCGTTCGGGCGACGACGGCTGTTGCCGCTGCTCCGTTCGCTCCACCGCGTATTACGTTACAACAGATAAATTTAGCATTTCTTTCACACAGAACCTCGTGTTGTACTCATGCCAATGCCGCAACGCGGAATTAATTGGCACGTTGGAAGGGAACCAATTCTTCGTCGCAAACACGAAGCTACACGAACGAAAAGTATACAGCCCCGACCGACCCTCCGATCGCTATCTCTTCCCGTCCTCTTCGTCCGTTCCCTCCACCAACCGATCTCTAGACCTGTCCATTAATCTTACGATAATTTTCGATAACGACCTCACCGTTGTCGCCACCTCCGTTGTCTCAATAATTCACAATATCGTCGCGTCGTTGGCCAAAATAACCATCGAAAATAATACAATAATCGCTCGCAAGCATCGTTATCGGTAGCTTTGCGCACGTGTCGATATCCGCTCAAATGTATAACGAACAACAAAAATACATGTAGGTGTTTGTGTATTTCGACAGAAACGTTAGTGGCACAAAGCAGCGCACGAATATCGTCAACGCTCAAGGGTGGTACCGGACCAAATCGTCCGCGACGAAAGATGTCGAGCATAAGCGCGTGAATTACGGCTTACAGGCGAACAATAATTTGCAACGTAGCGTATCGGCCGACAATGTGGTAATTCGTTCGCGGGGATTCAAACCATCGGACAGACACGATCCGTCCAAGAGACAATTTCTCGAACACTTGACCTCAAAGATTCTACACTTTGAGATGGTGAGTCTCGCGCGCGATACAAGGAGGACGAGCCTCCGATTAAAAACGCTTCTTTCATATCAGCCGCGCTTCTTTCCTCCACCTCCTCATTTCCTCCGCTATCTATCTCTTCTGCCTGATGCGAAAATACATTCGAGAGGAACACTCGACAAACGCGCTAACTCACCCGTAAACATTTCTAAGAGGACGAATGGATGGATGAATGACGTACTCAGTGTACAGCACCTCCGGCTAATTAAACGAAATTAATAATTGCAATTAAAACGCAATCAGCTCGCCATCGAAACGCTATAACCGAGGAGCAATTGCATTGCCGCATCGAATGTTTTACTTCGATATTGTATTACAGGACAGCGGCGAAGCGACACCGATCAATTTGCAAAAATTGCTGACCCCGGCAATGGACACGACGGAATTTCTACAAACGAAGAACAGTATGGATTTATTCTTCGCCTCTCTTTCAAATATCCTCGCGCCGCGTCCCAAAATCGTTCTTTCAATGTATTGTAATTTCAAGAGAAAATGTACGCCTCGTCCTGCTTCTACGCACCGACCCACCCTACCGTCGAAGATCAGGTTGAGCTCGCTCGTCGAATCTCGTATTCGTTGAGCGACGTGAAAAACATGAAGAGCAAGGGCCAATCGATGTACGTCAATCGAAAGAAACGTTCGGTCAAGTGGATCCACGATGGCAACGGTAAGTAAGATTGGACGTTAATCAAATTTACGATACATTTATTTTCCTCGTTATTCATCATTGTCGATACGTTGGACGCGAACAGGAGACGATGGGGAGGAAGAACCCGCTTCACCGGTGCACAAGGTATTTTTATTCGGATTATTTTTTCAAGCGTCTTCTCTATTTTTCAACATCCACGATAAGTCTGTAAGCTTGAAAAATCGTTCCGTTTCTTTTCCCCCTCAAGGACAAAGTGCCTCTAAAGTGTATGATGAATCCAAACGGCAAAGTTTTGGATCTTCATGGCATACAGGCTCTCGGTGAGGAAGTCAACATGGGCACGAGTCCGGCGAATGCCGAGAAGCTCTTCGATATTGTGCGAGATCTTAACAATCAGAAGGGTCGAGGTAAAACGAGATAGATATTTAAACAACCGATCTTTCGAGACGATCGTTTCTCGTATGATGATTTTGTAACAGGAGCCGAGATATTCGCCAAGCGTAGGAAAAGGTCGGAAAAGTGGGTCGTCGACAAGGAACAGTATCAAACACCCCCGACTCCAAATACCTTCTCGAAATCGCCGAATTTCCCAAAATTGGACACGGGATCGAACGAGAATGCGAAATTTACGAGTCTACCACCGCTGACGCCCCTTACGACGCCGGTTACGAATTTCGATGCAAAACCATTTTACAATCCCTTCACCCTCGATCTCTCGTTGGAGAGTGTCGCGCCTCAGAGAACAGGTGAGTCCTTGCTTCTTCGAAGTCGATGAATCAACCCAAGTTTACGAAATTATTCGCCAAAAGCGACGAGCCTCGTGTTTGCTCTCTCTCTCTCTCTCTCTCTCTGTCTCTCTCTCTCATCATCTCTCTTGATGATGTTGATGATGATCTCACTCGTTGGCGCGGTTATACATTTGATCGCGAGAGAAGCGACTCGAGTACCGACGACTTGGCAGACCTCCTCGACACGCGTTATATTTTCGTTTGGTATCGTTGGACCGATTAACAAACGCGAATAGTCTCACAAATTTAATGTTCGGGAAAGAAAATTTGATAATTTGTAATTTTTGGAAAAATCCTTTACAACTGCGGCGCCAATGCGAAGAGATACCTTTGCACACAGCACAATTAATCTCGGACTCTGTTGTTCGATCGTGATCAAGATTTAGTCTTATCCGCGAACGTGGGCGTGTACGTATATTTACGAGGCGCGCATCGTTTCCCTGTAGTGACGACTATCGCTCCGGCATAAACAACAGATTAGAAATTATGATATCCTCCGGTATTGTATCTTTGGTCTCGTGTATCTCGAGCACGTATCTCGAGAGAGTTCAGAATTTGATCATTTTTGCGATGCTTACGATTACGAGAATATTGTTAGAACAAATCGCTTTTTAACACGATAACTCAAAAAGCATGAGCATAAACAAATGCCGACACCCGTTTTCGTTTACGTGAATATAAAGAAAAGGGAAAAAGGAACACCTCGTTGTAGGAAATGATCAGAGACGCGGTTCGCAACTGTCGGAGAACGGTACGGGCAAGTACCCCGAGGTAAAGAAAATTTATCTCCGAGAGATAGCCGTAGGAACGGAGCCCGAATATCCGCTTGGGAATGAAAGAGGGCTCGTGGTTGAAAAATCAAAACGCGTCATGTCGTTCGAGCCTTCGCCCAATAACAATGATCAGCGTAATGTCAATCGTCGCAACAAATCGCTAACGACTAACGGAAGTGGCAACGGCTACTCTAACACTTATCCAAAAAAGCAAGAAGCGCCCAACAGGGAGAGCAATGGTTATTCACGTCGGGTCGTTAATTCCGATCGTCATCCTCATACTCATCAAAACCCTCATTCTCACCATCATCATCATCATCATCATCATCATCGTCAACAATATCAGGAGTATCAGTATCGCGAACAGCAACCGCAGCAGCAACAGCAAACCGAGGAAATACCGGACGAGAACGAATATACACCGGTACCGGTTAAGCAATTGATTCAAGAATTTGAAAAGACGTGTCGACCGATTTTACAGTACAAACAGATCAGTCCTAAGGTCATACCGATAGTTCAGCAATGTCCGCCTCTCGATAACGATATATCAAGATTCTTCGAATCGTCGCAGCATCAGCAACACCAGCAGCAGTACCATCAGCATCATCCCCACAATCAACACCAACACCAAGTGTCGAAACCAACCGGAAATGGAATGGACGGCATGCCGAAAAGAAACGGCGCCATCAACAACAACAACGTGACTTACAACAATGGAAACGGTTATGGAGCGCCCAGAATGGAGTACGGGGGTCGAATGGAAACTGTGGTCAGACATTACGAAGAGTACGATTCGAGCGAGGACGACGATATCGACGATTCGTTCGGCGATTCCGAGTCCGAGGTCAATTATCGTCGCGCCAACGATGGGAGAATGTACGAAGAGGAGTCGCAGAGTCCCGTTTACGCGAATGGCAATGATACGAGGGCCACGTCCAACGGAACGATGGACGAGTACGAGATGTACGTGCGACAATTCGACGAGTCGAGCGAACTCTTCGAGGCTCCGCCGGGATTTCGCAACGGGGATTCTCGCGATTGCGACGAGAACGGGACGGGCGAGAATCTCGTTGCCAATGATCCAAAATCCATGGTACTGGCTATGGTAGCATCGCAGGAGGATATACTCGATACTATAAAACACTTGCGAAATACTCCCGTACTGGAAAATCTCATTGGTGCACCCTCACCCGCCGATTTCTATGCAGACGTAGGCAAGTTAATAAGCATGCGCTTCTTATACGCTTTTACCAACAATCTTGTGCCTGCTTGCTCTTGCCTCTCTCTCTCTCTCTCTCCCTTGTTCGGTACGTTGCTTACCAATAATTCTTCGAATCTTCGACGCATTAGCCGTCAGTAATTTCAATACGAATGTATATCGCTTTACGCACAGGTAACAACAAGCTATGCGAGAGCACCTATCAAGGACCGAAGATAGCGAGCTTCCAAGCCCTGACGAATTACAACACGGCGCCACGTGGCTGGGATCAGGCGCAGACTTTCTATCGACCGGTCACGTTCGGCACGAAACAGGAGCCGATCGCTTATTCAGACTTCTAAGGATACGAGTGCTTCTCGCGTTGATGGTAAGCTCGATCTACGTACAATAAATTATCAAAATTCATACGAGATGTGTAAACGAGCGTGATCTTTCGTTTTTCAGGAAAACAGACTCGGTCGTTTTCCGGAATTACATATAACCCAATTGGATTGGAAAATTGGAAAAGTCCCGTACGACGAGAAAACGGATTGCCTTTACCCCTTCACCCATCATCATATTTCCATCGAGTGGAAAATCCGATTTGGACCGATTTGCAGTGACCTTCGGATATCGCCCCAAATTGAGTGTTATTTTATTTTCGTTCCGAGTCCCGATAATAAATATTACAGCGCCTTCCTATATATACTAAAAAAAGCTGAAGCGGGATACTCAAATAATAACGCGAGATAATTTCGAGATAGATAAACGATGAAGTTGCTCCGCGGCTTTGAAATTCTACACGCTTCGTACGCACATTATGATACCAATATATAATATCATATTATTTATCACGTCCATTTAAGTTGTTACGACGCTTTTTGCTGTGTTACACGTTACTACATTTTTTCGTTCCTTTATTATAAATATATATAAATAAATGTCGTTTTCGTAATGTTTCTATCGGGTTTTTCGTATCTGTTGACCTCTACTTCCCAGCCTCCAGCCCCTCTTCTTTCATCAAGCTCTTTCTCGTTCGATCGAGATTTTCGATAATGAAAATGAATTAATGTCAATCGTTATCGAGATTTGGTACAGGATCGATAATTTTATAGTGATAAGATGTTTGTTTGCAACAAAGCGAATTGCATCAAACGCTATCAAATATAATCTCGAGTATCGGTTAGTTACGATAGTCAGATACGCATCTATCGAACGAATTTAAGACGAAAAATTATGTTTCAAGTGGCGAAAATGTCAAACGAAAGTTATCTCGATCGCGATAAGCGCCTCTTCGATTGATGAAAGATGCTCGTTATCGTGAATTTTTGTTTGTCGATCGAGAATCTGGGCAACTCGGAACGAGAGAGGCGGGGTAGGCTATTTTCGAAGCATCGTTATCTCGTGTACAGTTAGGCGTTTATTAAATAATTCTACAACTATTAGTACCTATCTTTGAATATCTTGAACGGTGTCCCAATCGTATATTCGAATACGATACGCCGTTTGTTCGTTGGTGTCAATATTATCGCGCAAGCGTTTAGCCTACGCCTTTGATACGCGCGACGGGGCATTGGCGAGGGTCAGCCGCGACGAGAGATCTTCGCTCGCTACCACTACACAGAGAGACCTCGGTAGAAAGAAAAAACCACGAACGGTATAAGTATAGGAGGATCGCTACCATAATCTCATTAGGCTGTTCGCATCGACGCCAGTCGGCCTCGTCGTCCTCGCCATGTCGCGTGTAACAACGTTTTCGCTCTTGATCCTGGTTTTGCACGTCCTTACGTGCCTCGTCGAGAGTGCCCACATTAGAACCCCAAATGCGAAGAGCCCAACGTGCGGCTACGAGGTGAGTCGCGCTTTAAAACACTTTGCCTAAATGTTTCATTGAAAACGATAATTTTCTTTTTCCAATTGTAACTACTTGTCGAACCTCGATGTTCTTGTCGATCTAATAATTGTTGTTCGTATCTTCAAGTCATGCCCTACCGTGGATCCTAAAAAATTAAACATTCACCTGGTGGCACATACTCACGACGACGTTGGTTGGTTGAAAACCGTCGATCAATACTACTTCGGTAGTCGGTCAATGACCCAGAAAGCAGGTGTCCAATATATCATAGATACAGTAATCGAGGCACTTCGCAATCATCCGGACCGCCGGTAAGTTTTTTATTTCTTCAAAAATGTTGTTGTTTTTTCTAATGGAGAAATCATTCGGCAGATTTATTTACGTGGAGACAGCGTTCTTGTGGAAATGGTGGCAGAGGCAGGACGAGAAGACGCGAGAAGAGGTTAAATCCTTTATCAACGATGGAAGACTGGAAATCATCGGTGGAGGATGGAGCATGAACGACGAGGCGGTCACTCACTATCATTCTCTCATCGATCAGTACACCTGGGGTTTCAGGTAAAAAGATCAAGATCTACGAGTAACCTTGGTTTTTGTTTTCTCATTCGAGCTAAATCCTATAATAATTCTTTTTTCGTCGATTTGTAAAAAATCAAAACAAAAAGGCGTCTGAACGACACATTCGGAGAATGCGCGAGACCGAAGATCGGTTGGCAAATAGATCCGTTCGGTCATTCGAGGGAACAAGCGTCGATGTTCGCTCAAATGGGCTTCGACGGTATGTTCTTCGGCCGTTTGGATTATCAGGACAAATCGAAACGTCTCCTTAACAAAACCGCCGAATTCGTGTGGAAGGCGAGTTCGAGTTTGGGTGAGTACCGGAATCGAACGATTTCAAGGATTTCGCGGCGCGAATGGCGAACATCATTGGTTGTTTTCTTTTTTTTTCTTATTTCAGGCAGTGCCGCCGATCTGTTTTCCGTGGCGCTGTTCAATAACTATTCACCACCACCGGGTTTCTGTTTCGACGTGCTCTGTGCGGACGAACCGATGATCGATGACCCCGATAGCCCCGATAATAACATCGACGCTCGAGTAAGTTCGAAAAATCCGTAGATATACGGCAAAATACGAGGCCTGACTTGAATATCGGTATTACGTTCGATGGGTTTTTTGACCTCGAACGTGTCTTCGACATAATCCTGTATTTGTCTGTGGCAGGTTAAATCATTTACCAATTTTACGGAAAACCAAGCCCGTTACTATCGAACAAATAATATCATTCTAACAATGGGAGGCGATTTTACATATCAGCAAGCTGAAATGTGGTACACGAATCTGGACAAATTGATAAGGTATTATTAGAGTCAATCGGAAATCGGGTTGTTTGTTTATTCGTTGTTTCGTTCGTCCGTCGTCGCATCTTCCGGTCATTAACCCAACCATCGACGCTTTACCGACATTCAAAGTACGCCCAAAAATCATTTGAAACTATCGTACGAAACAAAGAGATCGAAAATAAATCCCATCGTCGCTCCATTATCGTGAGTAATTTGATGTAATGTATGGCTCGACAGGTGGAGCTCTTTCGTTCATTTTGCCAATTACAGGCACGAGCTTATAAGACTAATAACATTATTTTGACAATGGGTGATGACTTTAATTATCAAGACGCGGCAATGTGGTTCATTAACTTGGATAAACTCGTTAGGTAAGAATTAATGTAACAATGATATGATAATCGTTCGAGAAAAAGAAACTGTATTTGTGTGTGTTTGCTTGATCGTTATCGTTACATTTTCGTACAATCCCTCGTATCGTCGTGCGCAATACGAAAAGATCGTTCACCTTACTAATACTCGAACCGATTTGCAGATATACGAATGAGAAGCATGGATCGGAACTCAATGTCTTCTATTCTACTCCATCGTGCTATCTGAAATCGTTGAATGATCTCAACATGTCGTGGCCCACGAAAACCGACGACTTTTTCCCTTACGCGAGTGATCCTCACGCATATTGGACCGGTTACTTCTCGTCAAGGCCGACGCTCAAATTCTACGAGAGAATGGGCAACAATTTCTTGCAGGTAAATTCTTGCGTACGACCTTGGTGCAAAAAATGTATATTTCGACATTTTCAAGTTCTGGATGATTAAATGATTGGAATAAATTTCGTTGATTTATGCCAGGTGGTCAAACAGTTGTCCGTATTGGGTGGTGACAAATCCGAAAACCCAAAGCTCGAACATTTCCGCGAAGCGATGGGAGTAATGCAACATCATGACGCCGTTACAGGAACGGAGAAGCAGCACGTCGCTGACGATTATGCCAGAATTTTGTACAAGAGCATGGACGACGGCGCGAAAATTGTATCCGATGTGATAGGGTGAGGATAGAAAAACGCATACCGCGATTCGATAGCATCGATTAAAGATTTGTCAAGTTTGAGTATCAACGAGTGTCCTCGTGTGTTACAGAAAGATGATGGCCAAGGACCAGAATACCGATCCCGCCACCTTGCCCGAATTTCATTCCTGCATGCTATTGAATATCAGTACCTGCCAAGTATCGGAGAATAACAAGAATTTCGTCGTTACTGTCTACAATCCTTTGAGCCAGTCCGCATCGCCGTACGTGAGGCTTCCCGTACAAGGAAAATCTTATTCCGTCACGAGTTATCGAGGTACTCGCGATAACGCCATGCGCTTAGTTCGATCCAGGATCGGACGTCACGCGGAATATGCGAAAAAAATAACGTTTTCTTTCGTACAGGACTCCCGGTTGAACATCAGTTGGTACCCATTCCGTTCTCGGTTCGCCAAATGCCCGGACGAGTTGGCACGGCTGCGAACGAGTTAGTCTTTCAGGCCAGTGAAGTACCGGCTCTAGGTTTTCAATCTTTCTACGTCAAGGAACTAACCAATGCTGTTGAGGATGTCACGAGTGACGAGATCAAGCCGCTTTCGTCCATCGGTGGATCGGTAAAAAAATAAACTATTTCTGAGATTCCGGAGCGCACGAATGTTTCGAGCCAAGTATTATTATCGATAATAATTATTTGTCCTCAGTGGTACAATATAACGGTCAATGAAGCGGGAAGAGTCGTCGTCGAGTTCAAAAACCGTAAGGGCATGAGACTGGAGCAATCCTTCCATTATTACGAAGGTGCCGAAGGTAACAACATGGTTTTCGAGAACCGATCCTCGGGAGCTTACATCTTCAGGCCGAAAACACCATTCTCGAGAGATTTTGAGTATACCGGCTCGTATACATTTTACACGGGTTCGTTCAAACTTCCAAAGATACAAGAACTACGCGATCGTCTCGTCTGTATGAGTAAAATAACGTCGTGGATTGCTGTTTTTCAGGTCCGTTGGTCGAAGAACTTCATCAAACCATCAATGAGTGGGTGAGTCAGGTCGTGCGAGTTTACAAATCTGAGAAGAGGATAGAATTCGATTGGCTCGTTGGACCAATTCCCACTGACAAGTGAGTTGTTTCGTTTCGTGTTTGATCGCGAACTCATTTTCGTTTCGCGCAGATTGCAGCTTTTAATTCGCGGTAACAAAATCTTGAACCGTTTTTTCCAGGGACAAGATCGGAAAGGAGATCGTAACGAAGTACTCGAGTAATTTGGTATCGGACGATGTATTTTATACCGACAGCAATGCTCGCGAGATGCTTCGTCGTCAAAAAGATTATCGTCCAACGTGGGATCTGAAATTGGAAGAACCGATCGCTGGAAATTATTATCCGATTACATCCAAGATTCATCTCAACGATAAGAAGCAAGGATTGAAACTTAGTGTGTTGGTCGACAGAGCTCAGGGAGGCACCAGCTTGAAGAATGGCGAGCTCGAACTCATGGTACTAATTTCCTCTCTACCGCGCGTTCCTTCTTCCTCTGTCTCAGTTTTTTCAAACATTGATTAAAATATTGATCGCAGCTGCACAGAAGATTGCTGAAGGATGACGCTTTTGGCGTGGGCGAAGCCTTGAACGAGACTGCCTATGGTCAAGGACTTATTGCCAGAGGCCAGCACTATATTCTGGGTAGCGATTTATCCCAACTCGACGAATCGGCTTTGGAAGAAAAAACCTCGACTCTCGAATTGGCGCTTCGTCCCTGGACCCTTATTACACCCGCGAATGATATTACGTACGAGCAATGGGACAGCAAATATTACATGCAGGCGAGTATTCGATCCATCGCTTTATCGGTAAACATCCTCGAGCTTCCATTTTATAATGAAAACATTTTTACGATTGTGCAGAGCATTGGCCTTCGGAAGAAGCTTCCATCGAACGTACAAATTCTTACCCTCGAACCGTGGAAGGGAAACAGTGTTCTGTTGAGACTCGAGCACATTTTCGAAGTTGGAGAAGCAGCTTCTCTCTCTCAGCCCGTTGAAGTCAATATACAGGTAAGTGCAAAGAAAATCTGAATTACAAATTTCTATCGTGAAATTTGAAAGAACCAATCATAAAATTATTTTTTTTCCTTTTGTCACATCGTAGGATTTGTTGCATGCGTTCACGATAACCTCCGTCCGCGAAACGACACTGGGAGGTAACCAATGGATCGAGGATATGAAGAGACTGAAGTGGGATTCGGAGAGCAACGAAGTTCATAGAGATTCGTTGAACAGTTTCACTAAACCAGTGACGATGAATGAGAACGTCATAAACGTATTGTTAAAACCAATGGAAATTCGCACGTTCATCGTTGAATTTGCTTCAGCATAAATACTGAGCATCGCACCCAATCGATGGCCTATCGATGGCGAGTTTCTTTACCTTCGGCTAAGTTCTGGATAACTTTGTCCGGAAGCTATTAGAGAAACTTGTCCGAAGGTGAAGCAAGTGGCTATTCATTTTTTTGTACATTTAAATAAGTATATGAATAAATTGTTTTAGGATACGAACAAAAAAAAAGACTGCTTTTAAAAAAGATGAAAGTGATACGTAAGCGTCTCTCTATGTCCGAAATAATAAATAAAAAAACAAATGAAATTCGCCCGACGACGTTTCACTATTAATTTTGTAACCAACGAAGAACCTCGAAAATTTTACGGATCGGCATAAAGAGACGTTGTAGATCGAGGAAAATAGTTGTAAAAAATGTCCAAGTCGGCAATGCTGGCGGAAGAGGAAGCTTGGGCTCAAACGTTCGTGACGGTGACGCCTCAGGACGATGGCTCGCTTCGCGAAATCGAGGAGACGTGTGTCGTATCCGGATCCCCCGATGTACCGCTCAATCTCGATACGTGGAACATCGTACTTCGCCGATCTCTGCTGAATACAACGAAGGATCTCATCGATACGAGTGAATTGGGAAAATCCGAGCGCACCACGGCGGAGTGTCAAACCTATTTGCAAGGAGTACCAAAAGTCGAATTGCCATTCGTTTACAGAGACGAGGCTACTCAGACTCTGTATATCGGACGCGACGCACCGTGTACCGAAATGGTGCAAAACTTTGACGATATTATCGGTGGGTCCTTGAATTTCTTCTCTTTAATCGCATACTCGTCAATTCTGTTTCCTATCGCTGTGAAAAAATCTACATTACGTCTCGATAGTCGCGATAATGAACGTCCTAACTTATTTCAGCGGTAATGAACGAGAAAATCCTGCCGGAGTGGAAAGTAAGTAAACTTATTCAAACGGTAATTACGTTTGAGGACGAACCATCCGACGAAGCTCTGGCGAAGGCGCTGCAAACGGATGTACGGACCGAATCAATGGTGAAAGATTCCGTGGCAAAAAACGCCACGATGGAAGCGATCGATCTTTTGAATTTCGTAATCGACAGAACATTGTGGATGAGCGGGGCGACTTCAGTACCAAAGGGTGAAACGAAGGACGTCGAAGTGGCTACTGTCGTTAAGTACGATCATAAGAGTAACAAATTGATGATCGATCATGAGGTACAGACGAGCTTGAGCTGCGAGCCGAAATATTCGAACTCGATGTTGCTCTCGGACTACAACGCGAAGAAATTTTTTTGCCAAGAACGCGTCGAGGAGTGCATGGAGAAGGGTGTCTATCCGAGAATCGCCGTAGATAAGGTCATCAACGAGGTGATGGAGAAAACTCAACGACAAATTGACTTTCCATCGAGAGAAGGGGCTTATCAGATTCACGATGATCTGACAAATGATTGCCAACGTGATGAGGTCGATTCGCATTTAATTTACTCGACCAATCGCTTCCCGTCTCCGTGTCATCGAGTGCTGAAATCTTGTCGGAGAACCGAGAATATCTTGCTGGCCGATAATCGATCCTACGTCGTGAGACCTCGCGCAGCAGCCGCCCAAGAACCGCATTTGAAGGCCGCATGCTCGTCATCGACGAAAGACGTGGCGACGATGCCTTCTACCTCGACTAGGGAGAGCATGTTTTCATCGAGCCAAGAGACTTTGTGCGGATCAAGATTAACACAAGAAGTTGCAAACTCTCGGGGAGACCTGTCACCTCCGGAAGCGAAAGTTCTAGAATCTTTCAAAAAAGCGTTTTGCAGTTCGGACCGCGCAAAAAGGTTTATATAATTGTTACGTTGTCCGGCAGGTGTTTTACGCGAAGAATGAGTGCAAGAAACATGCGAAATGGTAAGAAAACGTTGCATCTTTTTTGAAATAATCTCTTTATTGTCAAGATAGATCTTAAGATAGATTCATGCGCACGTACAGGTACACGCACACACACGCACACACATACACGTACTCACGCACACGCACAGATATATAAATATACATGTGCAAACATCACAATAGAAAATTGTACTCGATGTATGTGATGAATGATGACACGACAATGCGAAAAACGTGGTTCCGTTTTCTTGGCAGCATAACGTCGTGCAATATTGAGCCATCTAAATGCAATAGCAAAGCGAGCTTTTTTGTCCTTATATTTGTTTGCGATGTGTCAGTACTGAAGTTTACGCATAGTCGTTCCATATAAGTCATTATTGGTTTAAATGCTTCAAAAAATAGTGACAGAGTCGTGTGTTTTTAAACGCGTAGAGATTGTTTCTCCGTGTTATAATATATCTCTCATCGCGATTATTCTTTGCTTTTGTTCCATTTGGCACTGAGATTAAATAGAAAAGTAAATTTATCAGTTGCCTAGACCATTATTTCGAGGGAGTGAGCAGCGTTGACTGTGAAATATAGACGTTGTTTACTTTATAAATACTTAAAGAATAATATGGGGAGGAATTAGAGATAACCGTGTGGGAATGTATTTCGTTGTCCCACGCGAATATCGTCGAATAATTCCTCCTTCTCTCGGACCCGTATAATGGATCGTTTGATCGTTACGCTTATGGCTACAAATCAACATGGACTTCGAAGTATGATGCAATGGATGAATTTAAGTTCTACGCTGAGATTTACAAGAATGATTTCTCCAAACTATTGCAATTGACTAACATATTGCTCTGCGGTTTTCTCTTCAATTGCTTTGGATTTTTGACCGATTCGATCTCTTATGTTGCACGTATATAGTAACAAAAAGTGACAAGAAATTGGCGAAAGGTGTCTATTGAGACGAGAATTTCACCGATCTCTCCTCGTTTACCTCGTCTCTAGTATCCGATCGCGACAATTTTTGTTATTCATATAACGTTACGACGATGCGACATTGAATTTCCGTTTTCATCGAGTCGATCAGCTTCAAAATACTTCACCATCGACAGCACAACGATAAATCCATTGAAGTAGGCTAAAACCGTAAGGGTTTACGATCTTCCACGAGGAACGAGAAATTTGCCATTTCGAATGTCGATACGTCCTATAATCATTTTTCGTTAATCGTAAGCATATAACTTAAAGTCGTTCGTTCTCCTCATCTTCCTCATTCTGTGCTTCTTTCGACGTTACGTCATTCATCTGTTTTTCCTCTTCTGGTAAATTAGCTATCTTCGCCTGACTGTAATCGTTCCATGGTTGAATATCAGCGGAACCGAAAAGCCAAAAGAATACTGTCGCCGAAAAAAAGACCGCGGCTGAGATCCAGAACATTACGCGCCATTCTTCGACACCGTTCTGTAAAATGAAAATTAAATCTGATGAGTCTAAGAATATTATCTCTCTTTCAAATTTGCATTCGACAATCGGGTAATCTTTGATTTTCATTTGTTTCTAAAAGTTTGCTCCTAGAACCGCGGAAGTGTGAAGAACGTAAGTGAGCAGTCCGCGTGCAATTAAAAATAAGACAAACATACTCTTTCGTTGGTGAGAGCGCCGATTATTGGAGGAATTATGAATCCCGGAAAGCTTCCAAACGTATTCATGATTCCGTAAAGAGAACCCGCGTAGTTGGGCGCTAGATCTTGATGATTTTGTAAACTCGTCTGGCATGCAGCACCGTTAAAGGCGAGTGCCACAATGAGCATGATGATTGCGGGGCCCGAATCGCAACCCACATACGTCATGATGATCAAAGCAGTTCCAGGTCCTACGTGCGCTATAAAATGTATTCATAATTAATAAGTCGGTAGGACAAAAATATTTCTTCGAAGTTCGTATATCGCAAACGACGCTCGCTGGTATTTTTAAAGAGGTTGAAGTAACTCGTAGCGTTATCGCGTGCGCTTTATAATTACGCAAGTTGAAAAAACATTTAAAAGTCGTGTACTCACAGAAGATCATGAATATTTTTCGTATCCAGCCGACGGTGAGTATTTTCTTCCTTCTCACGTAATCGCCGGCAGCGGCAAATAGAACACCGGCGCCGAGACGCGCGATATACGGCAAACCAGTGAGAAAACCGCCCTGTATAAATTTGTCGAATTGTTATTCCTATTGTCCGGGCACAATCTACGTCAGATAAATACCGATTTCATGTTGAATCCTAGAACTTCGAGTGTGTACTTCGGTCCATTGGTAGCGATGAAATATATACCCCACATATTAGCGAAATGAGCCCATAGCAGTACGAGGAAAGGGGGCGATGTCGCCATCGCTAAAAACGGCAATTTTGCCTGTAAACGAAGATTGAGATATATAAATTCTTGTCACGTTAGTGTTGTAATCGTTCGATTAGGGTCAACACTTAATGATAGAACGGGGAAACGTTGGTACGTCGCGCAATTGAATATCGTTTCATTCTTATCGATCCTCCGTCGAGTGTACGGAATTATCCGAACCTTTTGTTTCGAGACGGTCGTTCCGATTTGTTCCTTGATGTACTCCCTCTCCTTTGCGGTTATAGTGGGATGCGCATCGGGAGTATCGTAAGCGAGAAAGAACCAAAGCGCATAGAAAATCAGCATTATGCCACTCGTAACGTAGTACGCCGAGTGCCAACCGTACGAACTGATAACCCAACCGCAAAGAGTCAGAGTGACGAACGTGCCAAACGGACCTCCCTGCATCGTCCAGACAAACATACCCTTCTCACTCGGTGGTACCCATCTCGCTATCATGGCGTGTAAAGCTGGATAAACTGCACCCTAAAAAAAAACACGCTCGGCTGATTAAACAAGAAGCCAATCTCGGAACGGAGAAGATGCTTGGTAGATACGTTTCTACGACTCACCCCAAAGAAACCCATGATGAAACGAAGCGCAAATACAAAGCCGTAATGGAGTCCGGAAGCCCATGGCATCAGGAGGTTCAACAGGGCGGGAATTAAAGTTGCGAATCTATACGTAGTACATGCATTGCTCGTTTTAATTGTATCGTACAAATGTAATGCGCGAGGCAAGTTCTAATCCGAGTGGCAAAGCCCTATTGGAAAGTAAGTGTCCCGATTATCGATACTTTCTTCGTTGCCTCGAAAAATATACTCTCCCTCTCTACTCTCATTTTATTGGCTTGTACTCACGCTACGACTCTCGCACCGCCGAATTTTTCAGCAAGCATACCGGCGGGCATACTCGACGGCAGTACCCCGTAAAAATATGCCGACAGAAGTGCTCCTTGGATATGTTGATTCCAGGCGAATCGTTCTCCGAACTAAAATTTCACAATATTTACGACTAAACTAAAATTTCAGAATATTGTTATAGAGAGATATTCGACTTACATCGGGCAATCCTTTGGTAACGTTCGTCGTCGAATTGGTAAAGGGATCGTGCTCGTGGCAAGCACTGGGTCCTTTAGTTTTACTCGCCGCATTGACCATGGCGACGATCGTTATCGAGAGATTCGTACGTATCACGTACGAAAACATGCACGCTAAAAACATCAGTGCTCCGAGGATACCTCGCCGAGGTATCCTCTCTGTAAATAGACATTCGTGACGCGTTTCAGAAACAAATATTTACCGATTATGCGTGACGTTTCTCGCCCATCGTCGAAGATGCGAAATTTTAAAATGTGAAAGAATTAAAATGTATTTAATCTACCAGGGAGCATCCGAACGAGATACCAGACCGATACGTCGTCTATTAATCTTGACCCCGAGAATGTAAAAACGTCTGTCTCTCTTTAGACGATAAACATCGTAACGCAATAGTCAACTCAGCCGCTGGCATAATAACGCTAACCGTATGTACATAAAGAATACGCTCTGTATCAGCGGAATGATGAAAAGCACGTTTTTTAGCCGCATGTATCGCTCAGAGAGACAACAAGCAACCGCACGTCGACACATTCATTGTAAAATAAATCCTGCATATGTATGTACATATTTAAAGTTATTGGTCAGCGGTGTGAGGGCGACGTCACACACGGATCGCCTCGGCTGTTCCATACGTGTGGGAACAGCGGATACTCTCACTAGACAATTTCGACCGGCCTATCTCTAATTGATTCCAATTGGACGATGTATCGAATGGACCGCCGAGCCTCGCGACGAATTAATTCATACGGCTTGGGACCGGAGGCCCGAATCGGCGTGTTGGAATCAGAATTTTGTTTTTGTTCATCGATTGCACGATTCTATCGCGGTGTAATTTATCGGTTTATTTCATCGTCCTTTTGATCTTTTACGAGATACGGCGAGTGACCGATAATGAGATACGATCGGGCAATGTGCCACTTAATGTACTTCCGTCTATTAATCCCGAGTCGTTATTGCGCCCGGTAGACGAGTACGAAAATATTCTAAATATACTAATTTTCGGCCTTGGGAGTCTATGCACTCGTTGCAAATGGTAGTTCAACGATCTCCCGAGCGATGCCAAACATTGGTGGCTAGAGCGCGGTATTCCTCGACCGGAACCGCTCGTTTACTTCAAACATTGATCGGTTCATTTACATAAATGCCTCGTTCGTCACGTAACTACGCCGAGGTGGTAATGAGAGCCGTACGGGCTCTAACGACGGTCACGATATTTTTTCGTTCGCGTTCCCACCCAATTATTGGTCGTGCGTGATCGGACGATTTTTCCTATCGTTACAAAGTAACAGAGGGATCTCGTGCTCCGTCAATGTACAAAACGACATCTCGTTCGACGTACATTGATGCCAATTTGTTCCTGAGTTTCGTGACTGTAACAGGCAAACTGAAAACACCAAGTAGGTACGTCCCATTGCATTTTGCCTTCCGACAAACGTAATCGTGACTGAATATTCACGCAGTCTGCTCGCTAGAGTAGACATTCGATTCAAGTATGCGAATGCATGGTCCCCCTCTCTTTCTATCTCCCCCTACGTATGCGCGTTTTTCAAGGTGGTCGATTGTATCATTATCACACGGAATTGCGCGACAACAGGTTTGCGAACATAATACAAATAAAAACTTCCATTCGAAAAGAGCTGGTTTGTTTTCGTTAATCAACGTCGGTCGGGCGCCTGGCTGTATTATTTGTATCGGGCTATACGTAATATGTAAATACGCGTTAAAAATAGACAAACGGGACGAGCACGGGCGGGCGATACGGTCGAAGCGATGAAAAGAAAGAAAAAAAAATGTGTCATGGTTGGCGCTTCGCTTACGGATACCGATATAGTACGATAACGCAAAGACTATACCAGGCAAATTAATGTACGAAACACGCCGTCCTTCCCGGAGGTCTACATATAGTGGCGCGAGAGATAGTCGAATCAATGTGTATTTTTTCGAGCCAACGTCACGTTTGCACGCTCCAATGGATCTCGAAGAAAGTCAATGTCACGATCGAATGTGCTGCCGCTATTATCATTGCACGATAGATCGTTCGCAGTGCAGGAGTATCGCGCCGCGAGGTCTAACGCCAACGGCGATACATACCGATAAAATAGCCATATTTGTTTTGAATTTTAACATTCCTCTTTCGTATTGATTCGCCTCGATCGCTAGATTTTTGTCCGAATTTCGATTCGCGACGATTTACGACCGATGGACTTGGACTGGACGTCCAATGGCATTTACGAGAGAATGACGTTGCTTTAAAAATAGTTCGATGAAGTTTTATCCGTTTTTTTTTCGATTCTGCAAGTCAGTATCGCGCGGCTATACGTAACGATATTTCACCTAGGACATTATTTTTGTACAACCTCGAGATATTTTTGCTCCACATCGTCTTGCGCTCTTGGGTGGTCGACTGGAGGAGAAAAACCTCGACAAATATCGGATTACAGATACACGCAAGGAGGAGAAGAGAGCGGGAATGGAGAGCGATACCAAATGTTATTTGCTCTCCGGTACGTGCGGAGGTAATCGTCTTTCGACGAAAAAGACTCCGCTTTATTTACGATGTAGTTGCGCGTTAGCACTCGAGAATCCCGGTAATCGCGTTTGACGACAGCGACGACGGCGACGACGAGGCAGATGCGTACGAGGGAATTTGTCATTATCAATTATAATTTACCGCTAAAAAAATATTTTTTCTGGCTTACACAGTGCGCCGTTCGTATCTGGAGTATCGAACTTTCGAACCGATCGCATCGCTACACTGTTTTTTTCATACATTCTCGAGTAAGGGAGGGCGAGCTAGAATCGAATCGCACTTCGAGGATGGACGAACACGCGGACCATTCGTAAATTATAGTCGCAACGAAAAGAACGTTTCTCGGAAACTCACCGTTCAACTCCCGGAGAGAAGCCATCGCGTATTTCGAACGATTCTACCGAATCGTTGACGATCTATCGATATCTGTATCTGTATTGTCTTTTGGAAGAAGAGACAAAAGGAAATCACCGCGCGTCTCAATGCAGCACCGAGTTAGCACTGAACGCCTCGATGCTCTGAGGTCAGTTAACGCGATACAGGAAGGGAAGGAGGTGGGAGACGCGTAGAGGATCGAGTCGACGGCGGGGCGGGCGTACGTGAGACGAGCTCGGAAGATCGAGGAAGAACGACGAAGACGGGGGGGGGAAGCAATGTGCGACTGAACCGACCAAAGTCAAATTCTCGCTGGTAGCTGCTCGTTGATACCTCCAACAGACACGATTCTATTTCGTCTCGGGTTGTTGCGTCATCCACGCTCCTACTCCCCCATATCGGTGATCCTCCTCGTTTCGATTTAATTTTCGCGCCACCGTTTGCTCGTCGAACACATTTCACGTGGATCACGAGATGCGTGGGCGTGTACCCTCTCCCAGTTTTGTTCTCACTGACGTAGGAGACGTCGCAAACTCGCTCGATTTGTAGATCCGGTCATCCGTCGCTCAATTTAGAAAAATTTTCCAAATTCCTGAAACAAAAGTTCAAGTCCGCTGGATGTAAAATCTCCCATTTGTATGTATCCATGATAAGCCCTACCTATGCAAATACACGTTTCTTCGTTCTCTTTACTTTTTCCTGCCTCGAGAAACGACTCTACCAATTCTTCTCCTTGAAGGTTACACGAAAGTTAAACGAGGGGTGAGAGGCGAGTATTGATCTAACGGGGCAAATTTTCCCACGAGACTCAATGCCAACTTCCTCGCCCGACCCCATACGCGTCTTCGCTTTTCCTTTCCAAACCGTTCGATACGTTTTTATACGTCCTATCGTTTGGGGGCTTGGTTCTCGCCCCAGAGTTTACGAACTTATCAACACTTGAATTTCCGAGGTCGCCAAACATTGCTCTGCCGTTTAATCGAATTATGTAATTTCACAAAGTTAACCCGTTCTCTCATATTTTACATAAATTTAACAAAAGTACACACCGAATTTTGTTCAATATCGAGTAAGAAAAAGAAATTGGAATGTCGTCGAATGATTAGAAAACTTTGTATAGAAGGGAGATGCATGGACGTTTTACCGCTCGTAACTCTGTTAGCTTTTGGCGTCCCAGATGTGCTTCGTTCGTGTATTCTTGCACGTTCGTCGTACGAGAGGACGCGTATACCCCAAGGCGGATGGAATCGACCTAATAATCAACGGTACAGAACGGAGCGTCAGCCAACAACGCATTTTCAATAATTGTCGATGAAGGACGCTCGACAACGTGTCTCGTGGCACGCGATACGTATAAAAGGCGACAACAATTACAGATACCGTCGCGAGGTTAATTCTTTTTAAACGACGTCTTATCCCGTCTCCTATCCTCGAACAACAAACACGAACGTAATCCTTTTTTCACACTTTTTTCCCCAAATTATTTCAATCCGGAGACACAACAAATGACCGAGACAAAACTGAATCACTGATTTTTATTTTCATAACCGAGCGTCGTATTCGCACAGTTGCACCAACGATTACGAAATAAACGATGCGAGAAATATTTGGAGTTGTGCCTCGTGCAATTTACGGCTTCGCCAAATAATGGGTGCAACGATAAGGAAGGTGATGAATCGCGAGGAAGTGTTACACGAGCCAAATTCACTTTTACTTCACTGAATAAAATATCACTTACTTACCTCGAGATCGTTCGCGCGACTCTTTTATCCAAGATATATAGCCGAGTTACGGTAAAAATAATGAAAGCTTCCCGCGTAAATATTACCAGCACTGATTTGGGTCTGAGAAATCGCTCGCGTCGCGACTCGTAAAAATGCCGACGAGTTGCGTTCACTCACGTGGTACAATGCGCGACATAACCTAAATTCGAGGTGTTTGGCGACGGCGGCGGGAAAAAATGGTGGTTATTCACGAGCGAGTTACTGCCGATGATTTTTCTATCGACGTACCGAACAAAGCGTGCATTTGACCTTCAGTCTCGTACGGAAATACGACACTTGTTGAATATTCGATGGAATTGCGATACAATGGCACAATCGTCGCCTCCCTCCGTTTTGTGTGCTCTGGTGGTATTGACAACGAAGCGTGTTCTCGACTACGAGCTCGGGATACCCAAAACAACAGCGCGCTATCCAGTCTAGTCCGATTACTCTACATTGCTCTACATAAGCAGATATTCGTGTCATACATCAGAGAACGATGGGTAAACCGCAATAGCGTTTTTTCCTTTACTGTGTATACACCAATGTCCCACATTATGTCGCCATGGTTACCAGCTACAGATAATTATTATCTATAGATTCTCAGATTTTCATTTGGCAGCTGCTAAGGCCAACCACCCGTGCGGTTATCTACATCGTACTGAATATATTATTATCTGAATATATATATTATTATCTGCGATATGTACAACGGCATAAAAATGAAGAACCAAGTTCCAATCTTATCGCAATAATCGATGTAACGGTGAGAACGTACTCGACATAAATACAACGATAATCGCACCAACGCACACGCATGGAACAAGGTTTTTTCCTTTTATATTAGTTTCATCGAGACCCTTCGAGCTAGACACAGATATGAAGCGGTGAAATTTGAGGAATTTCTTTCGAGCGAAGGATAGAAATAAATGGAGATATGTATGTAAACGAGGTAAGGAAGGCAATTTCAGTCAGTGACGCTATCTATAGGGAGATTTGGGCTTCATAGGACCAGAACGCTTATACGTTTGTCATATGGTAAAACAGGTCGTGTCCGACCGTCGGATATATCAATGTCTAAGCAAATGTTTATATGGTGGTAGTGATCGGGAGAGTATTTGCTCTGGTTGACATCCTGGATACTCGAAAGATAAGAAAGAAGTTTTTTTTGCAGAATTCGATTATCACGCATTTTATCCAGGCACGTAGATATTCGCCGATACGTGATAAGAAAGTCTCTAGGAGAAATTATTGGGGACGAGATAAAACTTCTAGTCCAGCGGCAAGTGGATTCGAAGTACGGAGAGGGTTGTCAAGGGCTTCGAAATTATGCACCCACACGTATTGACCTAGTCCAGCGGAGATAATAGTTTACCGATTGTATACAATTTTTCGATCACAATAAATATATACTTATTATGAATATGTACCGACTGGTTTATATAGATGCAACGTTTGCGTAAGAATATTTGTCATAAATTGCTATTTGGGTTAGAATAATTATCGCATGACCCGAAAATACTTCCAATAACATATTCGCAACAGAATTCTATCGGGTTTGACTGATTTTTATCGCAATGTCCGTCAAAGCTCTGAAAATTATGCATTCACACGCACCGCCTTGTTCTCAGGTGGGTCAACCGAGACGAGTATATAAGCTTTTAGCAGGGGATCTCTCTAATAGTTAGCACTCGGCTAAAGTCCGCCAAGTTATTTTCTTAATTATAACGCTCTTGCATATCGTCAAAAATGCACATTCGAAGTGTCAAAATAATTTGTTTTCTCTTAATTCCCGTAATGAGTATGGAACCGGTAAGTCAATTTGACAATCGAGCAAACGATCAGTCATTTATGTGTCAATCGATCTTGCGCAGGAGAATCGAGGAATCGACGAGATAATGGATCCTGCGAGAAGCGGAAGATTTGGATTCGGAGGATTTCAGACATTGCATAATATTTGGAGTGCATTTTGCGAAAAGACCTGCCCCGTATTGAATCGTCCGAGGTTTCTCGGATCCCCACATCTGATTTGTGCTCTAAAGTGCCCAACTACCACGAGTGCGGAACCATCAACAAGTACTACTACGGCAAGTAGTACTACGCCAAGTAGTACTACGCCAAGTAGTACTACGACAAGTAGTACTACGCCAAGTAGTACTACGACAAGTAGTACTACGCCAAGTAGTACTACGACAAGTACTACTACTCAATCGACATCCTCGAGTTCTACTTCGACTACAGCTTCGTCTACTACTTCGAGCACAACCACCGCTACTCCGCCGACTGCAGCTCCAAATCCAGTTCCTTCTAATACTACAAATAATAACGACAATACTCCGACAGGTGGGGGTGGGGCTCCAGGCAGAACAAGTGCTCACATAATCGTGGACGTACAAGAAAGCGCAAATAGTCGAAACGCAAAATCATCAAAAAATTGAACTTTCTCTGTAATTCTCTATGAACTTTTATAGATATACTCTAGTATTCGTCAATTAGTAAACACTATCCTGGTATCAGTATAAAACATAGGGTTTGATCGATCCTTTTCTACACGATAATTGGTATTTTCTTTTACGACGATATAATACGCGTTGATTGAGTTGCAACTATTTGGGGCTTTAATTTTAGTCGTCTTTCCGATTGAAGTGATATTTATTAAAACTTATATTATATTTATTTGTAATCGGCCCATGATTGTACAATGTTAACATATTAATCAGCGTTCTAAACAAAATTGCAGTTAAGGATAGTTGAAAACATCTTCAGTTTTGGTAGTGGCACTGATATGTGCAATTACAGTCATTTGTGGGCAAGTTTGAATCCTGAAATACTATTTATATTCGTTTCAAATTTCGTTGCTTCGATTAAGAAAAAATTATAACCGGCTAAAAACCAGAAATCACATTAAATACTAGTTCGCATAAGTTCTGTTCAAATCAATCTAAATAATTAGACGTATGTCCGTGCTACGTCGAAACAAGAAAAATACGTTCTAACGATAAATTTTGCATTCCTTCAAGATAATTTAATTCTTAAAGTGGCAAGAATCTCCTTGTAGATTTTACGTACCGGGCTTATTCACCAAGGAAAATGAATTACAATCAAGATCCCGATACATCCTCTTGCGCGCAGGAAAGAGATGCTTGAAAAATAGAAACAATAAAAATATGAACGATACATTTTTCTTATGTCTATTCCTTTGGAGACAGTGGAGAAACTTGAATAGTTTACAAACCTCTGCGGCTTATTTAAATTCGTGCTCGGAGTATCCGCCCATGAATGTCGTTATTATAAAGAATAAATATATAGTAGTCTTTAAACAGTTTGAACAAAATATGATGAAAGGCTACGATATAATGACGTTATTGGACGTGTAAACGTTTCTCGCACCATTTCGAATTTCTATAATCGGTCCCAATATAATTATCGCGCAGTCGACAGCTGGAAAGTAAACATTTCAGGCCTCGGGCGGGAATTATGCATTGCGGCGATCCAGGACAATCGTAAGAATGCCCAAAGACCGGACCTCGAGCTGCTTTCGCCACTTAATTGCATTCGCATGTGTAGGTATCGCGGGTGAGTCCCATTCTTGCTGCAGTCGTATTTTCGATCGAAAAGTTCCAAACTTCGTTTCGATTTATAAGTATGGGTCGTCGAAAGAGGCTGAAAAATCTTGAGGGTCGTACACGAGGCATGGTTCTCTGGACATGCAGGGAATATTCCCCTTTCGCGGAGTAATGCCCGCTAATAACGCAGCTACGGTATGCAACTCGCAGGATAGTGCGTATGGCCGATCGAGTTTCGGTATACCGTAAACCACCTTGCTTTGTTACGTAATTCAAAAGCGTGTACGACTCGCCAATGCTATACATATATTTATGATACAAGATAAAAGCAACGCAATGGGAATAAGGGTATCCTTACGTAATAGGCTTGTCGCACGTACTGCTTAAGTAGTTCCATATCCGTCATCGACCAATCAGTTTCCACCGATCTTTTTACCATTATTGTTTGCCATCGGGACTCGACTTACACACATATGTCGGTAAATTGAACCAACGTCCCATTGGCAGAAAAAGAAAAACTATCTGAACGTAAGATTCCTAGGGCAACGTATTATCTATATATATTATACAAATTTTCGTGTCTATTATTAGTGTAAAATTCGATCAATAGCGCTGAGTCACTCGAGTTGGTTTAATTGATAATCATTTCCATATAATTGTATACCGCGGTATATTATAAATATACGGCGATCTGGATTTCGAGCCAACTTTCGACATTACCTTTGGACGCGCGCGTGTCACTTTCTGCTCGTGTCACGATTCGTCGTGTACGAGGCATTGGAAAAATTCTCGAAAATTGCGAGCGAATGCCACACGATTCTAAATAATCGAATCTCTTTATTTTACTGACCGATTTATTAATATTTCGAGCTCGAACGTTAATCTTGGTATTGCGAAAATATAAGGGGTCTCGAATAATCGTTATTACGTTTGTGTGCCATTTACGAGGCGAGGGTGAGTTACGCGATGATATGCCAGCGAACCGTTTACGAAACACATCCGTGTTTAATAAATCATCGATATATCGGCTCGCGTTACGGAGGCTTCCATTCACATAGGAATTTTTTGATCGATTTATTTATACACGTCGTGCACGATACGTCGATCTAGTTGGCTAATAACGAGAGTTAGCCCGAGACTATTAGGCCGGCTAAGCTCGAACTTGGATTAACTTTTATCCTTTCTCAATTGTTAATTTATATTTATTATTCCCAGTGGAATTCGTTTCGATGATTACCGATCGTTATCTACATTTGTTCGCTCCGAAATGTGGACGTGTACATACAATTTAACGCACGAATATTCTTTTTCAATTAGGAGTTTTCGATTTTATGTAACATTCCAGGTGTTCCCATATGAAAACTGTGCACTTTTTTTTTGCGAAAACAACGTTTCCTCCCTGACTGAGTTAAAAATTGACGTTCATCGTCGCATCGAAGTAAAAAAGGTCGAATGTAACGATGTTATTGCCCCACAAAAGACTTTTTCTTTCGAAGAACGAGTTTCTTCACTCTCGTTTGGTCGTGTATTTCAGAATTTTGGGGAAAGTTCATGCACTGGTAGGTATTATCTTTTTAAGTGTAGGACGGACGGTACGTTCTTTATGCTCGCTGCACCGGTCATTCGTATGACCCCGTGACATCGTAAGTAGGATCGGTGAGTTGGATCGAACGAGGGAGGGAGGAGGAATTGCGAACAACGAAACGAGAGTTCCTCCAACGTGCCCAACTTAACGGAGAAAGTATCGTCGCTTCCACAATCTCCTCGAAGACGACGGTCTATAATACTCATCGTTGCTGCTCGTCTCGTCTCGACTAAAAAATAAAATCGTTATTGTGATTCCTGAATAAATAAAACAAAAAGTCGGGATATTTCATACGTAAATTTATAATTAAAAAGAAAGGATCGCAATATCC
Organism: Netelia fuscicornis; assembly: GCA_946811545.1. Classification (NCBI taxonomy): domain Eukaryota; kingdom Metazoa; phylum Arthropoda; class Insecta; order Hymenoptera; family Ichneumonidae; genus Netelia; species Netelia fuscicornis. The sequence goes on from OX328013.1 coordinate 46,975,591, forward strand.
TGCCAAGGCCGTCGAGCGATATGCGCATTTCCCAGATGAGAGACGGTCGATTCTGAGGCGGTCGTTCGCTATGCGCGTGAAAATAACGCGACCATCGGAGCAGAGAACGATTGTATACGCTCCGGAACACGCGATACCAAATTTAATCGTATTATTATCGAATTTTGTTCGTTACTTTTTTTCTTTTTTTCTCGCAGAAAAAAGGCTCGCGGCTGATTTTTATCCGAAAATACGTTTCGATTGATTCTTTGGTTCCCCTGGCGATAAACGTTGGTAACAAGAAGCCCTCCGATTTAATTGCTAGCGTACGAGTCGAAAGTGTTGCATCGTGTCGTTACGGAGGTAAGTCGTAAGACGCGTAAGTATATACGAATGCAAGAGATTCGTCCTTGAGATTTTGGCTCGAGGCGCGAATGCTTTCACAGAGATATAGAGACATCGGGCTGCACTCGTGACTATCCGTGGCTCTCTCCCTCTCTCTCGCTCTCTTTCTCCTTTTACACGGCTGTTTTCCAGCATCGAGCGCAATTGCACACGTGTCTCGTGCTTCGGGCGTCGAGACGATGCCTTCGGCTTTTCTCATTCTCCGTACCTCCTCTACCTCCCCCTCCTAAATCTCCCGGACGTTTTCATCGCGCAATGCGCCCCGCGATCCTCATCGAAAAAATAGCGTGATCCAGTTGCGTACAATCTCGTGTGAAACGGGGCCAATGATTGCCGTGCGTGCGTGTTAAACGAAAATTATATTTGACGCAGGTACGCGCGTTTTCTCGATTCTCAACCGAGCAAGATTTATCCTCGTACTTCGTTCATACGCGCAATATCGAATAAATATTAATTTTTTCATGAAATAGGTATAATAATAGGCTTGGAATAGCGTCGCGCCGTCTATATAGAAACGAATCAAAGTTGATCCTAAAGAAGATACGTCTCGTTCGATCCGCATCCGGCAAATTAATCTCGTAAAAACGGTTTCCCTGCCGGAAGTTGCAATTGTCCGATCAGAGAGTAACGAAAAAGAGACGAACGAAGGATCGACCGTAAAGTGTAATCTCGTTCTCGTTCGACCGCGGGATTGTTCACGGTGTGCGGTTGCACTTGAAACAAGAGACTCGGCGCGATCTCCGCGTGACCGCGCAAATTCGAACAACGAGAGAAGGTGGGAAGAAACGCGCACTTCGTCGTTTTCGCAGACACAATGTCTTTCGCTTTCTCGTTCGCTACGTGACTCCGGCTAAAGAGGTCCTCTAATTTCCTGCTTGATGACACAGCTACGATGTCGCGATGCCTCTGCGTTGGTAATCGAGAGACTTTAACCGGACGAGACGAGAGAGTCGTTCTCGAACGTAAGACGGCGAGCGGGGATTATAAATATACGCGTTCGCATTCTCGTACGAAAATGCCAGCGACAATTAACCTGGAACAATAATTGGGTTCCGCATACCTGCATCTAGCGTATTACACTTTGCTGGTTGGCCAACTAAGTTAGAAATATACGTATACCTGGGGTACGAACAACGCGCCTAAATATAACTTAAGTTAAACGATTACGCGAACGATCGACCTCTTGCACTTCTAAGACGATAACGACGCGAACAATTATTAATCGACGCAAAGATAGGAACCTTTCGTCACGGAAGATAATGCCGCGAATAAAGTATCTGAAGAGAAATATGTTTATCCGCAGTGACACGGGTTATCGCTGTGGCGCGAATAGAAAATTTTTGCGTATTTCTCGGATCTGAAATGCCCGATTTCGTTCCGCCGCGGTGAAGTATTGGGTACACGATGCACCGTGGTGGTGGGTATAGTTGGGTATACGATGGTATGCGACTGTGGCAAAAGACGTCCGTCGAGCGAGAGCGAAAGAGAGCGAGGGAGAGGAGGAGGGAACGCGAGACGATACAGCTGGATCATGTGATGCTACTCTACCTTACTTTTACTTTGAAGTACGCTACAGCCGTGCAGAACTGTTATTGCGCGGGCTCGTTGAGCGAGAGGGACCGAGAGTAACCTCGTGACTAGCGTACACGTGCTTCCCAAGACTTACCTTGCCTACTTCTCGAGCTTCCTTTTCCCTGCGGCGTGCACGTACACGAGAGCCTTACACTACTTACTTTTCATTCGAGGTATCTTCGTCTTTCGTACACGCGTATACCACGAATGCAATACTTTTTAGCACGAAACCGTGGATTTCCCCGCAACGCTGCGTTGCGCCGCATATGTGTAGTACACGCCGTACAAGCGATACGCGAGCTCCCATTGTCCGACGTATCTATCTCTCTACCCGTTCGCACGTTTCTTTTTGTTTCCCTTTCTTCATTCATCGTCCAGAAAATCCGCAATTTTTCACGATTCTTGTCTCTTGTGACGTTCGAAGCGGCAGAGCGACTCGATGTACGTAGATATCCGTTCGATTCGCAGATGTTGCTTCACCGCGACATTCGTTTCTGCTGCCCACGCGTTCTCCATACGCTTCCCACTCTTTTCTCGCTAGCGAGCGGCCATGTACGATCTGGACAATCGATGGAATATTCCTGAAACTGAGAATTTGTAAGTATAAATGTATATCGCACATTCGTACCGTTGAAACTTATGGAACTTATCGGAACGCGTATGTATACGCTGCTCGTATCGAGAATGCACGAAAGCTGGAAAAAGAAAGGTCAAATCCATTCACGTCCGGTTCGTTTCGGGAGCTCGTTAGTCCCGCTTACGTAAGATCGCTGATTTAACCACATCGATCTTTTCCATCTCGAGAAGGACCTTGCCGAGTCGAATGACGTGCGAAGCGTGACCATTTTCGGGCGAATTAGTAACGAGCGCAAAAAAACCGCGAAAATGAGAGAAGAAAAAGCGGTTTGTCTAAGGTACGTTCACCGTACTTTTTGCGGAGCTCGATCTTCGATATGTTTTCAATACATCGACGATATACATCGCATCGTGCCGAGCTATGCCGATATTCCGATGGCGAAGATCTCTGACGAAATAATAATGCACTACCGATCAATCGCGCGCGCTATTCCCCGCTTACCGGATCCCCGACGGGACGTCTCGCGATGTTGCATCCACGCGATACCTTTCTCGGTGGAATTAGCTCGTCGGGAAATTTACTGTATCGAAGTGTCTAAGTCGTGGGTTGTTACGGTTTGTGGCCAATTGTGGACGATGAGATCGAGCGGAACAGACGTCTCGATCGTTTTTCTTATTCTTCCAATATTCGCGTACCTATCTCGATAAATTATCCTTTTTCTCTTACTCTTCGAATTTCTAATTATTCGAATAACGTGATATCGCGAAACTGATGCAACCACATCATCTCTATTACGGCTCTCGGTGATCATTGAATCGATTTGATTCTTTCGTTAATCGAAATGAATTATTCTTCCAATAATTAAAACATTGCAATAAAGACAGATCGTAGGATAAAGAAAAGGGAGATATTTTTACCGTGATTCGACTCGATAATGCGAGGTAAACGTATCGGAGATAATAGAGAAATAGCGATCGGATTATGAATGCCTCATGAGATCGACAACCTTGGTAGGTTGGTCGGTCGGTCGGTCGGTCGGCCGGTGAACGTAACACCGTGTCTATAATTGCACAGTCGTATTATATTCACGACGAGATTATTTATCTGGGACTGGTAATAATTGTAGCGAGTGGCTCGATCGAAAGAGACTTTCCAGCATGACGCGCGTATCTTTCATAGTTCGAAGAGAAAAGGCAGCGACAAGGTGACGCGATTGATCGAAAGAATGAAAGGATGTAGAAGAAAGCGAGGAGATGTCGAGTATGGACGATTGCGAAAGCGACGTGTCTTCTCGAGAACAATGAGAATCCAAAATGTTTTCGTTGTATCGAAGTAGGTGTACCGTGACAAGGCTCATGTTATTTCTAATGGTTCAACTGGATCATCGTGACACGTACGAAAGGATGGAAAAAAAGCAACGCGTCCTGCACGAGACGAAACGAGGGCAGAGGCGGAAGAGAGGCGAGTGGTCTCTCTCGTCTCGTTTATAGAGAAAGTAAAGTTCGGCCGGCAATGCAATTGTAACATTCGCCGTTCCGTTCTTCCATTGAATTCCGAAAAACAAATTATTAAAACTTTTGGGTCAAATCGGTGGGAACGAAACACGAGCAACGATTACAGGATATAGGAAAAAAATTGTTATTAAAATTATAGAGACGAAGCGTGCGACGTCGACGACGGTGTAATAACCAGGAAGAGGAGGGAAAGTAAGTACGTAAGTATCGCAAGAGCGGGAATCGCGAACCAGCCTAGAATCTCCCGCATATACTTATGCATATGTATATTCTCGGGGAAAAGAGTCACGAGACTCGGGTTCTCGCTACGTACGATATCCCCTCTCTCTCTCGGTTGGATCATTTGGGAAGCTTTCGCGGCGGGTGTCCCACCACCACCATCTGCCCCCTCGCGGAGGATACGCTCGTTTGCCCGCGGGAGACACACAGATCGGCGAGGCGATGGAATAAAAGAATGTTTGGGCGCGCGCGGAGAAAAGCGAGCGAGTACGGGACCGAGTTACATTAGCGAGAAGGAAGCGAGAGGGACAGGGAGAGTTCGACGTGGGGAGCGAGACCGAGGACTCGGGGAATATACATCGAGAGCGAGCAGGGAGGTGTTCCCTGGAGCCGAAACGGTCGAGCGAGAACTCGCGAGCCACGAGTCGTCGAATAACCATCGAGCGACCAACGACCAGCGGAGCCGCGAATTACACTCCAATCGTCGGATAAATCTCCGAGGACTTGTTCCTCCGCGCCTGACTATCGTTGACTCGTTTCACTCGTTTTTCATTATCGCGCGTCTCTCTCTCTCTCTCTCTGCCTCTCTTTCTCGTTACGATTCACCCTGTGCCGCTCGCGTGTGTTTGTGCTCGCCCGTTGCTATCGAACGCATGCGGATTCATCGTTGAGGAAATCACGTCGAGCGAACGATCCACGTAGATCGTGGAGTCTCCGGCTGCAAAATGCCCGACAGGTCAGTCTCTCGTATTATTCGTTCTTTTTTTTAATCGAAGAAACATCTGGTCGTTTTAGGAATAAAATGAGAAACGATGACTCGTTAATGGGACGTTATTGCCTATATTCGTTACGTTTTTCTCGGTAAAAGGTGAAAGGATCGCGTGAAAGTCCAATCCAGCGCTTTATCGGCTTCCCTATCGAATTTTATCTCAAGCATTTTCTTCGTTCGATATCGTATATACGAGACCGAGAGTACGACACGCGCGAATCGCGAGGTCCAATTGACCGATATGAAAGTTGCGGTTGCCCGGCCACATGCCCGCTCTCCGTAATCGCACACGTTGCTCGGTCAATATATCGTAGTTATAAATTTCAGTACAATTTTCATCGTGTCGCTCGTATCCTTTTATTTAAGCAATCGTCCAATATTCTTCCTAACTCTTTATTTTTCCTCTTTTTTTTTTTACGAGACGAAATTTCATCCGGATTGATCGCATTCGCGTTGAACAATAAAAAACAATCATCCTTCCGTTGAATAGATAATTAGAAGCTTGTTGGTTCATTAGCATAACTACGTTCTCCGGCTCCCAAGACTTTCCATCTTGGTACAGATATTCATACGCGCTCGCTGGATAATATACGCACTCTTGGAGCAGCTTGGGTATATACCGGCAGAATTGCGCAATGTAAAACGTGCATAGGTGCCGCGCATACTTGTGTGACTGCGCCGGTCATCGCATTCGCTTCTCCTCGCGGCACTCCTGTTGCATCATCCCGAGGATTGGGAAAATCAAAAAATAAAAAACAAAATAGCACGTTAGCAACGATCCACGTCCGCTCCGTTATTCTTTTATTATTCGTGCTCACACCTATTTCGACGTCTCTCGATACTCTTCTCGGACGCCCGTACGTTTTATCGTTCGATAAAACGAGAAACGTGTTCGAAGGAAGCGAGCGAGTATATCATTGCCGTAGTTTTACCGACTATTACAGATCCATAAATATAACGACGACAAATTGAATTAATTTCTCGTCGCACTTCGCCGTAAACGGATCGTTCGCAGGGCATTGCTCGATTTGTTCTTGCACAGGTTTTCCCGGTTTTTTTATGAATTTCACGAGTTCGCGTGGTAAATTTTAACAGCCGACGAATATTTCTCTTCACGGTCCTATATATGAGCGCCGGGTATGGATGTTAATACCCGAGTATACTTATCGGCAAGGTACGTGCGATTAATCTTCCGGGCACTTTGAGCATGAAATTCTGTCTCGTGGACGCCCGACCGAAAATCATTTTTTCGGACTTCGGTCCACTTCGTAGCGCGCGGATACATCTACCCAGGAAGAATGACCCATAGAAGTAACGAGTGAAAGTATCATTCGCGGTTGTTTCGCGAGAATAAATTAAATACGTAGCAACGTGCGTGCTCACTGTGTTTTTTCGTTTGTTATTTCGCGACGAGGGGGAAAGGAAGAGAAATTTGCCAGTCTCGCCGAACCCTCCAATTTCTGTTCTCCATTCGTAAAAGTTGATACTTTTGTTTCGGTCAGTTCCGAGCATACAATTTCTTTCTCCATCTTTACTTTCGCAAAATATTGACTATATAGGTCCGTATACGTTCGGTACGCGAGATAGCTCCTTCGTCGTCACGCGATGCCCGCGGCAAAGGTGCGGTGTAACAAGATCATCGAACTTTTATCATCGTAGGTCCTGTTCAATCGACGCCACTCTACCTACTTACTCTCCTCCTGTCTCCGAACTTTCACCGGCTCGAAACTACCGCAAGACCGCGAAATTGCTTGACCGTGGGACAAACGGGGCGTGTTACCTGTCTCGTGTTTTCAGTGACGAATTCGACGAGCGTTACCTCGATATTATCGCAAAAAATGATGCAGTTTGGAGCAACGAACTAGCGTAAAAAATAAGACTTTCGCGACAATTCTCCGCAACACCGGCTCGCAAATGAATCGTAAATTCACTCTGCTGAATTTTATCATTATAGTTCATCGCCCTCCGCGGTCAAGGATTCCAATAGATCTCATGCTTTCCGCGTTTTTCCGGTCTGTCTTTCGCGATTCCAGACACGTTTTTACTTGACCGGGTCGTAGCGGTCTATGAGAAGACAAATCCCACGCACTTTCGAAAAGCAGCGATCCGAGCTCCGGGTGAAACGAATCCGAGACTCGTTTCCGCAATGTTTCGTTTTCGAATGCAACGTCATTGGAATATTTTGTTTCCGTAATTCGGCGTTCAACGAAGCGCCAAGTTGCAATAATTCTTGAATCTTTTACGCTCGTTGGGTTAGTTGTGTACGAAACGTGCGCAGGAGGTAAATAATGGCGTCGTTCGAGGAACTAATTTTCTCGATTTGCCATGGAATAAAAAGGAGAAAACGATCAATGAACCAAATCGATACTCGAGTAATTATTTTTCTATTCGAGCCGTGTTTTTTTAAAAAATCTTCTTACTGGAGAATATTCGACGATTTCGATGATTTTGTCTGAAACAGAATTCTTAAATTATATAAATTTGGAGAGCAAGCGAGCGCTCGAGAGTCTCGGGATACAAAAACATTCTAAGCCGTGATCGTGTAAGCACGAAGGTGCAAGGCGAACCGCATAATAACGGGAGACTCGAAGTTAATTGCTCGACGGTATTACGACCATTTTTTCAATAGATGTACGATGGACGAATATATATTAGTGCATCGGGTCGAATGTGTATAACATAAGTACGAAGGCTCGCCATGAATTCCAAACCTAATAAAAAAATACGCTGTAGCTCTGTAATACGTCGGCTCGTTTCCTCGAGGCCATGACCAAACTTTCACTAGGCATCGGAGATTTGATCCCTCAATGATGAAAGAAGGAGGACTGTCTTGTTTTTTGTTCGTTCGCGCATAGTCCCGAGGGGGGTAGTAGATCGACAGATATAAACAAATATCCACTTGAATATTTACGATCACGGACAACGACTCGCGATGAAAAGCATCTCGGCTTAATTTCATCGACTCGATTCACGCGCGCATAAAATTATACAGAGTCGAAGAGAGCGAGTAATAATGGATAACGGATAATTACGGTACAACGATCTACGACGCCCGAGCTAATAGTACACCGAGATTAATCGGCATTCGCCACTTCGCCACTGGCGAAGACAGTGGTGCGTTCGCTCGATGGAATAATATTCCGAGTGCGAGAGAATGAACAAGAAAAAGCGAGGCTTATCCACGTGGTAATGCGGTATGTCGAACGTTCGTACGTACCAGGAATTGCATCGGTAACGCTGAATAATAGGCACTAGATACGAGCGATAAGAGCCAAGACGTTCGAAAAACAGTTGGGAGAGATCCGTGATCGTATCGAGGGACTCGCCGAATCGCCTCGTAAGACGATGCTAAATTTGTCCCTCTGTAATGTTTCAGATCGATGATAGGACGAACGCGATTGTTCGTACTGGTTTTTCTACTGGTAAATAATTGTGGGAGCTCGGAAGCTCTTCAATATCAGACACTGGACAATTTTTCGACGACCGAGGAGTGCGCTCTCGTTCTCGATGGTCCTGGAAGAAGCAACGCTTACGACTACACGTATAATTTACTACGTGGAAATGCGTGAGTAACCAAACATTATCTCTTCTTAGAGTATATCGTTTTTGTTAATGCCAAAATAATAGTAACAATGACAGCCAAATGGCCGAGTAAAAAGTTAATTACTAAAATCGTGTACATTAGCCAGAAATGTCTCATTTTTCTAATTTAAGAAGAAAAAAAAGAAATAATAAAGTAATAGCCATTGGGGACGTAGAACGAGAGAATAAAGATAGCGACGAGGATTATTTAGTGCCAGTACAAACCACCGTGCGAGATCGTTTCTCATTGGAATGCGGCGTTGTAGGTAGGTACATAAAAGCGTTGAAAAGAGCGAATTGCCTAGCCGCGATCGAGGTTTTTCTTCGAACGTAGCTACGATGGCGTCGCGCGGCCATTTAAATAAAATAAAAAATATTGCAAAGCGCGAAAATTCCAGTGCTCGGTCTCATCTACGGTCCGCTCGGTAATGACCGCAGTTACTCGAACACGGTCTGTCGCGGGGATGCCGACGAGAGAGAACGGAACTCGAGTCGGCGAGTAGCGCCGTTGCATCGGTTCTCGATCGGCGTGTAGTGACGCAAGCGCGGGGGCCGTCGGGAAAGAACCGCGGATAATACGCAATACCAGATCGGGCTACGTGCATGGACACACACGTTCGAGGCCAATTTGATCCTCGTGGTGTGCGTCGACACCACGTGGCTGCACGTGGGCCCTCTCGATTCCGGGAGCGAGACGCCGCGTCGCGATAATCTCCCTCGAGTCTGTTGCCCCAGCTGCTTCTCATACACGTCGTACGTATGTACCTACGTAGATACGTAGTTGCTACACATAATGCGCGGGCCTTTAATTATTTACGAGCGCAGCGTACAGCGTGGGTAACTGCTTTCGGCATAAGCGCGGCAGACCTCGTTTTCCGTGAATTATTCTTTTATAAATCGTCGTCGCTGAGAAATCGAAAGTTTGACCGTTATGGAGACACATAGGTATACATTGTGTGGCACAGGTGGATATCAGTGACGAGAAAACGGAGAGAGTCCAGGCGGCGCGGATTCTTTTATTCTTATAATTGTATAAAATTCGTGACGGTATTGCCGTCTGCGCATTTCGTTCCTTCGGTTTATTCTCGTTACTGTGCGTTTCCCCGCTAAATATATCTTATTACGTTATATAAATAAATACATACGTAGTAGCATATTTTCGCGTATCTATTCGAGATCGTGCGAAACTCGTTGATCACCATGTACGCGCCAGAGTTTGCCCCGAGGCGACGTGCACGAATTAATTAGTCCCTCCCCATGTGCGACAACTGCGTGCCGCGGGGTTCAACGCTCGTAAACGAGAAGAAAGACGAGAGAATACGAAGAAAAGAGGGAAAAGAAATTGAAAGGGTTCGAAACCGGGCTCGGTCGAGGGGCGCGCGCGCGATATAATGGTACACGCGTCGGCGGTCCCGCGTTCTGTTTTGTAATATGCGATATCGAGAGCGTTCGATCGAACCACTCTCTGTGACCGTCGTCGGTGAAAGCACCGTTGTCCAGATCGGGCCAATAAACGGATCGTATCACTTTGGCCGCATAAAGCTGCGCGGGTTCGACCAATATTCTGGTCCGCGTACGTCTGGTCGAGCGGCATTTCGCTGCTTTTTTTTTGCTGTCTTTTTAAACATCGATCACCACTGTCACCGTACATAATCGAAGGCGCTAAAGGCGAATTATCGTATCTAATTTTACGATCGTTTTTGCGTAAGAGACGTCGACCGATGGGTACGAAGGTATCAAAATTTCCGACAGCGTAAGTACACGTAACAGCGACGAGGGAGGGATTAATATTTTCGGAGGCCCATTAAAACAGTAGCGACACGCGGGACCAGTCGCATAAATCTCGCTCCACGAAATTCCCTTTATTTAATGGCGTAGGTTCTCCAAATTGTTGAATTAAAAAAAGAACGGTGTCCTCGTTCGGCGAGACAGCGTGCCGGTACGTAAAAAATTTCGACCATGACCCCCGCACTTTCATTTTCAGAGTGGCCTTTCAATCTCACGGATCTCCGGATTCTTTTTGCACAACCGCCGATCTACATATTTATCTATCATATCGACGCGCTGTTTGATATACATAGGTGTTCGCGAGAAAGAAGAGAGTGGTTCAGGATGTGATTATCGATAGCGCCGATCTCATAAACATAATTCATAACGGTCGTATTCCGACACGTCGCTGTCTCAACTTTTCGCGTCGAACAACTTTGAGAAAAAAAATTTCTCGTTCCACCATTCTCTCTCGTATGGATGACTCATCGAGTTAAACTATGCCAAGCGCGTGCGCCAGTTCGACATTATTTTAATCGACGATAACATATTTAAAGAAGCGATTATCCGGCTCTTCGAATTGAATCATTTTTTTTATAGGGAATTAAGCGAGCGCTTGCAATTATTTTTAAGCGGCGAGCGCTGATTGAAAATAATTGAAAATTAATAATAACGATACATTAACGGTCTCGTGTTTTCATTCTGTAAAAATTAGTCGTCCCGCGAGTCAAACGAGAAAGGAGCATAATCGAGGAGGCGGCGACGGCGGCGGCGGCGGCGTTGGGAGAGAATATTGAAAGAAACGAAGAATCGCCGCTAATTGCAATATCAAATTGGCTATTTATGAGGTCAAAGACTTACAAAGAGTCTCGAGAATGAGAAATTAAATGAAAATAAATTGGAAAGAACGCGTAATACACCTTCGCGGTAAGATGGATACGCCGGTAAAGTTTATTCGCGCACGAAAGATCGAGCGAATGAAGCGACGATACTTAATAAACGTCGGTTGATTTAACATCACGGAGCACACGATGCGAACGTTCCGGCAATTGCTGTTTTCGGAGCTCCGCGAGACTCGTGGCCGATATAATAGCCGAGAGGCATTTTGTGAGTTGTTGTCTTTATCGACCTCGAGCGATGTAACGAAGCGAAAGACTCGCGGTACGACAGCAGCGCCAATTAAATAATCTTCGATCTCTCGAAACGTCCGATTTCTTCTTTAATTATTACGCATAAAAACCGCGTGGTATCCTTCTTTTTATATCCCCGTTGCAAGTTGTTTAAAGGCTATTTATTTTTTTTTACCACGATATGCACAAATTGAATTGATACCCAATGGCCCAATCGAGAACGACGATATGTCGTAGTCGTAATCGCGAGACAAACCTGCCGTAGACACAAGACTCGAACACTTTCTAGCCCCTATTTGAGATCACACGTCTCTTGTGACTTCGAGTATCGCGGAAAGCGACATTCTCCGGTATTTGGGCTTCGAGCATGCAATTGATGATTATGTTTCTCCTGTTTTTCCATTAATGGAGCACACCGATACGAGCGACCCGTTCTTTTATCACCGCTGATGATTCATACCGTACTTTTTGGAACTTTCACGTTACCGTGAAAGATTAAAAAAACATTTTTAATTACCATCCAAGATGAGGCGATATGAATAGATGTTACGGCTTCTCAAGTTTGAAATTAAATGCAGTAAGGTTAATGAGATACTCGGGGAAACGCGTACTCGTTATATCAGTCGACCAAAAAAATCTTCCAGAATTGTATAATACGATGTGGCTCTCGCTTTGCCACCGTGGGATTTTGTCGAAGCGAAGCGGACCCGCGATAATTTTTTTTAAGCTAATCGACTAGTCGTGGAAAATGCTCTCTTGAAACATTTTATTGGAGCAAAAATAAAATAAAACGAGTCACGCATCACCCCGGCGGGCTCGAGTTGCAATATTGAAAATTAATTACTCGTTTCCCGCGAACGACGCCTCCCACCGATCTCGCCAATACGTCGCGTGAATTACGTTTTGCCTTATCGTACTTATGGTTCCGTCGCTGCTCCAAATTCTGACTGGATTATAGATCGCTTTCCTCGATACGATCGCGAAGATCAAACTAATTGCTCGCTTTACATTATTTCTTCGAAAAAAACGAGCTGCGGAAACTAGTTTCCGTCGGTTAAGAGCGTTCGACCGGTAAGTATCGATGAAAGTTCTATACGAGTCGTACCCAGAGGCATATCGGCACTAGGTATATCGAGAGTGGAGAAGGGGATCCGAGAATGTAACGCTAAATCGTCGAATCCTTGAATGCAGATATAATAATCGAAAAGATTGAACGCAAACATAAAGTCCCTGTCACTGTTTATACGATCCGATCCAGATACCGGATACACGCAGTATGGATTTTCATTCCGTCGAAACGTATTCCAGAGCACCGAAAAGAGAGACGAAGAATCGCTAGTTCGAATTACCCGAGGTGCAATATCCGCGTGTTACATGTTACACCAGTTTCGTATAATTTTACACTCAGGTATGTTAGTCTTGGCCTAGCGCGAGATAGACCCGAGTCCGTGAAAGCGCGAACGTAGGTAGTCCGGGGATGTGTTGCTTCTATTCGAGTCTCGACCACCCGAGTCATGTATTATACATATAAATATAATTATAGGATTATATTGGCGGGCACTTAAGTTATATAAACGCGCTCGACATATGCGCGTACCGTATATTTAGTGAGCGAATCCTTTGCGGTTGCGCGCTGGAACGTACATAAGGTCCTCCGTACCTCAAGAGCCAACGAAAAAAGCAAAGCCCCGCGGCGCGCACCGCGCACGTACCGAAAAATACTCGGTTAGCTGCTTAATGAGCCGTGAAACGCTTTTTTACGACAATTAAAGATTGTTTTTTTCTTTTCTCTTTTCACAAGTCCGCCGTCCGCCGGTTCGCACACTTGCATCACTTACGACGCCGTCAATCGTGCTTATATCGAGGCGCGAAAACGAGTCCGTGAGTATTACATGTTTTTATCTATTCGCGATGCGAATTTTATCGACGTTCGTCCTTTATTATAACGATATGTCAAGGACGGTACTCTCGTTGTTTATCGCGATTCAAAATATCTTTCGTTTGGCGGAATCGCAGATGTCGCACAGCCGCACGGCGATTCGTGGCGACCCGAGGATTTGGCAACCATTGGTGAATTGCTTCTCGACATTTCCACCAGTCTCGCTCACACGTAAGTATTCATTTAATTTTTAACGATTCGAGAAAATCGAAATACATTTGTCGTTCGATTCAGGTATGGACTGAGTTATGAGGAAATCCAGAAGAGCCTGCCACTGATCGATACGTCGAAGACGCTCATTCGCGAAGTCTGCCCGGCGTATCTCAGCGACGTGGAATGCCGTCCCGGAAAGTATCGCCGCTACGACGGTCTCTGTACAAACTTGGAAAATCCTACGTGGGGAGCTACTCTCTCACCATTCACGAGGTAAGTCCTTTTGTTCTCATCGAAGAGTCAAAAGTCGTTGCGCGACACAACACCGTTATTATATAACCCGAATAATTCTTGACAATTATCTCGACGGGCTATTATTTTTCCTTCAATATTCATCGCCTTTGACCGTTATTATAAAATATGATTTCTCGCGATTACCTACGCAGTTCAAACTTTCTAAGATTTCGCGGCGATCGATCAACGTCTACAGAGACTGAGAATGTCTAGGTTCTTTGGACTTAATTATTTAGTAGGTACGAGTATAGAGTCAACCTCTACAAGATATATGCAGTAGTGGCGTGCCCTCGTCAACTCCGTGAATACGAGAGCATTACGGGGCATTGAGAGTGCGAGATACTCGCGCCTGGTGCTAATTACAGTCATCCCTCAAGGTGAATACCGCTCTCGAGAGTCTCTCGAGACTTCCCGAGCTAACGAATTACCGTACTGTCATGAACGTTAACACAGCCGATATTTATAGTAGAAAGCTAGAGTACACAGGAAGAGATTTAATCGGCAACGTTTAATCAAAGGTAAACTCGTATCGGGAACACTCGCGATAATTATATTATCCTTTCGCGAGAAATATTCGCGGTTCTACACCATCGACCTTCCATTCTTCGGTACGTGCGGGAGTGATCTATTCATATGCATATGATTTTTCGATCAAAGGTCTACGATACGTGTATTTTTATAATTCTCACGACCGACCGCGCCAATTCTTACTTTACTGGGTGTAGGAGACGCTCGAACGATCTTACGGCCACCAGTCTTTCCCATGCCAATCTTGGCAAGGTATATCTATTGCCACAGTACTCACGCGCGCAATAGTCATCTTGTCCAGCAACCGTTTCTCCCTTGTCCATACGCTCGGAGCATTCGATAATATATTTTTATCCGAGCGTATTATTTACTTCATGGCGATTCGCTGATATAGGAACGTATAGTCGTATCGCCAGACAAGGTGAACCGTATTCAACGCTGATAAACATTTTTGCATATCGAAAGGGCAAATCGGTCACATTTCTTCCATTTTTTCCCTACATTTCCTCGTACGAGCGATACGATTATAAACGTATATTGAATTACATTTGCGTTTCTTCGTTGAATGCATCTGGATCAATTTTTGTAGCTTTTTACCGAGCTAATGAAGGCGACATTTATTTCGAAACAAGGAAGTTCATGTCTGTCGTTCGATTAAACAAATCGCGTCGATTCAAGCCAAATTGGCGTTTATCACGCGTAGCCACAGTATGATTAATTTCCCCTCGATACAAACCTCTAATCGAAAAGCCTGTAAAGTATAACGATCCGAAGAAAAGCACGGGGACGCGGCTCTTGTACGAACCACAGAATGAATATTCGCGACTCGAGACGAGAGCCGTTTTGCGTCCCTCGCGTATCTCCTTTCTCCGTCTCTTCGCTCTTGTACCTCGAAAACGCTTACGATACTTTCGCCGATGACCCAGATTTCGGCACGCGTGCAACACTCGGACAACACGTGAGAGCAATTTTGGCGAAGGGCGTGTACCCCGCTCAATCGTTCTCTCGCCACGGGCAATTAATATTTTTTTTTAAGACGACCGATTTACCAAACCCAGTCGTTACGCAATAACGTCGATCGGTGGAAAACGCTCGATTGAATCGTTTCTTCTTTTTATACAGATTACTCTCACCGGCATTCCCCGATGGTTTGTCCGCACCGAGAATATCCGTGACCGGTGAGAATTTGCCCCTGTCGCGAATCGTCTCGCGGACGATGCACCCGGACGAGGGTTATCACGATCATGCCGGAACCGTCATGGTCATAGCTTGGGGCCAATTCATGGATCACGATTATACGTTGACGGGAACGCCACTCGGTAAGTTCTACTCGGTAAATATCTATGGAGATAGGCGATTTCGCCTTCGAGTCGGATGAGTTCAAAACGCGTCGTTGTGCCGCTTCGTCAGATCCGATGAACAGAAACGATCCCGAAGAGTGCTGTCATCGTCCGCCGCATCAGAAAAATCCCTACTGCAACGAGATCGTTATACCCGAGGACGACTACTTTTACAAGCTGTTCGGTGTTCATTGCATGGATTTCGTTAGAGCTTTTCCAGCCGCCAGGCCCGGATGTCGTCTGGGCTCTCGCGTACCGTTCAATCTCCTAACCGGTGTACTCGACGGGAACACGGTCTACGGTGTCTCCGAAGCATTTTCCAGGTAAGTGATTCGGCTCGATTCGGAGAATATACCGACTACTGCCGAGTTTCGACTCTTCGACTATACGATTTAACGACTAACGGACTTCCCTCGTTCTTAAATCTCTTTCTTCCGATCTTACCGATTGATTTATCGTCACTGGACAAAGTCATAAATAAACAACTCGATTTTTACGATCGCTCCATCGAGCGTAAAACCGTCTTGGCCTTACATGGAATTCGTTCGGAGGGAATAACGAGTCTTTCGCAATGTTTACTCGTCAGCTCGGGAGGCGATGGGGTGCGTGGCGCTTACGCGTCGGTCAGTTGTTCTACAGACAATGAAATAACACGGGAGAGTGCGGGGCGGAAGTTACGCGCCTTTCCAATATAATGGAAAATGGAATATTCGCGGCGCCTTCGTACAATGTCATTAAATCTTGGATAATTTTCGTCGGTCTATCTCGCAAGCTCAAAGAGTTTGCCTTACCTATCGATTACGTCACGAGGGTCCGAACAATAAATCAACGTTGAAATCTCGCGGCTTAGCTCGCGCTCGCGTTCTATATTTCTCTCGATATACACGAAACACATACACACACACACACACGCCCGGTTGGCTTCCACTTTCTATAAGCCTCGTGATGTTTCCTACAGCACCGTGTTACAGTTGCTCAACGCTCGACCGACACTCGAGCTCTCGAGCAGTACCTACTTCTCCCCTCGTTTTTAAGATCCACACGCGCTCGACTCACCTCTATATTAGCATGAATCACGCGGCTCCAGTGCGCTATCGAGGATCGTATATCCGTGTACCTGTATTCTCGATTGAATTATTCGGTCGGAGCTTGCGTAAATCATTCGCGGTCTCTCGAGTCCGACCGGGTGGGCTCGTTTCGCGAAGATACGCGCTTATCACTTTTTCAATTTACTCGAAAAATTTTGTACCCCGTTGCGAGGGTCGTTCGTCTCATTTTTAATTGACTGTCATCGAAAACCGGTTGCTCAAAGCTCTCCTCTTTATTACTCTCTCGATCGAAGAACATCAATTATCAATGACGAGGGAATCGACGAATTTCATTATTAATTTCTTACTTGTACATACGTTCGCAATGAATATTTATTTTCAGAAAACTGCGTACGGGTTACGGTGGTCTTCTTCGTATGAATCCAGTCTTTTCCGAATACGGTCTTAAGGATCTTCTTCCGCTAAAGCTCGACATCCCGGACGAGGGTTGCACGCGTCCTAATCGTTCGATGTATTGCTTCGAAGCTGGTAAGACATTATTGTCTCAATATTCTCTCGGCTTAAATATATTATTCACGCCTGCACGAAACGGCGATATATCATGTCGGGGTCGGACTACGAGAGCACGTGGCGATACTTTTCGAACCAATTGGCGATCGATATAAGTATTAGGTATACCTATATTAAAATTATCAACATACACAAAGAAAGTACGCGAGTCAATGGCCTGTACAAAATATAAATTGTTGGCCGTTCGTGCGAATGGACTTGGAACGACGTGCAAAGGTGCAAATTTACTACGTCGCTGCCTCCGGGGCTATTTTGCTCGCTCATTCTTTCAATTCGTTTCAGCCCCTTGCTGTATTAATATAGGTATACGCGTATCCTTTTGACGTTGTGATTAACGACGCCGGTTTTTTCGCTACGTGGAATTCGTCGAATCCGACGAGTATTTCTATTCGTCGTTGTTGCGAGTCGCTATTAATATAGACGTATGATTAAATTTTGATACGCGCGATAATGATTGTCTCGAAAAAGGTGAAAACACGGAATTCAATGATTTTCAGAGGTGTAAGACATGAATTTTAGCGCCTCCAATGTGTAATAAAATATCTCGGCCGTTTGTGGTACCCTCGTGTATCTCGCCTCTCGACTTTCTAATCACACGCGAGTCTTTGCCGCGCTCAAACATTTGTCTCGTTACGTACTTACTACCTACACCACCTTCCTATGGAAGAAAAATGTATCGTTCATGAATGAAACCGCCGCGTGTCGAGCCAAATCCGACCGACTCGTATTTCGTTGTGTAGTCCATCGTAGTCGGCGTATCGACGCGAATTGGTCTCCGGTGTACACTTTTTACGCGTTTCCTTATATCCTACGCGATAACGATCTTTATATCAATCCTACGTTTTAAAGGGTCTTACGATATGAGCGATATACACACGTAGGTAGTTATATTTGTCGGGACTCGGTACGTCGCAAGAGTGCACGCTTCGACTCGCAACAGCCGCATCTACTTATGTTAGCCTCGAGGCGGCGCAGCACGCTGCGCAACTGGATTGTCGCGCGCAGTCACGCGCTCGCAAACATTAACTTACATAGATACCAGGATTGCCGATTACGTGTCGTAATCGGCTCCGCAACGAGACCTACTAAACTAATTTCTATAGCCCCTTATCCGTCTCGTTGTTCGAACGACGGATGAAAAAAAAATTAGAGCGCGAGATGTAGGAAGCGTCGCGTTTCCCTGGAGATCGAGGGATTTAATTACGATACGACGACTCTGTCTCTCGTTAATATTCCGCTCCGTGGCTTATTATTCGCCCGATATCAAGGCGAACCACTTTACAGGGATGAAAGTCGTCGTGGTAGTCTCGGTAACGAAAGTAACAGCGATTAATCGTGGATTCGTCGACTCTTGTAAGATCCGTGCGGCGAATAACGATCGAACTAAATCACGATGTTCTTTTTCATTTTTCGCGATTCTTCAGGAGAGATTCGCGTCAACGAACAACTGGTGCTCGCCTGCATGCATACTCTGCTCGCTCGCGAACACAACAGAGCCGCGAAAGCATTGGCGGAGATCAATCCTCATTGGGAGGACGAGATCATTTTTCAGGAATCCAGACGTATCGTTATAGCTGAAATTCAACACATCACGTATAACGAATTTTTGCCGATTCTCCTTGGTAAAGACGTCATGCAAAAGTTTGGCCTGCTTCTCGAAAAACACGTAAGAGTCGACGATCTTAAAAATCTCTACATCTCTCTCGTACAAAAAATCAACGTCTATTCGGTTGGTTTTAGAATTATTGGGACGGTTACGATCCTACCGTAAATCCTGGCGTGATCGACGCCTTCGCCGCCGCTGCATTTAGATTCGGGCACTCGCTTCTTCCCACTGCCGTTGAGAGATGGAGCAAAGCGCACAAATTTATCGGTGAGTCGGTTCAACGAATCTAACAATAAAGTTTGGAACTTCTTAACTCACCGAAATAATTTCCAATCGATCCGTTCAGCTTCCAAGCGATTATCGGACCTCATCAGAAGACCCTGGGATCTCTATCGAGCGGGTGTTCTCGACGAGTATTTGATGGGCCTGATGAATCAGGTGGCCCAGGCTATGGACGACTCAATCACTCAAGAGGTCACAAATCATTTGTTCAAAAAGGTCGGCGCTAGATTCGGCATGGACTTGGTCTCGTTCAACATGCAGCGCGGCCGAGAATTCGGCATACCGGGCTACATGGAATTCCGGTAATTCCCTCTTTGTTTTTCAAAACAACACGCGCGACCTCCACTCAATTATCGTATCCATTTGTTGACAGAAAATTCTGCGGTCTGCCTGGTGCCGATACTTTCGAGGGCCTCTTTGGTTCCATGTCCAACGAAACTATCAGACGTTACACTTCGATATTCCAGTGAGGTTTCCTTCTTTTTGAATGGATCGTATCGATTATTGAGAAAAGGTTGATTAACGATTGAGAACCGTTTCTATTTCAGGCATCCTTCGGACGTTGATCTGTGGTCGGGGGGCGTCTCGGAACGGCCACTGCCAGGTAGCATGCTTGGACCAACGTTCGCCTGCGTAATAGCGACACAGTTTAGTTATTCCCGACGTGGTGACAGGTTCTGGTACGAGCTCCCGAATCAGCCGTCGTCCTTCACGCTTGGTACGAAACCTTTCGAATTACACGCAGCTGCGTAATTGCGAGATTGAGGTCAACGAGCATGCCCGTTGTTACAGTTGCACCGCGATCAATTAGATCCCGAACCCGATCCTTGTCTCGTAAACGGTCCAAGTGCTACCCGATTTAACGACCAAAAATTAATCTCGATATCTCGAAAGTTTCCATCACCCTCTTTGCTCTCGTTTCGACAGATCAATTGAATGAAATTCGGAAAGCCAGACTGGCGAGGCTTATTTGCGACAATACCGATCTCATCGATACGATACAGCTCTATCCGATGGTTCTGCCTGATCACGAAATGTGAGTAAATTATACATTTTGATTAAACGAAAGCTTCAAAAGAATAATTTAAAAAACCCGTTTTTTTTATCAATTCACAATCCACAGCAATCCCCGCGTGCCTTGTCGAAGCGGTATCTTGCCTGGCATTGACTTCACCAAATGGGCCGAGTACCCGACGACGAGTCACGCGGCTAAATACGTGAGTAACATTGCCGAACAGTACGGTCAAGTGGGCAAATAAATATTACTCGTTATTATCATTTTATACCGCATACTGCGTAAAGATCGGTGAACGTTCGCCGATAAATCGAGAAGATAAAAAACAATCGCAGCACACCTGTAAAGTAATATAGATGAAAAAAGATGAATATTTTATTACGAACGTCGATAACACTGTATTATTCGTGGCATGCATGCGAGTCTCGCTCACAATAATTCCGTGCTTTTTACCCGGAGTGATTAATCAATAGTCGGATGATGATTAAGTGTATAGGTCGATCGTGAAATGTAAATTATTTCGATCTATTTACGGACGCGTATCGTACGCGTGTCAATAAGGCGAACGACATACTCGTAAATATCAAACTAATTTAAAGTTCGTATTTTTGATTATCCAGTGCATGAGTAAATATTATGGTAAGCGCACGTACTTAGTAAATACACGTATACTTAATTACTTACCATGTACTTACACGCTGAAAAGCATATTGTTTCGTTCCCGAAATATCGGAGGGAGACTTCCGCTTCCGAACAAACAACCATTGACGGATCAGCGGTCCCGATCTTCCTTTCGAGCAACCTCTCTCACCGATTACCTTATCATTATCGTTCGTTCGTTTCGTTCGTTACTAACGTTTAGCGGTGATATTAGCTTGACAACTATTCCGAAAGAATTAGCTAACATTGTCCGAAAAATCATATCATCATTTCGGTGGGTCCCCGATGTTACACGATCGTACCATGATCGAATTTATCGTATTGTACTATAGAAATCGGGAGACGAGCATTTGCTCGGCGTTGCCGGAAGTCCGGTGAGACACAATATCGAGACATCGGAGCATTATGGCAAAGTCGAAAGTGGGTATCGTATCTTCCTCGAGAACGTTGACAAGATCTCGTCGTATCTCGCTCACGAATAGAGAGCAAGTGGCATGGGGGGAAGGATCGGCTCGATCGCGGCTTCCGGCACGACACGAAACATCGACACTACACGAGTCCTCTCACTCTAGACTCACTCACCGTCTATTATACATACTTTTAATATTATCTGTACTTTCATCATACAAATATTGTCATTAAGTACGTAATGTAAATACACACTCGCAGTGACACGGATTACAAAACGTTCCATTACTTCTGATACCGAGGATGCGAAATGTTATTTTGCTCGATACTTCACGTTCATTACTTTGTTTATACAAGATTAGCGATGAAGCAACGATTCCTTGCTACACGATGATCATTCTCCTAACTTCATTCCGAGTCCCTGCGCTATTTTATAGTTCGGCTATGCGAACGAGTATATGAAATATTTTTTATCGTTTTGTAACACAGTCTTGTACATAATAATAATGGTCTAGAAATAAATTCTCTTTCGTAAGAGTGCCATCCATCAAATTCCCTCCAGTCTTTTTCTCGATCTTCGTCGTCGCTTTTAGATAGCGAGCACCAGTAGTCGACCAGATTTATCACCGCACTTTTGCATCGAATTTTGATCGGCGCACAGTCGCGTATTTCGATCGATATGCACACGTAAGCGACTAAAAGGTATGAACATTGTTTTAAAATTCACGCGGAAGGCCAAGATAATTGTCGAAATAATCGATCGATCATTTTTTCAGGCCACGAAATTAGTCGAAGTTCCAGCTTCGAACGGAACTAAATCTGGCCCCCTCGGGGAAGAAACATCAGCCGCGATCGATCTGATTTATCATTTTGTAAAAAATCGCAGGACGGATAACGCCAAGAGTCAAGAACGCGGGCGAAATACAATTTCATCGACATCGATTAATCATCCGAGATCTGGAAATAACGATAGCGACATTGAAAAAATATCTAGCATCGTCCAACATATTCGGAGACGTCGGAGACGTTCGACAAGAACGAAAAATATTGACGATAATCCGAAAAGGTCTCGTTCTACTGCCACCTCCAAAATTCCGAACGACGCTCCAAAATTTACGATACTTTATCGCCATCCTCGATTACCGGTGGAGGAACAACAACTACAAATGACACGACACATCGATGAGAGATCGAATGTTTCCGTCAATGATGAAAATAAAAAATCTCTATACGAGCCAATTCTCAAGGAATGTAACGACACAACCGCGGCCAGTGAGCTCGAAGATCTGAATATTCCTCCACTGAACGTTAGATCGGTCAGACGCAAAAAACCGATCATCGTGGACATCGACGCTCCCGATTGGGAGTTTGATTTTCTTCGGCAACGACAGATAAATACCGACCACTCAAAAACGAGTGATTCCTCATCGTTGAGAGGCTCGAATCCGATAAATGCAACTTACGTCAATCTCCGCGATCATCAGAAAGAATCGAGGGAGAAAACGTTGCCAGGTGAAACTACGAATAACTCTTCGTTCGTTTCGTCCAAATATACGAAGGATATACCACCGTACAATCCGGAAGCTATACCGTATGTCGAGGTGCCGGATTACACGGATCAGCGCGAGGAAAGTCTGGACGAAGACGATCGCCGTGCCGCCAACGAACAACGATACCCGAAGGTCGGGAGCGAAACGACCCTCGCTATCGGTGACGCAGACGTCCTCCCCGTTCAGTCTGATGAACCAGTGGTCAGCGATGTTCCCCTACATCCGATCGGGAACATCGATACTCTGAAAAATAATGGCAGGAGCGAAGAAAGTCCATTGGAAGTTTACGGGGAGTCTCCGCGTGATCCAACAATCGATGTCTTGTTTCGAGTTGTTGACGATCGGTACGATGATGATGATCCAGCGAAGAAAGAGCAGACGCATGGAAAGGGGGATGAAAAATCTATTAAGGAACCTTCGAGATCGTCTCTACAGGCTGAGAATGGGGAAATTAACATTACGAAGCACGATGAAGACGATGAGAGCAAGGGAGATATCAAAGGGAGTGTAGATTTTCAACCGGTTAATTTCGATTTCGACGATTACACTAAACCTTATGATTTTGGTAAACTCTTTGACGATGATACGAGAAAATCGGATTTTTTTACGGACGACTCGCGGGAGGAGACTGCCAGTGAAAAACTCACGGCCGACGTCTCATCTCCCCCCGAAGTATTCCCTAAATCATACGAAAGATTGCGAAAGTTCGACGACTTTTTCTTCGATGATAAGGAATTTTTTAAATCGACTTTCGATCAGAAAGACGATAAAGGCGATCGTTTTAGCGGAGAATCCGACTTTCTGTCTCGGTATTTCAACGATGATATAATTAAAAAACTGGACGACAACGATGAGAGCAACAGAGACGAAGGATTTCGGGAATCTTTGCAGCAGGAAAATAAGGAGGAACCTTACAAAGCGTTATCGACGAGCTTGAAAAATGAAAAGCACCATAAACCCAATACCGCGGATAATGCGGAGAAGGAAGCGAGAGTCCCCGATGAATCGGGCGAATACAATAACTATTGGACTCTGGAATACGCTTTCCCACCTCATAAAATTAATGACGCTCTTGGAGAAGAGGAGAGTGCCGAACATCGGACGAACAAACCTTTTAATCCTCGTAATAATTAACTTACAATTAGTATAAAAAAATGTTAGTTCTGTTTCACATTAATTACATTGAGAATTTATGAAATAAAGTAATTTAATAAAAATAAGACAAAGCAATATTAAGACGTCAAAACATTATACGCGTTGTAGGAAACATATTTTTATTCGTAAGCTAAACAACCAAATGGGTCTTAAATTAATATACTTTCGATCAATTATTGTCAACGTCGGTAAAACTTCTCAGCAATTTCTCGCTTTACCTTAAATACTATTTGTACAATCTCTCCGTTGGAAAAACGGAGTTGCGGTTTTCAAGCTGAGTACGTCAATGCATTGGCGAAGTTGGTGAACACTCTGGTATCGTGGATAATGTTTGCTTCAACTCTAACTGTTGAATCTACGAAATCGTCAAAATATATTCTCGTTATTGCATATCGAGAGAAATTCATAAAACGTCAGATTTTATTATCTTTATTACTCACTCGTTGACGCAGAGCCTTCTCGTTTATCGCTGCTCGGGTAAGCAATTGTTTGACTTTATCTAGAAGCTCCGATTTGTGGGCAAGCTGTTGTCGGAGAACTCCAACTTCTCCCGTGTTATCTTCTTCCTTTCTAGCATTCTCTAACATAACGATTCTCTGCTCGGCCAGTTGGAGATCGGTTTCCAAGGCTACTGCGCGCTTTTGAGCCTGTTCGTAATGTCTTTTGAGAGGCGAACTATTCTCGACGCTGATCGTTCTACTCTGTAAAGTAGGAATACAAAATCATTACGATCGATCGTCGATCGATCGTTCGTTAAATTTTCGTACCGTTTTAATCTCGCGATGACCAGTCCTTTGGCTCTCCCTCAGTCTTTTGTTCTCCGCTTGCAACTTCTCCACTACCCGCTTCAGTACAAAAACCGTCTTCTCCAATTCCATAACCGATTTTTTCGGTTCCGTCGCGTCTCGGTCCGACGATCTCGGCGAAGATTCCGACGATTTTTCAACTTTCAAAAGTTCCACGTATCTAGTGAACAGTAATTAACGCAATAAATAAAAAAGCGACGGTCGTTACGGTAGTTTCGCGAGTATTACGCACTTCTCCAAATGTTCGACTTTTTCCCTGAGTCGCGGCGTATCGAGATTCCTCTTTTCCAATTCCATACGAAGCTCGAAATTCTCACTTTCCAAACGAAGATTTGATTTTTCTAGTGCGGCTTTCGAAGTCTCCAATTTTTCCAGCTGATCGATGACGAACGCGTTGCCCTGTTGAGAAATCGAAAAAATCGCCGCATTTAAAGATCTGTATAAATATGAATCGATTTATAGAGCAGAAGGAACGATGAAACAAACTTTGGTGACAGCTTCGAGGGCAGCGATACGCCTTTTCTGTTGTTCTAACTCATGAAGCGAAGTGCGATTAGCATCCTCCGATTCTAATCGCTCACTCAGTTCCTTGATCCGATCCCGGAGCGTCTGACACTCGATTTCCAAATTTGGGGAAAATTTATACCGCAGCGGATTCGCAGGAGCAGCCAAACCACTCGCTATACCACCACTCTCCGCTCTCAGTTTACTCCTTAAATACCACTTTTCTCGTTCCATGCACGAGACAACGCCTCTCAATTTTTCATAATTAGCGCTCAACTTTTTATATTCTTCGTCCTTTTCTTTCAGCTCTTTTTTAAGCTTTTCGGCAATTTGTTGCCATTTTTTCTGTTTCTCCCAGAGCGACAATTCCTCGGCAGTCTGTTTTGAAACGACGAATCAAAAACGAATGAAATAATGTTCCGAGGTAAAAAAATGGAGGTACTACCTTGATTCTTTTGGCTTCCTGCACACGATATTCCGTATCTAACTGAATCCTTGCTTTGTGCAGCTCTTCTTCCAAAGTCTTTAATTTCCTCTCGAGCTGTATTTCACGATTAGATATTCTCCTCTCTTCGCTCTTCACGGCCATGTATCTCCGGCTGAGTTGTTGCTTGAGTTCGCTAATTTGTTCCTTGTACATTTTTTCCTTATCGGTTTGAGATTTGATCTGACGTTTCAGAAGTTCGAGCTCGGATTGAAAATGATTCGCCTGATCGCGGCCCAGTGCTTGCGCCATTTCCTGCATCTTCGTGGAACAACTACCGTGCACGACCACCGACTGGGACATTGTCATACTTTCCATCATGTCGAATTCACTCTGCGTAAAATAAATTGATGAAAAATTCGTCGTCGTAGATAGGCGACCGGTGTTAGTCAACCTTTACCTGCAGCTGTTCGATCGCAACGGTCAATTCGTGAATTTTGTTATCCCGTTCTTGCAACTCTTTCACGAGCGAAATATTTCCTTTCGCTAATTCCATACGATTCTCGGAGAGTCGTTGTCTCAATTCATCGGCCTCCGTTTGCCACTTGTTCAATTCCAAGCGATAACTCTCCAGTTCACTTTTGTGCTGCTCTTCCAGCCTGTTTATACGTATCTCGTCAATTACTTCCGTCGGCTTTTGTATATAAAAAAAATAATGACTCACCTCTCTCTCATAAGATCCATGTGCTGCAATCTTTCTTCGGCAAGACGATGCCAGCGTTCGCCGAGTTCCTCGGCAATGTGAAGTTCGGCCTCTAAGGTGGAAGCTCTTTCGCACAATCTCGCGAGTTTGTCCTCACCCTCGATATCCTTGACTGGTCTATCCTTGATCGGATCGTCCAAAATGCGCGAGGTCGTTTCTACGTCCGATGGAGGAATTGCCCGACGCTTCTCGTTCTCTTCCCGCAGACTCAAAATTTCGTCTCGCAAGCCTTTGATCTCTTGCTGAAAGTGAGCCGCCGCCTTGCTGTGCTCGTCCCTGTCGTCCTTCAGTAGATTTTGATAACGGGCTATAGTCTCTTCCTTCTGATTGATCATTTTTTGTAAGCTACTTATCGTCAATTTTAGAGCGGCTTTCTCGCTACCCTCGAGACTCGTATCGTCGCTTTCTTTTCTCTCCGGTCGGATCTCGACCATACGAGCTAGTTGTGAATCCTTGTCGGCGATGGTTCTTTCGAGTGTGCTAATTTTTGCTCGAAGTTCCGCAACTTGGGACTCGCATTTAATCAAAATACCGGAACGTTCCGAAGCCAGAGCCAATGCCTGATCCAGTTGTTCTTTGATAACCAATATAGAAGTGTCGTTCGATTTTGGAGGTTCGACCTCATTCTTCGCCGACACTTCCGGCGATACTTCGGCGAATTTCTGCACTACTGCATTTGCAACGAGATCGGACGTTTCGCTCTGAACTTCCTTCGATTGATATTCAACACGAGCCTGAGTAGAAACGTCCTTTTGCTCGACCGTCTCGACTTTCGTCTCGGTTCTCGTCTCGGAATCTGATCCGAGCCTCGTCTCGGTCTTGTTGTACCATATTTCTTGATTATTTATCATCTCGTATTCCATAGCTACGATCGTTGATCGATACTCGACCAGCCTGGCGTTCAAATCCCTCGATTCGTTCTCCAATTGAGTTATTCGTCGTTTAAGACGAACATCCTGACGATCGAACGGTTATTAAATTGTACCTTTAGCTTTCGTTTTCTTTTCATCTTTAATGGTAAAAAATAAGACAGACAACTTACATTCAGAGTGAATTGAGAGTTCTCCGAAAAAGTTTGCACGATATTTTCCACTTTGGAACTACCGATTTGTTCTTCAAGCACATCTTTCAACCGCTCAACTATTTCCAAACGGTCGGCCAACGTTTCTTTGCGCAGCTTCGCGCTTTCTTCGAGTTCTTCGATCTCCTTCAGTTTGGCCTCGATTTTGGCACGAGTCTCGACAACCCTCTTCAGCATCGCGCCAAATCTTTGTAAAGCGCTTATGGAAGTAGAACCGGCGTATTGGGACCGCAAAAAGTCTATGACGTCCTCGTAAGTTCTGCGTAAAGTTGGAAAAACATGAAAAAGGATTTGGGCTCGTTCGAACGATGGAGCTATTAAACTCCGGCGGTTACGAACCTGCAACGAGTCGAGCAAGTCTTTCGACAATCCTCCAATCGCATTCTCGCCTCGTCGACTTTCTTGTTGGAAATGTCCAAATCTTCTCGCAAATTCAAGATTTCATTCTCAAGCTGTAGTTTTCTCTTGGTCAATTCTACCTCGGTGGCTTTGCAACTGTTGAGCTCGAAGCCCAGTCTCGCGATCGTCTCTTTGTCCTCGCTCACCGCGTGCAGATCCAATATTTGATGCCTCAAATTATCCAGTTCGAATATCCTCAAAGAATTCGTCGTATAGTGCATCTCCGCCTCTTCCCGACATATTACCAGATTTCTCGACAAATTTTCGTTCTCCAGAGTCAATGCTCGAATTTTTTCCTCGTACTTATCGTTCGTCTCGGTCTTTTCCCCTTCGAACGCTTTTTCCGGTCTTGTCAATTTCGAAAGTTCTTTCTGCAAATCTATCGATTGTCGTCGTAATTCCGAATTTATTTCGATCAATCGTTTCACGCTGCTCTCGCCGGATTTGGCAACTTCGTTTCGCGAAATATCGTAAAGCTCTTCGTTTTTCGGCGTACCCGGGGCGAATTCGGCCGATTCGATGATCATTTCATCATTAGAAGCTATTTCCTTTTCGTGCGATCCGACAGCCAGACGCAACTCGTACGCGGAGCGTAGAAGGATATTCGACTCTTCGTATTTGTCTCTCAGTTCGTTATATTCGATCAGGCTAACGGAATTGGACAAGTTGCTCTCTAGCGTACCGATCTCACTCTCCAAACTTTTATTTCTCTTGTCCATTTCCGCGAGAAACTTCCTCAAAGCGTTTTCCGTGTCGATCGCTTCCTTACGAATTTGATAAGATTTTGCAGACTCTTCGTTCAAAAGATTCTCCAAAGTCGCGCACTTCCGTTTCGCTATCAGAACTTTGACGACAGATTCGGCGCACTCCCGACTCTTTGTTGCGAAAGCTCGTTTAACTTCGTCCTCCCCGGATTCTATGGCTCTTAAATCCGCATCAAAGACCTCCAATTGGCCGCCTAATTTTTCTACCGTGTCTCGCAGCTCTTGATTCTCCTGGATCAACGAGTCTCTTTCCCTCTGCCAATTCTCCAGCTCGTCGCGATGCGCGGGGTCGATCTTATTCACCTCGGATGTTTTCGGCTTCGTTTCGTCGCTCTCGGAATCGTCCGAGATCGGCGGGTCGCGCGATACCTCCTCTCTCGGCGCATTTTTACGAAGCAAGGCCTCCTTTCTGTGCAACGCTTTTCTGTAGAAATTGAAATATTTGTTATTACAAAAACTCGATCATCGAAAAGAAACTTTTGTTCGAAACTTTTCAAGTACAAGTAGGTACCGCATATGCTTCAATTGCGAACGGAGCTCGGCGTTGCTTCCCTGAACGACGTTGAGACGTTCCTGAAGTCTCATCGCCGGATGATACCAACCTGCCATGTGTCTTACGTCGAGCGCCTCGAGCAGTCTTTCCAACGTTCCGGAATGTACCTCGACCGCGCTCTTGCCTGAATAAAATATTTATTTTATCTCATTTGCTTCGATCGGCAATGAGCTGTTTGCTCCATAGAAGGAAGAAAACAAAAAAAGTTCTTCACCATCTTGATCCCGTATACTATCCAATATTTCGTGCATCCCTTTCCTGAGAGCCTCGTTCTCCTCTATCACGATTCTTACATTTTCCTTGATATCATCGATTTCGACTCTGTGTCGCAAAGAGGCTATCTCCTCGTCCGCTATGCCATGATAATGTATCATTTTTTCCTGACAATCGCCCGCTGGACCGCTGTCGATTCTCTCTTCTCCATTCGCACCCAGCTTTTGCCCCAATTTGCTCAATTTATAACGTAGCGTTCTTACCTGAAGGAGGGTTTTAAAAGGAGGTCTTAATCGGCACGAGCGATCGATGATAAAAATTTATCGAATACGTACATCGGATTTCATTTCAAAGTTTTCTTGCATCAATTCTTCGTTTTTCCTTATCAACTCGTCGCGAAATCGAGCTTCTTCCTGACTCTTCAGGGCTATACCTTCTATCGAGATCTCCTCATCCTCCGGTATTCCTAATTTTTCTCTAAAGATTCAATTTTTATTATCATTACCTTTGTTTAATGCTAATCTATCGATGACGAGGATGTTTGAACTGACCGTAGAGCGAGTATCTGCATTTCTCTACAAGAATTCAACATCTCCAAATTGTTAACGACATTAATGAGATCTCGAACGTGATCGTGTTTCGAACGTAATTTTTCCTTCAATTCTTTCGCCTCCTTAATGGTGTCCGCCAGGCCCTGATCTCTGTCTTCGTATTTTTTCATATTACCCAAAACTTCGCACAATTGTTCGCTCTTGAGAGTTGCTTCGTTCTCGGCCTGTCTCAGGCTTTCTCGAAGCAACGATATCTTTTCGTTCGCATCTTGAATTTTTTTCAACAAGTCTCTCTGTTCTCTTCTTCTGCCAGTTTTGTTCAGTCTACGACAATTAACAATTATACATCAATCGATGGACAGATAGTTTATTTTTATTTTGCATAATGTCGACACAATCGTCACGTACCTCCTCGCATCGGTTTTTAACTTTTCTATCAAAGTGGCGCCTTCGTTTATCTCCACCGCCGCTTCGAGCAGCTTCTCCTGAAGGTCCGCTATGATCATTTCTCTCTCTTCTATTACTTGATTGAGATGCTCTATCTCGGACTTGTTTTGCTCCGTTACGGATTCGACCGAATGCGCCAACGCTTCCGACAACTTTTCGTTCAAACGAGCAATCTCCGCGTCTCTCTCCTCTAGTATACTCTAAAAAAAAGTATATTCAATATCGTTCTTGACGAGAGAAACTCTAATTTCGACCACCATGTACCTTCCACTCATCAACTTTCTCATTGATAATCCCACTAAAATCGTCGATCATACGATCTCTCTCTTTTTGTTGAGAACCTAGCTCGGTTAGTTCAGTCGTCAGCGCCTCCTTTTCACGCTGAAGCTTCTCAATCTCTTCTGCGAGTAAGAGAGAAGGATACATATCGATATATATATAATAGGCTTAACGTTGACAGATTAAATGGCTTCGCACCTTTGTACGCTTGATTTTTTTCTCTAAGCTCCTCGAGCTCTTCCGTCATTCCATCCATATTCTCGGTAGCATCTTCCATCTCTTCCTTTAGAGTCTCTAATTTCCTTTTCAAGGTCTCATTCTCCTCTTCAAAACCCTGCACAGATTATTCCGATAATATATCGCATTTGCAATACGAGTTTGACCACACGATTATTCACTCACCTCGAGCTCTTGCATGAGCGTTTTAATTTTATCATTCTTCATCGTCGTGCTATCCTCGTAGTCGTAATTGGCGGCGACAATCTCCGTTGACTTGCGCGAAAGACGTTAAATAGATGATTTTTTAAATTGAATTTCTCTATAGAACACAATTGCTATCGATATTTAATTTACAAAAGACTCTTACTTTAGAATCACCGTTATCCTTTTCAATGTCATCCGAGGCTATGACTTGGCTCACTACGATAGGATCAAAGATACGTTGTAAGTAAAAAAAGAAATGATAATCTAAGCGCATACGCTTCGATGACACTCACACTTTCTTTGACCTTTTGCAGGAGCAGACTGAGCGGAAGAAACTTTCTCCTTCAATTCATCGCACTCGAGGAGCAATGATTCGACCTATAAGTGCAATTCCAAGTATTCCGACATTATTTATCTACGCTCGGGTTAATGAAGTTTCTTTCTCTTTTTTTGTTATCTACAATACAAATGACAAACTTGATTATCTTTGTGTTGCAACATCTCTTGCGCCAGCTTCACGAGGGCCCGAAGGTTGTTCGCATCTTGTACGTCGTCTACATCGTATCTTATCACCATGGGAAATAAATCTTCGATCTCGTCGTCCGTCAACGACTCCGCTTTCATCGAAATAATCCGATCCCAGTCGATCTGAGCCATTTTTCACTCCGTAAATAATTGAGAAACGCATTTAACGACCTTCACTCGGAACTGTTCTTCCGAATACTCGACTCGTTTGACGTTTCGCAGGTTTGAGTTTGCACCGACGCTAACTCTCGTTTCCAAGGCAACGGTGGCAGTGGTAAGAAGTGGGATAGCGGCAAGTAGCTACCGAGCCGTGACCCCACCGCATCGACGAGCCGTTCTATCAAACGTGGCGCACATATGTTCTTCGTATCATATGTTATACGTACATATGCACATGCATAACGGTGCATAACGGTGTATGTGCATTTGAAATACAAGCAATTTTTCTTAGACGACTGTTTTTTCAATTGTGAATAAAGCCCGGGGTCTCCTATTAAATAAATATCAAATTATACTCATTTATTTTAATTGTTAGTTTTGAATTTGACGAACTAAATTTATCGAAGAACATGGCTACTTGGCAATAACTGGCGGGCCAAGATAGAGCGAGATCAATAGTGGTACGGTGAATAAAATTAACATGAAAATCGTGTATTACTAAATGAGATAATATCGATAAGGATTATCCGTCGATAACAACGAAACGTCGGTCGCGTATTACACGTGTTATTCTATATGTACGTAAGTGCGTGTGTCTTATCATCGTATATAAGCGACGATTGGCACGCGAGCGAGCGAGGAAGAAGCTGATTATGAAAGAGGTCGAGCTCGTCGCTCATGCTGGAACAACACATTGTATGTAAATAACTCGTGGATAGATATCACTCGAAAGCTCGTACGGTAAGACGTTTCTTGCCGCGAGCAGTATTCGACGATCATGATTCTCAGTAAGTTGCGCGTAGTGTGCTCTCCCTACACGCGGATACGATCGATCTGCGTTCCTCGCTTCACAAGTTTTACGTCGAACGATGCGATCGGAACGCGAGGATTACACTTTGATTTTGTGCCCGATAAGCCATCGGGAAAAACCGGTAATTAATTTATATCTCGTTAATTGGTTTCTTCGGAATTCAAATGAATACTTGGATTTGTCGAACTCGATGATGGAACGCGAGACGATTGCAATCTTGCGTTTCGCGATTGATTTCGCTAAAGCTTTGAAACGAATTATTTATTATAAAACTCGTCGTATTATTTCTCGAATATAATCATTGATTATCCGTCGTTCTTAGGTGAGACCGAACGGCTGAACATGTTTCAGGCGATAAACAATGGTCTTGGATTGGCAATGGAAAAGGATCCGAGCGCGGGTGAGTCTGCTCCGCTTTTAAAATTCCTTTAACTCGCTAGACATTACGAGTTTTCAATGACAAGCCGAGTTTTTCGGCTTGACGGGCTAACCGAAATAATCGCGTTTTTCTTATCTTATCGAGCCAAACGAGGCGATAACATTTTTCCACATGATTGCGAATTAAAGGTATATAAGTGTGTACATCGAATGCGGGAAGATATGCCTACGTCCATATGCGGGTTTTTGAAAGGTTTTCCTCCGACGTTTCATTAACGATATTTATTTTTAGTAACATTTGGCGAAGATGTCGCTTTCGGAGGCGTATTTCGTTGCACGATGGGTCTACAGGGGCGTTTCGGTGCCGACAGAGTCTTCAATACTCCTCTCTGCGAGCAGGGAATCGTAGGATTTGGGATCGGATTGGCGAATGCAGGCGCCACCGCGATCGCCGAAATCCAATTCGCCGATTACATATTTCCCGCGTTCGACCAGGTCCAATACTCGTAACGAATAATTTCGTAGGATGACTTTGAGATTTATCTAAATCGTCGATACCGATCGAGAACTGAGAGTTGGGTTTCTCTGTTGTTCCTTAGCTGGTAAACGAGGCAGCGAAAATGAGATACCGCAGCGGAGGTATGTTCGACTGCGGTAAGCTTACCGTTCGAGCACCTTGCGGAGCGGTTGGACACGGCGCTCTCTATCATTCCCAAAGTCCGGAAGCCTACTTTGCTCATACTCCCGGTCTTAAGGTGAGATCTCTCGATTATCATCATCAAATCGCACACGAATCTTCGATCCGTCGTTGAGACGTATATTTTTTTAAGAATCGGTCTTATCGACGTCCAAGTTTCGAAAAGGTTTGAGGATCTATCCGCCGGGTGGCGCTGAGCTATCGCCGAACAGCCGAAGATTTACGATCGATGAATCATCCACGATGCGCCGGCTTCGATCCGAATCTCAACGAGGATGCATAATACTCGATTAGGCCGCGGGTGGTTATAGGTGTGGATTATTTCCATTCACATTCGTCCGCGACTCATCGTACGGGCAATGGATGAAACGATGATCCCCTCTTCGAGCCATACGGAGCTTACATACTTGATCGTTGACTCTTCGTCACGAGAAGCGAGAAGCATAAAGGTCGCCAAGAATGAACGGACGTCTCGACATAATGAGCATACCGAGATGTACACGGGCCGCCTACGTTCAGGCCGTATAAAACGAGACGCGCTTACGTATGATCGCAGACTGTAACATTTGCGAGAGATTGAACCACCTGGTTGTCGCGCAAACATCGACGAAACTCGTCGAGGTACACGGCGTGCGACGTGAACTCGTGATGCGACTTTACAACTCGATTATTATTCTTTATCACACCTGTTCTCTCCCCCTTTCTGCGCGTTCTATTCCACGAAGCGTGTTGAAAATACCCAAGCAGCACAGCAATCGATCTTCGATATCGTTCGATGTACGCGTCTTTCGCTTTATCTCGCATTTTCACTTTTACTCGCAGGCGTTGCTCGAATTTTATTCACCTCTCGCTCCCGATTCGTGACATTTTTTATCTTTCGCGAGAGAAATCAGCTTACGCGCGATTGCTCGATATACATTTGCATACCTCCACTTTTATCTACATAGGTATTCTATGTATACATTCCCTTTTTTCTAAACACGCATATATATTTTTTTCTTAATTTCAGATTGTCGTACCACGCGGTCCGATTCAAGCGAAAGGTCTGTTGCTCAGTTGCATCGAGGAGCCCGATCCCTGCATAATATTCGAGCCGAAGGCTCTTTATCGTTCCGCGGTCGACGACGTTCCAGTCGGACATTACAAAACGCCCATCGGTCAGGCCGAAATTCTGCGCGAAGGTAATTCTCGACGATTTGCCCGCAGTTTGAGCGGGCGAAAAAATCTCGTTCTTTCGCACAACATCGACATACGTCGGATGAACGATATATCGACACTCCAGCTGAAAACGGCGCATAATATATCCCGTTAATAGAACGACCTCGCCTTTCCCCGATCTGACAACATATGTATATAGATATATGCGATAAGCGGAGGGGCGTTACCGCTGGTCCTCGTTAGATCCTGAAATGGGATACGCGTATAGGCAAGCTTCCAGCGTATATTCCGTACATATAGCCGGTCGAGGCATATTCAGGCTCGCGTCGTTACGCAACTTTCGAGGCGAGTTGATCGAGCTTCTCGATGTACCAACTATATATATGTTATACTTAGATTTTACGTGTATAGAAATAGCCACCGGCTATGCACCTATTATCTACATAGGAACGTTAGCGTCACGACAAGCGAGATAATTCACTTCCAAAGTCTCGATTCGATCTCGCTTCCATCGAATATACCTACTGTGTTCGTTTCATCAGCGGCGAAATTATAAATCGTAATCTTCTTTGTGCCCAGGTGATGCAGTAACGCTGATAGGCTGGGGCAGCCAGGTACACGTGCTCCTCGAAGTGGCCGATCTCGTTCACGAGAAGCTCGGGGCATCCTGCGAAGTTATCGACCTCGTCTCGATACTCCCATGGGACGTTGATGCCGTCTGCAAGGTAATCAATATCTTTCTCGCGGTACTTATTTATCACTCTCGCTCACACCTCTTCTCTCAACGCTATCGTTTTATCCACCTAAATTTTGATATCGATCGACGAATGAATTATCGAAAAGCTCAAAACATCGTGAAGAAATATTGACTTTACATCAAGACCTATTCAAAACCAAATTCCGCCAGCGAGCGAATATTTAATTTATGATAATATCGATCGCGTCATTAGCCAGAATCGCGTTTGAGTAAATGACAATCGGTTTGTCGTAGGTAATGACTAACGGCGCTGATTTATTCTAATTATCGCGAGCTCCCGTTGATACTGCTGGCGTTACCGCTGGTCAGTCGGCACTAAATGACATACGCCACTCTCTCTCCTCCGCACGCAACTTTGCTCCGTGCGAGCCAGCCAAGTATTAGATTGGTATATTTTATAGAGACCGACGTTCGCTCGCGATTACGATAATATTACAACGCAACGATCACCGGAGTTATAAGCGTATATAATTGGAAACTCGTTTCGCCCAACTATTCGCGATGCGAATGATTTCGCGCGGATGATAACCACCATATGTCTATAGTTACATACGTATCGCGCATACCCGTGTTATAGAAGAGATAATATAGGGAGTAATTCGCGGCTGTGTCTCCGGAGTGCTGTATCTATTTTATAAATCTTAAGGCCGGCATACGCGCGCATCCATCTTTGATAAATGGATGTACAAGTACGGGCTACGATACTCGTTGCTATTGCGACGTTGTTGCATCTCATCGGTGCGCATGTGGCACAGGTACCTACGAGCGACCGAACGACATTTCTCTCCGCGTCGTTACTTTCTCCGCGTTTTTCTCCTCCGAGCAACATACGCTTCGCTTCTCCCATCCACTTTTTTGTGGACGCTTACTCGCTGCGACATTACTCAACACCGATATTATATTTAATCGAGCCTGACGTTATGAGACGGGCACGGCCAATATGACAAAATCCTCCAACACTTTCCAGAGTTTGCACACCTTTATCTCACGCGCGCGATCGTTGATATCGCGCGTGTTGTCGAGAGATCGATAAACCCGGGATGTTGCGATACCTCAGATACGATCGGCAGGAGGTCCATCGATCTACACTAATCCAACCTTTATCAGTCGCATCGTTTTATTATTATCGCTGTTTTTTCGGAATTGATCCAAGATCTATACGAGGAAGACTGCGTAGGAGAATTTTGGCTTTTTTAATCTTACCTACTAGGTACTATCTGTTACAAAAGCCCAAGCGAAAATTCAAGTCGTTCAAAGGACCATGGAAAATACAATCGATTAATTATATTTCAGTCGGTGAAGAAAACTGGTAGAGTCATCATTGCCCACGAAGCACCGCTCACAAATGGATTTGGTAGCGAAATCGCCGCAACGATTCAGGTAAATAAAAACGTCGATACGATCGGCGACGCTTATCGTTCGTTACATTTTTCTTGCCATTTCTGTAGCTCTTTGATTTCGAAGAAAAAAGTAAAGAAAAAAAATTGTTTGATCGGCGATCGTCCGGGCGGCGATAACCGAGATCGCTTATCGGCTCTGTCCTCGTATTAATATATTTATACCTGTAGCAAAATCTCGTTACTGGATCGTGTTTGGTAAAAGTGTTTATAACGATTGCGCAGGAGGAATGCTTTTTGAATCTCGAAGCGCCGATTCAGAGGGTGACAGGATGGGACACGCCGTTTCCTCACGTCTTCGAGCTCTTCTACCTACCGGACAAGTGGCGCTGCTTCGCCGCGGTCAAGAGTACGCTCGACTATTGATCAAGTCGTACCACCACCTTTTTTCGAACGTAAATATGGAATTCGCATTTGAAACCGAAAGTATACCGTCCCATATCCAGACGCGTTTAATATTCTCGAGAGTTGGCCTATGTATCGATGAATTATTATACGCGCTGGTAAAGCCGCGGGATAGCCAAAGAAAATGAAAACCAGTTCGCTCGTGGGAGCGGCCCAACGAGAAAAGGTGAAATATTAATTCCCCCGACGCGAACGCGCGCTTTTTTCTTTTTTCTTTTTTCTTCATTTTTATTTGATCAATCGCGCTCGAGGCGAACATATGCTAGTTGTCGCTGCTACCGTGTCTCCGTGGCTGGTAGCTTGGTGCCACGTGCATACGAGCCGCGACCGAACCAACGAGAACTATATTCCGATACGCGAATAAAATTCTAATCAACCGTATTGATTCGGCACTCGGAAACTTGCCGCGCACCTATATCCCGCACTCGAACGAAACGATAAAAAGATCTATAATTACTTGTAGATCTCATCGATGCGATACAATAACAATTCGATGTTAATGATTAAACGAATGGTTGCGGCTCGTTTCCGGTGACCGATAGAATCGATCGCGTATCGTCAGGTTTTTCCAAAGATGCGTCGATTCTCCGTACCTACTCCGATAAGCCGCGTACACGGCTCTCGTATCTCTTCTTTTCTTCTGAAACAAATACCATTAAACAAACGTTTTTTTTATCTCGTTATGAAAGATTACCTGTATCGTAATTCCATTAAGATACCATCGAGCCAATGAATTCGCAAATGAAAACAATAAATATAAATAAATCGGCAGCGAAAAAATGCCGCTTTATCATCAATAATGCGGGATTTACTTATTCTGCAAGGTTTTGCGACGACTAGTGCGCAACAATGCGGTCACGGGAGTCATAGCGCAACGGAGAA
Organism: Netelia fuscicornis; assembly: GCA_946811545.1. Lineage (NCBI taxonomy): Eukaryota > Metazoa > Arthropoda > Insecta > Hymenoptera > Ichneumonidae > Netelia > Netelia fuscicornis. The sequence continues at coordinate 47,014,030 of OX328013.1, forward strand.
TCAAGTAGGCTATATAAATAGCGTGTAGGTAATAGGTTTGGCCAAAGCTGAGAGAGACGCTCTATCTCGCGTCACTTGCTCGCGATTTAACTTTCGCTAATACGCCCGAGGGCTATAGCAACAAAAGATTCGCATCGGAGATGTATCTTCGCGATGAGTTCATGCTTTTGTGGTTATGCCATGGTGAATGCGTGCAAGCCGAAGTATGTGGCCATTCGCTACCTATATAATATAATATAATAAGTATAGCGCGAGGTAGGTACGCACGAAGGTGCACAGTGTTCAACTCCGAGCCTAACCATCGACGAGATGGCGACGACCCTGGCCCGATTACGTCCGGGGCCGTGACCTATATAAATTACACCTTCTCTCAAAATTAATAGCACGCGATGAGCCATTCTCGTGTATAAAGATCGTTACCATTATCGATATCCACACGACGAACGATATTCCAAATAACGCAAAATCGGCATTAATGACGCACGCTCGACCCCGAACATTCGACCTACGACCCTGTAAACGACGAGACGCGAAGAAAATTTCGATTTCGATGAACACGTTCGAGTTTCTCGCGGATGTGGCGAAAAATATATCTACAGTTTGGAAGGAGGAAAAAGGCGAGAGCGAAACTTGCCGAGCGACCTACAAAGAGAGAGAGGGAGAGAGACAGCAAAATACGAAAAATAATCGCAGCCCGATCGAATAGTGCCAATTCGATCGATCGGTCGTCCCACAAAATCGTTAAAGGCTCAATTCCACGATCGAAAATTTAATTTCATCGTCGACAACTCCATCAGCTGAGAATCAGCGAAAAACGACCGGAGGCGGCTCAAAGAAAACGCGCATGGAACGTACGCGAGAGCGGTGAATAAGGGGCGACCGAGAGGAAGGGAACAAATGTCTAGGAATTCGAAAAGAAAAAAAAATAAGTAAAAAGAATAAAATGGTCCGTAACGCCGAAGGGGAAGTTGCTAGCTTGTCGAGAGAGCGTTCGGTACGGTGATAGTGGCGAACGGACCAAGACGACGCGGCCGAGTGCTCGAGAGCCGAGGCTCGACGCTATTTTGTAATTTGAAAGGGAAACCACATTCTTTCACTGTGTGTATGTAGTATTATGATACGTGAAAGTGCGCCCGCGCCGTGTTCTAACATAGCGCGATTATATAGCCGGTGCGGAGTTGCTGCGGCGGTCGCGGCGGTCCCGGCGGTCGCGGCGGTCGCGGCGGTCGCGGCCCGCACACCTTCTAACGCACTTTGTCCGACACTCGATCACTTTGTATCACAGCCACCTAAAGGTGCACCGAGCAGCGGAATAACTAAGTATCTAGATTCGTTTATATTTTACTCGAGGCGCCTTTCTTTTTCATTTTTTTTCTGTCTTTTTGATTTCATGAAAAAAAAAGAACTTAAGAGACGTTTATAAAGCCGCGTTTTTCGATAAATACGTCGTTAATCTGCCGACGACGATAAAATGTATTTAATTCAACAGCCTCGTTCGTCCAACTATTTTCTACAAACTGCGATGCATTACGGTTGGACACAGCGCCGGTATACAACTTTGATTGATCAATCGAATAAAATAGAAATTATCCGTCGAGAGAAACTATCGAGAAAACTCGAAATTGTTAAATACACATTGGCGCATACACCGTTCGATAAACCATTGACTGAAGTGCAGATGGCCAATAACTGGTGTATATGGAGGCTCTATTCAACACCTAGGATAGAGTACCTACGATCGGAGCGAAAGAGAGCTAGCTAGTTACAGCCACCGCCGCGACCGCCGCCACCACCGCCGCCACCACCGCCGCCACCACCGCCGCAGCCGCCTGTACATTGGCTATATATCGAAGGTCGACTGGTTGCATTTTTATTCGTCGATTTTTGCGTACGTATACGAGAGAGAGAGAGAGAGAGAGAGAGAGAGAGAGAGAGAGAGAGAGAGCGGCAGTAAAGAGCTGAGGCGGGCGCGTGAGCGCATACCTACTACCATATGGTACCGATGAATTCGCGTTGTACGACGGTCAAAGGATTTTCAATGGCGCCGAACGACCTTGGTCGGTGAACCGTTGCATCCCCGAAAATACGAGCCGATTATACGAACCTCGAACACGTTTTTCGAGCATTTACAATCGTGATGACGTACGCTCGTGGCACACTTCCTAATTTTTCATTCGAATTCATCCAAGCTGAATAAATATTTATTTTTGTCGAGGCAAACGACTCAATAACGAGGTTGTTTTCGCTACAACATGGATAAGAGTTATATCTAACGATGTCTCTGAATGTCAAACTCGATTCAATGACTGTCCAGGCAATTTGTCGGATAATCAAACAGGAACTAATAATCCAACACTGGTTCCACAACAAAGTTACGACAAATTAACCGCCTTGGAATACGCAAAGTCGCGATGCGCATTTACGCACGTACACGCACGACTTGCCTCCCCTTGGTATCCTTCGGCATAATCGCCTCGATCATCTCCACTTTCCGAGATATCATTCAAACTTTAAGTACGATCGTGAATGTCAAGAAAATAGCCAAACAGTGTTGCTCGATGAAATTAAATCTACTTTAGTAACGCTTCGCCGGACTCGTTTAAAAAAGCAACCCGACGTTTTTGCAGAAAAGCATGGAGCGCGCTCGAAAGCCCGTCACGAGTCCTTGACCAGCGGGGTTATTGCCCTCCACAACGTAACTATCCGTGTTACCGATTAACATAACGCGGCCGATAAGGGAAATCGCAACCTTTTTTTCATACGTATGCGCTAATACGATACACGAGCAAAAGCGCGCACAAACACGTACGCGTACGGACATGCGCCCAAGAGGTTGCATATTTAACGTACGATTTCATATACGTATTATAAATTTCCATTCGATTTCTTCACGAAGAAAAAAGGAAAGAGAGATACGAAAAAATGGTATGGGAAACGAGAGGTGAGATCGTACGATTACGGGTTGCCGTGTGCTGCCCACAAGTTCGAGAACGAAAGATATTGGCAGAACCGGCATGGACGACGACGACGACGACGGCGACAACAACGACGACGACAACGACGACGACGACGACGACGACGTTCTAATCTGAAAATGCCCTTTCAAACGCTCGACCGGTTCTTTCCTTCTCGTCATTCCCGGCGATAGGCGATACGACGACGACTTATACATGTACGCTGCATACGCCGATAATGCGAATATTTTATTCGTTGTCATCGTTTAAATAATCCTTATGATACGCTACGCGGACTTTCATCGGTTATAAAAAGTTCCGACGGGATGATATTTGCTTATCCCGGGTTCGCCGCGAATCAGGGGGACGAACGTCTCTTGCGAAAGGCGAGAGGAGATCCTTCGCGATACGTAATTATTACGCGTCCCTCCACCGCGATCGTCCGACCAATTTTTTGGATTCGTCGCGATCGCTTTCGAGCCAACGTCCCAAAGACGTTGACTCGATTAAGTAAGATCGAATAACAGCGCGTGTGCCCGCTCGCACGCGCGTCTTTTTAAAGGTAAACATGTTTTATAGGCGGATCCTGACGATAATGTAAGTTCCGGACAAACAATTATACGTCACGAACCTCCGGAGCCAATGAACTACGAGCTTGCGATTATACCGCTTATTTGTTCATCTGCTTAATGACGAACAAGCAGAAGCGCAGCCGGTAGTTTAACCGCTATTACTCCGACTTTGTCAATTTACGATAACGTTCGTTTCAACTTGACGTATCGATCATTACGTCCTATCTCACTCTCCATTTATTTATAGCTACACACCATGTTTTTCCAGAACACGTGTATTTCCGATTGTAACACGAGCGGTTCCGTGAGTCGTGTTGATGCAATTTTATGCAATTTCGGGCACTTTCATTGTTCGAACGGAACCTAACAAATCTGAAACCCTGTGAAAGTGTGCTCCTCCTCGGTTTCACATCGACGAAAACAAAACTTATTTGCCCAAGTTTGTTCAGGTGTTGGCATCTATTGTTTATAATAAACGTATGCGCCTTCGTTACTATCCATTTTGACCGGTAATACTGTAGGTACTTGTTGCCGATGCTTAATTAAGCCTATTCGCAAATATTTTCAACATTCTTCGACTTTTTCGGCATCTATTTTCGCTCTCTCCGCTGATACGGCTATTTGATCGGATAGCAACAAGCCTGTTTGCATCTCTGTTACAATTGATGCGTTATCAAATATCAAACTCGCGTTATCCAGCGTCGATCGTCTATAAATATGATTCGTAGAAGTTTCAATAGAAAACCAAGTTACCGTACGGACTCGTCCCAATAAGACGAAAAAAACACCGCGTTTTTCTTCGAAACGTTATGTTTTTAATTCTCGAATCGATTTTCAGGTTCTACATCGATATATGAATATTTGATGCATCGTTTTCGTCCATATTTTGTCGCAGCATTCAGAGCCACCAATAATTCATCGCTCCATTAATATACGGGAATATGGTATTTCCGTTGTGGTCAATTATTCACTCGATCACAAAACGATGGGCTATGTACAAAAATGTGTATGTACATACCTAGTAGGTATAGACAACTCGTAATAATAGTGTGTAATTTCGCCTGTAACGATTTCCCTGTAACTCCCTGACGCGTTTGCGCACACACTCGTACGCGGATACAGCTTGATTGGAAATTTATTATCGAGTTGTACCGACGCGACATACTCGCGATCATAGTCATTTTCACGTTCGTACGTTCGAACTCAGACCGCAACACAGGCTTGCTTGTTGTTTCTATGCGCAAAAGCCACAGAGGACAAAGAATTGCGAAACCACTTGTCAATTTTGAGATGTTTAATTTTTTTCAGAAATCGGTGAATGGGATAAACCCGGATGAATTCCGACAGTGATCCTCTCGCGATGCAGCGATTTCGATCTATTCGGCAGCGAAAACCGAAGCGAGATACGGAGATTAGAGGCAATCTAGACGATTGGGAAATCTCGATAGCGGAACGTAATACACAAAATCGAATGTTACATCACGCCGATGTTCGTTAAAGTATGCATGTACACGGAAAAACTCTTGGCTCATTGTCAGCGCGCGCTATCTCGGTGAAACGGAAGTAACCAAAAGTGATACGAGCGGCGCGTTATACGTGCTGGATAGTTAAAATCCACGCGGATCGACCATTTTTTTGTCGTTAAAATGTTTCTCCAGATACTTGTATCGCACCTTGCCAAGTTACGACACGGCCCAGGTACGTACAGATATATATAGATCGACGTACGTATATACCGCGCGAACGGCTCCAGTCTCTTTTTCACGCATTCCTATCCGGCTCGACAAGGCCGCATTCTCTCGGCAATTGACATATTATTATAACTCCCTGTACGTCGATCATTCCTGCTTCTCCTTTCATTTATTATTCATTAATTTTTCACTTCGATTAACAGAGTACGATCACCGTCTTGCCGAGTTTTGCAGCCTTTTAAGCCGTATCATTGCGTCATAATATTTTTCGGGATTTGTTTTTGTTGACGAGTAAAACCAAACAACAACAACAACAAAATAACCTCGATTAACCCAATTGATCGTATTGACAAATATTTTTGAAACGCGAGCTCTTTAACGATTCAAACTTTCGAGAGATTGTGACTCGTCTCTCCTCCTGTGGATTATGATGAACTATCCCTAGTAGTAACGTCTCTTATTAGTCGTACAACGAGCTATAAGGCTGTAGAAAATTCCGGCGGTAAATTTTGGCAGCTGGCTACCAGTAGACAGGTCGCGGCTGACGCTGCCGCCAGCCGATGTACCGTCATACGCGCTTACAACAGGTTTTGGAACCTTTGGTGGGTATCTTTTTTCTTAAAATCTCAAATTCTACCTTTATCGTTTCAATGGAGGAATATATTATTTGGCTATCAAAAAGTATGAGAAAGCCCCTCCCACTATTTTCTAATATATTTTTTAAAAAGTGTCAAGATTAAACCGCATTTTGGTGCTCTGTTCAAGCAGCTTCAAAATTTGTCAAAGTTACCGGTAATGCCAATGTAAACCTGTTTCACGGTACTCGCTGTTATCGCTGCTGCGATATTCAATTAACGAAAGCTACACCGTGTCCGGACGTACGAGGCGTAACTCGTCTCTCGAGGGCAAAAAAAATTATCTCGTTCCTCGTGCCAAACTCTCTTCTCTCCCGTTCTTTTCCCGTTGGAAGCAGTTCGAGGCTCTCCTAGAGAGAAATCCGCGTGCCGATCCAACGTTTCACATCTATCCGTCTCCGTCCATCTCGTTCCACGTTCCTCGATCCTCTCTCGCGCTCGATAATCATCACCAGGCTTCTATCTTTATCCTCTTGGCCACAACGCATCGCGAGACTCGCTACAATCCGCGCTACACCGCGCGGACCACGGTATCGGTGAGTGCGTGTACGATCATCGCGCTTATACGTACGCGCTCGAGACGGAAGGGGTAGCCGTTGGCGCTTTTTCTCTCCGCTTTACACCCAACTCGGTAGACCGCGACGACAGTCCCTGACGCTATTAACGACCGTTCTTGAGACGATCGAACCATTGCCATTTATTTTTCTCTCATTTTACGAAATGAAAAATGAGTCGAGAATGAGCGAATGTTCCAAGTCGATTAGGACGCGATCGGGGAGAATATCGCAGTATCGCTTTGGGCGTGCTATCATTCAACAGAGACCGTGTTGTCTCGTTTTTCGCGGAATCTCGTTCGCCGAAGAACGAAAGGCGGATAACGACGAATTGGCCACTGCGATCGCGGCGAGCGGTCGCCAATTCTTCTCTCGTCCCCGCTTCGTTGTTTTTCTCGTGGCAAAAGTCCGGTGTACCACGTGACACGCGGTAGCCGAGAGAGCCGTGAACGTGATCCACCGCCTTTAGCCTACCGGCTGAGCTCCGCGTTTCTCTCTCTTTCTCTCACTCTCTCTCACACACACACACAACGACGAGGAGAACCGACGACGGGCGTTCGTAAACGCGTATGAGCCTCAATACTTATCAACGAAGCTAAGTATATCGCGTGTTCGGTAAACTCGGTGGCGCACACTGTCGTACGTTGCGTGCTCGTCGAGTCTCCCGTGAGAGAGTACCGTTGGCAGTTTCGCGAGAGTGTGGCCCACCGTAACCACGAAACTGTAACTGTGTCTCTCTTCGCTATCCTCGTCGGCCCTCGACCGTTCCGTTTCGCACGTTCTGACCAACGCTCTCCTTGTAGGTCCTCGGCTTTTGTGTTTCGCCAAACTTTCCGACGATAATAACAATAATAATAATAATCGTGGCTCGAGCTCGAGGGAAGAACAATATTTGTAAAACTCTGCGCGCAAAGTTACTTTACGTTACAGGATTATCTAACGAGTGATAAATCGGTGATAACGAACTACTCGGGCTGCTTGAGAATCGATAAATTATCCATCGAGTTATCTTCATAGATCGGTAGAATAGTTCTCCGTTGTAAGGTAGCCCTCTCGACGCTAATAATCACAATACTAGTTTCGACCCATCTATATCGTGATTTAGTCAATTCGTGCTTCGTGCTAGTTGTACATTCGTCAGAAACATAGGAAGGAGCGAGAAAAGAAAGAAATAAATCGCCGTGGTATATGAACTCGGCGATAATACGATGAATAATTCGTCAACGACGAGCGATCGTCAAGCGGTCGAGGAGAAGCAGTCTTCCAAGACGCAAGATCAAATGGAAGAAAAAAAGACTACGGTGTCGAAATACAAGGCGAAAAAGGACGAATCTGTCTTGATCGAGGAAGAGGAAGTCGTCGAAAATCGAAGCTGTCGTGTCGCCGATGCGGATCTCGTCGCGTCCGACGTGCCAAAAAACGAGGCTCGCGAGGTAAACCCCACGAAACGTTCGGAAGATCGTGGCAAGACGGTGGTGAAGCTGATGCAGGTAAGACTGTGCAAAAATGGTATTTAATAATTTTCGATGTCCGCCTCGGTCGGTACGATACTAGGGGGCTACTTCGTTATGTAACGCGTTTGCGAACCTCGTCGCGCGATGACTCGCGACACTCTTTTCTCTCACTAAAACAATACGTTTTGTATATTAGGCATACGTGTCTTCTTGCATATATATAATGTGCCGTAATTCTTTTTCCTTGTCCCGAGTGGGTCAAATAACTATCTCATTAGCGAAGTGATATGCATAAGTATTGCTTTACATATATATATAGAAGGCGGCAGTAGCGCCGCGTATAACCTAGAGACCCATGTCCGTGCTGATATCTTTACAGGGTATAGCACCAACGCCGAACGAGAATCGCTCGACATCCATGCGCCCCGAGAACGAAATCCGGATGAAACCTTTCGAGTGTCGTTGCATACGCTTCTACCGTGACGGAGAACTTTTTTCTTCGTTAACCCTCGACCCGTTGACCGTCACGGCCATTTCACCGGGTGCTCCCACGAAGGCTCGGTCGAGTCGCTCGACATCCATCGTGGTATCTACTGCGTAACCTCGCCGTAGGTTACTCGCGCGAAAATCAAACGGCGAAACATCAATCGGAATCCTCGATTTATTTAGAGAGGCATGGAAAATCATTTCGCGAGATAGTTTTTTTCTTGACGAACGAGTCATTTTTTTTTCGTTACTCGGTACGCTACGAAACATCGCTAAAATGTACGAATTGCACGAGGTTAATCTCGCCGAGTACGACTTAATTCAGTAGGCGGCACGTTCGAAATGTATTTTCCTGCTGTTACTAGAAAAAATGCGAAGATACGGTCGGTCTGCGTAACTACGATTGGTCGGTGCTATCGGTGTGACACGTACTTTACGGCCGAGGCCAGAAGCGCATGCGCTGTGTAACGAAAGCAAACGAGCAGTCGCCACGAAAGATACGAAAAAACACGAGCAAACCGAATGTAGCGTCACTTGGCGAGAGGACTGCTCTCACCGCCGCGCCTACCCTACTGGCACAGTAGTCCGGCTTGGTAACTACGGCCGATTTACGCGCCCAACGCATATGGTTCACGAGACTCCGGGCCTCTCAGCAGCTCGTAGCGCCGCGCGTCGATCGAAAACGGCACGAACATGACAGACGGACACGAAAGTGAGTAGTGCGCCTCCGTATACGGAGTGCTCGCTGCCGATCGCCTACGGACGAACTTTGAATGCCCCGACTCGGATCGTTCATCTGGAATGTGAAACCCGATAGAGATTAATGCGATCGACTAAATCGGCACACGCAATATCATAAAACAAAACTTTATTTATTTTTCTGTCTCTTCGTCCAGGTCGTAATTTTTTGTAGAAAAAAAACCTGCCACATTGTCAAATTTTGCCGTAAAACTCAAATTTCTCCACTTTATTAGGAAATCGAAGAATCGAGCAAAGACCTCGACGTTAAGAAGAAGCCCGACGCGATGGATTCGGCCAAAGATTTGGACCATTCGATCGTTCTAATGCGGAAAAGATCGAACGATGCGACTTTGTCCAATCCACGAAATCGGAAATATCATGAGTATAACGTCGCTTTGCGAAACTTTGGCATTCTAAAAAGGAGGTGAGCTTTCGACTTTTGGATGAAACCCGACTTGGATGAATTAATTGCCGTTAATCGTTAATACTTTCATCATTAAATGGAGCAACGTTTTTTTTTAGGCGCTCGGAAATACGAAAGAAAATTGCGTTTCGACGAGAATTGAGAAAAATGCCGATCCCCGTTAAAGAATGGGCTTACTATTATAATCATCGTCTGGTGCGACAAAACGCTTTTTGCGATACGTCGCCGATGTTCTAACGGAAAGTGCAAACTTTCTCGATTTAGCGTTCTTTATTTAGCATTATATAGCGTAATAAGTCGGATATTGGGTAACTCGCACGGACCATACCCAAGTATCATATCGGCAAATAAATATCGCGTAGCCGCGACGGTGTAACGTGTAATACTTGGCGTAATAAACGAAAAGTCGATCACGCACCGTTGATGGTAACGGTTCGCGCGAGCCGAGGCTCGCGTTCGCGTGCTGCTCCATGCGCACACAAAACTGCTTTCCACACGCCGCAAAGTACGCGCCCGCGCGCGACTTATGTATATCCGTTGATACAGCCGCGGACGTCGAGACGAAGAATTTTTAAGAGACTTTCTAAAAATAGAATATTCCGCTCTATGGACCGAATGGAGCGAAGAGAGAAGAACGAGTCGATCGATACGGATGTTCGGAAGGAGTTTTACGCGTACTTACATACTCGAATATGTACGCGTATCCGCCGTCCCGTCCATGTGCTCCGACCGTCGTCATCCGCCCACGCGGTGCCCTCCCCCCCCCCCCCCCCCCCCCCCCCCCCCCCCCCCCTGTTAGCCACGTCGACTCGCTCGATCGCTCTCCTCTCCCGATGACGTCACCCAAACCGAGTAGTCGGGACGCTGCGAGGGATAACTTCCGGTACGTGTCAATGGGGTGAAAGGTTGGGTCTATCGATTAGTCGTCGTGCTTAGTTCTTCAGTGCCAAAATGGGGGAGAGCCAGGGAGACTGAACCAGCCGATGATCGAACAATCAACCTACTTACGCATAAAATTAATAATTGTACAACTCCAATCCATTGTAAATCTGTTATATTGTAAAAATTGCAACTACTTAATGGACCGTCGATCCTTTATATGATAATCGTAATAATAATTCATTGTATTCCTTTCATCGTACAAGGTTATAAGTTCTATATTGGAATAATATTTCGAGTCTCGCGAGGAAAAACAGAAAACCAGCAGTGAAAATCTTTCGTTCGTTGCAAAAACAGGCGGATAAACATGCATATATCGGTATACTCGAGTTGTTTATCGTCCCTGGGAGGCATACGGGTAGGTACGAGCGGTGTACACCAGTGTCGTCGTCTATCAGCACCAACGACGGTGCAAAACCGATTGACGGGATATAGTCTGGCAACGAAAAGAAAAACAAAGCGATGCTTTTCTCCTCGTCGAGGGTCTATTTTGTGCGTTTACTCGTGACGCATCGTGCCCTCGTTCTTATAAATTTGTGTCGTCCTCGTCGGGCTTCGGAGACTCCCGAGATTCTCATCAAAATTCTCTCACTGGCGATCCAAGCGGTGGGGCTACGAACGAAAATAATCACACCGAGGACGAAAATGAACGAAAGTTCGTAATATCAACGAAAAAGAACGATAAAGAAAATAATATTTTTATTATTGACCGATCGAAATATTTCTATAGTTATCGCAATAACGAGAATCTATGGGCCAATCCTCGTATGTATTTAGTAATCTTGTATTTGAAACGCGTCAAACTATCGGAAATTTGCAACAAATGTTGTCCCAATGTCGTATACGTTATGTCGGTGCCGGTTGCATAGGTAGGTACATATAATCATATATTTCCGACTTTCTAGCGTTAATATTATTTACGCGTCATTAACAGCGATAAATGCCGGCAATCCGATTAAATATTCATGACTCCCTACCGTAACTGTCTCTCGGACTCGATGTTCGGTAATTCGTGCTTTGACCGTAAAAATGCCAACGAGCAAAGTGAATGCTCGATTCCAAGTTCTCGTCAACGGGGCTTTTCGTATAATTTTCGTATAATTTTCTTCGGTAATTGTAAATTGTGTACGAAGGCCACGAGAGGAATAAATTATATTTCGTGCACGAGGTTTTTATCTCCCTCTCTCACGTATACACCTTATTTTCTCTCCTCCCCTGTTTTTCTCCCATTGCTTTTTTTTCTCTCGTACACACACCTCGTGCCTGGACTCGTGCGTCACGAGAACTTGTTGCGTATCGTGCTGTTGAATTTCGGCCTTGACCGGGTCTCCGAACGTTTAACCACTGACGAGAGGAGAGCGCGCGTGGTTCTCTACAAAAACGAGAATAAACGCGGCGACGAGGCGTCGAGGGCTCTCGAGGCTGGTGGGGGAGAGGCGATCGAGACCGCGAACCCAAAGAGAGCTATTTGCTTTCTCTCCTCCAGGAGGAATGCGAAACCGACGAAAATAGTGAAATATTATACGCCCTGGTCTTTCGATTCGCGTACCCAGCGATAGGATATACAGGTAATACGTACAGGATCATCGAAGATCCCCGATGATGGAAATAATCTGTAATTATAAAACAAAATGAATCACAGTCATCGGCAAATGATAGTTCCGAGGCGTAATGGCAAAAGTTGTGATTCGTGTATCTACTCTTCTGTTAGATGCACGCAAGCAAAAGCAACCTGTGACATTAACGCGCGTATCTATCCATCTATATATATATCTATATGTGTGTGTGTATATACACGGACGTCATCGAGCCGCTATCGTTGATACAGGTGGGTTTAATTACCCGTCGGTCGTCCCGTTGCTCATCTATTTCAGCTGCACGATGTCGTCACGCGTCGGAACACGCAACCTCGAGCCGAACCGAAACTGACCAGCACGTTGCAGCTTATTAACCATTGTGCACTAATATAAACTCGATAGAATCGCGTTTCGATGATACTCGACACTTTTTCGTCACCGAAGATGCTCCAAGTCGCAAGATCGATCGGCCACAATCGCAACATCTTTTTATTGTTAATTTCTAATCGAATATAATCTTAGCTAGAGAAATAATACCTAATAGTAAAGACAAAGTACACGAGCTCGTCTCTCGCGAACGCACCGGTCTACGTACTGGCGAAAGCTAGTTTAATATTCCGCACGTCCAATTTAATGACAAACATGGTCGCCCGTATAATCGGGGTTCAAAAACGGCCCATCCGACATGGGATCGAGTCGGCACATTTACGCTCGAAACTCGATGACAATGATTCGTTCGATTCGATCAGTCGTTTTATTTGTATTTTCAATCCATACGTGAACTCTGATATCTTCGAACGTCGCAACTCGCATTACAACCATACGACCCGGAGAATTAAAAATCATGTACCTGCAACAGGATCAAACCACGCGTTGACCCGTTAAATTAAATTGTCGACCATGCATCACAAATTGATCGAGTTAGAGGGAGGGGGGGGGGGGGGGGGGGGGGGGATAGAGAGAGATGGAGAAAGAGACATATCGCTGACGATGAAAAACAATTAATTACCAAGATAAATCGACTGTCCCTGGAAAATCTCATTATCGTAGCGGATCGTTTAATCCGACGTGGCATAAATCTATTTCGTTTACAATCAAACCGCTGGCAAAGGGAGAGAGATTAGACACTGTCGACTCTATCCGGCAATACATACGTCATTTGTTTGTAGGTACGAGGAGACATTTGCGTTCTTATACTTATTGCGTACTAGCGCTACTCGAGTACGTATATACGTATATATACCTGCGTAATCGTCGTACGTGACGTCAGGAAAACGCCCATGGAGGAGGGTGTCGGGGCCTTTTCCCAGAAAATAAATTCATTATATCGGCAATTGCGAAATATCGTATCTCGTTCGATACATATTCCGTACTCCGAATTCTCGCGATACACGCGTATCGAACGATATAAATCGCCCCAGGACTGTTATATATAATATATATACCGAGAGAGCCACCAGCCGGTCTTGTACGAGATACACGCAATATACATACGCGTCTATACGCATATGTAGGTACGTATGTATGTACGAACGTGGCTAACTCTATGACAGACGGTTTATTGGCACGCTCCGAATGAGAATTCGCGTCACTCGTGCGTGACACATGGCCTTATACTTTTACGAAACGGCGACGAAACTTTGAGGCAGTGGCAATCGATCGATCGAGTGGTCGATAACGTTATTCATACACGTGCATTTACTTATGCATACATGTATTAACAGCACCAGTAGCATCACCGTATACCATCGCGCATACCTTTATTTTTCCCAAACGTATAGATAATACCAGCAGTATGGTAATCTCGAACGGATATCCAGAGGCGTGCGAGTTTTGACGAATTATGTGGCCAGTCGTTGAACCGCCGGCGTCGCTTTCCCTCCGGTTAATAATAAATCACGTTCTTACAAGTGCGGCTTACCGGCGTCCTACATAAATTATCGAAAAAAAACACGTCGGTTCTGAATTAAAGCGATGTTTGTTCCGATAGACGCCGAAATGAAGAAACATTCGACGGAATATTTTTGCGCGCAAATATGTTTCGAGGTACGTGGAATATCGAGAATGACGTCGGCTCGGGTTGATCGATGGATAGTCGAGCGAATCAAAAAAAAGCTTCACAAACGAACGCGTCTCAAGGACGTTAAAATTCTTCAAAAATCGTCATCGGGCCGATCGGGCGCCGTGTGTCCCAGAGCGCACGAATATCGCGTCGTTGAAAAGTCTGCACGCGTTAGCGCTACAACTTTACGTTTGCGGTCACGAGTACGCGACCGTTCTAATTTGCCTCGACGTAATTGAGTTATGTGCTTGAGGACGAGGCGAATTCGCGCCGCCGCCGAAAGAGGATTACTCGTTGACGTCTCCGGCTCTCTCGTTTCCTTCGCCGCACCTATATTCGGGAGATCATCGCGATGCAATTATCGTTACGCCTCAATTATTCGATCGCTCGTACCGCATCGCGTCGCAGCGATCTACCATATATCTTATCTATTATGTACGCACAGTGACACGTGTATTTCTATACATGGCTTAAAAGCCGCTCTCGAATCTGTTAGGTGCGGCCCTCATCGATCGTTAGATTGTCGCCGAGTTAATCAAACTTTTAAACTCTCGAGCTTCCATTTTGTTACTTCATTACGAGTACAGCGGCTTTCACTCGTAATATTATACGTCAGGAAGTCCAATAATCTTTCGCTGAGAGATCAAAGAGCCGTCTCGATTATTGCGCGAATGCCTCTTTCGCCAAGTTATTAATAATCGATTTTAATGAATGGTCCAATCGCTCCGAACGACTTTCATTCACCAAGTCGGGAGCGCGTATATCATCGAAGAGAGAGACAGAGAGAGAGAATAATCTTTTGGAACATTCGATATTCGGAGAATGCATTTACCGAATCGTAAATAATATTTAGAATTTTTCCGAATATCTTACTTTTATTAAATAATTTATAACGACGCGACTTGGACTCTCGAGAACACGAAATCTTCGCCAGGCTCGTCTTCCGGCGACTGCGACGTCTCCGACGACGCGTGATTCTGCAGCTGATGCGACGCGTCCGAGGAGTGCAACGACCCATCGATCCGAAGAGTCTAGAAGCGGTTGCCCGCCAGGAAGCGAACAGTAGGGTACTACGGGTGGTTGCCGTGGTGGCGGAGGGAGAATATAGGCCGCCGTTTCATCCGTCGCACCCTCGTCTCGTCTGCGAAGAAACAATTTTTTCTCGTTCACTAGTTCTTTGGTCTTTGCTTTAAATATGAAATGAGGCGTACGTTGTCGGGCAAAGGGTAGAACACATTCTCAGAATTTTATTACACTCTTGGCGCTCATTTTCGCAAAAGAGCAAAGTGCAAAGTTGTCGTAACATTCTTTTAGCCATCGACGTGCTTATAAGCACAAGCCTCTATACATTTCTCTGTAGATACGCGCATACACCTGTGCGGAAAAATACCTACGTAGAAAATCCGGAGGGTAACCCGGCGCTTCAAAGTTTTTTCTACGTACCGAGGTACGCAAATTTCCTTCATTTACGAACTTTCACTCGGCGAAGAAAAAAGAACGGAGGAGAAATAAGGGTGCAGTTAATGTTTGTGAATACGTAAAAAGAGAGGATCTACCAGCATGAAAAGTCATCGAACGCGCTTGTCATCGTTGAAAATGATACGAGTCACGTGTTTGAAAAGACGGTAGGTACGCGTCTGTCGGTAATCGATAAATAAGTCGTTGGCAGATCGATCATTCGTTCCGGGTTCCGGTATGCGCGCACCGGCGAAGTCGAAAGTAACAGAATTCTTTTTCCGTCTTTCTCTCTTCCTTCTCTAGTCCCAAGAAATATTCTATAACGATAGTGTATAAGCGTTGTACGTTTGTCTGTACGGTATAGCGCATAGGAGGTCAGTGGGTAAGTAGGCAGCATTTTGTGCCGAGCTTAGAACGAGTCTCTCCGGGCAAATCGTTCTTCCGTACACAGAACGCGCGACTCCAGTATACTATAATCGTATATATGTACGAACGAGCGATGACATAACGAGGAATTCTCGCTACGGGTCCAAGAGGCCCCTCGATGAGAATAAGAATTGTGCGGACGGTCGCTTTGAATTTGTAATTCGTTCGATGTCGTTCGCGACACCCGTTAGTTCCTACGTACAATAGCTATATATATAGTCGAGTGGTAAGTAATGGAGGAAGGGGGCGATCGTTCGTGCTGGAACTACAGGACATCTGTTCCGATTTTACGATGCCCGTCCGCGACTGACTGACTGACTGACCCATTGACGAGGAACCAGCACCGATACAGCCACCATTTATTATAGTAGACACTTTATTCTGAAATTTCGAAATACGCCTCTTGTCTATTTGATCGACGATCGACGCTTCGTGGAAATAATTCCCAAATAGAATTTACGAGATAAAAGAGGGATCATATTTCCATAGGTAGGTACGTAACGAAGTACGATACAAAGAAAATTGGAGATTCTCGTATTTTCCATTCGCATCGAGCCGCAAATTCTGTTTGCTCGTTACTATCGACTCCGAAGAATCTCGGTGTGCCAAACGAGTTCCGGGAAGCTTATCCTCGTTGTGTCGCTGTAACCGATAAAGATAGCGTAATGCGTTGGTTTATTCCTCGGACTTACTCGACCGGCTTCAGCAAGGACGTCGGGGACTGCAAAAACCGGGCGAAAAAGACAGCACATACCTATAGTCGTTCGATTATGCCATGGAAAGTGAAAAGAGAACGGGAACGATCGAGAGTGATAGACTCAAATTTATTTGGTGAAACGAACACGCCTTGTGAAAAATTTACAACAAAGCTATAGAAAATTTACATCATTTCTCTTTCCGTAAAACTCGGGTAGTATGAAATATGGTTGGTGGCCTTGAATCCTAAGTGCGGAACCGATCGAAACGAATGTATACCGAAAAAAACGTTGAGATAAATAAAAAAAAAATAAAAACCGTGAGCATTCGGATTAATTGATACATTTGACTCGTAAGATTAACTTTTCAAGATATCTCGAGACGATAGAAGAGTTTATAACATTGCGATACGAACCTCTCTCGGGCAGAAGCTATTTGCGGATCAAGGTTTTTTTATTTCTCCGTCCGGTCTTGGCTGCGAGAACGACTCATACTCGTGAGACGAGACGAGACGAGACGAGACGGGACGGGAGATTGTTTGCCACCTGCGAAACCAATGATCGAACGAAGCCGCGACCAAACTCGGCCCCGAGAGAAACGATTCGATCGTTATCGCGATTTTACAAAAATCGAAAGATTGCTTTTTTTCTTTTCTTTCGGGCTTTGAGGCCAAAAAGAAGGGAGGTCGTGAGGTAGGTATACTCGGTGGAACGTGCGGGGTGTTTGCGCCTCGCAACACGTGCGCGCGACATCGATCGAAGCAGTCGGATTTTTCAATTAAATTGGTGGCAAGGAACTTTCTCGGATACGAGCAGCGATCGTTACCCGGCAAAGTGCGTACTCGAAGCGAAATCGCGAATGTAGGAGTTCAGAACCGATGGTAGAAAGGCGCGAGAGGCCTTGATATTTCGTATAATCAGCCTTAAGAGAATATTATCTCCCGGCGGGATTGGCAAAGCGGCAAAATGCGCGCGGTGCGCCTGGTTTCAGTTCTCGCGATACAACTGCAATCCGGTTGTCGTTCTATATATGCGTATCTTTGTGTATGTGCACGTGTCCGTGTATTTGTACTTTCTAGTATATACGCACGTATGTATATACGACAACGACACGGAGGCCACGAGTGAGGGGGAGAACGACCGTCTCGCGCGGTAACATGCGTAACTACCATATTACGATACACCACGGTGCAAAAAGCCCGCTAAACAATGCCGTGCCTCTATTTTGAAAGAGGAAAGACGAGACGCTCGGTGTTCCCCCGATCGGTCCAATTTTTCGATACTTACCTGCTCTGAAAGTTTCAAAGTACGAGTCTCGGTCCGAGCTTCCGAGGACGGAACGGAAGCTCCAACTCGAGTCGTATATGCACGAGTATCTATATATATATATATATATATATAGATAGAAGCGGAGAGCAGCGCTATACTATACGTCTACTATAACGTCTATAACTCTCGATAGGCACACCGTTGGATTAACGTTCACCGGCATACGCGATCGACAAATTGATCATTGAACCGAATAATTCTGCTTGTCGCTCTCAGCCTCGTATTACGTAAGTCTAATCACACTCCCGGGCTCGCTGAACCGACAAGTCTCCGCACTCCAGTTTACTCTACCTTCTCGTATGATAATGATGATATATAGATACTGTATATTTTATTGAATTTTTTCCCTCGATTCGATCGGAAGTGACGCATTGTACCGGTCGCTGCACTAATGCTTTTTTAATCTAATGCCTAAGTTCTCTCTCTCCCTCTCTCTCGTTGGATCGATTATTATGTAGGTACAATATTACTTTTTTAGATCGTTCAGTGAGGCCAAACGTAGAATCGAATAATCAAGATTGAATAATTAAGTTGGAAACGTGCGAATAATAGGTACAATTAAATAAATCACGCTATTTTCCAAAGCCTCTTTTTTCCGCGCAGGTACGTAGGTAGGTACTCGAGAGGGTGCTCGTGCAACCTCACGGAGGGTGGGAGGGCACTTGGGCAAAAATGCATCTTCGATGGATAAGCGAATTCTTAGGATCGAATTGCAACGAAAAAGGGGGTTAAATGCAGCCCCGTGTATAATATATTATTTATCGAGCGAATCGAAACGAATATATCGCGGACAGTTTGTAGAAGGTCCGAAGTACGGACGTTTATACGTATATAAACGCGTATATAGGTACAAATATAGGTCGTTACGAGTGAGACTGACTCGTGTCAGCCAGCGTCATTATACACTCGACGCTAACCTATCATACGCACTGACACCGTATCGCGCGGACCTGTCGTTATTATTATTATTATTATTATTATTATTATTATTATTATTATTATTATTATTATTATTATTATTATTATTATTATTATTATTATTATTATTATTATTGTTGTTGTTATTGTTATTGTTATTATTATTGTTGCTATCGCACTGTTTATCTCATTCTCTTTGTTCAGTCGCGATGCTACTGATGAGTTTACGGTATGCGAGCCGACGCAATTCGTCCGCGCATACATACGGTCGACACGCGAGTGTTACGTAAATAAGGAAATATCTTTACTATCGACACCGATTATCCGGATCTTTTCAGTATCGAATCCCTCGATATCCCGTATGAACGTAGTTTCATTGCGCACATATTTTCCCACTTAATTAATGTTCGCGTGGCGCGAAGCTCTTTAACGACTCTCCTTCGCTCTTTATGCCCACGCTACGTACTACGTATACATGCGTACGAGTTACGCGCGTGCTGCACCCTTGCCTTCTCGTCTCTATTCTAATAAACATATACCCGGATTATTCTGTTAACACCGTTAACGGCTGTTTCGACGTCACGTATTCCCCCGCGGATATCCGGAAATATCACAAGTATCAACGAGGACGCGCCCTCGTTTATCCTTTTCATATCGCTATTTCCTACTTGACAAGAATTCCGAGCCAACTCATTTCCATCCGTCCCTCTCGTTTTTATTTCAATCGCTCGCACAACGCTTCTCGGATTACGCAATTTTAACGGATTGAGCGAGGATCAACGTTTTATAGAAACAGGACTATTCGACAAAGATAAACAGCGGCTGTGTTAGGAAATCATCGCGAACTTAAATCAAGAAGCGAAATTCTATTGATTAAATTTTATTGGGTTAGAAATTTAAAGATTAATGCGTCAAAAACAATCGTTTGGTTCACGTTATCCCTCCCAATTAATTAGGTCGCGACGGTACTTCATCTGTTGTACGATGCCGAGTACGTACCAATTAGCCTTTTACAATGATAAAAAAAAGGAGTAATAAATTACTGAAGAAAAAAGGGACGGGTCTGGAATAATAATTAAATATAGGTATACAACGGTAACTCTTTGCGCCTCTCTTTCCAACCTCTCTATCACTCTCTCTCTCCAGTAGCGCCGCAACGAGAGACGAAAAAAAAACGTACGTCCAGTGCAGTTCGGGAACCAGCGCCACTGTAATAACAGTGCGCGAGAGTCTCTCCTGAAATCCGACGGAGTGGAATTACACACATATGCGCGGGTTTATGCGACAAACGCGAAACCCGGCTCACCTCTCTCTCTCTCTCTCTTTTTCTTTCTTTCTGTGGTCTCGGACACCCGAGCTAATAATTTTATTCAAGACTCATTGCGCAAGATAACCAAGAAACGGGGGAGGGAAAGAGAGAGAGAGGGGGCGAGAGGCGAGCCTGGTGAAATGAAAAATAAGAGCGGAATTAAACCCGGAAAAAAATCAATGCCATTCGCAAAACGTATTTTTACAAGGAAACACTGGGCGGTATTGGTAAATCGAAATGCTGAATAAAACCGGCCGCGAATTTTCTTCGATCAATCAACGCTCCTCGAAGCTATATTTCCGTTTATCATTTTGTTATTCCCGCATATTTTTTCTCTCTCTGAATAACAAATGGCGTTAACCGAGTTACCGTAATCGCTTTTGTGCGGCGAACGAGGCTCTGTAATTCGTATAATATGGACTTTTACTTTTAAACACGGGGCAAGTTTATTATACGCTTCTTGTGCGTGACCAGTCCGTACCACAACACTCGGCGTCCATAACGAGGAAGAGAAAAAGGTGGTAATTAGCAACGCGAGTGCTACTTTGCAACGCTCGATAGGGGCAAACGATGATGAATCTTCGAGAGGTAGATAATAGATACAACGTTATAAATAATTAATACGCGTTACTGCGGAACGAGGATATTCTTGGTACAGCGCGAACTCGCCGAGCCTCGTTCTCTTACGTCAACTCGATAAGATTTGAAAAGAAAAATAATAGAATAGAAGAGGAATCGAATGAGACATTGACATTGTCACGGATAAGAAAGCTCGACGAGAAACCGTTGCCGATTGTTACCTGCTGGACGCTTTCACGCCTTTCTTTGCGATCAATCAACGACGATCGAGGGCCGAAATTATTATCGATATATAAATTTTTAAGAAAATTCGTGGTTACTTTGACGCTTTTGAACAAATATATACAAATAACACATTGTTCCGTTGGAGTGAAAAAAGTTGGAATTTAGCACGTTAAAAAGAATTTATCCACGAAAAAATTTCTAAAACCTGTTCAAAGTAACCCCGTTTGACGGTACTATAAGGATCCGTGGTTGTGATCGAGTCAAATTCAACCGCATATTATGAAAGAGCATGGCGTATATAGGTACATATGTATCTCGCATCGACGCCCTCTCCTTTTTCTCCTTTTTCTCATTTTTCTCCGCTACCGGTGTGACTTTCGTACGACAGAGCGCGGGTTGACTGGGCTCGAAATGTGCCATACGATAAGGGGAGTGTGTTTTTATGCAAATTTACGACAACCGAGATATGGTCACACACGTGTACACGTATATAATAGTATAACGCTCGTACCGCTGATACGTAGACGTAGGTGCGAACGAACGTAAATCCGCGAGTTTACCGACGCGTTGTTAAAAACCAAGAAACTCGCGATAAGGGCGGTAGAGGGAGTTGCTTTGTTCACAAATTGTGTCGCTTTGGTTCGTTCAAGAAGGTAAATGGTTCAACATCCCGTGTCCTTCGATGAACTTTCGTTTAAAGAACGAACTTGCGATATCTGGCAGTTGACTCGCCGCCGTCTTTTGGTTACGCGATTTTCAAGAAAAAAGGGAGGCGAGGGACGTTCTTACGTAGGAAGAAGAACAGTGGCGACGATGACAGTCTGCGGTTTATTTTCGGTCCGATATATACATGGAAAAGAAACTGCATAATAATGGATACATTATAACGAGACCCTCGAGGCGAAACGGCTCGCCTCGGCGACCGTGGAGATGGTTGTATACATTATGCCGAGGGGAAAAACATCACCGCTGACCTAATACTCTCGACGCGACGCGGATTTTCCTCCCTTCGACCTCTCTCGTCGCATTATCGCGGATTTTACTCACATACGCGCCGATGCTCTGTTTATCCAGCCATTACGAGAAAAGAGAAACCAAGCGAATTATTAATAACGACAATATAATTATAGTAGGTATGTACATATTTTCGTGGCCGGTGAATTTCCCGTTTGACCGACGTACCTACACAATTTCAAGTAGCGCCGCACGCGCTGTAAGTCGAGAGGGATATTCCTCGTCGCAAATTCGCATTCGGCCAAGTGACGCACGCGGCAGAGATTCGTACTCGACGCCCTCACTCTCGCTCTCTCTCTCTCTCCCTTCCCCTTTATTCTCAGTGTCTATTAATAAAGCAGAGACGGGACGCGCGAGCGTTCCGCATCCGTGGTGGAATCTTATTATCGCATCTCGAGAGACGAGTGAGGGCGACGACGGCAACGACGACGACGAAACTGTCTCGCGATCTTCGTAAATAACGATATTATCGGTGGCGTTAATCGCACTTGTCGAGTCGGTCGAGCCGAGGGTTCGAGCAACGAGTGTAAGATGAGAAATAAGTGTACCTATGTACCCACCGTGCGTGTCCCATCGGCTGGTCGATTCTCGCGCGAGAGAATGTGACCCAATTACGCATCATAGCCCAATGATGTTTCCATTAGGCCTCCGGTCGCGTCCTTCTCACAACGGTCGGTAACGCTAAACGCTACCAATCGATCCATGAAAGGCTCGTCCATTAAAGTAAAATTTTGCTCGACTAAGCGGTTGCTCATTAGAGAGTTGAAACGTAGCATGCGCTCTTTATTCGGCGCGGTCATTACATTTTTATCAACTGGAAAGGAAAAGCCACGTCGTGTCTGGTATACGCACGTCGAAAATGATTGACAATAATTAACAATTGTGTCATTCTTAAACGAATCGTCCTCCCTGCGGAGCCTCGATCCGTTCGTAAGTCGAAACGTCCGAGGCGAGATTTTAGACGTTGCGAAAAAGTACGAGGCAACCTGCACGACGAGACGAGGTTAATTTCGATCGCGGATGTTCGATTAAATCTTTTGGTAGTTCCCTATCGCTTCGAAGGATCGCCGGAAATGCCGAGACTCGAAACGACGATGCCCTTCACGCTCCAAAATCAAACGATTCCATTCAGCGTTGTTTCAACTTTAACGTTACGACTCTTGTCCCGTGAATATCGGGCGGCTTGTGACATCGTGTCAACGATCTTGAATCACGAAGAGCCAACGTACGCCCGCGTTTCTCGTCGAGGCGAGACTAATTTATTTTCAACCTTTTCGTTCCTCTTCTCTCGATACACACTTCTACGAGAGAGAGAGAGAGAGAGAGAGAGAGAGAGAGAGAGAGAGAGAGAGAGAGAGAGAGAGAGAGAGAGAGAGAGAGAGAGAGAGAGAAAGAGAGGGAGGGCCAATTTTCCGATCGACGATCCGTCAACCAATGCTATAACGGTCAAAGGTGCAAAATTCGCCGGCCGAGAGATCGCGTTTGAATTCGTCTCTCGTTCGCGAGCTCTCGCTTCATTCGCGATGCTTTTTAAAGGTCGTGGACGAACGCCAGGAAACGCGACGAGTCCGGAACGAAGCGCGTCGTCGACGCACCCGGCGCCGCGACGTCGTACAGCGTGATAAAACCTTGGAGCGTATTGTACCCGACGATCCGTTGCGACATGCTCTCGTGATTTTGACTCGAGCTTCGTTTCATCCTCGTTTATACTCGCGTCAAATTCATTTGCATCGATTGTTTCCTCGATCTGACGGGCTTTGCCAATTTTCGCCGCTTTTCCATTCCATACGACGTAGCAGTAGGACACGTAGAAGCAACGAATTGAGCCAATTATAACGGTCAAAACCACGAGTCTAAAGTAGTGTTAATTTGCCGCGACAATTAACGAAAAAACCAAGTGCTCGGATCTCTCTTTTTCTCTCTCGTTCTCTATTGCGATGATCGTAAATTGCGAACCATCGACGAGAAAGAGATGGAATCTCCTCGGGCGCTCTCCATATGGTACTATTTTCGATAAAATACGTCACCGATTGTGGGGTCGAGGACGTCGCGACATCCGTTCCAGCGACTACGCGATAATACGGGACTCATTGACACCCCATTGGAACCCATTGCCTCGACGTAAAAGATCGGGAACATTTCTTCAGCCATTTCCGATTTTATTTTTCACGGGATATTTATTCAAACGGTTTTTGTACGTAACGAATGAAACACAAAAAGTTTGAAGAATCTCAGTTGGAAGGACGAACGTACGAGAAAAGCTCGCAATATCGCGTCTACCTTGCGTTTTTTTGTTTTCAATTAAAATTAATAATGGATGTCCAAGAGCGTCGTTACGCCAGACTCGGTGAGTACGATACACCGTTCTTATAAACTCGTACAAACTGGTTATAAAAGAGCCGTGAGTGAGAGACGCGAGCCTATAAATAAATTGATGAGAATAAGTTCTGAAATCTCGACCAAATTTGTCAAACTTTTGAAACGTTTCGCCCATTACACTTTTTCCCACATTTCTTATAAACTTGGCGTTTCTTTTCTTGTGTTTGGATTTTTCTTTTTTTCATGAGAAAAATTGAGTCCACGGCAATTATCCGTGTTGGAGTGAGGTTACGGCTTGTATCCCCCAAGCTCGAAACTCTCGGTCGTGTTTGGCAGGATGCGAAACGCGTGCGTCGTCTACAACCTACCTATACGTACGTACATACGTAGTGCAGGTTGCAAGGTGCGCGTACCTACTATAACGAATCGAGGACATTCACCGTTTGCCGTGGTGGACGAGTTACCGTACAAGCTACTCCGTGTGCACTCTCACGCTGCCGTTCTGTAGGTACTAATACAGTCGATCGAGTTTTAGTTCTCCGCACGCGGCTATATGGTCACTCTCTACCGCAGCTGCTCTCGGATCGCGCGCGGTGTCGCGCGATCACGCCCACCGGCCAACCAGTTCTCACTTTCGTTCTTAATTTCGATATTCGATATTACACCAAGGTACCATAGCGGAGGGTTCGTACCTATTTTTTCTACAAAGATAATCGTCCGATTATATTCATTGCGAAATCCAGCCTGAGACTCTCATTCGCCAAAAAATCGCGACTTTTGATCGATCAAAAATCATAATACCGAGTCGCAAACGGCAACCGGCAACATATTAAAATTCATATTTTTACAGTTCCATAAACTCGGCGATGTATCCCACGGCGGATGCTAATTAAAATAGCGCATAGAATAGTTTTCATGGAAGACCGAAGCATCGGTAGGTCCTATCTGAATCGTTCATCTTGCACTGTTTGCCATTTGCTTCCGTATCCGCATGGGAATGTGTGACTCGCAAACTCATCGCTCGTGGCTTTTGATGCGATGGCGTTTTAGAATTTCGTAAGCGATTGTAGGGAGCTCTCTTTCTCTGTTGATGCGCCACCCGATCGCAATCGCAAACTCTCGAGAGCGTGGGAGGTCCGTTGCGACTTATCGTGTGGAACCACTGAAACTCGAATAATACTACCGCGTACTCATCTGTTGCTCGAAACGCAGAAGGGGTATGTTAGTAGAGTACGTTATACGAAAAGAGCATACATCGAAACCGGAAGTAAACGATGTAATGTTAACAGTGGGCGACTTTATGCAACTGCAAGCGCATCGCTCGGTGAGTTGTCCAACCCCCCGCCCGCTTGACACTTGCGCACACACGTATATATAGACGTTTCGTTATCGTGCGTGCGATAATTATATTTAACAATCAACATCCTACGAGAGTATTTCCAACCGCAACTAGTAGAGAACGCGCAAAAAGCAAAAAAAAAAAACAGAAACATTACCGTACCGTTAACGTTGTAAATACTTTCTAGGAATCTACAATACTTATACGTCTATTCTAAGAAATGTATTAACCGAGATTTCGTCGATCACCGTTATTAAGCCGAGTAGGACCGATTTCCACGGTTTTCCTCGAGGCGACGTATAGAATTAAAACGTGTATTTAAAAAGAGATAATCGATCGATTTTTCGAAATACTGGCGAGCGATAAAAAAATACGAGGATTGGACACGTATCTCGAGATTGTCCCGAGAGAGGACGTGTAGAATGGAACTGAAAGAGGTTCGAAGGGTGCTCTACGTTGTAGTCAAGCATCGTGGAACGATGTTAGACAAGTACGTGTACGTACGCGGAGAAATGGTTAGAGAGAGAGAGAGAGAGAAAGAAAGATGGCTGTTACGTAGGGACAACGGCGAAAGCAAGAGGACGTGGGTGGTTGAGGTAATAGACGGAGGGAAGTTTGGACCGCGGTCGAGAATACATATGTATAGAGCGAGGAGCCAGAAGCTCCCCATTGGCGGGTCTCGCTCTCTCGGTGGCCCCCGTAAAACAGCTAGAGCAGAACGTAGCGCCACTCTCCGCTCGGTAGTCACCATGGTTACCTGCTGGATATTATCGGGGAAGTGGAGAAAAGCGGAGGGAAGTGAACTTTCACGAGGACGAGGACGTGTACGACAGCGGCGGCAGAAGAGCAAGGGGAATAGGCAATGTTGAATTCAGTGCTGCAATGGAAACGACGTCGTTCCACAATCATCCAACACTGTTGTCGATTGATTGCTCTCGAAATAAGAAATACGAAGAGAGACGCGGCAGCTTCTGTCCCGTTCTATTCTTCCACGATGACGAAACGAAGCAACTTTTAAAGAGGCTTCTCGAGAAAAAGAAAAGGTCAAAATATCCTCCGAAAAATTCTTCACTGCGAAATAAAAGACATGCCATGCCGGCAGATGCGGCACTCGAGCATCGCTAAAATAAATGTCAACCAAACGGAAAATACAACGCGTAATGGAATTTATATGTATACGTGGTTGATACGAGATGTTGCGTGGGAAGAGCCAAGCGATCTCCGTTGCCGAGGCAACCGGGTGACCCAGATATTCTTCCCGTGTTGTTTCCGTCGGTCCATCGTACTGTGCGTGTTCAATCTGCCGGGCCATTTCTCGTTCCTCTCTCGTTCCTGCACCATCTCTCGTTCACCATGCTACTGTCTCTTGGCCATTCTTTCTCCAGTTTTATTCCAACCTTCTCTGTACATTTCTACTCTCTCTCCCTCTTTCTCACATACACGGTGCTCCACGCAGCATCCCATCGACATCGACCAACCGAGAAGATTCTCATTTGCATCAATTGATCGAAAGCGCGTATACCGCGAGTACGTCACTCGCACGAGGCCCCGTGCACGCTTACGTACAACGCGGTTCAATTTCATTGAAGCATTATCGTCAATGAGAGTTTGTATTAAACGGGTTCGTCGCACTGTCGATAGACGGATAAATTTTCTTATTTTTTTCTTTTTTCTTTTTATAACGAACAAGAAAATGGATTTCTGTCAGCGATGCAAAATCTATGTAAAAATGAATTGGCCGATGGTTCGAGATATGCGAAGTATAAATGATGGAGTAGACAGACAGGAGACTATCGAAGAAACGAAACTAGGAAAGAGGTTGTGAACTCATTGGCCGGGTGTCTCGGTTTGTCTAGAAAGACGCTCTCGTACATCGTCAATGGGAGCCTGTGTCGTGGTTAATAAGATATATACTCGTATGTACATATAGACGGCCGAGAAGCTGACTAAACACTATGGGCAACAACCGGAATGAAGCAGAGTCTGTTCTCTCTGCGTCTCTCATAAGGTTTGACACGGTATTGCCATTTACGTGCGTCTGTCGTTCCAATTGCGCAATCAACTCTAATTCGAAGAAATCGCGAACGTTTTTTACGACCCTATGATTATATGCTTCGCGAGCATTCCCTGGCAACTAACACAATACGATGCTATTGGCTTTCTGGTAATAAGAAGAATCGCGGAAGGCTTTTCTCACGGATCTATCGCGTGTAAAAACTTTTAATTATAATCATATTCGTACGCCAACGTGTTATTATGGAGCTCGGTCGTATACACCCGAAATTCGGAAGAGTTTGGGTGAAAAAGAGTGCGGAACTGGACGCGATCGTACGTCGTCGTCGTTTTGCCTCGCATCTTCGGGAAATGAATTTTCCGTTCGGATCGATCTTTTTTTCATCGCCGAGTCTCTCGGCTCCAGACGGCTAATCAGCCGCTCTAGTCTCCTCTCGAAAATAAATGCGTCGTACAGAGTCGCGAGAGACACGGCGCATATTATACTGTGGCATATGTAATGGTACGTAGTTGAGTGTAGACGTGTATTTTATTGTAATAGCCAGTTGCGAGAGACAAAGTCTCGAAGTATCGAAGTACGGGACGGGTGGAAAGGAGGGAGAGGAGGGAGAGAGGTCTTTCGCTTCGCGGCATTTACCGCGCACACCGACCACCGATGAATTATCCGTCCGGTTGTTATAGCTCGAGGGAGAACACCGATCTCTTTTCTCTTACGTTTTTCGTCCCTCCATATTTTTCATTCTTTTTGCTTTTTGTTTTTTCTTGGCATATTCCGTCGCGTATCTCAACCTCTAACAATGTGTGAACGGGGACGGAGTGCGCGACTTTCAACGTCGCGTTCGCGATTCTCGTAATTTGTAAATTGCCACACGTGAAACAAATTTCGCAATATCTTCGTTCCGTACCGAGTAAAACCGTAAAAAGGCGACGTAACGCGTAGGAAAGCAGAGGGCGAAAGACGTTTCATCGAGGAACGAGGAGAGTGGGTGGGTGCGGCTCGCGTCCAATCAAGACAGGCTCTCGCATATTTCCGCGCGGTAGATGACAACGATTCCCGAAAGGCTCTTGCAAAATAACACGCGCCGCTTTTCTTCGCCAATTCCGTCTGTGCAATCGCTCCAAATTCTTTGGACGCCATTCTTTTATTCTCCTTATTCGTTATAGATTTCTCTCTCTCTCTCCCTCTCTCTCTCTCTCTCTCTCTCTCTCTCACACACACACACACAAATTACAAAAAGAGAGTATCGAGCGCGATGTTTAATATCCTCGCTCCTGGTCTTATCTCCGGACGCGTTATAACGAGCGCGATAAAACTATGACACCGGTTGGTCTTGACATTAAGCGCCTCTTCGTTACACGAATAATCTCTAATATGTTGCACTGGTACGCGCACGTGGAAATAGATACATACACGCGATGTCACTTTGATTGGCTCTCCGATTATTTATTATTCCGTACGGTACGAGCGGCAATCGTCCGTTCTTTTACGACGTTAGATAAGCCTGCTTTCGACAAGTTTTATTATACCGTTCGATCAATTATTACGAGATTGGTGCGGAGTAACAACGTTTACTCGGCTCACTCTCGGTAGACTCGTTATTTCTTCTTTTTTCTTTCTTCGCGTCGCGAGCAATTTGAGTGATAAAAAAATTGGAGAAGAATTTTTGCGGAGGAGTTGGATAGGATGGGAGCGGGACGGGGCTATCGGATTGCACACCTGCGCATCGACGAGGATATAGATAAAGGTCACGAGAAAGTGGTGCTCAACCGCTCGTTCGCCGGCAACGAAAACATTCGTAGGCGATACTCGACTCGATTCGCGATTAGAGTCGATGTAACCGTATTTCCCTTTCGACGAGGGCGAGTCCCCTCGTTCCCTCTATACCTTTAAGTGGCTGCCAACCGCGCGCGATCGCCGCAGGTGACAGTGTCCGGTAAATCCCACGAGATGTTACGCTCGATTATTTAATGCTACGTTTCTTATCGACCCTCGACGAGGACAACCGAGGCAAGGCCACACACTGCCATCACTCGAGAGGCCTTCGTCGTGGAACGCGAACGCACATCGCCGAGTCAATGCGACGCGCTCCTTCTTCCTTTATTTATCAAGATGAGACCGATACAGTTCGTACATGACGAACGTGCCGATGCGTACGTTTTCCGTTCCGTTATTATTCCGTAGATTTTACCGGTAACGAAGAGCGAAACAAATCAACGGAAACAATCATGCGGAATGTTCTTTCCTTTACATTCTTATTTTATTTCTCGACGAGATCCTCCCACCTCCGACATCGTCGTTCCTCTTAAAAAAAAACAATAACAATGAGATATTCGCACGTTCCGAGAATTCGCATCTCGCTTTCTCTCTCATTTAACGGCTAAATTGGTATGCCCCCGCCACCCTGAACTTCAATCGGTATTGCCCGACACCCGTGGGCGCGAAACACGCCCGCACATATGGATACGTATATATGTTGCACGTGGATAGTCGCGGCTGCGCGCTGACCGAGAATTCATTCGCGCGGGATCATCGTCTCGACGTGCAATATATAGACGGAGACGGAGGATGGCGCGCGCGCGCGCATAAAATAGTATCCCAAAGGCGCATATTAACATTAGGTACGCATGCACGACTTTCCATTGTCGCGTTTCTCGCAAAAGCGTGCGAGCAAATTTCCATTGATAGCGCGGTGTATCTATCCCCCAAACCTCCGTCTTAGAGAGGGATATTTTTTTACGAGAACCAACTCAAATAACGAGATACGAAACATATTTCGTATCGGTGCATTCTCTATGTATTTTCGTTGTATAAGATCGATTCGGCGAATATAATATTCAACGGCCCGGAAATATATAGATATCGGCCCATCGAGTATTTAATATGTTATCGCGTGATCTACGTACGTATATTAACATCACCCGGGGCAATTTGGTAAATAACCGTTTGTTTATTCGTTATTTTCTTGAATACGGTGGGAATATACAGGTGTGAGGCGACTGGTGGGTGTCTGTTGGGATGCATAGAACGATGCGTCGCTGTTTACGTAGTTCATCCATTGGTATTGTGCCGAGCGAACGCTTGTACCCGAGCGATTCCGTTCGATACGTGACGTTGGCGGACCTACTGAGGCTTCCTCCATACACTAAGGAGCCTCGGTCAACTGGCCCGTAATTGCAAAAACCCGCGGCGGTGTCAAGGTCGGCTCCTCCGGCTCGCTGATCCGGCTCTCTCTCTCTCTCTCGCGAATTACCTCCATAAATTTCCGTCGACGTATCTTTATTGGGGAAAGCACCGTCCTCTCAACAATTCCTTTCCAAAAACTCTTCGACGATATTGATAAGAAAGTAACGGTTCGCACGTGGCATCGGATATTCGATCGGGGCTCTTTACACTTTCTTTTGTATATTTATCGTTATTTACATGCGAATTTGTAGTCGCCGCACGAGTTAGAAGAAGGCTATATCCTTGCCCCCCCCCCTCCCCAGCATACAGCACACTGCTTGGAGATATCGCGTACGACGACGACTTCTCGATCTTGTTTCCGGTCTGTTCTTATCTCTCGTGCTATGAACACGCTCGGCTCGTATACCAATAATAATTCAATGCATAATATGCTCTCTCGCTCATCTGGCTTAGCACATGACACGTGTCGTTGATACACATCGAATACGAGATAACGAGCGAATCGCGTTTCGAGCGCACCAACGCAGTGAATATATACCGCACCCACCTACAGTGATCGCCAACCATCGTTATTCACCGAGTATAGAATTATTTCCGGTAAACCGCGGGGGTTTTTTCAAACTCGTCCGTCTATGGGTGAGCAACAGGTGCCACCCTGCTGAACGAAAACGAAGGAGCTACTACGAGTTAATTGGCCGAAGAACGCACGTCCGTTCCTCCCACCCCGTAGACAAACACCGCTTCGTTCTCGTAGTACGCGATCGCGAGCCGCCGATATCGATCGTGAAAAAGTTCTCGACTTTTATATACAAATGTTGTGGCATCGCGAGCGTGACGAAAGATACAAAAATATATCATTGCCTAGCGGATACGTCTAATGTAAACGAATTCCAAACGAAGAAAAGAGAGTAAGGAGAGAAGCGAGCGAGATAACGAGATAGCAATGACCTAAAACTTGAACTTGTCAATGTAGGGACACATGTGCATGCGACTTAAAGCGAAACACCTACGTTCCAACGATTATCGCCGTGTTAAATAAATAGAGAGATATCTCGATAAAACACGAGCCACCAATTTACGAATAAATATTGTTTCGAGTTTACGGAGATATCGTTCGCGTTCGGGCGTGTTTTATTTTCGTATATCCGCGATATACGATGCTTTACTTTGCATCAGCAAGAAATGCGAAGCGACTAGGGAGAATTAACGGGGGGACACGAGCGGAAATTGAAAAAATCAACGTTTTTTTGGTCATGGGTATTCGTGCGTTTCGTTCCATCGATCACACGCCGCGTCCGATTTTTCGGCTCTCGAGATCGCTATCTGGTTTTGCATTTCGATAAGTGTTTTAACGTTCACCAGATGTGATATGAAAAGGAGAGGAGGCGGAGAGATGGCGGATAATCCGGCGAGCCTGAAGATTCGACGTTGTTTTTTTTTAAATAAATTCCTCGGCATAATAATCGCTGGCTCCAGAAAGTAATAAAATAGATTACGATGGAGTAATCTACGAATAATCGCATCTACTCGACGAATCGAGGTATACTTATTGTACGCCAACAAAAAGCATCGCATTGTTTCATTGTAACTCACGGTGTCGAGCACTCGCTGGGAATATAATGATCGTTGCAGGCGATAGAGAGAGAGAGAGAGAGAGAGAGAGAGAGAGAGAGAGAGATGTGTGATCTCGTTGATGACTCGAAATAGCGAAGGCGACGGTGGGTCACGAGGATCAACGACCGCCTCTCGTCTTTGCATCGGGTGACTTCATCATGCGCGGATCTTATGGACGCGGAGTGTTACGCGAGACAATTCGACGTAACTGCGGCATAATAACGCGCGTGGCGCATCAAAGGCCGCCTTGTCTCCGTTACTTTTTTCTCAGACCGTAATATTACCAGTTGGGTCGGAGACTTGGTCGTGATTTTTAAAGAATTCGAGTCGTTATCGATTTATCAAAAGATTTTGCCTTTTTGAATGAATTTTTGAACCATGTTTTGCCGAGACGAATCAAAATTTTGCAGACGTATGGAGGAGGCGAGGAGCGGTTTATGTAAAAGTCGTTCAATCGGTAAAAGTAGTCATCCGGTTCCGAAGGCCATTGGCGAAGCCGCGAACAATAATCTCTGTTATGCGCGTATGTTTTTTATCCGCTCGCTCGATGAAACAAGAGTGTCGGAGGGCGAGGACGAAGAGACAGGGAGAAAGGTGGAGAACGGGGCATCCAGCTAGCCCGGGAATGCCTCGAACTCACTCGATCGAGCGTTAGGCGTAGGTACTCGTAAACACTCGTATCGACTATCCTTATACCCGCGTCCTATACGTTCGTTCGTTCGTTAAATTGGTCGTTTTGTCGGCGGTCGACCCTCGGGTCGGACCTTAGTTTCTCTTTTATCGAGTCAACGCGTTAATTGCCACACCTGGAATATCGAGTATGTCGCACCAACGACCCGATAGAAATCTCGCCAATGCCGACGATATATACTTATCACGTAGCGGAGATTTATGCCAGAGTCCGAAATACCATTCTCACAAAATACTTATACTTATTTTATATTGGATCTCGTCCGGAGATTAATCACCGTCGTTCGTTCCAATAAATACTCGGATTCGTCGAGAGCGAGAGAGAGAGAGAGAGAGAGAGAGAGAGAGAGAGCGACTAAGCTTCGGGGTTATCATTTTCGACGTTTTATCCCCGCTTACTGCGGACCATACGAGATATATTCATCGTCCGAACTTATTATTCTCTCGCATTTTAGATAAATAAGCGAGTATTTTATGCGAGCCAAGTTTCTGTAAATAAATGAAATTTCATTATATTCAACGATCGAATAAAATAAAACCGAATAAAAATGAAGGAACCGCGCCGAAGCAAGTACAAAAGTATCATCCACAACGTCGATAACGGCCGAGTCATAGGTAATAAAAATGTATAGCGTATTCGTTGTGGGTAAAAATTTGTCGAATCACGCTCACGTGCAACAGCGTGGACGATAGCCTCGTGAAACGACTCTACATTAATTCATCATGGAGATACGCCGATACACAACCATCTTTATCGACACGTACCTTTTTGCGGACCCGATTATACCAAATATCGGTCGGTGGCGTTGGATCGTTTTCAGGCACCCTTATTCACCGAGCGAATTCATTCTCGTACGAATGGACATTTTTAGCCGATTTCCGTGCGAACGGGCACAAGAGAGAAACAGATTTTTCTTAATATAGACCAGTGACCGCTTTGCATTGTTGCGACTCGCGTACTCGATGAGTACATACGTATATGCCACATATATTATTAAGCGGGGGAAAAGAAAAAGAAAAAAAGAAAGGTATCGAGAATTTCTGATACTAGAGCACCTTGACTGGCGAGTGTAAAGCCCGGCCGGTACAGAGCGCGTGTGCCTGTTACTACTGTGACGCCAGCGTATATGCGCCACTATTCATATACCACTCGTCGACGACGTATATATGTACATAAAACGGTTGTGCAACTTGCCACGCAATCTTTCCTTTCTGCCTCCGGATATTTCGCCGCTACGTTGAAAAATAAAAAAAAAACAAAAATCGACCGTTTCGAAGGGGCGACAGAAAAAACGTAGGTATGCCGATCGAAAGACTCGTTTGAAATGGGAAAGGAGTTTCGGAGATGAACTCGCGGCGGGCTTGGCGCCGATCGCAAGACGAACGATCGAAACGAGAAAGAAAAATTGTCTCCGCGTTTCGACGTTCGACGAAGGGAACGAACAGCCTTTTATATTATTCGAGAGTCTTGCGCCTTTGATCGATAACTCGATGGCCTTGATATACATTAGCCAGGAGTTTCGCAGCGAGCGAGCGAGCGAGCGAGCGAGCGACAGCCGGGCAACGGTAACGGCAGTACCAGGAGCCGAAGTAAAAGTGTAACTACTGCGTGCCAATCGCGGGGGGACCACTCTTGTCGCGACTCGTACTATTATAATGAAATCTATACCCGGGATACACTTGTTAGAGGAATGGCCCTCTCTCGATACTCGAGAAAAAGCCGTCGTGCCGCTACGACTTATTCGATGAAATAAAAATAAAAGTACGCGTATAAAGGCTCGGAGGATCAACGTCGGAGGCTCGAGGCTTTCTTCCTCACACGGCCAATTATTATAACATTATTGTGAATGAAACGGCGAGTGTTGCGCGGCGTTGGTATATCGATGCACGCCGATGGTGTCTGCCGCGTTTGCGTAAGCTTACAAAAGGTACGCCAAAGAAATAGCATTTTGCGCCGCGACGGTATACAAAGGAGAGAATGCGCGACTAGCCCGTACGCTCGCGATATTCCATGCGCAATTACCAATATTGGAAAAGTCACGTAACAACCTTTCGTATTGTGCCTATATTCGCGTATTCCCATTATCGGTACGTATTTATAATATTTGTTAAGTATTATAATAATAGGCGTCGTGTTGTTATCGACGGCGACAGGGCGATGTCGTATTATAAATATGATTATATACGCGTTTATGGTATAATCATACTTGGACGAATGTTTGCGCGTAACGAGAACACGCTCGGGCGATCGTCGATGTGATCCGGCATCCAAGGCCGCTCGAGGCCGGATGCGGACTCTACGTGGCTCTCTCGGCTTTTGCCCGTATCCAATATATACCTATAGGTACAAGTAGGTATACCAATGTAGCTATAGATCGGGCGTATACGGCGCCGGACTACTACGCAGGACGATCGTTCGAGCGAACCTCTCCGAGGGTCCCTTTCACTATTTTTATTCGGACAAATGATTCGACGAGTCGAATCGTTGCTGAGAGGAATTGTAAACAAACGCTCATTCGAAGAAGAAGAAAAAAAGGTGGAATATCACGAGGCCGATGATTACACGATGGGTTCTCTTCGTACGAGGAACGGAGAGAATTAGAGTTTGCTCGATAGGCGAGACGCGTTAGAAGGCGCGCGCGCGCCGAGTGGCGCTTTGGTTTGTGGTCGAGGGTCTGTCTACCGAGCGTAAGGAAAAAGAAAAGCGTAGTAGGTAACATAGGTAGGTGGGCAGGCAGGTAGGTAGGTAGATAGGTAGGTAGGTGGATACTCGAGAGACTATGCTGGTCTACGTACGGGTCAACACGCCACCAGCTAGGACAGTCACGAACGTCCTTGGACGGGACGACGGTGGCGGCGGTACACGGAGCAGCGCCGCCGCCACCGTCGTCGCCCGACGCCGGAAAGGAAAAGTGACCCGCGCAACATATATTTTTTTCTTCTTACCGATCGGGCTTTTTTAATTGTTTACTTCGTGCCCTCTTCGCGCGCTTTCCTTCGATTTCAAGCATATCATCCGTACATCGTTACAAGTACGCTATATAACGTTGCGCGTATATAGAGCCGGATTATGGTAACCGCTATTGCGATAATCGTTGTGATAACGCGAACAAGTTGGAAAATCGAGTTTCGAGCGAGAAAGGCGGACAGAACCAAAGCGTATCAATGTTTGGCGTTGCGCAGCATGGCGCACCGCACCATGAGACGTTACGTCATCGCCCGAAACAGCACGAGTACCTTCACTTTGCTCTCGGCTCTATCTCGGCTCTCGCGAACGTTCGCCACGCTCGTTGTACGCGCGTCCGACTGTCCCGGGCAATTTCTATATCCCTCTCTCTCTCTCTCTTTACGCATATATATATATATACAATGAATATCCGTGCACAGATAGTATTAGATGTATGGGTGTAGGTTAGATACGTCGTCGTGGGGGTGAGAGAGGGAAGAAGGACCGTTATGTGGGATCGCGAGCGGCGCTTTGTAGTGCACTTGGGAAGAGCGTCCCACCACCGAACATCTTGCATCGGTGATTCCCACTTTACACCCAAAGGCTTCTCTCCCCTCCCGTGTGTACCGGCCCGACGTTTTTTAATTAACTTGGTATTATACGCGCTCCCGATTCCGTCAGATTCCATATAAAACTATGCATACAGATATAGATCGTTAATTTAAACTTATTCCGTATACATATCCTAGCCAAGTATATCGGATGTTAGGTACCTCGACATGACTGTCGAGAAATCAACTATCACCCCGTCACGCGTTTGCGGAGAATCCTCGTCACGCCGCTCGCACAATTTTCATCACCGATTCCCGTAAAAGCGGTAAGAACGATCAAAAGATCCAGAGTATCTTTCGACGTTAATTGGGACAATAGTTTGCGTTAAAATGAAAGGCCGAGATGCTCAACGAGGATTGGTTTCGAGACAAATCGATCTCTTCGTAATGTGAAGAATTTGACTCGAACCGCTGAAAAGGATTAATTTATCCATTTTCTTCTGGAGTTTAGATCTCGATCGTTAATCTCGAGGGAGCAACGAACGAGAACTCTGGATTTAACCACACAGGGGTGGGGTTACCGGTTAAGCGATCGAGGATAGTGCGGTAGGCCAGTGGAGCGAGGTGCAATGCGTGTAACACATGTACCACGGTCGAGAGGATAAACTCGAGCGGTGGGGTATTTACGACAGTACCAGACTCCCTTTCGCGTTTCTTGTACTACGTCTCGTCGTGTTGTGACGCAGTTCCTATCTCGTTTTGATGTGCAATCACCATCGCCGTCACCACCAGCAGCTCCACCTCCGCGTCAAGAAACCCGGTCAATGCGCAGTTGCAAACCATGCGGTCGATCAGATTTTTCGGACGAGAACATCCCGAGAGACGCGGTGGTAATGGTAGGTTGCGGGGGATGCTACGGAGGAGTAAAATAAGTAATACGTAAAACAAATTAGTAGAAAATGCCTAAGCATCGAATTTGGGGCT
This sequence comes from Netelia fuscicornis, assembly GCA_946811545.1. Classification (NCBI taxonomy): domain Eukaryota; kingdom Metazoa; phylum Arthropoda; class Insecta; order Hymenoptera; family Ichneumonidae; genus Netelia; species Netelia fuscicornis. The sequence goes on from OX328013.1 coordinate 47,051,713, forward strand.
GATACGAAGTTCGATGGAGGTCTCGAAGAATTTGGAAAATATCGTCGACACGCGGGTAGGTATATATTTTCATTCGGAAAATCTTGGCTCGTGGCTTCGCGAGCGAACCTCCGATCCTATTGGAGGTTTTTCTCAACGGGAGGAACGCGACGTTGATCCGCTATTGTAAGGTCTTTCGCACATGGTCGAAGCATACGGTTACACAGCTGTGCGCCGCTGATGCAAGCAAAGCAAAATGAACTGGTGGGGATAATTCGTGATCCCTTTCGTGTTGTTCGACGAGGAAAATAACGGAGGGGAGGGGAAGAAAAGCGACGACGACGACGACGATCCCAGTGACGTCTGTGAAAGCGGAGAGCGGCTTTGGGTTCCGTCGTATTTTCTCGACAGCGCCAAGCGTCGCGACACCAGCACCTCTCTCGCGCTCCTACGAGCAGAGCTGCCAGATCGCGCGTAAAAGTAACCCCCTCTCTAGTCTCTTACGCGTCCATCACACAATCATAGTAGCGCGTGTCCGTGAGCTCGGACACTGTCGGAAGGAGTCGAACGTGCTCGAAATTTCCCGACGGCGTAAACGTGTTCAGCGTCCATGTTTAGTGTAGCTACCGAAGGTGTCGTCGGGAAACTTCGATCAAGCCTCGGCTCTTTCCGAAGATGTCCGTGCGCGCTCGCTCACGGACCGCGCTACTATCATTGTGTGATGATAGTCGCGTAAGCAACTAGAGAGGGGCTAACTTTTACGCGCGATCTGACAGCTCTGCTTACGAGTATGCGCCTCCAATATATATATATACATATATGCATATACATATATGTATATCCGTAAGGCTCTCTTGGAGAGATAGAAAAGCGTAGGTGGAGTGGGGTGAATGACGCCAAAGAGGACGCGAACGTGTATACGTATATAGAAGTTGCTCGAAACGGGAGTAGAAGTACGTATACCTGTTGATAAAGGTGCGAGGCGAGTGTGTGTGTGGGAGAGAGGGTGGTAAAAAGTGGTGGGGTTGTAAGGATGCGCGCGTATGTGTGTGTACGCGCGAGCTAGCGACAGTGGCGACGCCAACAGTCGAAACAAGTAAAGTCCGTAAAGTATAACGAAGAGAGAGGGCTGCGTGCGCAACATCGCCGGGCGGCTCCGTCAGTGTCAGTTGGTTCGCCGCGGCGGCTCATCGCGCTCTGTGGATCTCGTACTGTCCAAAGAAACAAGAAACGAATCGGTGCGTTCCAAGAGCTCTTATCATCAACTACTCACGAGTTTTAATTCGGCGATCGACCGAAATAATAATAGAAAACGTCAGTCGCGCTCGATCGAATCACTAGTACGAAGAAAGGATAGTCGGAGGTAGAACCGTCCGAATTTGTCAATTTGGCGATAACGCGTCCGCGGGTGACGTTTTTTTTCGCCCGAGAGATCGAAAAACATACATACCGAAAGAGAAACGAGAGGCTCGTACAAGTTTAACGAAACGAATCGGGCTATTGTGGAGTTGGCGTTGTTCTCGCAAATACGCGACGTACACGGTACTAGTAGTGAGGTATCGTCGATCGAATCTTCAATCGTCGAATATTTCCATTTTTTGATCGTTCGTTTCTCTCGTCTTCTTTGATTCGGAGGGTTAAAAACCGCGCTTTCGGGTGTGTGCGCGTGCGCGCGCACGCACACGCATGTACGCGACAAGTGTGTCCCGAGGTTATTAATATCGGCCAAGTTATATTCGTGTCGAAGCGCGGAGGTGATCGAGCGAAAATCCGACCGAATGATCGCTTGCGAGTGAGACTGTAACACTTTATGCGCATAATAGCTATACCTACTTATTTACGGCCGTTGAAACTTGCCAGTGCGCCGTTGCACGATACGTCGCACGGCGAGCGAATAGAAGCTTCTACGGGATTCGAGAACGATCTACGTGAGAGATACGTGGCGTTTTAATAAACGATTGGAGCAAACCTATATAACTCTCGGGGAGTACGAGAAGAGGCGTAGTACGAGAAGAGGACGAAGAATATTATTTAAAGAAGGGAAGAGAGATCGAGATCGAGATCGAGGCAGCGCCGTTTCCAAGTGACAAGACAAAAGTGAAACGTCAAATCACGAGCTCGGAGCACTCTACCCTTCATACGCGAGATCTTCGCGCGAATCGAACGAGAGACGAAGACAGATACGTGAGTACCGGAATAATCAAGATCATCCATACTTTTCGTTCTTGCATCCATTCAAATATCGTTATCCAGTAGTTGACGAGTTTCTAGGTTACGGCACTTTTACTCCGCCAACCAATTACCTCGAGTAATCCAATCGTATTTTTTAGGAAACATATAACCCCGCCTCGGAAGAAATTGCGATCATAATGAATAAAATGTAATTTAGATGGAAAGAAAAACGTGGAGAAAGAGAGGTTCGAGGATCGAACCATTACTTCGGCGGCATTCGACCGGCAGATCGACCGGACAACCGAATTCCCGTGTAAAATGTTGGTTCTCGAGGTTCGATCGAGGTTGCGAATGCGAGACCGTACCCCCGCAATCTCGGCTAATCTAATCGTTCGCGAGAACACACGTTTCTCCTCCTCGTCGTAATTCCATACATTCCCCTTCCTTTTATCGATATCGCCGCAACGAGCGTTGCCGCGCGGTTTTCGTCGAAAACAATTAATGCCACGGATCTTTGGTGCCGAAGAGATACCGCCTCTTCTATTTTCCTTCTAATTTATTTATAATCGGCTTGCGGCAATGGTCAGAGGTTGACGGAGCGCGAGTGTAGCGCGCGCGTTTCTTTTCGCCGTAGTATCGGCTACTTGGAACCTCGAAGCTAATATACATACTTACATGTAGGTATACGCAAGCAAGTCGCGTGGAAAAGAGCGCGTGCGAACGACAGCTGGGGTGCGGTTCGTTCCTCGATCGACCCTCGCGTTCTTCTTATGCGCTACTGGTGTACGCTGTTGCCAGACAAAAATATTTCACTGTACTAGATGGCGCCACAAAACGTACTAGAATTATGGATTTCGTACGAGAATTCAACTAAAACTGATACAAAAAAGTATTTCGTTCCAAAAGTTAAATCAAAACTGGGTACACGATATAGCTTGTAGTTTATTTTTTTTTATTTTGTATTCCTTTTCCATTACAGTTGTAAATAATTATCTCACAGTCACTTATAATCACGGATCACAGAAATATATATCGCAGCATCACTTTTTTTAAATTTACTTATTTTCTCAATGATAGCGAGGCTTGCGCTTTCATAGTGATTCATTTGGCTCCCACGTGTAGCACGTGTTTAATTTGCCCAACAATTCTTTAGTATGTAAAACATTTTCACAGGTCTCTACGTTAAGTCGGTTTCGAGTCTTGTTTTTCATCAAATTTACTTGAAAGAAGACTCTCTTAGCTGCTGCCGACAAATGCGGCAAACAAATCAGTCCCTTAAAGCGCTCCAACTCCCACTTTCGTACGAAAGAACGATAGAACGAACCCTAAACAGTACCCGCAACAATACAACGCGCACGTGTGTGCCTGTAATGTGTATATACGTTGAGTGCCGCTGTTGCGGCGTAATATGAAACTACATTTAATTTCATTTCAACAAAAGCCGTAATTCGATATTACTACATATGTAACGATGTAGTAGTACCGAAGTACGGCACTTGAAAGCTGTCAGTGTTCAAGTCGAACGCGCCGAAAATGTAGTAGATTTACCAAAGTCGTACTACCGTATTAGAATACAGTAAATCGTCCCAGATCTAGTAGGTACAGTTGAACTAGACTGGCAACACTGCCTCATATATCGTGTAAAGAAACCAGCCGTTTTGAAAACTCTCGATCGAGTAGGTAGGTAGGTAGGTAGGTTGATAGGTAGGTAGGTAGTTACTGGGATAGATTGAATCTGCGATGTCGAACGATCCCGAGTCAGATCGACGATATATCGCAGCGCCGCAATGCTCGGCTCGATTCGCGCCAATTTTCAAATTGACGTTGATCCCAATCTCCGATTGGATCGATCGAAGCTATCGTGTCCCAAAGAGAGGGGGGAGGAGGAGAAGGAGGGAGAATTCAACGAACCGTTGGTCGTCGAGTCTGTGTCTCTGGAACGATACTACAAACGACTCGAGAGTAATTACGCCTCGAGTACAGTGGTACATTGTAATATACGTATATAGTCGTTTCTCGTATACGTATCCCGATACGGAAATGTTGGTAGGTATACCCTGCACGGATTCGATATTTCACTGGAATGCTTCGACAGTGTTGGAGCTCGTTGCGTACGCGCTCGCCGCTGACAATGAACATTTTCCGGATTTTCGTTTCTTTGTATAGCTTCAACGTTTCGCGTCTCTTTTTCACGCCACGCGCTCCACCATTGTGCCACATAATGCAACACCTTTCATCCGTATCGTTTCGTCTTCCCTCCCAACTGCAATCTCTTTCGTTCTTTGTGAAAAGCATCGAGGCAGCTTGCCGCCTTTTTCGCCGTTTTCTCTCTCTCTCTCTCTCTCTCTCGCTCTTCCTCGACTTCGAGGTACCGACATGGACGATTCTTGCTACCCTCGGTACTTCCTACGCGCATTCGCATTGCATCCTCGTCACAATGCGCCAGGAAAATTCTATACTCGTGTATACATTCGTTTCTACGTAATTTAACGAAAGAAGAAGAATTTGGTAGCTCCGAGATGGATGGATGAGTAAAATAATAAACATAATGGTAGCGCGGTCTCTCATCCGTGTCACAATGACCAACCGAAAACCGTTACGCTCGGGCGGCTGGTCCGGCCATCACCTACCAACGCGAAATTCTTATTGTTGTTTTTACCAATATCGCGCGATACGTGGTGTAGAGGTGAAAGTGAAAGGCCCCGAGAGCCGGTGATCTCGCTCCCGATTCTCTCGCATCGTACGCGGGCCCGTTGAGCGCTAACACGCCGAGCAGGTTTCCGGAATTCGAAGGACTTTTGTCAATTCTCTCAAGGTTTCGGTCCGAGGCATCCTCCTTTTTTTTCTTTCCTGGACGATGTTCGCTAAATTTAACATCGAGGCGAAAAAAGGAGCGACGACGTTTCATAGTGAAAGAAAAAGGGCACTCGTTTCAACGATTTTACCTCCCACACACGCTCGATTTATTTTTATTTTTCGACCTTTTCCGTGGGCGCGAACCTATCGAATATTCCGGGAATTGGTCTCCCGACAATATTGGCTCTCCCGATAGATGCGCCAGAGGCTAGAAAAAAATCGAAGCGTTATCTATTCCGGAGAGAGTGTTTATTTTCTGGGAAAAAATAATTCGTTGTCGTTGAAACGGTGGCTGGAACTCGTATAGATTGCTCTTTACTAGAAATTCGCACCGCGCGACAGAAAAATGCAACAGATAGAGAGTCGAGAAAAGTTGTTGGAAAGAAAGGGGCGGCGAGAGCGCACGGAAGAAGATAAAATAGCGGATCTTGCGTGGAATGTCTAGAAACTTGGGAGAAAGAGAATTGTTGAGAAAAGGAGAGGTATGCGATTACGAGGACGGGGGCAGTGGTGGAATTTGCAACGGGGGGACTCGCGATGCGCAGGTGCATCGAGACTTATCGATTGTCCGGAGGCGCAAGCGCGCCACCCCACTAACCCCCGTGTACAAAATCGAATGCGATAGGACGTTAACCCTTATCGATTCGCCGCAGAGACTCGTGAATAACGCGTATATACATATAGCCACGTGGAGAGATGCTGCAGCGTTAATTTACCAATTTTACTCTTTGGGTCGTTGCTTCTAAAGAAAGAAGCAACCACGCAACCCCCTACGTCCATTATATATTCGTCCGTTTATGCAACCTCCATAATGTACAAATACCGACCAATTTTCAACGTCGAAAGCCTCTCTCTCGTTTCCCGCGCGACAAATCGCATTTATCATTATTATTATTCATCGATATCGATGACACGGTCCATTATTAGATAACTCGTTATCCGGCCAACAAGAGTTTCTTCTTGTTTTGTTTTATTTTTTAAAAACACGTTGTCCGATCTTGTAACGTTGCCTCACGCCGATCCGGGTAGCCGGTTATCGTAGTTATTAGTAGTCTTCGTTATTGTTTCGCGGGAAACCTCGAGACACGGTCGTTATACTTACCGAGAGTGTACATTGTTGTCAAATAGAGAAGCGAAAGCAAGTGATCCGAGCGACCTTCGATCGGAAGCAAAACCGACACGCCTGAGAGGTTCGCGCCGACGAGCTCGTGGAACGGCCCGCCGTGATCCGTATTTGTCACGTATGCGCGATTTCGTGATTGTTCGCCGCGAGCTTCTACCTGCCTACCTATCTATCCGTCACGACGAGATGTTTACATTCGTTCGGACGATCCCGTTTCTCGTTTCTTATAGAGAGAAAAACAAGACCAAAATCTAGGTTGGCCCTTCGAGTTTCGAACCGTCGAAAGATTTATTTCGAGCGTATTTTAACGCGACGAAATAGTCATCGACAATAGATAGAAGAAAAGTAGGTAAGACGCGAACGGGTCGAGGCTGTAAACAACTCCATCTCTCTCTCTCTCTCTCTCTCGCATTTTCCCAATATTTACGAAATTTGTTTACGTGACGAAAGAAGGCGGCGACCGAGCGTTCGAGTTAATTACGACGTACGAATAATGATCGAACGAATGGCCCCTTTTTACACAGCGAAAAAGTAATTCCCTCGTTGAAACCGATAGGTGACCTCGAGAACGAAGCTTCTATCGCCTCCCTTGCACCACCCTCCGATTTGCGTCGTCTGACCGCGCGCGCGTTCTTAATAATGCAACGCGACGTCAATTTTTCTCTCGCGGTCGAACGTGCGACCGCATTTTGCAGGCAAATCCAGGGACACGGTATTTAGAAACTGTCGAAGCAGCGCCGCCGCGTACACACGCTCCTCCATTGGAATACGAGCAATGGGCCCCGATCTCGGAATGTCATCAGGCGTGTGCTGGGCGCATCGCGCTAATTCCACGAGGAGCGTTATATCGTCGAGAGACGAGTACTACCTATATACCTATGCTACGTCGTAGGTACCGTATATGCCCCGCGGTTCGTCCCGACCGTAATTCACGTTCGCACGAGCTGCGCCGCTCGCGGATACTTGCTTGCAAAACCTTTTGCTGCTGCTCCCTTGACATTAAAAGCGGTCGCGCGCGTCGAGTACGATCGTTCCTTCGTTCGTTCTCGTAACACACCTTTATCGAGAGCCTCTGGCGCGCATACTATTCGCATGCATATAACATCCAGTACTACCAGTAGATACTTACCTAAGTATATGCATTCTCCAAGAGGACGTACTCGCGGGACGAGGCTCCTTTACTTTCGCCGCGCACACTCGCGTACCTACTTACCGCGCACCACGTGGTTCCCCATGAGCTCGCCCACCTATCTACCTATAACGCGCGTTACGCGACCATCTTCTCCGTCGCTTTTGTCAACTCCACCGGACGACGAGGTGAAACGAGACTCGGATTATCGGTTATATTTAATTAGCTCGGTTCTCCTCGCGATCGTTCCTACGACTCCGTGTCGAGATACAGGTGCAACATCGTGTCGACTATAGTTGCTCTACGACGACGACGATGACGACGACGACGGTGTATAAGCAACCTAAATAAACGACCACGGCCCGACAAGGATATCGGACTCGTAATTTACAATTCACGCTGTGTGGCTGTCCGTACGATCGAAAAACTCGAGGTTTTTCAATTGTAATAATATTTGTCTCTGTAACTACGTGTGGCCCGAGCTTTCATCGAATTTAACCATTTCGAAAATATGGTAATCGAGATCGAACCTGCTTGATAAACTCGTTCGAATTCGTAAACCGCGTTGTCTCATTCTCGTGACCACGAAACAAATAATCGCGTTAACGAACTTGTGTGGCGAACGCGCACGGACGCTCGCATCAACGATTCTCAACCACTTCCTGTTATTCGTACGAGCGTATGTCTATCCGTGCAACACGTACGCCACACGGGTATTATCCTCTACAGTCTTCGTAATACTCCCATTATATATGCGTCACGATCTTCGGTTCTCGGAAAGATCGTGCTATAACGCGCATTTAACGATGCTTTTTTTTTGTTTCTATAATTATTCAATATGCACGTACATTTCGCATACTCTTCCTTCCGTAAACCCGAATAATAACGATCGTTATCGCGAAGGAGAGTACTTACTGTCGTATCTGGGGTGGATTTGACCTCCGGGCTCGAATCATCGCGGATCGAGGCGAGCGTGTGCTCAACTTACATAGGTAGAGAAACAAACACGCGCGAAACACGAAGGGTACGATGTCGGAGCGGCTCGCCGCTGATAAGCACGCTGGTTCACCCAAATCCGTGTCAACGTTACTTGCTTCGTTGCGCGGTCTTTGACCGTTATCATACGTCGACGATAATACAACCATTTTCGTCGTGTGTTATTGTATGACTATATAAAATTATCGAATAGAAAATGGTGTCGGTACGGACGAACGATCACCGCGTAATTTCAGGAAAGAGTGTATGGTTCGCTCTCTCTTGCGCGCGTTTCTCGCTAAATCACGAGGAGTCACATTTGGAGCATCGAGGTTCAAAAAGTAACGGTACGGATAATGGATCGGGACTGGGCGTTGGTTATAACCAAGTGCGGTATAGTCGCATAGTGTAGGTACGTATAGAGGAGTAGCGCAGGGGTACGTCGAACCGTGTACGGTATAACGACGCATAATTAATCGCCTTGCTAAATACGGCATTACCGAACCAAACGAATTGAGCTCTCTCCCGCGCCAACTCGCCGACTGTACGTAGATACCTATGTACGAACGTCGATACGGGCACCCGCGATCCTGTAAACGGTTTTAATCTCGCGCTCACGCGGCCAATTTACTCCTTCACCGGCCGAGTCTCAAATTTTTGATTTTTCGTTCGCACAGTCGAGCCTCTCTTTTGAATTTCTTCTCGCTTGACGCATTGCGCCACCCTCCGCCGCTCCACCTCGCTGGCCTTTTGCCTTTCATTTCACGCGCACCTGACGATGACCATCTCCGACAACGCAATTTACCTTACGAATCAAACGAGACCGGTTATTGGCATGGTCACTCTCCACGCTCTTTCTCTCCGTTCGATATTTTTAGTCGGCCAATTGCTGTATCTCCTCACCAATTACCATCCCCCTCGCCATATTCTCTTGTTTTCTTTTGTTTTCGTACGATTTTTCTTCCACTCACCTTTGCGCCGTTTATTCCTTTCACCTCCGTTGTGTATTTGCCCTTCGAGCTTGACTCGTCGAGAGAATAAACGTGTGTTGTGTGTCGGAGAAGCGACAGGACCTACGGGCCGTGACAACTTCGATACTTCTCTCCTCTCGAATGTTTACGTCGCATCGACGGATACGGATGTAGCCTTTGCGTTCGACTCAAAGGCCAGAACCCGCGAGAACCTTCAACTTTTCTCTCCCGACGTCGAATTCTCTCTCTTTCTCCCGCCTCGCGCTTGTTGTTTTCAATTCTGCAATTTGACTTTCCCGCGTCTCGCCATGCCGAATGAGTTTTTACGTTCCATCGTAGTCGTGAAAATCTTTGTGCAAAACGCACTATTCAAGCATGACGAATTCTCGCAAGCTCCGAGAGAGAAGGAACGACGCGCCAACCGGCTGCGTCGTGTGTAACTCGATCGAGTCTCACCGTCTCACGGAAGACGAGAGCGCCGGTACTTGACGATCAACAGCCCGCGAGTTATATCCGTTATATTTATAGTTTCGTACTCGTTTCGAACTCGTTCGTCTCGCATAACACAGATGCCGAGATGACTGGTCGAGGATTTTATTTGAAATATATGTAGTAGAGGATTCGCTCGAGAGGGAGATTGAAATGAAAACAAGAGTCAATTTGTCGGACTGGGCCCGAGGGATTCTGTCAAGGTCGTCGGCTCGCCTCTCTCCTCCTCCTCCTCCTCCCAAATCTTTCGTCGAGGAAAAGGACGCGGGCGAAACCGACGTCGTCCCAGATGGAGCGAGAGATACGCGAGGTCATCATACCACTACCACGCGTGTACACCGACCGACATTACGAGGCTCTTGTTTTTTACCGGATAATGCGGTTGACTACTCCAGAACATTCAAATAGACGCGACGACCAGTCGTATTACATATTTCCCGTTATTATCTTTCCACTTTGAATGTTTACCATCGTTATTAGCGAATGTAGAAATAGAACGAAGGGATTTGTCGAGACGAGTATATCGAGTTTTTTTTTGTCTCGTTCCATATGGTAGTGTCGAGCTCGTCGTACGGCGCGCGATAAAGTCTCGCGTAGGACGTTGCAACGCGAGGGTTCACACCCAGTGATAAGCATCGAGCGTTGGTACGAGGACTATCGAGAGTAAAGAAAATCGAGTTACCGGGCGGGCACGTGCCGCGGGCTGAAACGACGCGTTTACGAGAGTTATTTATTCACGCCCCGAGGAAAAATTCCCCTAGGCACCGACGGGCGAATGATAGAATGCGAATATAAGGATAAAAAAAATCGTCGCCGAGTAACGTACGAGGGAGAGCGATAAGCGTCCGTACGATCGCAGGCACCGTTGCCGGCAGCTTTTTTCCAGCGTGTTTGCGACGACCCACGCGTCTCTCGCGAGTTCGAATTTCAAAGTACGAACAATCGCGAAATACCCGCGTTTTTACGCAACTCGAGTCGCGAACGATCGCGTACTCGCAATCTTCCGATTCGAATCGCTGCCAATATTTAATACGGTTAAGATACGGACATAACGATTATTCCTTCGTGTTTCTTTTCGTAAGCAGATTGATAGGTTTGCTTTAAATCCCGTGGAAAACGATTTTGTCCCGGAGAGTCGCGGCGGATGAGAACGAGCGATCGTGCAGGAGAAGAATCGTTCGAGCGGGAACGTGGGCGCGTTTTTATTCCTCGTGGCACCGAGGCGTATAACTTGTTTGTAACGTAACGTAAGGTCTCGGTGCGTAATTACCGTGCGGGAAATATGCCGATTCCCGATAAGGAGTATCGAGTATTTGACAAAAGGTTACTCCGGATTCGTGTGTATTCGGCCTTGAAAAAGATATAGGTATTCACATATGTGTAAATATGTATAGTGAAAGTTTGTGTTTGTACAAATGGTCGATCGAGGGGTCGAAGAGGGAGACCTCGCGATGAATTACTTCCGTAAACTCGGCCCGTCAGTTTCCATAAGCTTTCGTTTATTAATCAAACGCTCAAAGTTCTTACGTACGTTTGCAAACGTTGGAAGTTAATCAACAACTTGCCGCGTTACGATAATAAACGTTTCTGTCATTTTTTGCGCGGGTTAAAGTCGAGAGACGCGGATGAAGAGACATGCGGAGATAGACGGACGGAAGGACGGACGGACGGACAACGAGACGCAGCGTGCATCTGTATAATAGCATACCTTCTCGTGTAAGTGTTAATCAACGTGAACGATCACGCGCACGCGGAACATCGCGCGAATACGTAATTTCTTATCCAAACACCGAATTAATTCCGTATTACTCCAAGGTACATACGTCCAAACCCGCGAGTCTCGTAGAAATGAAAGATTCGCGCGTTTCGTAATCGGTGGCGATAGAAAGAAGAGGAGGCGCGTATTGGCTTCGTTTATAAATACGTCAAATATACATACACATATACCTACATTAAGTGCTCTCTCACCGCGCGCCAAGATTTATAGCTTCGGGTCGAAGGCACGCATCATTTTTCGAAGAAGGTACGAACGACCGAACGAGATTTATCTCCGCACGGGGAAGGAGAAAGTCTTCGCTTCGTTTTTCCTCTTTATGCTCGACTTGTTCGTCGCGGGTTATCTCGATTTTTGCGCCGGGCTATACTCGTAAAAGAAACCCGGCACGCTCGGCAATTACCGACGAGAACGATGATCGATCATTCCGAATGTAAAATGGCCAGCTTGAAAAAAATCGAGACGGTGATCCGCGCGAATTTTAGGTGCAGCGAAGACGAGTACGTAGCGAGCGTCGACGCGCCTAATATACTTGCTCGCGCTCCATAATTATTTCGGCAACAAATTTTGAATTAGGAATGTACTTGGTCGTATTGGTATCGAACGGATCGTTATCGAAGCGAGGTCATGATAATTGCGGTACGTTGTCGAGACCGACCATACTTACCTACCTACAACTCAAATTATACATTGCCGCGAGATTCGCATTACGCGTCGTTGTCATTCCGATTCTGATACATAGCCCCTAAGTTTCGTCGACCATTCGTTACGTTTCGTCAAGGTGATAATGTGTCAACAACTAATATATATTCGTTGTAATCGTCAGAAAAGAGACAATTTTTCAAGATTAATTCTCGCGTTCCGATATAACGTTTGTTCGTCGTAAGAAAAAAAAACACCGACTCGTTCTTCCATCGTTGTATCATCGCATATTTTTCAGCAATGAATCATAATTATTCAATCGTGATAATTTCGAGCGATCTTATCGCTCGAACGTTGACAGATATCCCCCCGTTGATCGCTGTCATCCGTCTTTCGCGAGCTGGCACGACATTTTTCGAAAGATTTATTAACACCACTGACGTGCTTAGCCCGCGATATTCATTTCCGTATTGTAAAACCTGACGAAACGTAATAACACACTCGAGAACGATAAGAATCGACTATCGCGATAAGAGTAATCAAGAGTTAATCGAGCAAAGAGAGTCGAGCCTCGCATGCGTCTTATTTTCGTTGAGCGTTGCCCCGTTTCTATTATCACCTCTGTTTCGCGCATCTACGTCACGCTAAATAATCCGCGCAACTTTATTTTCATCCCCGTATATCCCCGGGAAATTTACAGACCGACTCACGTTTCAAACAAGAACTACAGAAAACAACGAACACCAATGCTCCTTTCATAACAAAAGAGTCTCGTACACCTATCGTATCTTGTAAAATATGAATAGCCGGCCCCGGGAGTTATTGCGGAGAAATACCGCAACCTCGGTCTTAGGGTGTGGTTTGGAGATTGGAAGCGGCCGAATGGAACATCCCTTTAATTCAAAATTCTCAATCTCCTGTACGTATAGATTCGAGTCGTGCTGTACGCGTACACCACTCACCGAGACGTTTAAATATAGGAAAGTCGGGCAACAGGTGTACCTACCTCGGCTTTCGTTTCTTTGCCTCGGGGCTTTTCAATTTCCCCGAGTGCGCGATGCATATAACGCTACCGTGTTAACCCTTTAAACGCTGAGAAAATAGCTTCTCTCGCGTAATTGCGCTTGGAGCGAGCTTCTCTTAGCTCGAGATTTAATTTCGATCTCATTAATGGATTTTCTTTCCATGGTGAATTTCGCTTATGGAATTTCGCGACCGTGCGCCTATCAACGTAAGCACCAAAATCTCGTTTTCTTTTTTTCTTCTCTTTTAACCCGAAGTAATCTTCTACGGCTATAACGGATCGTCCGAATTCGAGTTACGTCGAATTCAGTCTCCGGCGCGAACGAACGGCCGAGCAATTTGGCACAATAAATCGTAACGGACATTTCAATTGCGCATTTCACCCCGATACAAAGTATGCGCGAACTAAATGAAGAAACAAAAATTACAAGAATTGGCGTTAATCCGCGAGGAGAAAGTGGAGAATTTACGGTATTTACGCTTTTGCGAGGCTTCCTGATCGCGACTCTGTGTGTGTGTGTGTGTGTGTGTGTGGAAGCGTGTCGAAACTCGAGACGAGGGTAAAATAAATTTCTTTAGGAACGATAATTGTTGGTAATCGTTGCGACGGTACGAACAAGCAACGGACCAGCTAGACGAGCGTTCGTGTGACGCGCTCTATCTCCCTCCCTCTCTCGATATATTTTTTATAGTAATGTGTAACCAAGCGATGAAAATATTTGACGGTTTGGTGCGGTGAGTAGAGCTCGTATAAGTACCGGTTAATCGTTCCACGAGTTCCTCCGCCATATGGTGCATGAGCTAACTCGGGTATTTCGAGGAGCGGGAGCTCGCGCGCACGTCGAGACGATGACTTAGTTTTCCGCGTGTTAAGTCTCCGTTCAATCGACCGTGCGGACATTTTTTCTTCTTTACGCAACTTTGTAAAGGACCAGCACGCTCGCGACTCGCCTGGAATTCTCGGTATGCTATAAAATCCGATCTCGTAATTAGAAATGTATGGAAACGGACCGGTGCAACTGTCGTCGGTGCATCGTCATGGTACTTGGAGTCGCAATTTTATATCCACGATCCAACTCTTTTTTCATCAACGATCGTGAAGAGACTTGCCTACTTACGTGACATTTTGGCACGACTCGTATCGCGACGCGATATACATTTCGTTCAAATCGAAAGATGGACGATAAGTCGACAGAGAAAAATAACTCGCGATTCTCCATCCTATTTATGTAGATGGGTTCGACGTTGCGTCGGAACTGTACCTACCGCGAGGGATCCGCGTGGGCTGACCGAATGGCCCTTTGAATACCGGTGCGGTCGTTTCGTGCGAAACACGTGGGATTACCGGACTTCCTTTCACCCCTACGTACGATCGAGCAGATGCTGCTCAGATACAGAAATGAAACGTATGCTTTACGCTCCAGCCCCGGTTGTCTCGTAAATCCGAACGAAAAATAAACGGCAAACGATATACGAACGTGGACGTCGTACCGGTAAAAACCCACGCGCGATTTGCCGGTCAATCGCTTCGGGCCTCTCGCGTTATACTCGAGGGCTCCTTCTATACGCGCCATGTCGTCGGGGATTGACCCCCGAATCTCTTCCCTTTCGATCCTTCGTTTTCGACTACGCAATAATCACTTACGGCGATAGGATCGTACAAATAAATGAAAATAAAATTAAGATCATATTCGTAACAAAAGTAATCCGGATAAGCGAAAAAAACATTTCCCACTGATAAAACACGATATAAATAGAAAGAGAGAAAAGTTTCTAGAAGGTTCTCTTCGATACTCGAGGGTCGTCGATGTGTATCGTATATGAACGCCGCGGGTATGTGTATCGTCGTGGCTGATTTGCTTTTGTCAATGTCGCGATAGATAACGATGCTCCGGCACGATGACGCAGAAGCCTACAAGGATTCACCTCGGCAAGGTCGTCAGCTTTTCCCGTATATGGAGCTGGACAGAGAGAGAGAGAGAGAGAGAAAGAGAGCGAGAAAATAGGGAATGCACGGGGTGAGACGAAGTCGGTGTAGCGCCTTTGGGGTTTCCCCCTCTTTCTTATTAAACCCTCGTCCGTCTCGAACCCGATTTCCAACTCTCGTCGCATCGGTACGCTCTATACCTATAGGTACCAATGATACCTATATAAGCATACGTATCTCCGCGTATAGACAACCTTGTCCAACTCCTCCACCTTTGCCTCGTCACGCGTCCTCTAATTACCTTTGTTTTTCCAAGTGCGCGTTGATTTTTTGTTTCGATCGTTCAAAGAAAATGATTATACGTTCGATCGATTACAATATGAGAAACGAATAGCGCCACGATCTATCTTGTTCGACTCGATCCGTCCAGATCTCGCGTTGACGTAATAAGCGAATAACAGCCTTGCATTTGGTTAATGCGCGACGCGACCCGGCGCGTAGGTATAGCTTGTTGTGTGGAATAACGTTAGCTTCGATGATAATCCGCATTAGCGAGAAGAAGACCCTCGTCGTTACGTACTCACGGAAAAGACAGAGGTACGTCGGCGCGCGTTAAACAACCTATCTGCCTTCATTCAAACTCGTCGTATATTCGCGTATATCGAGTCACGCTTCGTATTTATAATAATTCCCGACGCTCCAGCATCCAAGAAAAAAAAACAAGTCGAATGTATAATTCATCGAATAAATCTCTTTAACGCCGGCGTTCCTCCGCTCCGCAATCTCGACTCGTACACCATGAATATTCGATGGATTTAAAATATATACCCGTTCGCCCCATATTTATGCGTCCGCGTCGACGGCAACACCCTCTGTGCTTATCGAAACTTTCGATAAGTCGTTGGATCGATTCGTCGGTTCTCACTGCTTTCAATCTGGGCTTGGGGGAACGGAACGAGCCCTCCTCACTCGTTCCAAACAACCGACGACCGGTAGTCATTTTCTTCTCGACACGACCATTAATATTTATTCATGTCGTTTTAAATCCCAACAATTAAAGGTCATTAAAACAATAATGTACCACGATCGCGCCAAAGATAAACAGAACGGTATCGCGCGGTGATAAAATTATTATTTATTATCAGCGGATAGTCCGAGAGAGAGAGAGAGAGAGCTGGTAGGGCGGGAGGCTGCGCGGTGGAGTATTATGCGAATGATATTAATGAGACGGATCGTATGGCGCCGTATCGCCGCCAGACGAACGATCGACCGAAGCTCCCAACGACGAGCCGTTATTGTGCGTGTGTGTGCGCGTGTAAGCGAGCACCGTGAAGCTTATCACCGAACGTTGCGCCCCGACATCGTGGTTGACGTCGTCGCTCGTCGTCGCTCGTCGTCGTGTAATCGCGAGGTCGACACGGCGCGACCATGTGACGTACTCGAGCTCGAGCAACGGCCATTAACTCCGACTGGACACGCGAGACACCGTGGAATCGCTCACCGTGCACTCTTTCCTATTTCCTCCCTGCTCTCGTCTACAGCCGCGGCTAGCAACCGAGACACTCCAATGAGCAAGAGACGTCGGTGCCTCGTCGCGTATCGGCTTCCTCGATCGTACCACACATTCTACTTACAAATGTATCTCTCAACTATAATTCAAAAACAAACAAATATTGCCGAATTTATCAAATACGAACAACTTCATTTGTATCGAAGAACTGAAAGAAAAATAACTAAATCTCAATAATTATTGCGAAAGCGCGGATGAAAATGCATGAATCCGAAAAGGAGATGGACGGAGAAAGATAGAGAGGGAGAGAGAGAGAGAGAGAGAGAGAGAGAGAGAGAGAGAGAGAGAGAGAGACGAGACGAGACGAAAAGTAAGAAAAGTATCCGTCTAGCCTTGTCGGGGCCAGACTGCATGAGTCCGTATTGTATACTCGTCTCGCCTTCTAATACACTTCGAGTGCCGAGGATACGCGGGAGGAGGAGGGTGGGAGCTAGAGAGGTATATATTATTGCACTTAAGGTGTACGCGCGTAAGTATATACGTTGCAGGATAGAATGGCTCATCTCGAGTCTGATCTCTCGCAAGGCCTTTTGCCTTCTCGCTCTTTGGCGCTTTCTCGTCTGTTGGCGCGTTGCTCGTCTCGGTGGACGTCGAGCGAGTCAGGTGCCGCGCGACGAGACGTCATTTTACCACCACTGCCGATAGCGGCTTATTACAGCTATGCATATATGCATCCATCTATTCTACATTATATACGGCGTTTCTCTCTCGCGGCTCTCGAGACGCGGAGCGTATGTGTGCGTGCGTGCGCGTGCGTTACGTCACGCGAAGAATCAGGACGCCACCAGCCGTGCCCCCGTCTCGAGGAACGCGCGCGCCGAACGTATATCTCGGCTATTCACACACGCCGAGACTAAATAACGCAACTATTCGGCAAGAGCCTGCTCCACGGAGCAAGTTTACTCGATACGAATAAATTCATTATAAAGACTTATTTATCGCGAATTATTTTCATATCGTCTCGCAAATAAATGTTATATAACTCGAAAAAACGATCATCCATTCGCCAGAGTGGCGGCTTATTTACCAATTTAATGCGAAAGGACGAAGCGTCCAAATTAAATAATTAAAATTAACGAACCTTTACACGATACGAACCGTAATGGGGCGAGTATAAGGCGAGATAAACACCGATGATTACTACTCCTCGTATTTGAAAGAATGCATAAAATACGAGCGAGTCGCGTCGTCGTTGAAAATGTTGTACGGCGTATGTTTGGTATGTCGAACGAGTCTATATATAGGTATACACATGGAGGTTTGGCGCGGGAGAGGCGCGCGACAAAATAGTTTCAACGCGCTATTTCGAAAGCTCGCAGTCGATGACGCGCTCCCCCAACCTCATCTCGCCGCTATTCTTGGACGACGTATCGCACCAAGAACTCGCGATGACAATGCAAATACAAATTCACTAAAGTCATCAAACGGCCAACGGCCATCCCTATCTCCGCGATGAGAATACGAGAATGAAAAGTATTTTCGATAAAAAAAATATATACCATCGTGTACGATGGTAAAAGCCGGGATATATATCTGTAGGTTGCATTGAACCTTTGAGAGACATTCCCGAGAGTTCAACCTGTTCCATTTCTCTCCTCTCCATACTGGCTCGTGTGTACGTCGTAACGCGTCTACCTATATAGCCTAACGTAAGCGCGTGTTGTGCTCTGCCTGCCGCCGGTGCACTTTCCTTTTTCACTCTGAACTCGCATTTCACTCTTCGGGATCGTTAACAACCGCACGATCACTCGCGCTACGCCGTGTAACGACAACGACCACCTACGGTAACGGTGTATTCACCTCCGCCTTTCACTCACCCTCCCTCACTTTTTCCCGTATCTGACGTATCGTTCGCCAAGAGCCCGTACGATCGGTACGTACCTACTACGAGATTTTTAACACAAACCCGCCTCGTTGCCAATAAAAGCATCTTTACCCATTCGACGAACGTCCTCGACTACCGTTTCTCCGTCTTTTTCCTTTTTTTTGCCCCTTTACGTAACTCACTCCCCCCCCCTCATTCAAAATCGACGCATTATTTCTAGTTGTCATCGTTGGCATTTAATGCATACGCGCGATGCTCTTGGTACGCTCTTGGGCCATTACGACTCTGGTACCTATATCATAATCGAGCGAATGACTCGTCGGATTGAAAAGAGTGCGTTGACTGTAGCTGCAATTGCAGAATCATTGCGCAGGTTCGAGCAACAACTCTTCCCTCCCCTCGCTCCTTCTCTTCCTCTCGCTCACGACGATTCAATTTTCTCAAGAAACTACAAGTATTTGATTGTCCAGATGAGAAACGTACAAAAAGTTGGATCAATCACGAGGCTTTAGCTCGCGAGACAGGCCAGGCCATGCCCGGTCTTCGACAACTTCAATACTTCCTATATACGTGCCTACGTGCCTACGTGCCTACGTGTTTATATACACGCCGCGCAAACGCTACACTAGGGGACACCGGGGATGGTTGACCAACTTTCAATTAAAATTCTTGTATTTTTTATTGTCTTCTTGTCTATATTATTGTAAAAACCGATAAATCCGATAGATACATCATTAAACTTTGGAAAAAAGTAAGCAAAGCTCGCAATCAATTATGATATCAATTATGTACAAACTACTTCATTTTGTAGAACAAGAAATACTGGTCGAGCTACCGTACCCGGGGTTCGTTGACTATCCACTACGGGCCAGCTGACCTATGCTTTAAATAAACGTGATAAACTTCAAATTAGAATAAACTATCAAACATTTAAATACTTGGAATACCATATAATACTTTCAGTATTATATATCTAAAATAAAACTAGAAAACTTCTTATTAACTTTAAACAATCTATAACAACCAGTCTCAACTAATTATTGCTAATATATTTATATGTTTTAAGGAAGAGATAATTTTTGGAATCAGAGGTACAATTTTTGTATTCGTAGAATAACCGGTTATTTCGTATATCATTCAAATTGTAGGTACGTACCTGTACTTGATTTTTTCTCTATCCTAACTACCCATAATTACCGTCCTCGAGTCGTTTCGAGACTCGAAGGAAATTGATCGAGATGCGAGATGCGCGACTGTTCTTACACCTATAATACTGGATGATTCTTGGTCCCGTTGCCTCACCGCCCGACCGACGAGGAAACGAAGAGGAGATGCTTCGCTCGCGTTTCTTCGCCACACGGTACGAGGAACCGCGCCCCGTTACCAATACGTGTCTTCGAGTCGTTGTACGTACGAGTACAAGCCACGTCCTACCTTTCCTATATAAGGAGAAACGGGGACCGGAAGCAATTACCGTTCGTATTCAGCGAAAGTCATATTTATAAATCGCGCGCGAATCTATTTGTTTCTCGGCCGATTACCTATCGATCGATAAATCGATTATAGACTTGGGAAATGTGCTTGATCGGGCGTTTCGTACGTGCTCGACGCGATCAAATGCGCTAGGTAGGTAGAGATAGGTTCGGGTACGAGAAACGAGGGTGGCTAAAGTTAAAGACCGACTCGATAGTCTCGTTTCATCGGTTCGACTATCACTCGTTCCTCCAACGTGTCCAAGGTAAAGACCTCTCCTCGTAGTTCCGCATGCACCAACGCTCGGCCCCCCATTAATCTTGTTCTTTTCTACGCGTCATCGCGACCTTTCTTCGCGCACACTGATAAATGGGTCGCGCGCCGAGCGATCATTGAGCTACACTCCTTCTTTCCTTCTCCCTCTCCCTCGTTCTCAGCTTCTATAGATTCTCGAAGTTTCGAGAACCTCTTCTACGACTCCCTTCATTCTCGTCCGCCCGTGCGAATCTTCGACTCGTACGTACTTTTTAATTCATCGCGATCGATCGAACATAGGCACGAGTAGTCGCGTTGGCTCTACACGATCGACCTTGAAATTTCAAGAGTTAGAGAATCACCGGTATTATACGTTATTATTTAATCGTGATGTAACGTCGGATCGTTCCGAGTCGTGGATGATCGCCCGTTTTTTTCCATTGCAACAAATTATGAAATTTTTCGTACTTTTTCGCGTCATAATTGGTACAAAGAGATGCCAGGCGCATTTGATTTCCCGCGCATTCATTCGTGGCGATAATTTGCGAGGAATGCGCGGCGGACGGTGCGATTACGCCGCGTATAGGGACAAAAAGGTGTCGGCGCGTTACACGCGAGAACGTGGAATCCGGTAAACGCTCGCCTCATCCCCGCTCAACGTTAAGTTAGTACGACGTACCTACTTACGTAGCGATAGAGATAAAGCCAGCAACGTTGTTCCACGATTATTTGAACCATATGGACCGACTAAATACGCGCGACCGATGGACGAATGCGAAAATAGGTTACAACGCCAATACGGACGTTTTTATAGCTTACTTCGAGTGGACGTAACACGATTTATACGGTTTACGCGACGTTTTAACGCCGATAGAACGCATGCACGGCAATTACGTATCATACTGTAGTAAGTTGCGTATAGATGCGTGCGTCATCGATTCGAAACGTTACATCGAACCGGTCCCCCGAAGTAATCCTCGAACAAAATCCTCGTGACTCGGTCGACCTCGACGAGTCGTACGATCCTCGATCCGTGATATTGCTCCAGATTGCATTATTGAAACAAACAAACGGACCTCGTGTATCTCTCTGTGTTTACGCGGAGGATAATAAGCGCGAACGCTCCGAGCGATCGTACACCCGACCACCTTGACAAATATTTGCCTCTAGCCTTATAAACATTGCGCGGGTGTATTATCTACTGGCGCATTATAATATTCTATATCGATACTCGCTGCGTAGCTTGGTCAAATGCAAATTTAACCTCCATCGGGGCGAGTCCACGTACTTGATATTATACGCGAGCGCGCGCAACGGCCGCCTTTTGTGCAAGCGAGACGGATAGTTGCCTATAATGACAGAGAGAGAGAGAGAGATAGATTGAACGTGAGCGACCGTCATTCGTGACAGTGGCAGGTGCGAGTCTCGGTTGACGACGCAGAAACGGAGAGAAACTGACGTTTCTATCTCGCTCGTAGGTACGTGCGTGTGAATTTCACGAGTATGTAAAATGCTGGGAAAGAGAGTGTGTCGTAAGGTTACGTACGACTTGACAATTATGCGAAACGTACGCCGAGCATGCGATAAAAGGCAGACGCGTGCGGCGACTAGAGACACACCGAGCTCGAGTCCGAACCGTGTCGGTGAAAGACAAGATGCGGGACAAAGGATGAGAAGAACGAAGGAGAGAAATGACGATCACCGCGTCGGACAGCTATGCGACACACTCTTTGCATTACTTGTGTACTGTGTACCTAGAGACGCGTTTACGCGCGTAAATGTATGCTCCGTACTACCGACTATCCGGCGGGACTACGGATAATGCTGACTCGTGCGAATGAACCACCGTGTGGTTGACTTTGCAGCGTTTAATCGTTGCACGATGCAATTCTCGGTGTCGACGAGGATTCTTCATTGCATCTTTTATTACTTGTCTCTTCCTCTGTTTATTCGATTTATTCGTTAGGTCTACGTTGTATGAGTGGAAAATGTACGAAACCCCTGTCAATTGTCAACCAAATTTAATCGTCCCTTTCTCGATGATATATAAAAGACTATATGGTATTATTTCGAAGAGAGGTGAATATTTATTCAGCTGGTAGCAGCAGGGACGACCTGGAGATCGAGCACGAGGGAACGGCGAACTCTATACATCATTCTACCGAAATGTATAACACACGCACGCGCACGCACACACACACACACACACACACACACCTACGCAAACATTTATATATAGGTGGGCTTAAAGTATATAGGTAAAGCTTGCGTGGAGCTCTCGACATCCGAGTTCGAAAGCGGGAAACTGCGCCAACCCCCCGGGGCTGCTGTGGCGACGCGAAGCTGTCGGTCTCGACGCAAAAACTCCCCCGCATCCGACGTATTAACCCATCGCCGGAGCCCATCGTCGCCCACCCGGCGCTCTCTACCTTTCGCTATATAATACTCCTCTCGCTCACCGACTGTACCTACCTATGCCGCGAACGAGATCTCTCGCTATCCATCTCTCTCCCTCTCGAGTTCCTCCCCCTTGTTCCTCCTCGCGCTCCCGTTTCCCATTCATTCACCGACGCCCACGCAGCTTTTCTCTCACCCTCGTGCTCGCGACCCTCCATCCTCGTGACGTCATAGAAAGTCCGGGGCAAAAGAGAGAGATAACGGAAGATGATAAAAAACTTGGCAAATTCGGCCATACTGTAAACGAGGATGATCCAGCTATTTCTCTTATTACTTCTGGTTCGCCGAGCATCTCCAAGCAATGCTCTCCACCGACTAGCCGCGCGCGTTTTTTTCTTTTGCTTAAATAATAACTTTATACGAGCTTTTATAGAGCCGTCTGAAATCTGAAGCGTACCTATATCAACAAGTTGCGGGTCAAGGTCGATCGACCTCTCGTAGAGGTCAAACGTACAGAATGGAACGCCGATGAGACTTTAGAGATGCAGACCAGCCAGCAGATTCGGTGCATAAATACTTACTATCTGTTTTTTTTTTATTGTTTTTCACGGTATTTCGAAATTGGGTTGAAAAATGAAATTCGAAGGACTCGAGGAACGGGTTGTTCTGTCTCACGCACACTCGTATTTTCATAATTTAATCATTGTCCGAATCGCATCGTCGACAACTCGAGCGCCACCTTCGGCACTCTCGCCCCTCTCCCTCTTCCACCTCTTCGCAGCATCTTATTTACTCTCCATTTCTCTCGGTTCGATAACTCCCTCTCTGTCTCTGCGCCGTCGATCCGTGACTCGGTCTCATCGTCCTCGGAGCCCCGGCAGACCTCGCCGTCGTCGGCGTCGTCGTCGACGTCGTCAATGAGATCTACCCCGCTGTTCAGAGTGCTCGGTCGCAACGGCCAAGCCGTTGCTACCGCTGTTTCGCTCCGAGCGCCTTTCACTCGCGACCGTGCGTCAGTTAATCGTCGGCACTCGTCGCGCGCGGTCACACCGCGGCTACACGCACCTTCGCGATAAAATTATTACGCGGAGGTATTATACGCACTGCGCGTGTATGAGCGCGATCGGCGGTACGATTCTATCGATTTCTTTCGAGCATCGCGCTTCTCTCCGCTCGACCAAGAGCTCGTAACCAGCGTAACGGGAGCACATGCTCCGCGATACGCACCTCCCCTCGGTACGATACCATATTTCATTTTATTTACATTTATTTTAATCTCATTTTTTTCCAAGATTTTTGCAACGAAATCCCGAATTCGAGAGTGACAGTAGTAATGTTGCGAAGACGCACGCGCGCTCTTTTTCCATTCTCGTTTGCGTCGATTCAATCATTCCCGATGTTTCAGTCGTTGAACCGATACTTCGTACCTCGTTGACTATATTATTACACCACGTTATACTTACATTTCGTATCGATCAATTGTTTTTTACGGAATACAGGCTTTTTGTTCGAAGGAACGGAAATTATTTTGAATAAACTTAAATTTGGAAAAGTGACTGGATGGCGCGAGGTTCGGTCGAACGAAGCTTACGGTCGGGGCTGGTTGTGTTCCGCGAGTGAAAGTTATTTACACACGAAGAGGGAAGGAAGGGGCAATTGCGTCAGCAGAGGCCGATTGTAACCTGCTCGACAATGACGATAATGGGTTTTTACCGCGATATATTTACGGAGCTTTTTTCGTAGCGTCGTGCGTCAAAAAAAACTAATTTTTTGTCCATCACCGAAATACGACAACTTTGTATTATTATTGGCAAATTTGTTTGGAAGATAAAAAAGACAAGTTTCTAACCGAGTATCGTTGTTTTTTTTGGTTGGATTGCAGTGTGGCTCCCTGGAAATAGACGCGGAACATCAGCGTCGGGTCGCTATGATGGAGTCTCTCTGTCAGGTGAACGGCAACAAGATCACATCGAGCATCGGTAGCAGTAGTAGCAGTAGTAGCATTAGTAGCAGCAGCAGCGTCAGTAGCGTCAGCAGCAGCAGCAGCAGCAGCAGCACCAACAACGGCACAAAAGACAGCAATGCACGTACGGGTAGTTGCGTCGGGAACATCGAGAACAACAGTACGAGCGAAGAATGTCCAACAGACAGCGGCGGGAATAACGACGAATATTTGGATCCTCGGCAGAGGCTAGCCGTACTGAGTTTCGAGCAGGTGCTTCGTTTGAACGACGTCATGAACGAAGTCGTTAGCATACACGGTAGAGGCAATTTCCCGACTCTGGAGGTCCGTTTGCGAGATCTCGTGACGGTGGTGCGAAGCAAACTGGAGGAAGATCCGAGCAAGGGAGGTGCCGGTATGAGGGTACGAGATATAAGGCTGAACGGTGGAGCGGCTTCGCACGTACTCGCGACCGAGTCTCAACCTTACAACGATCTCGATCTCATATTCGCGGTCGAATTGTCGAGCGGCCGAAATTACGATAAGGTCAAAGCGGCCGTACTCGGCTCCTTGTTCGATCTCTTGCCGGAGGGGGTATCGCGCACGCGCATCACTACCTGCAGTCTCAAAGAGGCATACGTCAGTAAAATGGTTAAAGTTAATAACGACGGCGATAGATGGTCGTTGATATCGCTCGGCAATTCCCGGGGTCACAGAAACGTCGAGCTCAAATTCGTCGACACGATGAGACGGCAATTTGAGTTTTCCGTCGACTCCTTTCAGATAGTACTCGATTCTATACTGCTGTTTTACGAGTGCAGCAAATTGCCGATCGCCGAAAACTTTTATCCGACGGTGGTCGGCGAATCGGTATACGGTGATTTCGAGGGGGCTCTCTATCATCTTCATAAGAAGCTCATATCGACGAGGCATCCGGAGGAGATAAGGGGCGGTGGTTTGCTCAAATATTGCAATTTACTCGTAAAGATGTACAAACCGTCGCAACCGGACTACATAAAGACCCTCGAGAGATACATGTGCTCGAGATTCTTCATTGACTTTCCCGACGTTGGACAGCAGCAGGCCAAGCTCGAGAATTATCTCTGGAATCATTTCGTCGGTCAGGAGGAGGAATCGCTCAAGTATCAGTATCTCATGTTGTTGCACAGTGTCGTCGAGGAATCGACCGTTTGCCTCATGGTACACGAGATAAGGCAAACGTTGACGCTCATCGAGAACCTCGCCTTCCAGGTCCTCTGTCAGGAGCAACAACGGCTCACGAGCCAACAAGCACCACCGGGTCCACCTCCCACTTACGTATACGCCAACGGTGCTTATTACTATACGCCCGTTATACCAACCGCTTGTTACAACTGCACGTGCCACTCGTGGATGGCATGCTCCTCGTGATGCGCCGCTTCTTCTTTTACCAACATCGCCATCCTCGCTACCACTACCGATATTACCGGTGCCGATTTTATCCGCGACAACGACGACGACGACAACCGACGACAATTACCGATTTTACCTGCGACAACGACGACGACAGCCGTCGGACGTTGTCGAGAAGTCCCGAGCGACGCCCAAGATCGCCCACTATCATCGTCATCATCACCACCACCTCCACCACCTCCACCACCACCACCGCCACCACCACCACCACCATCGTCATCATCAACATCATCATCATCGTCGTAATCGTCATCACCCTCATCACGAGCATCAAAATAATACTAATACAATAACAAGTAGCGAATGAAGAACCACGAGATCGAAACTATATTTGGGGACAATGTGGACTTGTAAAAATGATTTTAAAAAATGGACAAAACAAAACGAAAAAAAAAACGATTAATAAAACAACAGTGCTGTGCCTAAATATCGATTCAGACGTAGTGCAAAAACTGACAAGTCGAGAAAAAGAAAACATACGATAAAAGTCCATTAGGACGCGGTAAAAACAAAAGCATGTACGAGTGATCATTGCCGAGTGGGAAAATCGAAATTATACCGAAAGAATGTACGAAAACAAATGAAAAGTAAAAAAAAACTACAATTTCCCCACGGGGACGTTTAATAATACAATGATAAATAAATAATAATAATGTAATAAATACTTTTAATAATGGTAATGATAATCGAAATCGTCGTAGAGTCCCCCGATCGTCGGAGGGGACGCCTAAGGAATCATCCTTCTCAAAATCATTCCGAAATATTAAACAACAAAAAAACATAAAAGAAAAAAAAACAACAAAAACAAAAGTAAACAAATGCGGGAATAAATATTTTGAAAAAAAAAAATGAAAAAAAAAATTAATAAAATAAAGAAACAAAAAAAAAAAGAAGAATTCTATGGCGATCGATGATACTCCGCGTTGGCGAGTGAAAGATGTAGAAGAGAGAATCAGGAACTAGACCGTGGAATAGCGAGACTCTTGGCTCGTCGTGTAAAATGGTCGGCGACCCCGAACGATTCCCGAAGTCGAACCCAACAGAAAAATAACGAAGAGGAATGCGTCTATCGAAACGCGTGCGTGTTAACGGATGGTCTTGGCAAGAAAAGTTTTTTAAATAGCGTACGCATGAAAAAAATACACGCGCGACACGATACGACAGGAGCATAATTTAAAATGACAAAAACTGTTTAAAGATGGTGTGTGCGTGTCTGTGTGCGTGCATGGGAGAGCGACAGAGAAAGAGAGAGAGAGAGAGAGAGAGAAGAGAGCAAGCGAGAGAGATTGTGCGAGAGGGAAGGAACGATTGGAAATCAAGGCGTTTGCTTTACATAAATATAAATATGAATATAAATACAAATACAAATACAAATATATACGTATATATATATTAAAATATATATTATATATAAATATATTAATGTGTGGCTGTGAACACATTTCATTTAGGTACCTACGTCGTAAGATTATAAAATAAAATACGGTTGTGCAAACGAAACATAAAGTGAAAGAGGAGAGGATGAGAAGCGAAAGTACAGATTAGAAACGACCACGATTGATCGAGCAAGTAATGGCCGATTAATGAGTTCGATAGAGCGTATGATTGTCGGTCGAAGGATGACGCTTGTACGTTGCAGCCTGAAACGCGTTCGGTGCCAAAATACACGAAAACGAAAGATTATCGAGTCGAGGAACGAGAGCTTGAGAATCGAATACCGATCATAATCTTTATTAGTAATAAATTAATCGATTTACACGAAGCTTGCGTCCGAAAGAGCCCCGTTAGTTTAAAAACTCTCTCGTTCTTGCTCGCCAGAGACAAAGGTTTACCGACCATTTTCGAGTATATTTCTCGGGCATACGGATTCGAGCGAGTATTCTACTTTTTCTCTCTCTCTCTCTCTCTCTCTCTCCCCCTCTCTATCCTCCCATTTCCGATGCAGCGAACAAAAGAAAGGCTCGTTCGCATAACATTTCTTTATTAGATACACATAATTATCGAATACATCGAAAGATTCTCACTACTCCTCGAAACACAAACGCGTTATCGTGGAAAGATTCGTGCTCAGACACACAAAAGACAAGATAGTCAATGAAAAAAAAAAAAACAAAACAAAAACAAAAAATGCGTCGCTGGTGATACAACACGTGGCTTCTGATTTAAGAAGCAGAAGCGCTATCGATACGAATGGTGTTTCGTCGACGAGCCCGTTAACTGTATACGCTCGACTCTCCGCTAACTGGCGAATCATCGCACGGGCGCGCATACACACCCACACACACGGACACGTACGGACGAAATGTTTTCTTCGTATCTCTTTGTCCGACTCGCGGATATAGTATAAAAGGAGGTTGGTTCGCGTTGGTTCCATCAGCTCGTTGTACAGTCTACGTTACGCGGCGCGCTCTCTCGCGTCTGTATAATACCCTTTCCCATACAGCCTCCCCACACCCCATCCTTCTTCGCTCACTCTTCCTTTCGGTTCGGCCGCGAGCGAAAGTACCGAAACCAAACCGAACGAAAACCGTTTTGAAACTGGTTTTTCAACGACGGGCAGTATGTACGTGTATTTGGTTCGCGCGAGGCTTTTAACGCTAATTGTAAGAAGCCGACACCGCTCGGTTATCGTACTTACCATTAATATACATACGTATATACTTATAAGTCCATACGTAAATATATACGAGAGTGAGTATGGTGTATCGCACACAGGAATACGTAACGACGCGATATAAATCCACGACCGAGCCTCCGATAGACTCACGACGAAACAGACAAAAATAGACACACACAGAGAGAGAGAGAGAGAGAATATGCAGGGTGTCGAATATTTTTCAAGTCCATTTTTGTTTCTCCGTACAGTTGGAATCCGGGTTGAAATCGATGGGACGATTCCGAGCGTGGTTAAGTCGTTCGATACTCGATAACGATCTCACCGAGTCCTCGTCGAGGAGAAGGCTCGTTTTCTCGTTTGCCTCTTGGACCAACCTGACCGAGGTCATTTATCTCCGTCTCTCGCTTTCTCTCTCGGTTGAACTTGGGAGCGTGCATCGCATGGCATCGGCGCGATACGCGCAAAACGCCGCGTCGAGGAATACGCGAGGAAACGACTTTTCCGGTTTTCTCTCTCTCTCTCTCCTCTCTCTTCTTCTTCTTTTTCTTTTTTTTCTTACGTTTTTTTCCGCCGTAGAACCGGTAAGCGCGGTGAGCGCGGACTAGGAAGATACGCGGAATACTCGAGACTGAGATAATAATGATCATCCTCGTTGGAATAATGATAAAGTTTTGAAAATTTGCGCAAATCTCGAGTACTTATCGCGAATGATTACGACTTGGCGAGGTTTTATCGACAGAGCTTCCGTTTTCCGTGCAAGATTATAGGTCGAAATTGATAATGATGAATTGATGCATCCTTGCCGAACATGGTAAAAAAATTCATCGAATTTATCATTTTCAATCGTGTTCTCTATTGTAACTTTTCGTACCGATATTTGTTTTTCTTCGTTACGCTTCGATGGTTTTTCCGTACATTTCGTTGGGCTTTTTTGTATTTCTCGTGGCCCATTTGCTCATAAACGTGAGAAAAATAATCATTCGTCGAACGATAATAATTCAGAGTGTAAATTCTTTTTCTTTTGTTCCTGTAAGATACAACGTGCGAGTCGATCGATCGCCGTACGCGAAATAAATAAATTTATTATCGAAATGTACGTCTCGGTGATTCTTTACGAATGGAGAGTGTAGATAATGGAGAAGCTTGTCGAGCGACGTACCAGCGATGATAATTTAACGAATTGATCCGTGATACTGGAGCGATTGTCGCGCTATTCAGGCTGCAAATGTTTGCGAAGACGAAAAGATCGAAATCGAAAGAGACAAAACGGCGTTGTGTGTGGCTGGATCGGCTAAATAGTGTAACGAGAATGTACAATTTTATGACACATTTAATAATCACTGTACGAATATAAAGTGAACGATATATTGTGATTATCGCAAAACAGCAACAAAAAATGCGTTGTATTTTCTATGAAACTTCGAAGTATAGTTGTGTAAACCGATAACAACGGAATATCCTTCTCCTGCCTCGAATCCGCTCTCGGCACCGCGCGACTCTATTTCCGTTAAGTTGGTTTTTTTTTTTTTTTTTTTTTTTTCAATTCAATACGATGGAACCAAAATCATGCTCGTCGAAACGCGAGACAAAAACGAATCAATACAAACATCCCCTTGGCGATCGAGGACGAGAGGGAGAGAGAGACGGACCGTAAACGTGGAAAAGAGGGAGAGAGAGAGACCTCGGTAAAACGTTTGGCACGTTTGGCCTCGGTGAGCTGAGCACGAATTCGCAAAAATATACGCACGGTGTATTTACTCCGGAAAAAATTCTGATTATATTTGATGAAAAATTGCGAACAAATGCGCGCTTTTCTCAGGATTGTATATTATGCATATATATGGATATAAGAAAAAAGTAACTCGACGTTTAGAGAGTATAATTAGTTCGTAAGTTGATTCTCTCGGCTCTCGTACAATATGAAAAGAAAAAGACGAATCAATCGCCGCGCCTCGAGCCCAAAATATCACGAGAAAAATCAAATAATCGTTTACAAAATTCTATTAAAAGCTATGATCTGTACGCACCGAGAAAATAAGGCGCCGACTCGCAACCTTTTTTGCTTTAACGGCAGCAGTACTGAAACTAACAAAGATATAAAAAAAACTGGGTAAGCCATAAACGTGTTTTATTTTATCGGTGCAGGGTGAATAAAGGGAATTCATACGCAGAAGACCGCCCGCGACCTCTTTCTCTCTCCCTCGAAAATTTGCAAACCCGTTAATAAGTATAAGTAGTATAAAATTAGAAGCGAAGCCACCGCGTGTAGCAAAGCAGTGCGTACCTGGTGCTCGATAGCCGCGAGATACGATTATTCGTGACGTTCGGCATCGTATGCATCGGCAATGACGTTTATTCGACCTAGAAAATATTGGCGATAGACGTAGTAACACGCGTCACGAGTTCGCTAACCGGATCGTCGAACAGCAGGTGAGCTTCGACGAAGAATCAACGTGAGCCCGCGAATGCGTATACACCTTGTGCCTCGGAGCTTTTGCAACGAGCACGCGATGCCCCTAAAGGCTCTCGATGAATCATTCCACTCGTCGATGCCAATGTTACCCACGTGGGTTCCGCCCGAAGCCAACGAAAATCGTCACGAATTCCAATTTTCCGCATATTTCGTTTGTATACAACTATGAAAGAAATACAGAATTCGGTGATTGAAAATATTTCGAAACAGTTTGAAAAAAGAAATTACCGGTACGAAGAAAAGTCGAATGGAACAACAGCTTTCTCTGTGATGTGTTTTCTTTGTTTCGTTTTTCAATGAGTCACGATCGTTTTAACCTAGTTCGCTCGTCTCCCGTCTATTGCGCCAGTGATCCAGCTTCCTCGATCATAAATCGACGCGGGGCTACGCAAAGGCCGCATATTCATTTTTTTCCATAACTTTTGTCCAAGATAATTTGTGCTATTTATTGTCGATACGCATGTACGCGGAAGGGAAAATGAACAGAGATTTCACGACGGGAAACATTATCTGCAACATGACGTGGCTCGATCGTTTGTCAGTTATGGAAGAAAAACACGAGTATTAAGCGCCACGTTATGCGCCCCTCTCTCTCTCTCTCTCTCTCTTCGATGACTCGACAGAGAACGACACGTGTATTATTTTTGGGCGATATTCACATTGCACGAACGGTAACGAGACGAGGGCAAAAGAGAGGTCGAGCGTATGTTAGGAATTGCGAGGAACCACTAGAGCTTGCCCGGTAGCCATCACGCATGTCGGGTTAAACTAATAATAATAAAAAAACCTTGGGGGGAGGGGGGCGATAGCGAGACGTGTAATAGTAAGTAATTTAATGAAAAGTTTGCGCTTCGAGATTAAGTTGGAGAATCGATCCTCGTCTCTCGTTGTGTTTCCAATCTGCCTTTCTCGCTATATACGCTATACCTATAATATAATTCTGTACTATAACGATAGATAAAATAAAAATCTGGCTGTCGTAGTATATTATATTTTACAAAATAAAAAACGATAAATGAAAAAAAAAAAACAGGAAAAAGACGACGAATAAAGAGAAAATGATTCGTCGAATTTTGAAGGGACCGTCCGTACGTGCAGCAGTAACTGAGAATCCTGTGTGTATGTGTGTATATCGTATGTATTCGGACCGCTTTTTTTGTTTAAGAAAATCGTTCGTTTTTCGTTGAGTTTTCAAATCTCGCATATACGTCGGGCCTATCCGACTACGTATTTGCCGCGAAAGGCAAAAGAAAAAATGCTGTGTCGATATTATATAGACATACGTATATAGAGAGAGTCGTAGTTAAAAAAACAAATCCGACCACACGAACGAGCATAGTGACGACATTTGTCTCTCGGATACGGGCAGATGCGGGAGAGGGACGCGTACGTGCTCTCACACACAACACACACAGACACAGAGAAATATAAAAACGTTGCGTACCATTGTAACACTGGAAATTAATGCACGTATAAATATCCCGCGTAATAAAAAGAGGACAAAAATTAATTATCTCGATATCGTTAATGATCCATCGATTTATCGATAAATATAATTGTAATAGTAAGATTAAAATTATATATAACCCGTTTGTACATTAAGAAGGAAAATAATAGAAAAAGTGTATCAAGACAGCGAGAACAAGAGTGCAAGAAAGAAAGAAAGAAAGAAAGAAAGAAAGAAAGAGCAGCGAGTAAGCGATAACGCGCGAACGACGAGTGTGCGAAAAAATGCGGTATAGATATATTTTGACAAGAAGATAAATGTATATTCGAATGTATAGGATGGGCGCCGATCCGGTTAATTTTTTTTTATCTCTCTGACTTGCCCATGAATATATATTCCCGTATGTAAAACGAATCAACAATTACAACAAAAATCATGTTACAATAATATGGATAAAAATTGAAAATAAAAATAACTTGTACACAGATGAATGAAAAGCTCGGTGGTGCGAGCGGTCTTGGATTTTATTTCGACGTATTCTCCATTCCAATATTATTTCACCTATGTGGGCCGAGTCGATCGACGTTGGTAAAGATCGACATCAAAAATATCAACCTGTAAAGTTGATATTTTTGATGGGTCATGTGGCAGCGACAAGAAGAGAGAGGGAGAAGAAAGTAAGAGTGGCCGGCGCGTGTGATTTATCGAGGAACCTTTCGCAGCGTCGGGTCCGCAACGAGATAAGAAACGAGTATTCGCAATCGGTCCTGCCGTTGCGACTCGCATCGTTGGCACGGTGGGCTTTCGCGGTCGTTGACGGCGCGCGCGAACCCTCGCGGCGACGGTGCCGGCGCGTTATATCCCCCGAGACGTCGGCCCGGCAACAAGAATTCGCGTTCTACGTTTACACGCCGTTATACCATACCTACATTTATATCTATATGTACCTACTTATAATTGGCGCAACGACGAAACATCGTCGCTTTCCCGCATCAGTATCCCCTCTCGAGTGACTTACCTACTCTCGACCGTATTATAAAACATACGACCAGGAAATCATTTTATTCGACGGATAAAAGAAAATTCTTTTCGTTCGCTTCTCTCTCACGTCCGTGACCCTCGATTATGCGTATATATACCTATATAGACGAACAAGAGCACTGGCAAAAACTCTCTTTTCCTCATTCATTTTTCTTTTATCCCCCTCGTTGCTTTTTCTATTTTCTATCGCTATATATCAGTCACGAGTGACCGAGCTCTCGGACGAGACTCGCGTCTTCCTGGCGACGACGGAAAATCGATTCACGTACTTTTGGCTCGCGCATCGTCGCGGCGACACCGTATTACGTATACATACCTGTTGAACGATGCTTTCTTCCGGAAGAATTCTCCTTCGACAAAAACAAAATCACGAACCAATTACACTTTTCGTTTTTCTACATGAATGAGTTTGAAAGGCGAGATTGTCGCGATTTCATTGTCTCTCGAGTACACTGACCGATTGCTCAAGTCTTTAAAATGTCGTATCCGTTTGAGAAACGGCCTCTTGACCTCATTCGCATCTTTATAAAAATTAACCGGCCAAAAGTTCCATTCTCGGCGCGAAAAAATTTCTTTTTTTTTCTCTTTTTCGATGTCTCGTTACATCGACTCTCGGGTTTGATCCAACGGGCTTGCATCGAGTGCGTGTATATGTATACAAGTTGCGGAATGGCACAAAACAGGATCCACGATTGAAACATCGTTCCATGCATATACATCTGCTTTAATACAGCGGAGTAGAGTTTATCGCCGAAGCGCCTTGATAAAAACCAAAATACACATTTGTCTCATCGAGGCGAGAGAGCGAGAGAGCGAGAGAAAGAAGAGCGGTGAGGCTTATTTTTCGAAAACACGACTTTGCCTCTTTCACGATGCACTATTTTTTCCCGATTATTGCTAACATTACGCCGATAAACTCTCTCCCTCTCTCGCCTCCAAGGGAAAATAATTCATTTCTTCGTTATCCACAAATTCGCGCAAACATATTGACATTGGCTCTTGGGGTTGTCCATTTCTCTTTACAATGTTGCAGACACGATTGGACAATCGTGCTAATTGACTCCGTATAAAAAGAGCAGCGGACATTTGCAAACAGCACGCGACGGTGCTGGACCAAATCGTAAGTAAACAAATTTTTTAAACGTGATTATACGACGACGAGCTTACTCGGAGATTAATCGCGTCCCGGTAGCCCCGCCAAGTTCACTAAACTTCTTATCGAATCGTCAAAAACTTTGCGGAGATTACGTTGGCTTCAAAACTCGAGAGAGAATATAAAGCGTAAGCGTACATACGCGTTTATATACATATCTTCGATGATATAAAACATTTGCTTTCGCTCCTGCGGTGACACGACGATATTTGCTCCATAGGTGATGAAAGACTCGAGACTCGAAAACAAGAGAAAATACGACAACACGTCGCTGAGACTATGAAATCCATTCTGATATATCGATTTGTCAATTGATTAATTACGATATTTTTTTCCAATCTCTGACTCTGACTCTCACAAACGAACGAACGAAACGGTTCACGCCGTTAGTTGGCGCGAGTTTACTTTCTGCGCATAAATAACTTTATTAGTAACACATTCGCAATTTTATTTAATCAACGTTGCGATAATATATAGATATATGGGTATACGTGCGAATAATATATACATGGACGTTTAACCGACTCTAATCTCAAATCGCAAACCTCTGGCCAGTCTGCCGTCTCTTGGTCGTTGCGACAGATCTGCATATACGTGGCAACAAAATTCAGATCGGAGGCGTTACGCCAGGCGAGAGTTCTCCGCGGTCAGTTGCCTATGGAATGTTGTGCATGGAGAAAACACGAACGAACGACCGAACGAACGAACGAACGAGCCTCGTTGGTAGGTAACGAAAGCTCGCGCAAAATTAATTTTTCCGGCCGGTTTCAATATAGGGGTTCGGCACGTTTTTATTTTATTTTCACTCCTCTTTGGAACGTAGGTATAAGCAATCCATGCGACGTTACAACTCGTCGATACGACGAAGGGATTATTTCGTCCGTTCAAGGAAATAGGAATACGCGGACGAATGGGAATTATCGTTGTAAATAACGTTGTACCTATAGGTATACATATATCGTATACAGTAATTGGTCGAGATCGTTGAATAAGAGATTCTCATTCCGATCGGAATAATCACATCGGCGTGACTGTTGCAGGTGCAGACGGTACGATCCAAGAGTGCGCGGAGGACACCCCGAACGTTTGATAGGAAAATTATTGCAGCAGTTACGATACAAATTGTGTTGGATCGAAGGAATGCATCGCTATTTTCTAATGTGCACTTTCACCCGGTAATACCGACTTCCATCGGTAGGTAGATAGGTTGGTAGGTAGGTAGATAGATAGATAGGTAGGTAGGTAGGCAGTCAGTTAGGTAGGTAGAGAGACAAGTACCGCGACGTTCGATATCGCACGAGATCGCCGAGGAGAGATTCGCCGCGGATTACCCGAACGACAGAGCGAGGCCATTCTACGACGTACGTTCGTATACGTACCGACCACGGTCCTACCATATTATCTTGCGACATCATTTTCGCACAGAACGCGCCTCGTAGTTGTACAGCCAATGAAACAAAAAAATTAAAAAATTCCCAAATATCTATCGTCGCGTAAAGAAGAGAAAAATAAGAGATACTGCGAAATATAATTGAGCAACGAACTTCTCAAAGATTTCTCCAATGGCACCTTTACCGCGCTAATAACGCGAGCCGGTCGCGCGCGTACCTACCAATACGGCGAAGCTTTTTCCGACGAGAGTAGGAAAAGTTTGTCCGCGTGCGAAATCGTTGCAACGATCGCGATTAATGTACGAGAGAATCGATGGTTTGCTGCGTCTACCGTTACCCCGGCTCGTTTCTCTCGTCCCGCGACCAGACTCCCAATGAATCTCGACCGTTCTTACCCTCGTCCACCATTATACCGTACATGTACGTCCAATACAATATATAGACTCTTTCTCGAAACTCTTTCCGAATCTATTTCGTTATGGTTCGTATTAGATAACGCTATATAATGGTTTATGTAGGACGCGGCAGAGTGCCGTCGAGGAGTCGACGAGACGAGACGAGAGCCTCTATATATACATATTTGTACCTACATGCTGCACTATACCTACGTACGATTCTCTCGCTTCTGCCTAGCTCCGATCAGCTCTTACTCTCTTTTATTACGAGTTAAACCGGCCGCCACTTTATTCTACCGCAACGCGAGAATAAACACCGAGACCTCGATTAAAACTCACGCTATACCAGCAACGTCATTATTCTCCAAATATATTTATTTTTCATCGATTATCCGATAATTGTACCATAATCAGCAAATAACGTTTAATTATGAGCTTCCATTTTCATCACACGCATTTGCACATTTTCTCAATTTCACTGTCTCCAATAATTTGGTAATAAATGCCGGCGAATAAAATTGTTCCTTCCCTTAGGATTCCAAGCAAACGTCGAGACTTTATTTTCTTCGTTAAACAAATATGTATTTAATCACGAGATTTGCCAAATTTTGTCGAAATAAAAGATGAAATAATTGTACGCGCAATCGAGATTCCACTGTAGTCTCCGATGATACGTTTGCGCTTCTGTCTCCCGGTTAACTCTCCCTCTCCTACGATCTTGTTCCATCCAACTCGTCTATACGTATACGATATACGATATAGGTAGCGGTGTTTGAAATCTTTTTGCTTTCTCTCTATCTGTGACTCTGTTGGATCCTCGCGTATACCGCGCATACAGACACATATGGTACATGGTCGGTACGTATCCGTGGAGAGTATAGGTACTATATACGTCGGTCGCGCGATGGATGGACCCAATTAAGTTGTTACGAGATTTATAGGGAGTCTAACAAACACGTACGCGATTGCCGGCATATCCCTCGACGATTCGAGATACTTACCTCTTTGCTGACCATGTGCTGGCTGATCGCTATATGTATATGTAAGTATGTATAGAGAGAGAGAGAGAAAGAGAGAGAGAGACCCGACAGCGTATTAATTAAGGTATTGGCGTAGCTCATCGAAACCTATATAAGTACTACACGTATCTACTACCACTACCCCAAAGCCCTATATATACTCGCTACGATGTATTTCTACCCGCGAAATAATAATAATAATTAAATGACGAGGTACACACGTAGTTCGACCTATAACTACAGTCGTATTAGACACTTGTTAATACGCAGATAGAGGTACCTTACGCGAGAAACAGACTTCGAATGGTGT
This sequence comes from Netelia fuscicornis, assembly GCA_946811545.1. NCBI lineage: Eukaryota > Metazoa > Arthropoda > Insecta > Hymenoptera > Ichneumonidae > Netelia > Netelia fuscicornis. The sequence goes on from OX328013.1 coordinate 47,089,533, forward strand.
TATGATTTACAATTTGCTTTGTTGTGCTGCTTGTTGTTATTACTATTATTATGGTTTTTGTTGTTGTTATTATTATTATTGTTATTATCGAATCGACGAGTCTATTACAGCTCGTCGCGTCTTCCTCTTGTATATCGCAACGTCCTCCCCGCGCGATTATCATAACTAATTGTAAGCGACGTACTTGCGCCGTTGTAGAAGCGCAGGTACATCGTGAAATTAAACGCTGGAAATAAGATATATACGTAGGTAACTACGAGGTGTTTCGATAGAACGGTAAAATATCATAGTTTCGCAATCTCGATCAATCCCGACATGATTTTTTTAACGCATTCTAGCACGATCTTATTTTACTTTTCTGCTTTATTCCTCAGTCACGTTGCGCAACGTTTGTAATTTAGCATTACGCAAGGACGGTGTCCCTTCCGTGCTGGAGAAAGGATATTGTATTATTTCGCGTTGTATATGGATAAGCGCCAGCCGATGATGGACAACGCGATGATCGTTGTCTCTCGACAAATATCGTTCGACCTCTAAACCCCCCGACCGCGTCCTATCATCCCCTTTCCTCACATTTTCTATTCATCGAGAATATAAAAAATACCTCGTTCATTTCAATTACGATCGATTTATAATGTAATCGTCGAATCGATTGCAAGTTTGCATTCGCATCTCGATGATCGTTGGAAATAGGAACTCGCACCAATTTGCTTCGGCAAGCAGAGACGTTAATGCAACGCCAAAACCTTTTGTTTCGTACAATTCTTGTTGTACCACTTATTTTATTCCGAGAGATCTCCAATTCATCCTTCCAAAATACATAAATAAATCGAAAACTGAGAACTATTTTCATAATATCGTGCCGCAAAGCCCAAGTAGCGCGTGAAATATCGTCGAAGGGGTTTCGAAAGTATCGCGTAGGACGAGAGGGAATGTATTCGCGCCGTTCGATAGAACGGGATCGTCTCTCCCGGTTCGTCCGCCAACCGATTTATATTAGATCTCTCGAGTCTCGGCGTTGCGAAATTGTGAACCATCAACGGGAAGATTCATTCGTTTATTAGCGAGTCTCGTGGTGTAATCTCGTAATTATGAAATATTCTTCCAATACGACCGATAAACATTGCCAGTCGAGTTTGCTTTACTCTCGTCGTTTCATTAGACAGAATCCGAACCGCATGGATTTGCCGAATCAAAAACCGGTTAAATACCATCAAAACATTCTCGGGGATACAAAGTTGCGCATGCGAGAGATCCACGTTCCGTGGAACGACTCGATAAAAGTCTCTTTTCGAGCCAAGTCTCTACTATTATAAATATTCTCCTCTGGTATTATTCGATGTGCGTTTCCTACAATTTATTCGATACCTACATTTTTTCATTATACTCATCAGCAACGTAGCGAGGCTCCGAGCGAACTCGACGAAATGCGCGACAAGCGTATAGGATGTTATACAATGCTCCAAATAATGCGTATTATATTGATTCCCACTATGAACAACGGGATAAAGTTTCAGTCTGGATTCCGATCGTTGGCTCAACTTGGACGGAGAAAATAGACCGACCTCCTCATCGTACGAAACCCAAACTGCAAAGAAAACGCCTTTGTTCGACCTCCCATAGGACTTTTTTCGTTAATTTCATTTTATCCTCGAACTTGATTTTAATTCGTAATTTCGAAATTTATCGTATTTTTACCATTTCGATTACTCGAGGCAAAATATGTGCGCAGCCGCCCCTTTTACAACTCTTCTCTGTAAATGCTGCAGTAATGCTTCACCGATTACATCGAATAATAAATAGTCGAAATATAAAGAAAGGTAGTACTTACGAAGAGGGCAAAATTCTTCGTCACTCTAGACACTTTGCGGAGAATAAACGCTATAAGTGTTCCGGGGGGAAACCCGGGGAAGGGGTGATAAGTACGTATCGCCTACGCCTTTACTATACTACTAACAATAAATACGTACCTACCCGCTCTCGTACACGCACGAGCCCCTTTTCGTTTTCCTCTGTTGCGCTTTAATGACCATAATAAAAAGAAGAAACATTCATGGCCAAGTTTGCGACATTTATGAGCCGGATCGCGTCTATTCACTTCTCTAATCTAATCGTAGGTATGTACGGAGAGTGCGAACGCAAAGGGAACGTCATTCGGCGCAAAACTACGATCTTCGTAATAACGCGAAGATTTTCATGACGAATCATTAAAAAAAGACTTACTTGAAACTTATCTCGATCGTTCCGATTTGTCGTGTTGATCGTCGAGCCTTCTAAAAAATAATAGGCGATAGTGAGCTGAGAAAATCGTATCCGCCACTCCATCTCAGAGTCAAAAGTCGTTTCAATATTTGTCGATACAACGAAAAGTTAATGTGCGCATTTCTCGTTGTTGGCGAAAGAGCTATAGCGCGGTCGTTGCTCTCGAGTGCAAACTTATAAACGACGATCGTGTTATAAATTCGAGCCTCGGCCATCAACGAGAGCTCAAAGATCCACAAAGCTCGTGTCTCTTTATTTCAAAGTTGTGGAATCCGATGCAACGAGGGAGAAGTGGTTGTCTGTGGATCAGAAAGAGAGAGAGAGAGAGAGAGAGTGTGCGGGGGTGAGGGCTAGAAAGAAATAAAGAGAGAGAGAGAAAGAGAGAGAGGGGAATAGCAACAGAGAGTGACTCGTAGGCTCGAGTCGCGAGAGGGCTCGTTCGCGAGGCTCGTTTGCACATATTCGCCGCAGTCTACCGTAGGAAATCTCGCGTCCTCGTCCATAAATGCAGTCTGTATACAACTTCTCGGTGGCTGTATACGAGATCCGGGATTCCTCGCAGCCGGTATTTTCCATCTCGCTTCCCTTGCTCTTGGTCGTCGTCCGCGGCGGCACACAGCCTGGTTACTTAAGCACTCTCGCGAAGAACCACCACCGGCACGCCGGGAAGACTGGTTTATCAAGGTTCGTTCCATTACACGAGTGCGTGTAACACCGCGTCTGCCTCTCGTGACAAAGCAGATGCAGCGTCAACAGTCCGTACCTAGTTATATCTCGCGCTGTTGCCGGCGGCGTGCCTCATCGAATTAAAGCGGTGCGACAAAATTTTGTAGCATGCATTTCATGTAGTGGGAGTATAGGTACCTACGTACTGGGCGACAATAACGCGTCAAATTGTCGCATCGGCGCCGAATCTTTCATCTGCGAAGAGAAAACATCCGGTTCGCGTTCGCGCTCAAACTTCCACCCAATTATTAAATATCGTATAGTCGATCGATATAGGCGCACGTAATAACGCATAGGTACGTGTGCGGCAACGAATGTATACGTACGTGGATCTTTAGCCGATTATCGTATCGAATATATTCGTGTCGTATAGGTGTGATGTTTTGTGCGCGCGCGAGTCGAAGTAAAGTTGTTGGCGGTGGCGGTGGCGGTGGCGGTGGCGGTGGCGGTTCGCCTCGAGCCATGTAACAACCTACATTTTATTTACTGCACTTTTACTCGACGTAGTCTCCCCTCGCGCGTGCAAGCGGTCGCATGGGCGGCCTTGCCGCGGCCTGAATACCTTGCACCGTACCGCGCTTTGCCACTCGGAATCGCGGCCCTTTCTATTGCCGCGATATTTTTCCGCTGGGTGCGAGCTAATTTTAAGATTTTTCAATTCGAGTCTCGTTAATACCCCGAAATATAAAACAACATTTACCTCGTTGAATACTCCGCTGCGAATCGAACTGCATTTCTGAAACTTTGAGTCTCACTCCGTCGCGATAGTTCAGGCGCGAGCTAACACCGCGCCCGCCCGCCCGCTATTCCGCTCCATTACCATATTCGTATACATACTACGCTCGAGGTTATTTCAATTTGTTCTCGAATACGGCCGAATTTGAGGAAAACTCGGCGCAAACTAATTTTCAACTAAACTCGAGAAAGCTATTTCTGCACACGGGGAGAATTATACGTTTATCGTCGCGAGAACTGCCGTTCGCGCTGCCAAGATGCTTCGAACTTTCCTTTCTTCGCGGACGCACGTTTTTTCAAGCTTTGTCCAATTCAAAATAAAGATCGAGCGCATTAAGAGCGTCGAGCCTCCGAGTGCAAGAGTATGCTTAGCGCCGTGTACGGCTTTCGCCCGAAGCTTCCGACTGTAGCCGTTGTCCCAGCCTAGTAGGAATCCCCGTGTATGTCGTAGGTACGCGAAACTGCGGTCACACGTGGCGCGCAACGAATAATCCTCGCACAGAGACGAACGTCCAACGTAGCTAGATAATAGTAATAACTTACCTACTACGCTCTTTATTCGCTATCCGCGGATTCGTGAAAGGCAAAGCAGACGCCTGGCCGCGTCTCACTTCGACATCCAATATCTGCGAATACATCTCAAATGCCATCTGTTGATTCTTCGAGGCAGCGCGAACGTAGCATCGAGAAGGGTTACGTTCGAGAAGCGCCCCATTGGTCCGCCGCTACGAGAATTCTTAATTTCATGCAAATCCTGTCGACGAATTTATGAAAAGTTATCCGAGATTCGAAAGCCGGATAGTAAGAAGGAAAGAGCGAAGCAGAGATAAGCGGAGAGCGATCGGTCGAAGAACAGAGAAAAGAAAATGTCGCAAGGATATAGCGGAGCACTGCTCGATCGATTTACACCACGGGCACAACATTCACCGGGGCGTCTGCGATGCGATGCCGGTAATGGTATATAAGTAAGTAGTACGACCTTCTATATACGTATATCTGTACATATGTATATGGATGTGGTGGAGAGCTATGGGGCACGGAAACGTGTGTGCGCGCGCGAGAGAGAGAGAGAGAGAGAGAGAGAGAGTGATATAGTAGAGACCAAGTTGCGCAACAATGCGCCGCCACCTGCACTCGTTTCGTCACTACGCTTTAGTCGGTGGCTCGAGCGCTGGTTCTCCGCGCGCTAGACTCTCCGTCTTACTTTCGCCAATTAAGCTTGTAGTTTCTTTAACGTTAATATAAAATAGCGGAGAAGGCGAGCTCGCGTTATTGGAAAATTGTTTAACACCCTCGCGCGTTTACTCGGCCCCCTTGCCTTCCTTCCTTCCTTCCTTCCTACCGATTTTCTCGTCTTTCGTTCTCCGGCCCCTCGGAGAAAACCTTCTCCCAAGAGCAACTATTTGCGAGTTTCGAGATTCATTTCGTTAAGAAACGTTATACTGTAGTAATGCCGGGGTTGTGTGCGCGGCGGCGTATGCGCGTACTATTTAAATACAAGCGATACTATTTATATTGTGCGTGCGACGGCTATCACGCGACGGATATCGTACCATTGCATTATAATGTTTTGTACAACGCATCGCGATCAACGTACAACGTACAACCTATTGAAATTAACCTCGTTATTTAACCTACCTCGGTTATACGATATAAATAGCTTCTTTTTTTTGTTTTTTCTGCCAAGATGTTGCCACTGTCACTAGCGTCGTATAAAAAATGTCGACGATAATTAGGATTAAATATACCGGTAATGACTTTGGTGAATCGTTTGGGTGAGCGATCCTTTGCAGTTGGATGAGCGTGCTTGATTTTTAGAGAGTATCGGCCGCGAGACGGACGAGCCTACCAATCCGAGTCGAAACACTTCCGACCACCCGACGATAAACCGAGAACTTTTGGTCAATGTTAATTGTAATATGGGACTCGTAGTGAATTATATTCGAGAGGCTGTTCGTTCCGAGCCAACCGGTAATTAATTATACGTTAAAGGACGCTGATGAACCAACCATCTTAATTAACCGTTTTCCCGTTTGAAAGGGGAGATCGACTTGTGCGAGGAAAGTACCGGTCGGCCGATGAATATATCTTCCCAAAAACCAAATGTATCCGGCTTGAATATTTTTCAATCAAATCACACCTATTTACTGGTTATCGTGGAACGTACGTCACAGCGTCCTGTCTTACCATCGTTACTCTGCCAACGACTGTATATACTATTTTTTTCAGGAGATGCCAACGGTCAAATAGTCAACTATGTGCCCATGATCGACAAAAGATTATCCCGGACACTCTCGGAAACCGTCGCAAAGATTAAAAGGTTGAGCAAAAAAAGTTCAGCCGTGATGATAAAGACGTCCAAGATTTCAGATAGACGGACACGAAAATCATCGCCGCAGGGCAAATCAAAATAATCGAACAAATGATTATTACTATTATTATTATCATTATTTTACATAAACTTGTAAAGTTACTTCCGGACATTAGCCCTTCACGATATTGTTCTCTCTCGTTTCTCGGCAAACCTGCAACACAAAACAGCAGAGTGCCTGAGATAATCACGAAATTACTCATCGATCGCTCGTCAACGTATCTACCACCTAAAGCAGTCTTCGCTCGAATCGTTGAGTTAAGATTTTTTATTTTCTTTACAACAAACGTGTCAGAGCATATCGTCGCTCAACGCTTTGAAGCTCGACCAATCGCAGATTTTGATATTTTTCGATTTTCCGTGTCTCCCGAATCCTTCCACGAACCTTTTCGCCCCCTGCACACCTTCTTCTAGGAGAATTTGCGAAGAGTTGTCTTTCTCAAATTGCAAAGCTTCGTCTATTTGGCTCGATGAAAATGTCGCGTAATGGGCCGAAAGGCGATCAGCGAGCAAAGCTTTCTGAGGAAATTTCATCAGAGAATGTGCCACGACCATGCTCTGTCCAAGAGCTGCGCAAAATAATTTTGTATCCATCTAAATATTTCGAAATTGTGAAGAAAAATTGAGGAAACGTTAATCGTGGAGGGATAGTTACCAGCGCCGCAAGGAACCAGGAGGTTTGCGAGTCCCCATCGAGAAGCTTCTTCGGCGCTTATCGTTCGACCAGAAATTATCATTTCGATTGCTCTTGAATATCCGATTGTAGCGGCCAATCTTACGGTTCCACCACACATTATCGGTATACCTAGTCGTCGATTTAGAAAACCCATGGAAGCACTTTCCTCCACCACTCTAAAATCGCACATTAGTGCGAGCTCGAGACCGACGTCTACCGCATATCCACTGATGGATCCTATCAGCGGTTTCTTCATCAGGCTCTCTCTTTGGCACTACGGTCGGTATAAGTAAGAAAATATAATTCAATAAAAAATAGATTAATAAATCTTACCAGTGGTCCAAAATGTGGGATACCCTCCTCTGAATCTGGATTCGACCGTGCTATTTCCTCCAAATCAAAACCCGATGAAAAATTCCCCCCGATTCCATGAAGAATAGCGACCAACGAACTCTCATCTTGCTCAAAAGCATCCAATTCTTCGGAGAGTAGTTGAGCACTCGCACTGTTCAAACAATTTTTTTTAAGAGGTCTGTTGATCCCAATTAGTGTGATTGGGCCGTCCTTCTCTACGACGATTGTCTTTTCTGCTGAAATTATCGCAATTGGAGAGAAAGAGCCGTTAATTCAGGAAGTGCAATGGGAAGTTTGAAATTCGAGTTTCGTCTCACCTCGATGCATTATTTTCATCATTAACGAAATAAAACAAATAGTGAAAACTCCATTTATATTCAAACTCTTTGCAATGAATTGTAGTAATTAATATATTCTTACCGGCGGGCATGCCGGCGATTTTCTTTTTGTCCGCATCTGCTGTGGTTGCATCGGAGGTTAGGTTTCGTCGAAGAACGTTTTTTAAGATTGTACGCAACGACAGCGTTAATGGACGAGATCGAATCATTTAGTGATACCGTTAGTTGCTCGTCAATCACGTATAATAAATTCCTTTGCCTCGTTTAATAGTCACTCGGCGTTTTACCGTGTGTAGTTACCAGGTTTTCTCCATAAACAATGACAATATATACTCACAGAAAAAATATTAATAGGAAACGCCGTCGGCGGCGCTGGCGTTGCGATTATTCCAAGCGTTTAGAATTTCTAAATGCTACGAAAACATTTCTAAAAAATTCTCGATGACGACAAAATTTCTCGATTATGGAAAAGGTCACCCTGTTCAAATTGTTACGAATTTCTAACTAATTTTTTCTTTCACTCTATATTTAGAAGTTTGTATATACATTTTTTCAACAGATCTCCATTTTGTTTAAATATATGTTACTGTACATGAGGAAATCACTTGACGCGCCTACGGGCGTTCTGTATGTTTACATTATTTTGCAATACGCACTTTATAATATTGTTTCGTTGCTACCGAGACATTCGTAAGTATGCAGCTACGAATTTTCTATCATTAACGAGCCCCGCACGAATTATTTTATACGCACTTAAGTACGGAAAAGCTGTCGTAATTATCATTTCGATGCAACGGTCTCCAATATTTTCGTACGAATGATTACGCTCTCAAGGCTTCCAATTAAGAAAACTTTCTTGAATAACTATGTGTCTGAATATGCTGTTTGAAATGGGTTGGGTGGATTTGCGATTTCTCTGTGCTTCGAGAATATACGAGACTTTTTCCTTGGCCTCGCTGCGTGATATATCACCCCTTAGGCTCAACAATCTCACCAAATGATCTTCCGTCATGTCTGGATATTTTTCCACCAATGAGTGCAGATCGAGTGACAAAATTTCTGAATCCTCGCAGCGCAGCACCTCGGCAAGTCGCTTTATGATCTCAAACGGACAATCGAAATTGCCGACTTTAGGTGCAATTCTAACGAAAAAGTTCTTTAATTCATCGGCTTCCGTTATTATTTTCGAGGTGCAAGTCAAACAGTCCTCATACGTTTTGAGAGAAATTTTACGCTGAAGCATCGCCACTATATACCTCTTGGCTATCAAATTCTGAGCTTCCGTAATAATATATTCGAAATTCTTTGCACGAAGATGATTGTAATCCTGAAAGTAATCCTCCAGTGTAACGCATATCGTTGACACAGGTATGGGCGAGGCAAGCCATTTGGGCGTAAGAAGATCTTGAAACTGACGTTCCAAATCCAGAAAAGATTCTTCCAACAGTATGGCTGCTGTCTCATTGCGCAAATGTTCGTAAGTAGCGAGAAGAGCCTCGAATTTAATTGCAGCATCGCCACTAGCCGTAGGTGCCCAGTACAAGTGTTTCATCTGTTGTGCGAGCTCGACGAATTGCAGACAATTATTAACCGCAGTTATCATGTGATGAGTAAAATACGGTACTTGACTGCGATCCTCGAAATGTCTCGCCTTGAAATCTTGTATAGCTTGGTGATACATTTTGCCATATTTTGTCACTTGTTCGATACAGAGCAAAAGTGCCTTCGCGGTTAAATCGCTGCTTATTGTTTTTGTTACTTGCAGGTTTTGATCGATCATTTGAAAAATAATGACCGGAGCAGCGGTGTGATAATACGTATCCTGACTCGTTCCTTCCGGCAATATACCGCTCCACCAATCGACTTTTTCTGTCTCCAGAGTCTTCTTCATCCAATCTTCGTAATTTTGGCACATATTGCGCAGATACTTCTCTTGCAATTCGTCCAGTATTTCGTTGCTGAGTAAGGGGCCTATATCGCTTGTATCGATGTTCAATTCTGGATGTTGCATCAACTCGGGGCCTGTATAAGTGTTCATTATCCAAGCTAACAAGGAAACATACTCGTTACCCTCCAATCCACTAGTTATTATGTCCTTCAGATGAAGAGATAAACTACTATGATACATGGTAACAAATTTTCGTACAATCTCGTATTTAGGTGGAAAACAAGGCTGACACAGGGTTTTAACCACTCGAAGATCCTCCAGTATCAATTGTCTTGTTAATTCCAAATATCTGACGAGCCACATCTTATTGTCGGCTCTTTCATCTACGTGGGTACCCTCTATCCTGTTTGCTACAGATTTTTCCAACACCTTGAATGCCATGTCCTTCCATCTCTTAGGCCTACCAGGTGGCATGAACCCGCTCTGTTTGTGCCTTTGCGTAGCAAAATGATCCGCCTTCTCCTCCCTCTCTATTATCCGCAATGCGGTGACTATTACAGTCGGTTCTTTTCTAACTGTATTCAGCGTTCGACTCAGCACCAATCTTATCTGTTTTTCCATAAGTTGAGACAAAGTCTCGACGTCCTCGAAATAAGCCTTGAGCATAAGAGTATCGGGCACCGATTGATTCGGAAGCTTATGAAGTTCGTACAAGAGATCGTCTCGGGAGTTTTCTAAATCCATGAGACTCTGATGCGCGTGCAAAAGCTCTCCTTCGTTTATCCACTGCTTGGTCTTCTCTACGCTCTCCGGCACTGTGAATATGTGCTTCAAATTTTCTTTTGCCGTTACATACTGCGAGTGACGCATATTTTCATCTTGTACAGCTTGCAATTTTGTGCTCAGTTCTAACGCAGCCCCGAAAGATTGTCCGATCAAATCGAGTTCTTCCTTAACAGAACGAATTATCTTGAGGGAACTGTGCAATTGATTGAAACCCACTTTGACGCCGTCGAGTTCACTCTGCATAGCCGTTTTGAGCATCGTCTCAACCGATGCCTTTTTACGTCCAATTCTTCGTTTGTACTGTTCAACTTTCTCCAGTTGACCAGGTCTCTGGAGCATGTTTATAACGTGTTTTGTGCCAGTAGCTTTGGCACCTTCCTCCAACTTTTGTAGGTCGCTCGTCGTGGCATCCATTATTTCTTTATGATTCAAAATTGTGATTCAATCGCGTACCATGTATCGACGGTCCAATTGCATTCCAAGTGTCGTACAACTTGACAATTTTTCTCTCTGTTGTGTGGTACTTAATATTACGTACATTTGTTGGCGATAATATATAGTTTTTTAGGTTATATAGTTGACAGGACGAAATGTCAGAGCGAGGGGAGGGTCGTTCAACATCGACTCGATAAGTAGTATGTAAGATGGCATACTCGCACGCCTTTTTCGCAGCGACCGCGTATACCTTTCTTTATCCAACCAGTAGAGGCGCTATTCTAATGTATTCGACGCACCCTTACCTCTTGGTACAACACAACCAGCGTCTCTCGTGACACGATTTACAATTTACCTTCAACTAGCTTCATATCCTGGAGTCCATATTTTTTATTTCAATTTTCTTCATCTCGCGAACATAACCCATAATCTCGAATTCCCGCGATGGACGAAGAGTATTGAGAAGCAATTGGCACTCACGTTCCATTATGATTTGCGATCACCCATGAACAGAGTATCCCGATTCATAATGAGGCCTTTGGCAGTTACGAATCGTAATATAATAACATAAATTTTCGTAATATTCGAGGTGTTGGAACAAATGCTATGATATACTTTCAGCAGTGTCTAATATCATCTCGTCGGGAGATAATGTTTTTTATGTATGTTACGCTGTGTTAGCGGTTGCGCGAAAAATAAAATTCGGAATTGTATCGATTATCAAAACGACAAAGATGCGGGACGATGATGAGATCGAAGAGAATGTCGAGTTTATGGGTATATTTTCGATGTCGAATGTTGGAATGGATGTAAACGATATACCGAGCAGGAAAGCATCGGTGACGAAACTCGATATATTTTTCATATCCTTTTCTATCCTGACTCACATCGTTGACGTTGCATTCGATCTGAATCTTGCAATAAGATATTTCCTCGACGGTGAAAGTGCATATTTCTATTGGACGATGGCCTTTCTTTTTATTCCGTCTCTCATTAATATTATCATTAGCATAAGAATGTACAACCAAGATATCGAGGTAAGCGATTCATATGAAAGTTATTATTTTTATAGCCTCTTGCATTTTACACAAATTGTAAGTAATAATATTTATTTGTGCTAGAAACATCCCGATACTGAGATCTACAAAAATCGAGGATTTGCGAGTCAAGTAATCAGAAGCAAAATCTGCTTCATATTTATACTCGTATTTCAATTAGCTCCTGTTCTGAGACACATCGACAGTCTAAAGTATGCCTTCAAATCTCACAAGTTCAAGAAGGAAGGTGATCAAGTTAATCAGAGAAGATATTATATAAAAATGCTCAAGGAGGATCAAGATATAGCTCTCTTGAGAGTATTCGAGTGTTTCTTGGAAGCTGCGCCCCAACAAATATTGCAGTTGACCATTATGTTAAAGAATTATCATCAGAGTTTTAATTTGCAGTGTAAATACAAATTTATTGCCGTTACTCGTTTTTTGATGGCGCAGAATGTTACATCCTATTTTTCACAGTGTTGCACCAAGTGGGGAGTATCTGCAGTTCTCTGGTGAGCATGGGATGGGCCATGGCTAGTTACAACCGTAGTATTCGACTAGCCCAATGGGATAAATCCAATATCGGAACTATCGGAACGTTGCTCCAATTTCTGTGGCACTTTTTGATAACTGGTACGATGCTTGGAGTTATACATTATCCAATGGAAAGGAATGTCTGAGATTCTTTTCCACAAAAAAATGGTCTATTTTGTCGTTATTGACATAACCTGTGTATTACAAATCGTTGTTTCAGTATCGAGAATCGTGTCTATAAGCGCTGTGGCAAGCATATGGGTTATGTATACTGGTATATATTGTGCCATTCATTGGGTTGCCATGACTATCTGGATATTGGTAGAATCTTCAGGAGCAACAGAATTCTGTCGAGATCGTAGAAGAGCTCCTCATACCCCTCTCAAAATTGTCGAACGTATTGGATCTGTTATGTTTGCTTCTGTGCTTGGTATAGTCTATATATTCATATATCTTAATCCCACAGATGGCTCAACGTTTTTCCGTCATTTAATTTACTATTTGCTGTGTTTGATCGAAAATGTGATAGCCTGTAGTTTTTGGGCATTGGTCGCTACCACCGAAGTTACAACACGTTGGTACTTCGAACTTCTTATTTCATTGTGCGTTATACCATTTACTGTTGGAGTAATATCCATGATTCTTTATTACAAATATTTCCATCCATCAACGATAATGACGAAACGCACAAACCCCCAACACAGCTAACGTCCATTGATTGATATTGAGATTAGACTTTTTGGACTAATGTCAAACGACCCGCTCGTGTTACCGGTCACTATTGCCATAGACTTATAACGGATCTCTTAGAATCTGCGTCTTTGTAACAGCATTTTTCTATGTTATTTACAAGAATAGTATAAAAATATTAAGCCCGCCTTAAAGATTATATGCTATACAAATGGCAATTTTTATAATAATTTATTATCGAATATTTATTTGGGATAAAGAATGTTTTCTACAGCATATATATATATATATACCTTTTTTACGTAATAAATAAATCTAACTGTAACGGCGTTCCCTATTTTTCCTTCGTGTATCACAAGTAAGACGAATCAAACTGGTACAACTTTGCTCCGAAAGAACTATTTGTATTTTGCATTGTAAAACAAAGTGTACTACTAAAAATCCGAAATATCAACGATAATTATTGCAGTCATTTTAACATTCATCGAAGATAAGACTCGTTTGGAGTGCCACAAGCAGATTAATATTATTAAAATTGTTTTTTAAATGTCTTGTAAGAAAAAAAAACATCTTTGAATCATATCATAAAAAACAACGGCTCGGCGAGAGAGTACATTGCGTTAAAATAATAGCGACCGTTCCAATAAATCAATCTACAGGATTTTGTACAACTATTAATATAAATTCTTTATCCGGTGCTACCATAACTTCATGCTTCTTACTACGAATACGTAAGAACGTCAGATCGTTAGTGGGATCGAGATCCCTTACGACGGAACGAGCCTTATCCGAAAGTTGACTTATCAGGCCAGCATATTGTACGGTTGTCGTATTATCCAGTGTCGATTTGATAGGAATGCCTATTTTCGTAAAACACAAACGTAACAATATTGCGACAATTTTTTAATTGCAAATCCAGCATCAAAAAATCCTTCAAACCTTCCGAATTGACAACGATCGTTCCAACCACTCCCTTGTGCGATTGAATTCGCTTCATAGTCTCCTCGACCTCTTGAGCCTGAAATATACCAAGTTTTACACAAATTCAAGATATCTATCGTTAATAACAATGTAAAATCACCATTCTTAATTTGGGAAATATTAACGGGATATAATCGTAATGACAAGAATTGAGTCACGACGCGACACAAACAACGTAACAAATGTTCTCAAGGAAACGAACTTCTTTTTTTGTGCTTTACGATTGCAGACGACAGATGGCAGCCGTGCGGTCTCGCTGGTAAGTAAGGAAACCAATGAACAAAAAGTCGATATTCTGCAAAAGTCGATATTCCGCAAAAGTCGATATTCTGCAACATGATTAGTCGATTTACAAAAATCTGCGATTCAAATGCGCGTGTAGTTCAAACAGTATCTATAACCAAAGAACTCCTCCCTCTTATTGTTAGACTCCTTTATGTCGAACTTATAATTCCGAATGAGTATGGGATAATAAAAAGGCCGTGTTGAGACCGGGATTTTTATTTATTAATTCAATTTAATTAAGTTTTCGATTAACGCAACTCGAGTTAAGATAGTTGCAAGCATTGTATATCTATGGCATCCCCTTTATACCTATTCAATTGTCTAAGTAAATGTAGCTTCGATTGTTTACAGTGTGTAGTATGCAATTCGTACAACGTACTCATATTGAGTAGAACAGATTCCTGCAAGCTCTTAATAGGATTTCTTGTGACTGCTTTCTCAAGCAACTGTACGGCCGTTTTGAGCTGCCCTGTGTACAATAAACAGACGGCCATATTATTGACAAGCATTATATTAGACGGATCGAGACTGGATGCTGCCTTGAAACAATTAAAAGCCTCTTGAAACGCATTTTGAGCAACAGCCATGAGTCCACGGTCTATCAACTCTCTTATTGTCACTATAGAGTTAGTACTTTCGCTCTTGTTGACGACAAATTTCTTCTCAGCGGCGGATACATCGCCAAGAAAAAGGTGCACACGACCAATTGCTGATCTCAGAATTTCCGATTGTTCTTTACTCCATTCGGGCATAATATAAAGATCCTCGAGAATGTCGATGGCAAGCACGAAATTCTTCATTATCAGAGCACAATTTATGATGGAAATAAGAACTCTCGATCTCCTACCAGTCCACAATCGGGTAGAGTCTTCCCGTTCGTTGGCACCAAACTTTAAAGGACCTCCATCTTCGCTAAGACCGTTGGATAAATTTTTTATAATTCGCTCAACTATTGCCAAAATGTTATGGAGATTATCCATAGCTTCTTTCGGTTTGCCGTAATACGACGGAATCTCTGCCAAGAGTAATCTGAATGCAAACGATGCCATAGAACCTGGTCTTGTACCATATAATTCCGGATAAAATGTGAAATACATGTCTGGCTTATCCAAATTTCCAAAAGGTAGCGATTCAGCTTTCAATATATTTATTTCCTTCAATTTAGCAGCAAGAGCAAGTCTCGTGTACCACAACTGAAGCGAGTGAGGAGTATGCTTACTGGGATGATTTATCTTTCCATATCCTTGGCCATAAACTGCTATAAGCCGTCCCGAGAGATTCACAGCTGCTCTATAACATCCTGCCTGTATGAGATTTCTCAAACCTCTTTCATCTTGTGTCACATCGGATGCGGTCAAAACATTCCTGTGAATATTTTCATCTTCGCCCAATAAAAGAATGGCTGTCTCTTTCGTCCCATCCACCATATCTCCTTGTATAGTCAATCCTGGCATAGTCAAGTTCTCCCTATCCGGAAAGTTACTACCCGGAGTCGATGTAGCTATCGATCTTAAAACTTTACGTGTATTTTCTGATGCGATCCAGGCATCTCTGTGCATGTCATTGACTACTGTATCCGAGGTACGATCCATGTTGAACATGTTGCCTCCTCGAAGAAAATCATTGGACGATACCTCGGATATGGCCGTCAGTTGTGAAATTTCCCCAACACCGATGGACGATGCATTGAATAGGTCAGAAGAATTGGGCGCAACAATCTCATCAAATACCGTACGTACAGCTGGATCGAAGTAACGACCCAGACCCGTATTCGGTGATTCATTCTCCGTCGAATTTGCATGGTTATCGTTTGCTAATAATATTGCATTTTCTTGAGACATAGTAGCAGGTTTAGCAGCAACACACCTTTTTTCCTTCAGAAATAACTATATCGACTATTAAAGTTTCTCTTGTTACATCGTCTAGTAAGCACTTATTTCCTCATTGTCGCTAGTCTCAATATTTGGAACGAAAAATGGATGACCTCATTCTTTCTCCATTTTAATGGATTATTCTATTTATTTTAAATTGTTATTATTTCACACATTAACATTGAAGTTTCTCGGTTACTCTCCCAAGCGAGATAAAAACAATGAGTATAAAATGCGACGATAGAGGACCCTGAGTGGGAGTTTCGCAAAGTTAACGACTGTCACCTGTGTGAAGTTGGCAGCTTACGTTATTGGTTTCATAAAAGTCTTTCTAAGTGACCCGTATTGCCCCATATTCCCAGAATTATTACGAAGCGGTGGTAACTGACCGGCATTGCACAGTTTTTTTTGGGTTTTCATCCATTTATTTTTAAGTATCGTAGGAATAATGATGAAGACTAGAATAAACAAGTCCGAACGCAATGTTAGAGAAACGGTCGGAAAAAGCGAGGAACGATCTGATAATTGCACCGCCTGGTGATGCCACTTCTGCGCGGAACCGTCAAGCGCGATGATTTTGAATCGTTAATCGGCCATTTGTCGTACATTTTGTATGATTAACGCAAGCTTATTATATTGATGAGTAATATTGCTATGCTTTCGTTCAAATTATTTAGCATGCTGGCTTCATGTGCAGCAGGGTGGGGCATTGAGACTGCGAGCGAGACAATTTTTATTCGCAATATTACTCATGAACTAAGTGCCAAAATAAAAAGATCACTTTTTTTGCTTCTCAATTTAAGTAATTTAAAAAAAACTGTATTTCGATTATAGTAATAGTTTAGAAAAAATAAAATCGAATCCAATTGAATGAATAAAAAAATTGTTTACGCGTCAGATGGAATGACAGATGACATATTTCGCCGGAATCCATATCCCGCTCACTTCATTTCATTACATACTAGCGTCACACTATGCTATTGCAGTCAACTTGCTTTGGGTGTGAAAGGACCTACCGTTTACCCTTTGGCCGCTAAGAAGTCGCCTAGTCGGATGACTTTTCAAGATTTCAGCATTAGACGAGCGTTACTGATCTCTCTCCGAATCTCCGATTTGGATACTTCTTGCCAGTTCTTGCATCTTCATTCAAGATTATGTTAGTCGGGAACGACTGGCGATTTTGTATATCGGAATTATATTTTTGCGTAATCCGTATTGCCCTGAGCTTTTTTTTATCTAGGTGCCTCTTGTACCCTGTGTGAACATTACGCTCTCCTCATGTAGATGATGATTTGTCAGCCTCGAAGACTCGGAAAAGCACTTTGGATCAAACGAACGTACCGAAGA
Organism: Netelia fuscicornis; assembly: GCA_946811545.1. Classification (NCBI taxonomy): domain Eukaryota; kingdom Metazoa; phylum Arthropoda; class Insecta; order Hymenoptera; family Ichneumonidae; genus Netelia; species Netelia fuscicornis. The sequence goes on from OX328013.1 coordinate 47,106,849, forward strand.
TCGAAGGAGATTTTGAGACGTACCCAGCTCAAATACGCATTAAAAATTTTTTTGAAACAAGCATAAAAAATCATCCGAAATGTATCAGGTCTATATAATCTAGAAAGAGATATCGGTGAGAAAATAAAAACTTTAAGTTTTCAAATATACAAATTTTCGATTAGGACGTGTGTACGGACCCTCTTCAGAGTCCATTTGGTGTTCGTTTCAATTACACTTGGAACACCTTTATTAGGATTTTTTTCATGTATTCAAGACCTGTCTGTGGTCAAAGTGGTTTTGTTGCTTCTAGGAAGTCATACGTCATAAATTTATCTTGCCATCCCCATTATTCAGTATTTACGGTCATTATTTTTATTGATAATCATAGCTCTCACATCTTTTTGCTTTGATACATGTGCTTTATAAACCTATCATGATATCGCACCGTGAATAATCGGGTTAGAGCCACAAATGCTAATTATTCTAGTCTGAAGAATTTTATGGTGCTCTCACAATCGGACAACTAAAGATATACTCTGGATTAAACTAGGCTTTGATATGATCGGCCAAAGAACAACTGAGACCAGTGTTGTCAGGCTCAACATTGAGCTCTTTTACAACACCATCTTCGACAACCATCGAATAACGCTTGCTGCGTTTTCCACCAAGCACTGGTAAATCTACAGCAAGTTCCATGGCATCTGTGAATTCTCCCTTTGGATCAGCAAGCATGCGAACCTGCCAATGATGTTTTCTTGTAATATTGACGTTTTCGTAAAGAATGGTAATAAACTTTTTACCTTGCCATCCGCATTCTGATCCTTGCCCCATGCAGCCATCACGAACGGATCATTAATGCTGATGCAATAAATTTCCGATACACCTTTTGACTTGAGTTCATTGGCTTTTTGAACAAAGCCAGGAAGATGAGTCTGAAAGTAGTATTCGAAACATGAAAGCTGAGACGGATATAAATTATCAATGGAATTATCGGTGTTTAGGCAGGGAATAACCAAACAAATGATTGGTAGATACAAACAAAAAAGAAATAAACTAAAGAATGGTAATGGATTAACAGAGCCATTAGTATTGCACAACGATCAGGCCAATCCAGTTATTTCAATTAATTTCATTAATCCATTGTTGAATAAAAGGTGTAGCAGCAAATTTTAGAGGTTGTATCGAATTTTATAGACTACAGAACTATAGAAATACCTTGGAGCATCCTGGAGTGAAAGCACCAGGTACAGCAAAGATTATTATCTTCTTTCCAGCACCTTCAGTGGCAAGATTGACCTTGGTTGCAGGTGTGTTTTCATAAAGATCGTTGACAGGAAGTTTGTCTCCAACCTGGATGTGAAATAAATGTTTAAGATTACGTAAGAACTTTGAAATAGGTAACAGATTATTTATCAAGCCAGTGTATGAAGAAAATGGAAAAATGACAACTCACAGCGATAACCATGTTTCTCGATGATGAGTGAATTTGACGAGCGAGGCAACGGAACGAAGATCGTGCAATGCCGCTTATCGAGCGACTGACCGGTTGACTCATTTGTGTGGTTCAATCTATACACTCGGTGAACCAAACGACCTGCTATTTTTTCGAATATTTTCCTTATCTATGTATTGCAAAAGTCCTAATCGTTTATCAGGAGTCAGGATTGATCTTGGACGAAACCGGCAGGGCCTAGGCTACTTCGACCCATTGCGCAACTTGTCTCGTCCGTTACATAAAAGTATATTTATCATCTCTTATCTCTCTCCTGTCTCTCCGTATATTCGAAATCTGCCGCACGCGTCCTATAAGAACGCTAGACGTGTACTTTCCCTCGGCTAGTCGCTTTATAGTAGCTAATCATTTATTTACAAATTTAGCCTGCCTGATATTTGTACCAAGACCTCGTACCATAAGCATTGACATCGTTGCCATTTAGACAAATATTTATAGCGTACAAGTAGTCTCGTCGCCATGCGTATTGACTCGCAGCCATTTTGATCTCTTTAGGCGTCATCCAGCGGTACTTTCGCGAACAATCTATCTACTTATTGTTAAAGGCGGTCTTACCAACGGTATACTTGGTCAGTAAGACCGCGCTCTTCCATATCGACGAACGATACATGCATTTTTTCGCTTCCATCTTGTGGTTGGGTTTGAACAGTGGACCCCTCTTTACAAGAAATTATTCTCTTCATCCATAATTTAGAGTAAGTACATAGCACAGGTGGCGTAATGTTAATTAAGTTATTTCTATACATAACACAGCTACCTGTATGCGAAGAAACAAACTCTGGCATTTTTCAGTAAGACTTTAAGGCTTTTTCCGATTCATTTTAACAAATTTAAGTATTCTCTTTCAAAATATTTCGCGTACCATTTGATGAATATTGGCTTATTAGCTCAAGTTCATTGATCACGCGATGCTTTAATCCCGTCGTTTTTGAACCAATACTTAATTAACGTATTCGCCAGTTTGTAACGGTTAATATTATGTAATATTATGAAAACAGAGGAAAGGCTAACTATGAGGTAACGGTCTATGAGAGAAAGAGAGAGAGAGAGAGAGAGAGAGAGAGACGCATACTCACGCGCGAACAAGAACGTATTTAATTGCAATATAGAAAAGGGCGAGAAAACGGCACGGGCCGCAAGAGAGTCAAGTGCCAGAGCTTTTATGGCATCACTCGCGGTCCATGCATATTCAGTAAAGATATCCAAAAGGCTTCGTTGTGCGAGCGTTATCGAGCCACCACACCTCGACTAACGGATCTCTCAAAGGCTTCGTCGAGCATCATCCCTTCTGATACTTACGTATAGGTAATTCCTGTATACGCACCACCGTCCGTATGTTTTATGTAACCTCGTTTATGTCACCGACGTCGCACGTCATCTATATGTGCAATTCCCTCTCTCTCTTCCCTCCCTCCTTCCTTCCTTCCTTCCTTCCTTACTCCCCGCCAGTCCATATTTTTGAACGTATTTATCTACATCTCTACGTATATGTACGATGAATCGCTGCGCTCTGTTTGGTATAAATTTTTAATTCGATTACAGAGACTCGCTCGCACTTGCGGGGTCTCCGCTGCCGCACCAAATTAATTCTGATATTATTCCGTTATTCCCTCGGCGAAGTATGCACATCGGTGTATGCTTTTCTCGTTGCACGTGGGTATACTTGGTATTTTTTTCAACGAATTTCACGAACAATTCTCGGTAGACGTCTCGAGCCGATTTTCATACGACTACCCCGATATACCGATAACAAAAGCGGCGAGAAGCGGCGGGCAGGAGCGGGTACCTATCTGTCAATTATAGAAATCCCCGCCGGGACTGGAAAGTTTTCGATCTGCTGAATCGGCCATCCGAGCACGCTCTTTCCCCATTGCTCCTCAGCTAGGATAGTTGGCAGAATATCATCACGCCGAAATGTTCCGACGCCTCGACGCGACAACTCCAAACTTGCGAATGTCGGTTATGCCACCCTACTCTCTTACTCGTAGATGTGGAAATAATTCGTTCGTTCGGTTCGTAATAATTTATCGGACCTCATCGGCCTCTTTTCTCCCGACACCGTTCGATACCTTTTGTCCGTGCGAATTTTGCCCCGGCCGGCAAAACAACCACGATCCATTAGACGCGAGTATTAATAAAACGAGGAAAAAGTCTCTATAATCCTGGTCGGACGCGAAAGCTGTAGAAAGATTTTATTGGCGAAAGCATAGGCACGAGTGCGGGCGTCCACGACTATATACACTGCGAGTAAGTAGGTTCGTTCCTGCTTGAGCCGCGTTAACGATGGTCGTTAACGATGATATTATTTATCAAACAAGCCGGATGCTGGGCTTCTTAAGCGACTACTGTTACCGCTCTAATCGCACTTTTCGCTGACTTGGCTCGAGTCTCTGTATCGATGTACGCTCGGTATTATATGTACGCGTCCACATGGATGCGAAGCTCCGGTGTACCAAGTCGAGCCTCATAATACTCCGGACCGAGGAGGTAATTGAGAGATTAAGCCCTGTTGCCTGACACTGCCTGAACGCCCTCTCGCTTCTCCTTGCTCGAGAGACTCTCCTTTATGCTCCTTCCCGGCGTAACCCTATCGCATTACCTACCGCCGAAGTATTAAAATCGCGTCCAACACAATATATACGCTACGAATATGAATAATATATGTAGTATGGGTGATGCGGATCGAACTCGCATGACGCGACGCGCTAAACACGACGCTCTTTTCAATGCTCAATGAACCCATAAATTTAAACGACATCGTTTCTCCCTATCGAATTTGTTAAACGCGCTGAAATTTGTTTATATCTAGAGGTATGCGAGATTTTGCGACAAATGCGTAATGTGGGCCGGGCACGATGGATATTCCAGTGGATATTTCTGTACAATGGTGGGCGGTGGTCGGAGCGTTATTCTCTCCTCTTGCCTCGAATATTATACGATTTTGTAGTTATATATACACAGTATACACATCTCCAGTAGCGAATCCCACTGGGGTTGCTGCCAGCTAGATTTTTTTGTTATTCTGCACTTTAATTGATTCAATCGGTGAAAAACACGGCAGCGGGTGGTAGTAGCGACGGAGGGGGTCGCGCTTGGCTCTCATTCTCTTTTCCCGCTCCCTCTTTCACCCGGTCCGAAAGAATGATGGAGGTGCGATGGGGCCACGAAGGAGGATGGGAGGGGAAAAGGGAGCGAGAGAGAGAGAGAGAGAGAGAGAGAGAATGGTGACGACGAGACCGAGCGGTCCGCACGTTCATGTGCGGAGGTTCCAACCACGCCGTGTGTAACGAATAACGAGAGAGCTAGCCCGGAGTCAACCCTTGGTTGAAATCTCGCGGGTGTGAACCCCCGCGGTATAGCTAGCGAACCGACCCGCTCCCTCGTTCGTTTTGTCGCTCCTTTCGTTCGATATAGTAGAGGGCACACATATGTGTGTCGATACCAGTGAAAAAAGAACCGCAGCGTACGATACGTTCTACACTTATCTACATAGATATATATCGTCAGTAGATTATCGATCGTTAATTCATGAACAAAAATCTATATATCAGAATCACGTCGAAAAACAACGTTTCATTATAGGTAACGATTGAGCCGACGCACATTGGCTGGCGTAAGAGAAATTGATAAAATCAGTACGATGAATAGTACGATGACCAAGTCAACGTCCGTCTCGTCTCGTGATCGCGCGTCAGAGATAGAGACGCGGACGGACATACAGACAGACGCATTACACCACCTTACTACGCGATACTACAATATTGTACCAGCGTAATACGGCGTATGGAGGAAAGCACATATGTACGGCATATATGATGGGGTTGGCTCTCGATGAAGCTTCGAGCCCGCCTCGCGAATATAATATGGAAACATTTATACACAGAACGTGCGCGGAGCTACAGTGAAATGTTATGCCGGTGAATTCGCGCTGCGGGTGGCAGCCGGCATGACCAAGTTCAAGGGGTATATAAAAGCGAGCTGTGTGACAACGTGCTCGATCCTAGCCCCGCTATATACACAACATTGTTACCGGCGCGCGACTCTATGCATAAAGATGGGGAGAGCTCCGCCGAGAGGGTGAGAAAGAGAGAGGGAGGCAGAGAGAGAGAGAGAGAGAGAGAGAGAGAGTGAGACTGGGAAAGAGTGTCCGGACTCGGGCAATTTCAACTCCTCGTGCTGAACTGCGCGTTTATTATTTTAATTAGAGCCTTCGGCGCTCGACAGTCGTGAGCGTGCAAAATGCTGAAAGGACGAGGCGTTTTCTCTTCACAGTTGGCTATCGCTATAAAATGCGATCCTACCGCCAGATTTTCATTCGCAATATAATACGTATGTTTGTTCGTCGAGATAGGGAAAAGAGATCCGCAAGGATTGGACTCTTCGTTTGCTGAAAATAGCAACGTGCAGGCTCCTTCAATATCAGCATTTTTATACGTACCTACCTATATTTTCAAGTCGCTCGAATTTACGATCGTATATATTGAATTTACAAAATGATTGCAACAGCCTCGCAAGAATATGTTTACTTCTTTCGATTGCTATTGAAACAAAGCTGTCCGAAGAATAGAAAAGACGGTTGCAAAAATTAAACCCAAACGGTCAACAGATTTTCTTTACGCTTAAAAAAAGTAAAACGGTATTGCTCGCGTTTGCTTCAATCGGCCTCTCTTTCCCTGTCTACTCTGCGAATTTAGATTTCCTTCTGACGGGCCACCCACAACTTGATTTTCGTCGACGATGAAAAAACAACAAGGCTCTTTCGTTGCAACTAGGGATTTGCGAGCAGAACGAGGGAGAAAAAGGAATACAGTCTAGCTGGAGTTTTTTGACAGGAGGTTCCGGCATATCCACGCCTTACCCTTCGCACGGACCTCGTCGACGTGTATGGGCCGTTAAAAAATCGGCGCCCCTGCAGAATTGCCGGTCGTTGAGAAGCGCTTACGGTCAATCGTTGATAAAAAAAAAGAGTTACTCGGAGGTATTGGAGCTCGGCCGAGGACGGCACATTCTCTCGACGGGCATTGCAAAACGGTCTTTCGTATTTCAGCTCGCCGTTACGAGGAACGGAAAAATTAGAAGAAAAAAAGTTGAAAAAATGTTAGCGGAACTCTTTTAGCGGAATCGGGAAAGGTCCCCGTGGCAAGCGTGCTGCGTCTACTCGTACTCCCGCTTCGCTACGATGCATTCTACCTTTTTCGATAAATTGCCGCGGAGCAATAAACTCTCTCGTCTCTTCGTTATATATGGAAGCAAAAAGCTGACTTTCCACGTTTTCCCCGTTTTTTTTCTCGCTTTTTCCGCTTTTTCCCGTTTTTTCCTAGTTTTTTCGCACGACGCTTCGTCTCTTGCTGTCTTTTTTTTGTACCATTCTCACGTTTTGCCGGTTGTACCATCGGGAGAACAGCGTATAACAGTTTTTTTTCACCAGCTCCTACTGCACCGTTTGGTTTTTCACGAAACGAAACAAAACCGTTTTCCGCGAACCGTACTTCATTTTTGACGAATGCGCACAAGATGCGGAAAAGGTAACTACCCCGTAAAAATTGTGGGTCGTTTTTGTCGTCGAGCGATGTAAACGTGAAAAAAATTAACTCGTTTTCTCAAAGGCAGTGTCGCTTTTTTGCACTTGTAAAAAAAAATGGAAAATATACAGCGAACGTATTCGTGTACGCAGCAGCATTTTGTACCATGTGCACTTAAAAAAAGATTGCCATGCGGTGATTGGCATTTTTTCTCGAAATAAGAGCGGACGAGGAGTCCGGGCTGTCTCCGAACCGTTGGTTTCTCCAATCTCTCCAATCGTCGAGGATACGTATCCGGTATGGGTGAAGCACGCGTGCTGCGTTTATTCCGAAGAATGACGCGAAGTTTGTCGCGCTTCTACATATTGCAAATGCGAGTCCCATACGAGTCTCGATTTATCTCGGCAAATATTTACGCGAGGTTGCCTCGAACTTGCCTTGCCGAGCCTCAATCAAAGTACACGCCCCGCTGACCCAGTATCCACTCTGACCGTTCTGACCGTATACTGTTCGAGGCAGAGAGTCTAACAATTACGCGCAGTAGTGACGAATTGACGCATAGATACCTATATATAAGTGTATAATAGGATGGGAGATGCGGCGAAAGAGATGTGGTCGATAGTACGGCAATGGAGACAACATCCTAAACAATACATTGAAAAGTGCCTCGTCTCGTTTCGTCTCATCTCGCAAAGCTTTCATCGTATAGCTGAGCAATTTGTAGTTTTGGAGGCAATATTTTGCTCCTGCGATTTATCAATGACGGGTAGGATGGTGTCGATGGAGGATATAGAAAATGACTATCCGTAAACTCGATCGTGCAACACAATACCAAGCTTTCTAAGACGAAGTGCACTTGGAGATTGGTCGCGGTATTGCATCCCCGTTTACACCACATGAAACATTTTGCCATCTCTCCGATGCATATATATGTATAAAAACAACCCTCTCCCGAAAGTACCCCACTGTCACATCGACATACCGAATTCATCGATATTGCCAACTCCGCAACGATTTTGTAAGATGGTAAGCGACGATAAGCGCAAAATATAGTAGTAATATACGGGCTTCAGGGGTGAAACATAAATGAGAGGAAAAAAGAAAGCGAGAGGGGTTATAAATATAGACACGGAGGGAGCGTGGAGTGACGGTACCATACCTGGCGATCTCTTCGCGTACCCCGCGGATTTTTTTTTCTTTCTGCACGAAGACCAAATTTGACTACCGATTTAAAATCGATCATTGATGTATAGGTATACGTAGAAAAGAAGGAGAATCGTATAAGACGATAAATAATTGAGATCGCGGCTACTGGAAAGGGTCGGTATGCAAGTGTCGATAACTAGGTATATTCTCGGGCGTGAAACCGAAGCCACAAGGTCGCTTCGATCACCGATCTATAGCAACGAGAGAAAAAGATAGAAAATGTCGTAGCACGTACAGCGCCACAGATGGGAGAAAAGATGGTGCGCGTTTCCGCGCAGAGAAATACCCGCTGGAAGTGGGATATATCGGACCGGGTCGTATAACTTTATAGAGGTTCGCGGTACAATAGAGAAGAGTGGGAGAAGTGGCACCATAGTGGCGGTACACCCCTCTAGACATACGTATATTCTTTTCCAACTTTTACGAACGGCACGAAATGCAAGACGATCGAAAGAAGCCGAGAGACGAGAAGAGGAACGTAACAGCGATGCTTTTGAAAAACGTTGAACTTTATTGCACTCACTCTCCCCAGTGCAAGACTCAACCGTATTACCCGCGTACATGCGGTAAACCAAAAATCGTTTCAGGGACTACCGCAGTATGCAGCCGAGGAAGAAAGTTTTTCCTTCACGGAGGAAACCCGAGAGCAGGAGCGCTAAATCATCTTTGGCTCGATCGGGCCCTCGCCCTTTTCCTCACCGCGAGCACGCTATTCACTTTTTTTTCTCTAAATATTTATTGCTTTATACCTTGTTGACGAATTTTTCGTTGCCGCAGAAGATTCACGTTTTCCTTGCTTTTTTTTCTTCTCATTTCTCCGACAACGGTTTTAGTACGCGAACGCAAAGCCGCAAGAAGAGCATGTAAAAACAAAATCCCTGGCTCAAATAGGAACTTCTGCCTTCCGAGCAAATACGACATCGGCTTCGTCATAATAGGCTCGAGAAGTTAAGGGGGGGGGGGGGGTCGAGCGTTATATCAAACATTAGAAAAATGTATATTGACTGCTTCGTCATGCGGAGTGCGTGTAATATACGAAAGTCATAGCATCTGTATTACCGCGCAATGAATAAAAATTGTGCATTTATACGGTCCGTTACGGAGAACAGAGATCTCGTTTGATAACAAAGTAATCTCGAAGATAAGGTCCGCAGAATGAATTATGGCTTTTCACCCAATCCCACTCGAGAACACATGCATATGGGAACAATGTTTTTAGAGAATATTCATACACCTAACGCGCAATCCCAACTAACGTTTATTGGAACGTTGCTACGTGGTAGTTGAAGGCCATGGCTAACATACAGTCCGGCACGAAAATATTGGCAGCTCAGCATATAATTCCTTTTCTGTTCTTTGTTTCAACCAAATGTTCGAAGAACCGTAAAAGTATATTATGATATATTAGATCGTACTTTTCAGCTAACACCAACGCAAGAAACAAGATTAATATGTGGGTCACAAAAATTGCTACGTACGTAATTTGTAGGTCACAAAAATATGCGGATACCATTGATATTGTCAAATTGTTTGAGAAGTCGGTCGGAAAAGCGTTTACAACGCGGCAGTCAGTAATTTTCCATCGACAGAAGTGAAAATCTTTTCGTGAAATCGGAAAGCCTGTTGAAAATGAGTAAAAGTAGGTTACTCTTGCGGATATAATAAAAAATATAAGAATGAAAATAGATTACATTTGGTCCGCGATGGTGGTCGCCCGTGAGTTTGTAGTATTCGCGATCGATCCGATTTTATAAGACAGAGTAAAAAGAACCGACGACAAGTGCACCGAAATTCGACACGGTGGCTCGGGAAGAATGGGGTAAGAACTCTACACCCAGAAAATGTGCGGAAAGTATTGTTAAAAGAAGGCTATAACGGACGGGCAGTCAGGGAAAAGTAGTACGTTAACGCTACAAATGGAAGGAAGAAATTAGCCTTTGAAAAAAAAAATGACATTATTCAAAGAATCATACGTACGAAATCATTATTTGTAGCATTCGTGTTAGATGAAAAGTATGTTCTAAGATTGCATATTATGGTTTTATGATTCCTCGAACATTTGGTTAAAATGGAGAACGACAAAGGCATCTCTATGCCGGTGTCTGAATACTTTCGTAACCGACTGTATCAATTGGCGCCGAGTAACTCGGATAATGATGCATCTCGAGCACAATCACTATTCATCTTCGCGCTACAGGCTGTGTAACATCAGTGCTAGATCATTCAACGGCTAACGTCGAATCGTCAACTCGGAAAATACACTCGAATGTAGGCTATCGCGAGAGATAAACTAAATTTCGAGATAATCAATTGGGCACGCGTATACCTCGGTATTTCTTATTCGCTCTAATAACGGTGTTTCGCGCGAGTTTCAATCGAGTGTTTAATACTCAAAGGTGCGCATGCCCGCGACCGCGGTCTTTTTTCTTCGGAGACAAGTTTCCGAATTTCGTTCGGTAATTTCGAGCACACATCAAGAATCGATCGATATAATTAGGACGAATTGCGAGGTACTGCGCATTGGAGCGCATAGAAAATGGCTGAGGCACTGAACGAGAAATTCTTTGAGAAAATTCTCCGTCGTGGTTTCAACGATGAGACGATAAGGAACGTGATCATAAGAAGCAAAGTTGCGGCAACTGCGAAAGGCTCCAATTTTCTCAGCGATTTGTGGCGATATACATTGGGATATCGTTGTTTGATCGAGATGACGGAGGAGAGAGAGAGGGAGGTAAGGTTAATCGTCAAGTGTCAACCGAGCACGAACTGCCCCGCCCTAGAACTGATTAAGGCGCAGAATCTTTTCGACACGGAGGTAGCGATTTACGCGAATATTCTTCCCGAGACGGAGAGACTCGTGGGAGTACGTCTATCACCGAAATGTTTCGACGCATCAAACAATTACGGTATCATAATTCTCGAAGACCTCCAGCCTCTTGGATTCGTGACGAAGGATCGTCAGCTCGGTCTATCCATGGATCACGTACTCGTTTCGCTCGAGTGCATCGCCACATTCCACGCGACTTCCGTACACCAGTGCGAACAGGTGACTCTTTAACGATACTACAGCCACCGTCGGCTACCATCGAGTCGATAATCATTCGCTTTATTTATCTCGCAATTTAGAATCCCGATACGATTAAATCTTTCACCGGGGGAATCATCACCGAAAACACTCCGAAAAATATGTTTCGCATTTGCGAAAAGACCATTCGGATGGTTGTCGAGGCGGCGCGAGATTGGCCCGATTCCAAGTATCGTGCCATCTCCGCTAAGCTACTCGCCCTCGAGGCCAAGTTTTCCGACGAGATTGTCAGAGTAACGGATTACGCGGATACAGAGTTTTGCGTGCTCAATCACGGCGATTGCTGGGTCAACAATCTAATGTTTCAGGAGGATGCCCAGGGTAAACCGCTTCGGGTTATGCTGGTGAGATGAAATATCCTATTAATTTGTTTGTATAATTGTTATATCGGCCTACATACAATCTCTCATATTATTTTCTGTATTAGATCGACTTTCAGATGTCCGTTTATTCATCGCCAGTCATCGACCTCCTCTACTTTCTCAGTATTTGTCCCGAGCTCGAGCTCAAGGTTGACAAGGACGAGTTCTTCTTCGAGAAATATTTGGAAACACTGACTAGGATAATGAACGATTTGGGATGCAAAACCCGGCCACCCACGATCGAGGAGCTTCGGCGCGCCATATTGAAAAGACGCATGTGGCTCGTTCTATCGGCCATTGTATTGTATCCCAGAATGATAGCGAACGTTACCGAGGTCGAGAGTTTCAACAAGTTGCTTGCTTCGGGCGAGACAAAAATGAATCTATTCAAGAATCCTTCTGCCACCATAGCACTGAAAAAGTTTCTTTCCGCGATGGAGACAAGGGGCTATCTAGATTGATAGTCGATACAAATATCGATTAAAACTAGCATCATTTTTTATGTGACGTGCAATAGGTAGGCAATTGTATTCGTTCACTCATTTTGTTCTTGTGCTTCAATATGACGTTGCGAGATGACACGTGACGATCATTATAATTGTAATAACATTCGATACCTTTGTTTCATTAAATATGTTCTACTAAAATATCGTTCATAGAAAAATTCAATGGAACGTAACTTTCGAAAAGTTTTTACGAAAAACAATGTCGCGAACGAGCAGCGTCGGCCTAAATAGAAACATACCGTGCGATCTCTCTCTCTCTCTCTCTCTCACGCACACGCAGACATCGGACAAGAGTCGAATATGATTTATCACAGGGCAGTAAAGCAGTGGGTAATACGGTTTCCTGCAGAGCTGGCTCACGGTAACCTACATCGTGAAGATGGAAATTGTTGTGGCAAGCCTCGATGGGTGGCGGAGGAGCGTTGTCCCGCTTCTTCTCGTCGTATATCCTGACGGTCACCCCATCAAAAAGGACAAAATACGCACTCGGAGAGTTTCTCGGTCGTTTCTCCTTTCGGGGAGGTGCGAGAGATCTTTCGCGTCCAGGACCGAGGAGAGAAAAGTGTACGACTCCGTACGGCCGGTTGTGCGTAATTTCACTTTGGGTTTTCTCTTGCGATTGTCGGCCGCGGTTCGCCCCGGACCCGCAGTAGCACGAGCAAAGGAAATAAGGAAGAGAAAATTTATGTCAGGACTCTGACGAGTACCGAGCGGATGGGTGTGAGAGAGAGAGAGAGAGAGCCGGGTCACGTGAATCTCACGCAGAGAGACGAGTCAGTCAGTCAGTCAGTCGGTCACAGCCAAGGAAACAAGAGAATATGGAAGCCGCACAGTAGCAGTCCGAGAGGAAGAGAGAGTTAGTAGTAAATCAAACTCGGTGGCCGGAGGGAACGGGCGAGAGTGAGAGAGAGGGAGACGCCAAGAATGTATTGGTTCGCGATGGTTTTCCACGCAAAGCCATAAAATATGTTGACCGGGAAAAATAGAAATCAGTGAAAATTCGGTAGCCCGATTTCTGGCTCGCGGCTTCGAGACTCTCCACCGCAACTTTCCTTCGCTGCGTGCATCGGCCAAATTCTCGACGTTTCACCTCTCCGTCTTGTTCGACGGATCGAGACGAGTCGAGATAATGGTCCGCCCGGTGAAATGCGACATGGCACATTAACTAGTCTCCGGTGGTACCCGATGGAACTCGGTGGAATCCGGTGGAACCCGGTGGTGCTTTAGGCATCTTCCTGTAGGTACTCGGTACCAAGCGCAGCACGTTATTCTCGGTCGCCTTCACGGATCGGGGTTACTCGGTCGCCAATAGTCTGAAAATTCCGGTAGCCCGACTGCGATTAGTCACGAACGAAAGATATCCGTGGAGCTGCCAACTCGAAAAGGCAGCTCGGGGCTTGCTTCTTCAATCGCAAAGAGTCATATTCTTTTGTTCGCTTTCTCATCTTAGTTCCCCCGACCTCCCCGACTAGGTATACTATTTTACGGTTCCTCTCTCCTCGATATACGAATCCGAATTATATAGATTTAAATAAATCTGACACCCCGATTTTATATAATATAGGTCGAAAGAACGAATCGTAGATCGGCTTAATCGTCTCGCGATGTCATTGACAAAGTCATCGGATAAATGGTATCGGTATATTCGTGTGGGTGGGCTTTTGCTTAAATGTCATAGAAAGAGAGCCGCACGTTGCTCGACAATAGACCGAAAAATTTCTCATTTTTTCCCCCGTGAATAAACTAAAATCGTAGTACGATTGTCGGCAAACGATATTCGATGATCGAGCGAACGAGGAACGAAGACATAGGAGACCCGCGTTGTTGGAACATTTGTGAAAAGAAACTACCGCGGCGACGAGATACGAGTGGCAGACAGACACCTGCAGCGTATTCGATAATCCGGGGCATTTGTCAGGTGCGATAGAACGTTGGGGGAGGGAACGACCGAACGTACGCACCTTTGGTACGGGCAAATGTGCCGTCGTCGTTCGTTTCTTCGATGAATCTTTCCCACCTAGTCCCCCATCTAGGATCCTCGGCTCTTTCGAATGATAAGTTCAACGGTATGTCAACGTTATGTCAAAAAAAAAACGACGAATTTGTCCCGCGACAATAAATAGTACTTATATGCTTTCCACGTATTATTCTTCTTCTCCTATTCTCGATCATAATAAAAATGGGGTAAATTGTTATTTGGAAGTTGATAGAAATTAAGAATTTACGCCCGTCTATCCCCTTCATTTAATAGAAAACGTAGGATCGTAGCTAAGGGCTGGGTGGGGTATTACAATTTCTGTTTTTTTTTGCATTTCTGTTTATTTTTTCAACTGTATGCATAATATCGACCATTTCTCTGCACCGGAGACGGAGACTCAAAGACCGTGTGTGTAAGTAGAAGAAAATTATCAAGTTTTATTTTGAATTTTTCAGTGTGCAAAACTTTAGAGCGTTTTTCTGAAACTCGTCATTTTTGAAGTCCGTATACGTCACACCTCAACGTCTAGTGGACCAAACGTTTTGAAATTTGGCACAGTAATTCTTCACATAATTCACCAGGTATTGTCGAGAACTTTTTGTTTTGTTTTAATAATTATTCATTTTACACTAACAAACTAGCTCTTTTTTTTAACGAAAAGATTTTAGCGAATTGATTCTGTTGCGAGTTATGATGTACACCGCAAATCAATTGTTTTTTCGAGGCGCCTCCGGAGATTCACTGTGACTGAATCAATTTTCAATATTTCGTAATGAAAATTTAGGAAAGTATTGTTGAAATGTTGCATTATTTTATGAAAATTGACCGAATAAACTTATACTGTGCGCATCGCCAGAAAAAAATCTTAAAAGCATGCGTCTTTCACCGAATTAAGCTTAACCCGCCGTTAATGCGAGTGACATCTTTTATGTCATTGTTCGTGACAAAAGCGCGAATGAGCGGGTCCGACAAAAGCGGTAACCATACGGATGGGTGGCAACAAACGTGTACGACTCGTCCGACGCTGATTGTGAGACGAGAATCGTAATCTCTCCCGTATTACGGCGAGCCCTCGTCGACCGTGTCAAATACTAAACAATAATTACCCCAATTCGCGTACTCATCGAAGCCGCCCAATTCTCGAAGGTTCGAGGCTCGAGGCTCCCCTTTCGATCGGGGCTTATTTCACGGGATCGAGATAGACGAGCGATATACGGGTCTATTTACGTTACAGTTACACCAATAATCTCGTATAAAGCATACATTTCACCACTTATCTCGAATAATAAGATACCCGCGCTATTTTCACAGCATCCCTCGCTCCAAGTGCGAGTTCGATAAAGCACAATCGTCCACGGGCCCTGTCTCCTCGATCCTTTATTCGTACCGCAATGTCGACAATGTAGCCGGCGTGCGGTATTCGTTTCATCCATTAGCGCGGTCCATCGATATTTTCTCAATCTTTGTATTGTATGTGTGCGTCCGTAATTCGGATGCAATCGAGTACCTACATTATTGCTAAATGCAGCCGGACGCGAAGGCACGAGAACGAAGAAAGAAAGAACGAAAGAACAAAGGGTATATAGATATATATACATATACATACGTACGTAGACAGGGATAGGGCGAGCGTAGCTTTGGACTCAAAAATATAGAGACACGAATGATACAGAGAATAGCCGAACGGATGTTAAGATGCGGGTCTCTCTCCGTTTTGTCACGCGAGAAATATCGTGGGATCTTTGCTTTCCTTCTTATATAATTCCTCCTTGGCATTGGCTCCCGAGCCTCTCGGTAGCTCGTAAACCTTTGTATTTTCAATGTTTTCGTCAACATTGGACTGCGTATAATAATCCAGAGGGGGAAAGAATGTAGCCGAAATCTGCGGTGTACACGAGTCTTACTTCGTATACGATGGAGAGAAAGAGGGAGAGAGAGAGAAAACAGAGAGATTCATTGACGGCAATAAGAACGACGGATCGCGAGAACGAGCAATAAATCATAACCCGATGTAGTAACAAACAGCAGCGCCGAACGGAAGGCGCGGATTTATGGGTCAACTCTAAAATTGTAGCTGGTCAAGCTGTACCGCAGTAAACGAGGAAAGCCCATTCTACGTCGGTACAACTATCTATACTAATACAATATATAGGATAGGACAACACAGCGTAGCATAGCCTCAAAGTCACTTTCTCCAGCGACGAAAATCTTTTCCTTTTCTCCCGTGCGCGTTCTGCCGTCGTAAACGTGCGGTAAGTATGCTTTCGGCTTTCCGCTTTCCGCAAACTTACCTCTCTCTTATGTACACGCATAACACTCGGATATTGTATATTTGTCTTAACACCAAAGCCTGCTTTGGAGAAACACAACTGATTACGCATTACGTATACACCAGCGTTCGAGTTACCGAATAACTTGTCTCTTAATTAAAATCTCGTCAGGCTTCATTATTAGTAGCTATAACTCTTTCTTTTTTCAATCTTGGTGTTTATATTTTGTTAGTGTTGCCTGAAATGGATGGGTTGCAAAATATAGCGAGAGAGGAAGATACAGACGGGGAGTACGAAATGCTAGTATGGAGTCCAAAGGATCTGTCATTTTGAACAGCGTCGTAAACTGGAATGCGAGAGTGACTCGGAGGCTCGCTGCTACACCTTCTGTCTCCTTCGATGCCGGGCATACACGATATAATTACGCAACGCGTTGCTTACACTATTTCTCGGCTATATATAACTTTGGGTCAGGAGTCAGAATGTATCGTAGACGCGCACAATAAAATATATACGATAGTTACGTACTTTTGCGGCAAAACCTAGGGTACATACAACCATATAGTAGTCATCAGGTATACCTACCTACCTATCGTGGTAAAGCCTAAAGTGAAATAACGATTGAGCGAAAATGTTCAAATTTACCAATCCGCCTTTTTCTCGATTTATCGGTACGAGTAAGCTCAACGAAGGTATTGACGTTTACTCTGTTGTTCGTTCAACGATTACTCGACCACCTCTATCCGTGGAGGCGACTATGAACATGTGTTAGTAGATAAACTTGAGCCGGTACGTTTGAAAAAATATTCGAACCATCGTCGAATTGGTCAAATTGGAGAAAAAAAGGAGAGAAATAAAACGAATGGTTAAGAAAGTTCGGGCGCTTAATTGTGCACCCGGGCGATTCGAGTGATTGAACACGAATCTATTATAGACCGATTATCGATGGCCGACGGTATACGACTATGTACGATGTACGTTTTCGCCATAGCGGAAGTTACGAACCGCTACAGCGCGGTAGGTATATCGTATATGTACAATATATGGTATAAACCCACAATCAGCGACGAAAAACACGAGAGCTGGGCATACGTTCGAACGTTGGAAAGGGCGAGTGTTTCGTGCTGCCAAGAGTTTTTCACAGGCTGTCCTCGGCTATCCTTCGCTATAACGAAGTCCTTCGATGGTAGCTTCTTGTGTTTCATGGCTCCGGACGAGGAAAAAAAAGCAAGAATGGTCACGTAAACCAAAGTACACACGAGAGAGGTTTTTTTTAACGATCGAGAGAAAACGAGGGAATTCTTGCCGTTTGTTTTCGCCCGCCACAATTTCTTTGAAAAAAATTCTACGTCAACGGGTGGGTGCGTGTGTGTGTATGCGCGCGCGTACGTCCATGCGATTCTTGTATCGTACCAACGTCATCAAATTCATCAAAATATTGTTCCTAGACGATACGAAAAACAATCGCGCCGTTCCAAAATAAATTTCGCCCGGCACGTGGATGCATATCGAGTGGTGAACATACATATATATAGAGCCCGTCGTGATTATCGGATAGGAGCGGATATTAAAAGTGAAATCACGTACGCGAACAAACATGGGACGAGTAGGATGGGGCGATGTAGCAATAGACATGGTGAGACGCGGAACACTCGGTTCCCACCGTTGTCCTCTGTGTTATAGGTACACGTGTACGAATGTGTATATATACAGCAAGCAGCAACCCTCTCCGACACGTAGCGACGCCCGTATCCCTAGGCGGCGATTGATGGCCCCGTTAAACTTCTTCTTTTCATACTTATTTTCAACCACGTGGTATCGACCGATATTTATCACGTTATACATCTACTATTTACGTATAGTATATCGATCTCGCCCGAATTAATTTCTCGTATTCGGAATAAAGATTGTGCAAAAATAAGAAAACAGGATAGAACGTTCGCGGAGGAACATTTTAATGAAATTAAAGTTTGACGGACTTGGATCACTCTGAAATTGAAGAGATTATATGGATTCCGAACATATTGGCACGTGTCGGACGTGTGCGGATCGATTAACGAATCGCTGTAACGACTCGAAGAGCCGATTGATTTTTATCGAAGATTCGATATCGATGGAACGCTCGACACTACGTATCATCGTAGAGAAGTTTGGCCGGGTAAACGAGTCGGAAGCGAAAATCTGGAATCGTCCGTTGATACGCAACTAGGAGCAAAGAGGGGGAGCGAGCCGTGGTGGGGTAGCTCGTTTGCAATGGGTGCATCGGCTCGACCGCGTGACGGCAGAAATTCCGCGAGGAAACCATTTTGGCGTGCGGGGGAGTTTGAAGCTTGCTCGAAACGATCGGATACAATATCATCGTAACGGAGATGGACGGAGAGGGCGGTTACGTGGGGTGAGATCGGGCGAGGTCGGGTAAGTTGGGTAGTACGGGGTGGGAGGGAGGGAGGCGAGGGGGGGATTTAGTCGGGTAGGTATACATGTTTCAACGCTCGTCCCGGCGTTGGGCACCGCCACGCTTGTTTTCCCCGGTAAAAGGAGAGGGCGAGCCGGAGCGCAGATTCACCGCGAGATTGCAGTAACAGCATGGAGGGGAACGTGACACGGGACGCGCGTATCGGTAATGTAACCAATCACGGGATTCATGGAGGAGGCGAGCGCGCTTTGCCCTTCCGGAACAAAGCTATAGCACAAACTTGAACGGTATATCTGTATTACGTACATAGGAGGGAATCCCTGGTTTCATGGTTCGCGCCACGGCTCTGTTGTCTCGTCCACGCGACTATATAGATGTACGTACGTATATCTACGGGTTGCGACTGGGCGGCATGTTGGCACGCTCGCTTTCCCGGCTTACATACCCTTCTTCCTTCTCCCAAGCTCCCGTTGTCGCGTAACGAGGAGTTTAATGACAGCGTTGCTACGTCTCGCCGCGTACTGCACGTGGATCTTCGCCACCTCCCTAAACCCCCGTCGACCTCCTCTCGTCACTCTCTCTCTCTCTCTCTCTCTCTCTCTCTCTCTCTCTCTCTCTATCTCTCTGTCTGATTTCTTTCTGGCTGTGCATTTTCGTTTAACGTCGCTCATCCTCTCGTCACTGCACCCGTATACATACTATATATGATTAAAACAAATGCTCCTCCACCTTTCGGAATAATATACATATATACAGTTCTTATCGATAAATCATTACCTGCAATCAGTCGCGTCGAACGTTTGACCGGGTAGCCGCGCTCGAGTTCTGCGTTGCAGCGAAATATTTCGAGAGGTTGTTGAAGCATATCGCGAAGTAGACTCGACTTTATCGAGTCGTGCGAGAGTTGGATTCGTACACAGTCGCGTACAATGTGTGGCATATTATTTACGCGCATAGATGATCGGTACGAGCAGTCGATAACGCGATACGTACTTGAGATATGAAAAAGATGAGAGGCAGAGAGCGGGGAAGAAGCGCTATGTTTTGCGGTGGTGATGCTCGGACATAACACGGAGATGGCCGGTGAACACGTGGCGACGTGTGACGCTCGGCCACGTGCCGGCTGGTTCGTCGCTGTCTCGCGCGGTAGCGGTATCCCGTGGCTAAAATAAAAAGGGAAGCCACGCGACTGGCGTCGCGCGCCTCGCTCGTTTCGTTCCTGCGTCTTTTTAACTCTAATCGCAACATACGAGTTGCTCCGTTTATCGCGCGCGTTCGTGCGCGATCGGACCGCTCGTGTCACGTCCATGAGCCACTCTCGGATTTTCTTTTTATTATGGGAGATATTTTGTTCGCGAAATAAAACACAGTAACAGTGCCAATAAATGGAATTAAAATTCGGGCCGATTTGGAAATCGATACTTGCCTTATTTGACTCAAACTCCCTAAACCAGTGTACGGGTATAAGCATATTTATTACCGAGGAAACGTGCGTTTCTCGAATGTCCGCTGACTCGACGAAAAGGGAAAATCCGTTCGTAGAAGAAAAAAGAGACCTGTCGAGAATGGCAACAGAAAGAGACTGTTATGTATAGCAAAGCGGACCAGTCAGTGGCCGGAGTATTCGGATATTTAGATGTTGGCTTCACGCGGTGATACATCTGTCGAACAACTTAACGGCCGCTGTTCGATTCTCATCGAGCAGCAGCAGCAGCAACAGCGGTAACAGCAGCAGCACGAGCCTAAGCTATACGAGCCTTCCGTACGATCCCCTAAATTTTCTCAACTCTCGTACGATGAAGTGTTCGCCGGTATAGTGTATAACACACGGGATAACACCGCGGGGTGGTTAGGACATCCTGCTTTTCGAAACCCCGGGGGTGAGACCCGAAGCTTCATCGGGACGCTCTCCCCGCTTTTTCTTGACGCTTTTCTCTCTCTCTCTCTCTCTCTCTCTCTCTCTCTCTCTCTCTCTCTCTCTCTCTCTCGCACGCACACGCCATCGAATACCACTCGTGACTTTCCCTATATACTTCATTATTTTATTCTATTCGTTGGCCTGTCTCGAATCGACTTTCACACGCGCGTCTTCGATTCGACGTTCCCCGGAAAAAGACGATTAGGCAAAATCGGATATTTCAAGATTTGGCTAATTCGATTACGCATCGCGCAATACATGCTTGGCGCATGCAAATATCAAAATTAAATTCGCGCTTAAAGGCAAATAAAGTGGTTTACTATATCGAATTTGTCGAAAAGGATGCGTGTGCGTGCGTGTGGGTGTATGCGCGCGCATTTGGCGCAGAATTCAAAGCATTCTGGCGTTGGCAAATATGGGCTCTCTTTGTATCCATCTACGATATAATAAAAGTGTGAACGCGTCCATACTGGCCGGGGCTGTGCGCTCTATTTAGCGCTCGTTAGCCTTCGCAGCGTGCCGCAGCTGATCCTCTTAACGAGGAGAGCGTCAGCGTCGGAGCGCTTCGGAGCGCTTGGGAGCATGTTTTTCTTCCCCTACGCGCCCCCTTCTCACCACGTAGGACATCCACCCAGAGAAAAAAAAGTAAAAACGATAAAAAAAAGCGGACCGAGCTCTATTATATAGGCTGTAAATGCAGTGTAGGTGGGAGCCTGTACCTACCTATGTATATACTGTATGCGTATGGAGAGACGCGCGTCTCCCTTGCCGAGTTGCTTCGTCGTGCCGGTTTGCGCCGGTATAATTAACATTTGCAAAAACATGACATTTCGACGAGTCTGCCGTTCGCACCGGCAGCGCTGTATTTTCTCTCGTTATCTCGCGTTAAAACCGAGTTTGTTATTATGGCACGCGCTCGAATCTCGTATTACACGTACCCCCGACAAATATTGTTTACGTAAATACGTAACATTTTTATTTTAACAGGGCGTACCGACTCTCCTTTAGCAAACGATGCAGGTACGTATATATACTTTTTGGAGCTTACTTATACGTCCTCTGGCTATTGAAACTAATTAAAGACGAAAATGTTTTTTCGTTGACTCACGTATTTCTACACGAGAATAGGGAGGGAGAATGTTTATTCGGAAAGCTGGTTCGTTCGGCTCAATAACGCGGTGTGTGTAAATATCAGCGCACCTATGCGAGAGCTCGAACATGATTTATCAATTGATTCGCAAAGAGGAATCTCTCCATTTCCGTGACCAGATACGTCTGCACTATCGACGATGCTCTATGGAGAAGCTCAAGGGAGCTCGAGATGTATTTGGAAATATATATCAGTCCATCCGTTCAACGACATCGGGTTAAGTGCGGAGAAACGAGCAATACATAAATTAAGGGACAAGTAGGAGGGAGGACGGGAGAAATATTATTAGGTCGAAGGGTAGCAGCAGCAGTAGCGAGCAAGGTGGCTCGCGTCGCCGCTCTAGGATTTTTGGGATTTAACGCGTCGTCGAGATAATGTGAAAAACACTTCTTCCTCGAGCTGCATCGTATTATATATCGGTTCCGGTCGAGCATACGGAGCGAGACTTCCTCGATCGTCGAACAAAATTCGAAATTTGTCCTACTCGGTACGGCCCATATACGCTCGACGCGTCGAACGAAAACCCATTCGACTCTAACTCGAACCTCGCGATATGCTCGTGGAACGTTCGCGCCAAGAATTACGATGGCGTTAACGAGAAAAGAGGGCCGTTCGAGAAACAACCTTAAGGCCTATTTACGAGCATAGATAATCCCCCGGCTGTACCACCATATACCTAATCTCGCTTCGTCTCTCTCTCTCTCTCTCTCTCTTTCTCTCTCTTTCTCTTTCTCGCAAATGGTACCGGCACCAACACATATGCAGAGAGCGAGAGAGAGAGAGAGAGAGAGAGAGAGAGAGATGATGATGATGATGATGATATTTATTGTTATGCCCTAGCAAGCTATAGGGCAAAAATTATAACAATTTCCCGACTTGCAAGACATTTACAAACGTTATGTCAATGCAAGCCGTGACCTCTGAATAAGTTTATTACATTATATACTTAGACTACTGAACCTTAACTTAACTACAACTACAACCCTTCTCTCATTACTAGAGGCCCAAACGGCACTGCGGCCTACGATGGCTTAACAAATCCCACGCCTTCTTAACGCCTAATACAGAAATTAAAACTCAATACAGAAGAAGAACAATATGGTACAATAAAATGAAACAGAATAAAGTATAAAGTAAAATACTGCTAAGGAGTTTTGACGGAGCCTTCCCACGAATTCACCCTAAGTCGACTTGGGCCCCTACTTCACTTGTAAGATTAAGCTGCACTCTCCGATTCCAATAAATAGGCATAGAGCCGGCCCTTAAGAGAGAGAGAGAGAGGTGGCGATGATTCTCGTATAAAAAAAGTGATCGTCGTGTCGCGATTTCATACTCGTCCATGCGATCGGAATTGTTTATTTATATTTATTTATGGCGTTATAGTCGCGACGCACGGTCCATGAAATGGATTTTTGTTCTATTATCGAAAATGTTGTTACGAAGCCAAGTGTCGAGATGATGGATCATTCATCCGGTAATCCTCGCTTTTGGGACGAGAGAGCCGGAACAACGACTCTGTAGCTAGCGGTGAATAAGACGGGTGCGACCGAGCGAGCAAGAGTAGGTACCTACCTACCTACCTAGCGCGAGATTTGCATTCTCGACTTGCTCTGAATACGTCTCCAGATTGACTCTGAATTAACTCGCCGAATTTTGGTCGGTGGCGAAGTAAACGAGCGAGGAAAAATCTCCCACGAGTTCACCATCCATGTGGATACCGAAATCCGGCCATATATATTATATAAGTATATATACGTGTGTGGGTCGTGTCGCATCGACTCATCTGCTCGGGGTTCCCGCGCGCGGTTCTTTCTTCTTCTCTCCTCCGCTGGAACACGACACCTCGTTCGTTCCCGGGTGCTCGAGTGCCCGAGAACAGCGAGAAAGAGACGTAAGCGTAGAACGTAGCTTTGACGTACGAAGGGCTCGTACACGGATGCGTTTCGATTCTCGGAACTTTTCAAACGAACGCAACTCGTTCGTATTTCGAAAAGTAGCCTGATTATTATTATTATTTCAAAGTATATAAGTTTCGAAAAGGTATTGCAACGTCCCGGCATGTATAACCCGAGAGACTCGGTAATACGTACGGTTTTTTTAGGATTTTTGGGCCAGGTATATGGGTGCGCGCGGTGTAGCGAATGGTTAACGCGCAATTTCGAGGTACATGAACGGCGCGCGCCGGGAGACACCAACTCGGTGTCTCAGCACGAGTCTTTCTAGATATAGCCCAAGCACTGCCGCATCTGTATACACCATGTACGTGTATATAGGCACGAATACCAAATTCGTTAGTACATTTTTGGTCGCGCGAATCGTCAAGGCCATTTTCGGTCCTTCTCGCGTCTCTCCCTCTTGCCTCGGAGGAAAAGATGCTCCCTCAAAGTGACCAAAGGCGAAAAGCTGTGCGAGAGCATACGAAGAGCGAGGCTTCCCCGCTGTGTGCCCGCTGAGCAATGTCACGAGTCGGAGGGACTCGTTGTCCGAAGCGCGCGCCCTCGCGACGAGCCCTTCGTACGCGACAATGGCCAAAGGGTCCGATCATCGGCTTGCCCGAAAATGGGTATCCCGGTGAGAGGTTGAGGACGACGCGAACTTGGAAACGTCGATGCGATACGCCTGTCCGCACTGGGCCCGGAAATACAGCTTCCGTCTCTTTCTCTCTTTTTACGAGAACAAGTTACGACAAAAAAAGAATGGAAACGAGAAAGAGAGTCAAAGGTTTCGTGTGCGGACACGAGAAGAGGCCGCTTCGAGCTTAATGTTTTATCACGAAGGAAGAACGAAGAGAGAAAGATCGAAAATTGTGCAAGTCGTAGACGCGTGTACGAAAGAGCTAGAACCGTGGCGGGAACGAGAAGTTCATCTCGCACGGTTGTTGCCGCGAGACTCGCAGCGGGCCGTCCACGCGAACGTCTTATGCATTCCTCCTGTACCAGAAAATGGAGCTATAGCAGCGTCCAAACATTAGCGAGCAGCGATGAATCTTTCCTCTGCACTTCCCTTTTCCACACGACTTCTCCGCGTCTTTGGCTCCGTTTGCCTCTCGTTCGTCTCCGAATTGTCGTAAGATGACGTCGATTCGATCCGCGTTAGTCACGGATTTTCGGTGAGTCTTGTACCTACGATGGGAGAAAGAGAGAGAGAGAGAGAGAGAGAGAGAGAGAGAGAGCGAGAAAGAGCGAGAGAGGTGCAGCGGGGTATCCCCGAGAATCAACGTCCCTCGCTCGGCGCATCATCCGCGTTTCATCACGATTATTCTCCGTGACACCCGCGTGTATACGGAACTAAACGAAAAAAATCTCACCTCGTTACCCGGGAAGGAGCATCTCGCCGCGTACCATATATCAGACGAACGGAGAATGGCCGGCTCGACGGGACATCATCTCGATGTACCTTTTTCAAAACCTTTCTTAACCCTGACGCGATGTCATCGCGAATAACGCTTTCTCGATAAGATCGAGGAACTTGCATCACCGTGAAATATATCCACCCTTGCGATATACGCCGTATTTCGATTCGCAGCCGTCTGGCAAAGACTTGTCTCGTTCCGAGATACCAAAGCCGCGAACCAAGAGTCGGTGGATCATCTCTCACGCCGAAATTAATCAACGCCAACGGCATCAAAGCTCGGTAAGCCCCGAGTCGACAGTTTGTTTATCGATGGAGCCCCCGAGAACCTTAGCCGGCTTACTAATATACATACAACCTGCCCCAGTATGCGAGAGAGCGAGTTTCCACGCTCGTGCACTCTGCGCTCCGTCATGCGCGCCAACACTCCGCGTACACGGAGATCGACCAATTTCTGGGAAAACCTTCCGGATGCTCCATATTTTGCCTCGTTTCACAATCCGTACTACTCTCGCGTAGGTATTCTTCGATTTACCACAAATCATGGCCACGATGATGATGATGAAAAAATTGGGCGGCCGTTAGATGCGCAAACGTAAATCGAGACGACGTTACGCGCGTACGTCATAAAGCGGATATAACGCGCGGATCCACGCGTTCAAAAATAAAACGTCGAAGAGGGGTGGGGTTTCGTCGGTGGGTATTCTCAAATTTTTTAAACGAGCCACGATACCGGGAGTCACGAGCGAGGGATACGCGAAGAGTCGGCGGCTTGTGTAAACAGGCCCAGTGGACAGCTAGTTAGTTTACACTTTGTTTCGGAGATGTTAGCTAAACAGCGGCTCGGCTTCTTTGAAAGTGACGATACGCCGCCGCCGTCGCGCGTTACCGCCGATCCTCCTCTCGTGCGTCCGTGCTTACTCGTTCATCCGAGCGATCACACCGACAACCGCGAGTCCAGTCTCGCTTTTTTCCTACTCAAATCCATGTGTACCTGTTTATTTTTTTCTAATCTTATCGAATTTCGATTTTTCCAACATTTGACCAAAAATTTTAACCCGTTCCTCCGTTCATCTAGATACGGTAGAAAAAAACAATGAAACCTCGAAAAAACCTCGAATATCGTAGACGAGTGCATCGGGATATCGACGGAGTTTCGTTTGACGGTAGTCGTAAGTCCGCGGTTGCTCGTGAAACGAACGTGGGAGAAGGACGAGGGGGAGGGGGGGGGGGGGAGGGCTGCGGTGTGTTCAATGTCGATGGTTGTGTCGCATGTGCCCTACTCCCAACAATGTATCCATTTCCGCAAGTCACGCGACCAACAAGAATATTCAAGTACAAGAATCGGCGTGACGAACGACTGCAAAAGCATCGCAGTGGTATACCATACATATAGTATATATATATATGTGTGTGTGTGTGTGTGTGTGTGTGTGCGGGGACACGGTCGGGGGAAGGTTGACGATTATATTATTCTTTGCTCCTCTTGGTGAAAGCTGAAATCAGCTTCGCACCCTAATTCAAAGATGCGTCCCTATGTAGCTATGACTTTTCGACAACGTCGTACAAAATAAGTTTCCGTTGAAGTGATCCGTATGGCTCGCGCCCTCGTACGGCGTCGATAGGCCGTCGGTCGATTCATCCTATATACGCGTATTATATAAATAATCGACTCACACTTTATTCTATTTCGTGGTTTTCCATCAAAAATTTATTTCGCATAATCCGATACGCTTGTTCGACGGTAAGAAGGTTTGATGCGTCGGTCGCAAAGTACGCTATGATAAAAAGATGAATTTTGTAATTCCATTAGTTGATCGGTACACGTATATGCGACGAGGCGTGTTAAGCTGTAGATACCTATACTTGGAATTTGGCGGCAAGGGAGTGTCTTGACGAGTGTGGCCGCACCGTGCGATCAGGAAGTGAATGCGGACAGTTTATACGCGCGTCGTGCAACCAATGCCAGCAGGCTGTCGCGAGAATGGTGAACGAAAAAAGGACATAGCCGCTCTAGAGCTTCCCGAAAAATGATGCTCCGTTTCTTTCCGCTCTATTCAATTATCCATCCATTCACGCCTCTTTTTTCCTCTTGGCCGAGCCCGAGAGCTTCTTCCTTTCTGGCCTCGTTCATTCGGTGTCTCTTTATTATTGCCACGGAACCAGCCTCAGGGTCGAGGTAGGTAACCGTTGCTCCTGGCCATTCGAAGGAGATCCATCACTCGTGTATGGCCCGTTCCATCTTTTATCGCGGAGGATAAAAGCGCTTTGCCACCGATATCACAACCGATATCTCGTCTATTATAAATATATTTTTTCATCTCGGCGGTCTCACGGCCGAACGGGTCTACGTTGTAGCGGAATATCATAGAGATCTGCGTCGGTCCGGTAGTATTTTGAAAAACAGTAATATAATCGTTTTTCGTCGTTGGGCGGGAAAGAGAAGAAGGAAAAACGGGCCGCTCGTGGGACAAAGCGGTTTATTGTGCACGCGGTAATCGAGGAGACGAGAATGAAGTTAAGCAGAGTCAGGCTCGAGTCGGTGGCCGATGTCCGATCCTCTTCTCGGACTCTGGTATCGCGTTACAGTCGACTCGAGGATATTACGAAAACATATTAACCAGGGTCACGCGTGCGTTCGTTCCTTCGTACATATGCTGCCTCTGTGTACAAAGATTATACTCGTTCGGTTGCACGGTAAATTCGTTGCACACGTTGTTGCATATCGTGGATATATCATAGGCTATACGAGACACGCGGTTCGCGTGCTCTTTTAGAAACGAGCGTCTCGTTTGCCGGTCGACGAACCCATCGTCGAGTGTTGTCGATCCGCAGCACCCCGACAAAATGATCCGAACTCGTTTCGTCGTCGATGAGTTTGTTCGCTAGTTGGTTCCATTCTCATCTAAACGCCCGCTCGATCGAAACGAGAAGAATACCCACCAGGCGCTCTCGCATCGCGGAGCGAGAAGCAAGTACCTAAATATATTCGTGTGTCTGACAGTGCGCGTTGGTCACAGCTTCCACTGATGGACGCTTATCGTTGATGGCTTTGACGAGGTCGATCATCGATGGACAAAGCTCGCTCCGGCGTAACGACTCGTTGTTAGAGCATAAAGCGGCTTTAAATCCAATTCGGACTATATACGATACCTATATATTCTCCGACGAGTCGCGCGCCTAAGAATGGTACGATATTTGAACGCACAAAAGACGTATCATGAGATGTCGTCCGACCGACCGATTCAATGTGTTCAACGTCCGGCAACTTCTTCATTTGAGCGGACGCTGCTGATTGCGGCTCGTATATACGCCCGAACCAGATCCAACGGACCAACAACCGTTTTTACAAATATCCTCCTTGTGACGCTCTCCCAAGGGAATCGCATTACCTACTAAATCTATCAATTTTTCTCAACTTGGGACAAAAAAAACATTTTGAATCTCCTTGCGAAAATCATAGCTAGAATGGTACATGCTCGTCCGCCAGCTATTGTATATTACGAGATGATTGCGAATCTCGCGAGTTTGGCCATGAGATTGTCGATCTCAGGACAAAAACATTCATATTCGACTCGTAAAGAGGCGCGCGAAGAGCCATTGCGCGTAACCGCAATAAACCGCCGAGCTAGCTATAGTAGATACCTACCTATACCTATATACGATATCCGTTCGAAACGTATACGAGGTATACAGAATGAGCTAGTCCCCGTATCGAAAGTTGTGAATGTAGCCCCATTTCCAACTATACGCACGTGCATCTCGTTTTTCACAGAATGCATGGGGTTGTTCGAGGCGCGATCTTGGTCGGAGCACGGTCGAAGTGCAATAAATAATTTGACTCGCGTTGATGCCAACCGCAATAGAGATCGCGCCTCGTTTTTACGGTCTTACCTGAAAACGCCGTGAGCTAGCCTACTCGGTACGACCGATGGACGATCGGCCCGTCAACCAGCGACTCTCGGGCGTTATGCAATGCACGCGCAAGGACGTTGCTCAGCTTTGCGGTTACTTATGTAAATAATAAATTTCGATCGACTCGTTGCTTTGAGCAGCGTCGAACTATTTGCGCGCATTTTCAATTTGATACCACTTCGATACGCAGTTTATTTTTTTATTCGCATCGGGCGGCGCGTCTGTCCGGAGAGTGTGCGAAGCGCGACCGTCACCCTCGTAAGGTTTCCCCTTTCGTAGCGACAGTGCCTCGGGCTCGTCGATAATTGGCGTTTGGTTACAAGTCGATCTCACCTCTACCGCCGCAACCGTCGCCAAGTATCCATAAAATAAGATCATACGTCCTTGGAGAATAGAGCGAAGAGTACGCGGTTACCGACACCCAATTCGAGGACGGTCTACCTTCAAGACGCGTATCAATATTTATAGCGTCTATCGTTAATTTCAACGTCGATATTCCCTCCATCTCTCTCTCTTTGGTGAAATATAAAGGGGGCACCTAGCCTATCTACCACCGCCTATCTCTCAGCATTTTTATTCGCGAAAAAGCGTAGTATCAATTTTTAATACAGAATAAAAGTTGCTCGTTAAAATCGATCGCACTTTGGCCGATATGAAAAAAGCGACTATTTGCACGACGATAAAAAAGAAAAGTGGTCACGGGTGGACGATCGTGTACAATACGCGATAGATATTTCTTCCCCGGAAGATGAATGTCAACTATTCTCGCGACGTTGTATTCTTCGGTCTGACTCGAGACTATACGGATAAGCCCGAGACAGCGGATTATGTCGGTCGGAGTCGCGTCAAAGAGGTTTATCCCCGAAAATCGGGCACTCGTCGGTGAGCGATCGTCTCGTTGGAACCTCGCGTTTCGTTCGCACGAATCATTGACGCGCTCGTCTTCTCATGACCGAGTCCCCAGTCTCTCGTTGAAAGCGCATAAAAGTTTTCTAATTCCAACAAAGTCCGGAAACGCCCCGTGTTTAGTTCTCGTCTCGCACAACAGACCACCCCGAGGCATTCATGGCTCGCACAGTGTGTCATCTCTATTATTTTTATTTTCAACATTGTCGTCGTTGTCCCCATTGCCGATGATTCGGGTATAGTAAGCGTTTTCAACAAATCCGCGGATTATCTGTAAGTATACAAGTTTGACCAGGGGATTATCGTGGAATCGACTGTCTCTCTCTCTCTCCCTCTCTCTCTACCTCTGGCTATACGTCGCTCTATCGATGTATGAGTCCGCCACGTCCGACCATCTACCTACACTCTTGTTTTACCGTACCGTGTATCGATATTAGCGACTCATTGTCCAAGTTGATATTTCGTTATTGAGTTAGGGAATAGATACAATAAAAAAAAAATACGTGTCATTCCGGGGTATCGTCGAACGATCATTCGACCCGACGGATATGAAAATAAATAAGTCGTAGCCCAAAGGAGCCCGGGACTTGGCTGCCTTCGAATGTGGAACGAAAATGTTTGCTTTTCATTTTATGGGGACATATTTCGAATTATGCTGAAAATAGGAATAACGCTAGGGCAGTTTGATGCACGATGGTGCGTTCACACCTGGTTCCAGGCTGTGTTGTCGCAGAGTCGAAAACGTAAACGAATAGAGCTATAGCTATCAGCTCGGTACGCATATACCTAATACATATATATAGAGAGTTGTGTTGGTCCGTTTGTCGCGAGGCGAACGTACCCAGCCAGTGTGCCAAGTGACCGAGAGAGAGATTCCAACAGATTAGCCGCTTACGTCGACAGGTTAACCTGCTTAACTTTCTAAGTTTGGGAATCGCATCGGGACACGGTTCTCGCAGGACCTGCGATGCTGCGCCAGCCCCTATATACGGTCGATCATGGTCAAAGAACGCGCGTATGCGCGTTATAATCCTATATTCGCTGTAGGTACAGGTATATTCGCCGAGTGGAGGAGTCAGCACCCACCGGCCAAAAGGGCACCCATAAGAGCAGCACGCTTGACTTCTTTATCCTCGATGCGAAACGGACTCCGGTGCGAATGTATTTGAGAATAAGAATTTTCAACTTTCAGAATTTTTACTCGCTCGTCACGAGGCTTAACCCTCTCACATTCGGGGGATCATCCAAGAAAAGCCTCCGTGGTGAAAAATCAATCTCCGTGACCATCACTTTGTCTATCAAATCCTTTGTCGCTTTCTTACGCGCCACTGCACTGACTCGCTCGAATGTCGAGACCGAAAATATCCCGCGAATCTGCACTTTTTGTTGAATTTTCACCGAATCGGGGAGACACGGAGGTAAAAAGTCGAGAACTTGAGGGACGGCGGTGCGTGGTTTACGTCGCCGTTGGAAAAAAAAACAGTATTTTTCGATTTATCGAGGATATTTGAGTAATCGATCGTAAGCAAGTACCTACCTATATATGGCTCAGCAGCTCCCTCCCGATAGGTACATCCTGCCCGCTTCGATCTTATAACTGCATTCACCCTCGCGCTAGTGTGAATCGATATAGGTAGAGGAGGAGAAGGGTCGATCGTTTGTTGAATAAATAGACAAGCATTTGTTGGTCCATGAGCGTCCCGTGCCTCAATAACGCATATATTATGGATTATACGTAAGAATTCTCATGGACGGCTCGTACAAAAGCCAGCAAACGGAGCCGATGAAATAGAGCGGTGCGCAAAAGGAATATATGGACGACGGCGAGGACTGCGCGTGCGGTATCCAGATTTTTATAAACGAGAGCCAGGAGTGGACATCAGGAGCGGAAAATGCGTCTTCGTTGAGCCGCAAATTTATAAAAGAAGAGCGTGTCTGGGTACACCGAGACGCGGGGAAGAATACCTACGAAGCAGAGGGCGACGACAATATCCCGGAGTTTTCAGGGGTGTGGCGAACGCGGCGTGCTTCTACGATAATGATGTAATGAGTGCTCCGGGCCTCCGATTGGCTACGCCTGCCCGAACTCTCGCTCGTTTTTCATCGCGATCAGCGATGGAAACGAACTAACCTCTGATCCGAACTTGACGAAAATATCGCTGGTCAATTTAGGACACGGGAGTTCCACGTCGTCCTCGAGCTCGAATCAACGGACCGTACGACGTAGGTACGGGTTCCCACCGAGATATTTTCGCGGAAACGAGTAGCGTAAGAGGAACGAATGCCCAGGACGCCGATATCATCCAAATTATTTCCTTCCCGTTTGAGTGGGGGTGAATGAGGATAAAAGGTCGATAATGCGAAGCTGACTCGTCGCACGGTCTATGGAATGCGAAACGTGGAAAGTCAAAGTTGTCGTCTCGATTCCCCTAATGCGATTAACCGAGCTCTCGTTTCTCTCGAGGAGCCATGTACGATGGTTAATCTAGTCCGCAAATCCGGCAGGTGCCTAGGTCGTAGATATTGTATTACCCTTCATCGACAAGAGACCGCACTTCCGCTTGTTTCTCTTCCGCTTTGCAATTTTCCCAATTCGTCGTCCAACTCGGTAACTTTCCTTTTACATATTACAGTAATTAATATTTTTATATTTTCAAATTAATTAATATTTCGTACTTTGTAAATTGTTCGGATCGTACGACGACACGAGTCTTTCACTCATTCCTGCTGAGGCTCGAACGGTCGAAGGAGAGAAGGGACGAGAGAGCGCTCGGAGTCGCGTGGAGTCGGAAAGGAGCAGAGCGGAACGAGGAATAGGTACGTACAACTAAATTTACGGATCGCCACGGGGTGACGACATTTTCACGGCGGGAGAGTCCAGAACCGGCGAGGTTCGCTTATAAAGACGTCATTCCGGCGGTCAAAAGACGCCCTCGCCGAGAACAGCCTCCTTCATCCCTAGCGTATTGGTACGTATAGGTACGCGTACGTATATGCTACCTTTCTCTCCCTCTGCCCTCCATTGCCGATGTCCGAGGCGGCATTTAGAAAAATATGTCTTGGACTGGACCGCGATCTATATCGTCCACGTCGGCGTTCTCTCTCCTTCTCCGGCTTCTCGTCTTTTTACATGCACACATGTTCTCTCTAGCTCCTTTCCTACAGTTTTGGATTCACTCTTGTTGTAGCTTTTGCCACCCCGGTCGAAACAGTCTTTGATCGATTATGATCGACCCAAGAAGATACGCCTTCCTGTCTATGTATAAGTTTTGTAAAAAAATATCTTTTATAACCCTTGTACCTTAATCAGATAATTTTCAAAAGCAAGATCTACAAAATATTTCACGATACGAGTAGAGGCTTGCTGAAAATATATTTAGTTACCTCTGCTCTCGAAAGAAATTGTAACTTTCATCATTTTCGACTATCAATTGTCTTTACCTTCGTATAATTTTGGGTAAGTCGATAATCTGGAGATTAAGAGAAACGTCAATTGAAATATATTCCATCGCTAGGAGGATCGTGGCGTACGCGTATTGCAATAATAACCGAAATAAAAGGAAATTTTGGTGATTCGGGTAAAGTCGTTGTCGATCGACGCGAAGGCAAGACTGCACGAAGAAGCTCGAGACTCGCCGATGGACTTCCACTGTCGTTTCACCCTCGTTCTCCCTCTCCGTTTTACCCTTTCCACGTTTTGTCCTCGCTGGGTTAATCCTGTTAGGGCACAAGAGCCTCGAAACAATACCCGTGGGCAGAGTTTATCTGATTTGTACGCACGGCGTATTACTCGAGACAGCTCCGCAGCTCTCTTCCTTCTCCTCCTCCTCCTCTATTCCATATCGCCGAACTTGCGGTAATACCGATTTACACGGAACGACCAATACCCGATTCCATTATCCGATACTAAGAATGTCGCAAATCCTCGAGTAACCGAGAAAGTGCTTTGTTCGTTCGTACATATTATTCGGACCAGACGTTGTACCTTTGATGAAAAATGGATTTTTGGATTATTTTCTATCGTGACAAAATAAAGGCTGAAAAACGAGGAAAGAAAAACAAAAGAAAAACGAAAAGTCGGCGCACGAACGCGTAGCAAAGGATAGCAGGGGCAATTATAAATATCCGTAACCCTGGCCTCGATCTAATGGTCGAAGCCACCGAGTGGAGGTTGGCGCGCCGCGACAAAGTGTTCAAGTGCAGGGGGATCGGTGGCAGCGAGGGTGAAATAAGGGAGAGCGAGCGAGAGCGAGAGAGGAGAAAAAAAGGAGAGCCCTCACTCTGCGCGGATTTGTTTGTATTCAGCGGCGTGTTGCGGCTGCGCTCCCCACCACTTGGCGCGCTCGAATTCCTTTTGGTGGAGGAGCAGGCGCTCTCGGTACAGGATACAGCCAAGCCCGTGCGCCCTGTTCTGTTTGCATTGTTTGCTGTCAAACATTGAGCAGCGCAAACACGGAGTGGGGCGGCGGTAGTTGGTCACACAGGGGGTATCCGAGGACGGAGGTGATTGGAGAAAAGGAGGTTCGGGCGCGTCCGTACCGTTCGTAGGCGTGGCCCTCTCGACGATATAAAAAGATTCGGAGCGGTGGGGAGCGGACAGATACGTGTGACCGCTCCGACGGTGCACTTCGTCCATTCGTTTCTCCCACTTCGAGTATACCCCTCGCATCGGATCGTACCGACGACGCACATCATTTTGGCAAAGTGAGACTCTTATCGACGAGCCATCGAGAAAAATCGAGAGTGTGTCAAAGTGTATTTAATATCGTCGAACGAAGGACGTGCTGGTGACAGAAGAGATAGAGAGAGAGAGAGAGAGAGAGAGAGAGGGTGTGTACGTTGACAGTGATAAAATAATTAAGTGTATATTAGAGAGGGAAGAGGGAAACAAATCGAAGAGCGGAAGAAATGGTGAATATGGAGAGTTCGAGCGAGCAACAAACGGTGACCGCCTCGCCGCCGCCGCCACCACCGCCGCGCGCCACACTCGGCAAGAGTGACTTCAGCATCCGATGCATAGTACCCGAGGCTTGTGCCGTCAGTAGCCCGGACGTGTCGCGCGTCGATGACAGTGACGAATCGAGCGACCTCGACGTGACCGGCAACGGTGCCGAGACGCCGCCGCTCGACTGTTCGCGCAACGGTTCTTCCACGAGTCCGAGTCTCCAGTCGAGAGACTCGAACGGCCGGGATCAACAGTCCGAGGACGACAAAAAATCGAAAAAGCCACCCTACAGTTACAACGCCCTCATCATGATGGCGATCCGTCAGAGTCCGGAAAAACGCTTGACCCTAAACGGCATTTACGAATACATCATGAGACATTTTCCGTATTACGAGAACAACAAACAGGGCTGGCAAAACTCTATAAGACACAACCTTTCTTTGAACAAGTGTTTCGTCAAGGTACCGCGGCATTACGACGATCCGGGTAAAGGCAACTACTGGATGCTCGATCCGAGTTCGGAGGACGTCGTTATCGGAGGTACGACGGGAAAATTGCGCAGGAGAACGACGGCCGCTTCGCGGTCGCGTCTCGCCGCGTTCAAACGCAGCGTCGTACTCGGCGGTCTTTATCCGAGTCCTTATCCACCACCGGGATGGCCGGCCTCGTTGTACACACTGCCCTATCTTCACAGAGCGACGAGCTGCTATCCAACGGCTTCCGGACCGTACGTAACTCCGGCTGGATATCCGGCGAGTCTGTTACCCGGCACGGTAACGACCGCGAGCAACGCCGGTATGCCCTGCAAGCCGCAGGCTCTACCCGCGGGGGCACCGCCACCCTCCTCCCCGAGTCACGGAGCATTTTCCATGGAGAGACTTCTTCAAGCGCCAACCGTTTATTCCAGTGGTATCGGTGCACCGCCGACCATTCCCGGACCACCCACCAATCCTTACGATTTTTACACCACTCTGAGAAATCTCGCTGCCCATCAGCAACAGCAGCAACAGCAGCAGCAGCAACAGCATCAACAACAACAACAACAACAACAACAACAACATCATCATCTGCATCATCATCATCATTCTCCTCAACAAGCGGTCTTCGTCGGGCAACAACAACGCTATCACATGAGCCAACAAGCACAGTCTCATCACATTCCGAGCCAACCAACCTCGACCACGGCCTCACCGGGAAGCAGTCCCGAACCCATGAGCCCGCACTCGCCGACCTCCTCTACGATCTGCAACTCCGTCGGATCCCAGCATAGGCAGCATCATCCTCACAGCCCGCCTCAGCTATTGCTCAAACCGATAACCGTTCTCACCGGTAGACAGAGCTGAACCAACTGGCGTCGCGTCGAGCTTTCGACTCAAGACGCGAACGGCAAATGGCATTGAGCAAACGAGACTCGAGTTGGAACTCGATAATCTCCGTCGATCAAGATCGGCGTACACCGGTCAATGGATTTCGGTGCGTACGCATCCGCGCACTCTCGCTCTCCCGCGCAACACACACACACACACACACACACACACACACACACACACACACACACGCGCGCGCGCGCACGTAGACACAGACACACAGTCTCGCAGCGACGAGATGAGCGAGCGATGCCGACACGAATCTGTCGAAAAGAACGAGGCATGTTGAATTTGATCTCGCGCGAATTGTTGCGGAACGTTTCGAAGTAGACAAACGTTTGGGCGTTTTCTTGATTGTTCTTCTTTCGTTTCTCGTATATATCTTCTAGTGTATATGTTGACGTTACGCGTTAAGTTTAATACGTTTTATAACGCGTCGATGAGAGTCGAACGATTGTGTGGTTAGGGGCTTATCGAGAACGCGCCAATTACCAAAATCCGAGGCATGCACTTTATACGATTATGACTATATTAATACGTGCCTCGCCCTCCGAGTGATCTACGTTATTTCGTAGTAAAGTAATATATTGTAAATAAGATAAAATTCTGCCTATATATATATATATATATACAATATATGAATATTATAAATGATAATATCACCTATTGTTCGTATATGCATAATACGTATGTACGTATGCCAAAATCTACGTAGCCTACGTCGACATATCGCAATCTCTCGTTTTCCGAGGGATAAGAGTCACCGCGAATCAAAATTAATAACCCGTACCTAACCCTCGGGTCGTTCCGTTGTTGTGTACATACTCGTAGAAAAACAAGACAAAAGAGATAAATTATTGTAAATACGAAGAGGAAGAGGGGATGACAAATGTATTCGACGATTGAGAAGAAAGAGTCGGATGCCGGTTGTCTGTATAAATGTGAAAATAAATGTTGAAAAATTTGTCTATAATTCGACGCATATCTGTATCACGTTTTTTTCTCATGAACCTTATCGGCCCGAGTGTATTCAAGATCGAGAGTACGGACGAGAAACGAGTATAATTTTGGATTCTCCGAGGAGGATCCGAGTCGATCGTAAAATTAACAGCCAGAACCCGCTGACAGTCAAAACACGCTGTAGAAAACTGACAATGCACACGGGACTAAATTTCTCGATGGGCCAAACAGGAGGAATGTGACGAACGACGACCCTCCGACTCGTGGAAGGTTTAGGGCACGCATATATATAACCGTCATAAACCATATTTCGTCGGCCTTGGGAACGCACAACGTGGCGTACCGTCCGTCGCCGTGGCCTTGTCGCATTTCGACCTTTGATTCTCTCCTCGAGTCGAGATTTTGAATCGACGGAAAGGAAGTCCCTAGGAGAGCCAGAGCTTACCTCGCTATTATTCTCGGTATCGAAATTTTCGTCAATCGAGACTCGTTTCGCTTCAAATTCCTCATCGTATATCGCGCAATCGTTGTTCCCAACATTTTCAATTTGAAATTTTGGGTCACGTAAGCTCGAGCGCAAAGTTTTCTCTCGTTCGATTCTTAAACTCACGGCTCGTCTCGTCGCTATCGCTCGACCATCCTCGTCATAATATATATTTAAATATATTAACTTTTTAATGAAAAATGAATAAAGAAAGGCGTACGTGGTATGTTGGTACACGTCGGCTCGCGGAACGATCCGATCGCGTTACTCGCGTCGCCGTCGCGTATCTATGCACGTCGCGAGAGTTCCAACACTGGCGTAATAGCGGAGGAGAATGATAGCGCGCGTCGAGCAAGCACGTCCGCATACACGAAGTAATACGCGTCCATGTATCCACGAGCGATTTACAAGAGGGCGAGAGAGAACGAATGCGTGGTTTGTGCGGGCACGACGCGCTCGTTCTGTAGCAGCCCCGCGCGATATTGCTATGATACATTAAGACAATGACTCGTAAATAAGATAATGGGCCACGCTCGCCCTGCGTACCCCGTACGCTTCGAGGAGGATCAGCCGGAGTTGCGGAGCATTTGTAGGACCCGAGCGAGAGAGGATCCGAACGAGAATCGAGTAGCGTGCGGAGGTGTACCTAGGTACCTATGTACGAAATTACCGCTCGTATCGTTTGTCAATTCGAAAAGAAACGGGAGATGCCGTACGATCCAAGTAACCGGTGTAACGCGATTAAGAAATTATCGAGACTGCCGAAATGATAAGTAGATTTGCCAAAAGATCGCAGATATCGTTGTACGTATTAGAACGTGACGATACAAAGCGGCGAACGACTAACACGACTCTGCGAGAGGGGATTACGAGCCAAAGGCGAAAGCATAAGAGATGCAGGAGGAGGGGAGGAGACGAAGATGAAATGATTCTGACCGGTTCGGAACGGCAGATGGGATTGTGACCCGCGCAGCCTACCCACTGACATACGTGCTCGGCATCCTTATAATACACGTACTATAGCAACGCGTAAGTATACACAAAGGCATATACATAGTGTCAACTCGACGATGAGTACCACCGACGTGTACGGGAGAATCGCGCTGGTATTAGTCACGATCGGTAAGTGTACCCGCGCGCGAAACTACGATGATGCTGCAGGCTCTACTACTGCGCGCGGAGCTCTAATCGAGATAATTTCGGTCCTCGAACGTGAAAGTCTCGAGTTACACTCGCCTCGGCTCGGCCGATGTGACGGAGACGCAACGAGATTGTTTGCCAAAAAAAGCGACCTTATTCCCAGCGAATGTTTCTACGCGTTTTTCCGTAATCGAAGCTCCGCTGACGAAAAGTAACCGAGCGAATTCGTCATAAATCGGTTAGAACGATATAGGGATCGTTGACAGCGAGCGTGCGAGATACTCGAAACAGTAGTACGCGATTCCCATATAAGATTGCCGTTCCTGCGACGCCTAGAGCAGAGAGACGAACCGCTCGCGAAGGTTGCATAGTGTCACGTACTAGGCGAGCAACGTGTACGGAGCAACAGAGTGCAGAGTGCGAGGGGGACGGTAAACACTTGCGTAGCCAATTGTACCAAGTGGCGGGCAGCGGCGATGCTGGCCCTCGTTGTTTCTAAATGTGCGTGCTTGTCGCCTTTTTCGACGCTCGTGTGTAACGCGCCAGTCGCGAATACCGCTCTCTCTCTCTCTCTCTCTCTCTCTCTCTCTCGCTCTCTCTCTCTCTCTCTACCAAGCGCGATAGATAATACCGGTGGCTGTAAGAAGAGTGTTTCTTGCGCCTTTTGGGGGGATCACGCGCGAGTTGACTCGCGTTCGTGCCTTTTCAAACACGTTTTCTACGCTTCGTACATGCACCACGATATAAGTATGTTATAGCGGGGAGAAGAAATTTCCTACGATCAAGATCGCGTAATTAGCGGAGCGGCTGCGAGCAAATGCGTATGTCGAGAACATCTCCGTTTTTTTGGTATCTACTACTCTTACACGATCTATCTAATGCGGACCTCGGCACTTGGAAGCGATACATTTCCAGAGTTTTCATTTTGTGGTCGGTACACGTGTATCCACGTCGAAGCTGTACAACTGGGGGATTACCACGCGGGACGAGACCCCTGCCCCGATGTCCCAAAGCGGCTGGCTCGCTGTGGTTCGTTCGCTCGTCGAGCGCTCTCGTTCTCGCTATTGCAGCTTCGTTTTCCATTGATGAAAAGAAGGGGCTGCGGCCGTTTCCTTCCTCGCCCGACTACACGACGATCCTGGAGTTCTTTCCGAGGGGCGGTGGATCTCGATGCCCAATGTGGTAGGAAAATAAACCGAGATATATTTGGTCGACGGGCTTCGATCGATGCGGCAATAATGGTGGTTTAAACGCGGTTGAACCACCATGTTGCGCTTACGTCGGTATGGAACTTGGAATGAAAAAAAATCACGATGGAGGAGGTACGAGCTCCGTAACGTCGATTTCTTCTCTCGAATCTCGTTGGAAATATTCGACAATTCCTACATATATATCGTTTGAATAGGTGCGCGATACAAAACGTTCGTACCGTTGCATCGACGCGCGAAACAAGTAACACGTAACATATCGTACTAATCGAGGAGCGACAGTGAATCATCAGAGCGAGCAGCACCGATGTTCACAATTTCGCGGCGTGCACGGAGTGAATTTATAACTTCCTCAATCAACGATAATTCGTGTCGTATACATATATTTGTCGTAGAATTGTTTTAGAATATGCGAATAGATTGAAACCGAGCGTAACTAATACGATTAACGATCGATAGTATCTAACCCTTGTGTCGAACGTCGCGTCGCTTTACTATTTATTTATCTGTCGACGAATTATTTTTTTGAACTTTTGAATGGGCGAGAGCGACATTTGATAAACAAAAAAAGAAACGTGTTAAGCATCAGATCATTACTCGACATTGGGTTTCCTTATGAATTTGCTACTTGCTGGAAAATATTCGCGGACGGAGCCAAGTTGAACATAAAAAGAGAAGCGTTCGCGACGACAATAAACGATGGGTATGCGCCGGCTATGGACGCGCGCAACAAGAAGAACAAATGACGCAACTAATCCGTACGTAGTGTGTCGAGTGTGTTGAGGGAGGGAACGTAGGCGGGGAGCTTATCATTCGGTGACACGAGAATGAATCGGTAATTTAGCCGCGGACGGAGCAAGTGCCCCGTAGCCCAAGTACTCGCGGCGATCTTCTCTCTTGGACATGATCGCGACCGACACGTACACAGCCGCGTCGTGTCTCCGCGAAGTAGCAACGACCAACAACGAGAGCGGGACGAGACGACGGCGACGACGACGACGACGATGACGATGACGATGGCACGAACCGCCGGGGCTTCAACCCCCGCACGATCCGTACGTTCGTCTCTCGTTATCGCGTCTCTCTGGTACGAACTGCTTCGCGAGCTTTCGTCGCTCCAGCCACCTACGATGTATGTCCGATGTACTCGTACGCGTGCGCATCCACAAACACGCACCACCGCTTCTCCTTCGTGCACGACGAATAAACGTTTACGTGGGTCTGAATCTTTAATGCGCGAATGCAAGAAGACTCATCCGTCGGCTGCAGGACAAACCGATTTAGCTATTAATTTCGCTTCTGAAATGGGCTTAATCGTCGGGCGTGACTCCAAACAAACGAAACTTTCTCTTTCTCTCGCTCTATTATTATCATTATTATCGTCATCATCATTGTTATTATTATTGTTACGGTCGTCGATATGACGACTGCATTATAACGCTGTATATTAATACGCCGGGGTAATTTTCCGTGGAAACGGAAGACCCACATTCCATGTATGAATTATACACGTTATAGAGCGGTATCGATATTTTACGTAAGTATAAACAATGAGAGAGTCGTAGACGACCGTTCCAGAGCTTACCGTTGTTAAACTTTACCACGAAGCAATGAGACACGCGACTGACGATAGAAGGAATGGATATGTAGAGGGGAGATGAACGATGGAAAAAGAGGAGTTTCGTTTGCTCTCGGTCGACGAACAAATTGTAAGCGTACGACGTGTAACTATATACGCCCGAGCGTATGTCTTTGTTATACCAACTATTCGTACGTTCACTCGTTGGAGGCTGTCGGAGAGGGGTGGGGGGAGGAGGGCGTCAAAGGAACGTACGGTTACCTCGATCCGTCACACCGCGCCCCGGCCGTCACTGGTAACGCTCTCGCCATGATCTTCAATGGCTTCAATTAACGTTCGTTGGACCCGCGTAATTGTTTCTTCGGAATTATACCGGGACGTAGCAACAGCATCTTCCATATTATGTATTATACGTACATAGAGAGAGAGAGAGAGAGAGAGGCGTATACGGTACAAACTCTCGACGCGTCCGATAAATAAAAGTAGCTATCGAGATTCGTATTCGTATGTCGCACGAACACAAGAAAGACGAGAACGAGTCTACGATAGGAGTCGAAAAGCTCGTTGAGACGGCACGATCATCCGTTAATCTATGACGCATCCAAGACGCTTCCGGCCACGAACCGTGACAGCGTTTATTCCAGAAACGAGATCGAGAGATCGAGCATAGCGACAGGATGAGTAAATAATTAAAAGTCGCGAGATGACCAAGCCGAAGCATGTTTCGAGGAATTTTTCAAAGAACGAACGGATCGGCCCTCCCTTGTCGCGCAATGTAATCACCGAGAAACCCCGACGAAGCCCTCAACGAAAATACGGACTCGGGGGTTGAATTGGTTCGCGGGTGATATCCGTTGGCGCGTTCACCAAACCTCGGCGTTGTTTACCCATCCGCGTGGCTTCGCGGACCTTCCCTTTCCACGGCGTGCTATCGCCTTTTAATTTTATTTTCAAATTGGTGTATCGGTACCTACGTCAACGAGGTTCGAGAAGGGAGTAGTCACCCGTGGGTGGTTGACTGGCTGGCTGGCCGGCTGGCTGATATTCGTCGCTCGGCGTGCGACAAGACGGGCATCGTCTCGCGTGTGCGTGATACGCGTCTGTATATAACCATGTTTCTATTTACGAGCGTAATGTGGATCCGGCTATTTAAACGTGTGGCAAGCGTCTTGATCAAAATTTTCCTCGGCAATAAACCGGAGGCTAGCGTCAACTTCCTACTTAACGCGCGGAGTGCGACCGTCAGCGCCGTACGGGTCCCGGCGCGTGATCGAGACGCGCGCGCTTTGCTCTCCGTTGCTCCGTCTCCTTGCACGAAAGATCGGCTATGCTTTCTGAAGATTAAAAATTTTGAACAAACGAACGCATTGCAGTAAGATATAAAAATCGAATACCTACAGCTCGCGAATAGTACGCTCGACCGTCTGATACTCTAGCCGATTGCGACGAGTGTCCAGCATCTCGATTGGAGTCTTTTCGAGCTGTGCTCTTTCTTCGAACGAGGACCCACCGCGGCGGTGGGGGTGGGGAGGTTTGCATTGAGGGACACTTCCTACTTAGCTACCGCCTTTTATCGTACCCTATACCGTCATTGCTCTCTCGAGTTATTTCCACGAGTGGCATACTCTACGAAGTGTCTACGCGCGTTTGCACCCATGAGAACCTTGCACGCACGTCGTTCCGGCTCTAACCGACTATACGAATCGCGTACTTGGCGAACAAAAAAATCAATCTTCCTTTACCGATCGGCTGTCAATTTAGAGCGAGGATCGTGACTCTCCTTTGCGAAAAATATGATATCACGTATCGCGTTATCTTCGAATCGAGCGATATCTTTGAGTTTGGCGCCCTCGGGGTGCGCCCGCGGCACGTGCAATTACGTTCGAGAATCGGTGTGTACACGCGCCAGGGAGATACGCCAAACCATGGCTGTACTGGATGAGACGCGAACGAAGCTCATCGTAATATACAGTTATAATATTGTGCAGCGGTAAAGCAGAGCGGGCGCGAAAGTACGGGAGTTACTGGACGTCCGCCGAGTGACACTCGGCGGACGTCTCTTCCGGTCTGTCTCGTGTTACACCGTCAGCCGTCAACCGTTTATATTAAAGTTACGGGATAGGGCGCGTGCCACCCACAGTCGTACATCGAAGCGGATTT
Source organism: Netelia fuscicornis (assembly GCA_946811545.1). Lineage (NCBI taxonomy): Eukaryota > Metazoa > Arthropoda > Insecta > Hymenoptera > Ichneumonidae > Netelia > Netelia fuscicornis. The sequence continues at coordinate 47,150,772 of OX328013.1, forward strand.
CGTTTGTCCTCGTTACACGCGCTATAGATCGTCCGGACGGGCTTATCAAAAACGGTCCGCCTCCGGTGGACCGGTCGATTTCTATCGCCGCTCCGATATCCTCCCATTTTCTACCAACGAAACTCCTCAAAATTTCCTCATCTTCCCTCATTCCGCTTTTTTACATTCTACGAGTTTAAATTAACAACGACTCAAATGTTTTTTACATCATAACAATCGAACTTGGAGGGGCAATTGTGAACAAGTTGGATAAAAATAGGAGGTGGTTGAAGCGGAGATGAACGAGAGTGTTTGATAGAATGAAAACTAGATCGAGGGGGGTAGGTATTGTCGGGCAGCTGGGCGGCCTTCGTCGAAAACGAGAGGTCGTACCACTTTGTAGTCGTATGCACTCTCGTAAATCCGTTGAGCTCGTTGTTGCGCCCTGCCACTCTTGTACTCGTACGAGGATCGAACGATCGACGAGTCTCAATCGGCCGAATTACTCTCGACACACCGCTCGCGCTCCATTTTTCTCTCACCACCGGCTTGTCGTATATTTGTTCTCGTTCGAAAGCGCGAGAGATCTTTGTACCCTGTGTTTGTCTCGTGACCCTGCGCATATTTGTTTTAGAGTCTTGTTGGTGCCATGAGTGGTGCTCTTTAAATGGGCAACGAGTTGTACCTACGTACGTGGCTCGAGGAGGCTTCGTTCTCGATAGCCTGGTAGCGTCATAGCCGATATAGGTACCAAAGCGCGCGCGCGAAAAGATACGTTTCTATGCGAATACTTGGATGGATATAAATATTTCCATCCGAATCGTCGAGTTATTTGTTTCGTCGATTTTGCGAGTATGCGGCGCGACGAGTTTCAACACGCCGAGAGTCCGCGTTCGAATGCTCAGCCCTCCTCTGCCTCGTCCGCCGCCGCATTTAAGACCAACGACGAGAGAGAGAGAGAGGAAGAACAAGTTGAATGAGTCGAATGAATGAAAGTTATTTCTACGGGTGTTACTATATACGACATAATATAGTTTGTATGGTATACGCGGGCGAATAAATACGAGTCACAAGAACGAGGAGTACCAGAGATGGAAAGAAAGAATAAAGAATAAAGAGCGAGCGAACGAGGGGGGGGGGGGGGGGGGGGGGCAGCTGGCCGTGGTCGGGAGTTCGAGCCAAAGAGTCAGGCGTTTGACCCGCGCGCGCTCCCCGCGACGACCGCGTGCATTACTCTATACAGTCACAATCGCCTCGAACGAAGAAAGAGGAAAGGGTCCAAGACCCAGGATATGAGGTCGCCCGAATTGACCTCGCGGCGCGCGCCGGATGCCACTATTTTTCTACCAGAATTGACCGAACCTAATTGCGAGTGTCGCGGGTGCGCGCGGCCTTTAAAACCCGTGCAAAAAACCTCTGGTTTTTTCGACCTGGCCAAATCATGCAATACCGATAATCGCTCATTCTCTGGGCGCAACGGTGTCCTCGACCTCCTCTTCCATTTTTATCACCCAAGTACGATCATCCTCCGAACTTGCATAATTATTTAAAAAGAGCCTGGTCCAATATTAAAGTGGATTCACATTAATTCACGATCGATCTTTTCGTCACACCTATTTCGGCCAAAAAATCGGCATTCTTTTTGTTTCAACAAAAAGCAGCGCGAGCGATTGTTCGTTGATCAAACGTCTCGGTTAAACGCCGGAGGAGAGTATCGTCGAACACGCCTATTGCGCTCGAGCAATTATCTCATTCCGGGACAGAGAGCTGGAGGGCGGAGGGGTGGGGGTCATTATTACGGAACAAAAAGACCTCATTGAGAAATCATTGATGGGCCAAAGTAGTGACCATTAATTAAACTTATCGTGGGAAAGTACACTTCTTTTTAATTGCGTTTTTGCGCGTTCGCTCGACTACCATCGACCATTTTAATCTCGACGCGTGCGTAGGTGGTTCAAATTTCACGAGATGCGATTGTTTTTTGTATCGTTTGTACGAAAAATAAGTTGACAAGAGGGTGACGAGGAATAATGAAAATGAACACGAGGAAGATCTATCTGGTGGAAAAGTGAAAATAATGTCGGAAGGGTGCGCGAGACCGAATATTGGACGCATAGCGAGCCGAGTACGCGTTGCTCGGTAAGCCGTAAGCGGGTACATGTGGTGAGGGGAGAGAAATTAAAGTCAATCGTCATGGGAAAGCCTAAGTTCGGCTTACGGTTCACCGCGCTTTGGCGCTCGTTTCACTCCGGCGCTCCTCTCCTCTCTTCTCGTCTTCTCTTCGTTATATTCGAAACAACGCTTTACCGCCGACTCACTCTTGGAGCACGCTCTCCACCCTATCCGTGTCACGCGACCTGTAAACAGTTTAGCGTTGAACGAGGGATCCCCGCAATCGCGAATACGGGCACCCTCCTACATATCATTTGCTTATATGTAGGTACATACGTAATATAATCCCGCACCGTATATCTAACATACGTAGGCGATCGGTACGTGTGTGCGCATTCGCGAATTTACTCTTTGTCTATAAAAAACTTTGATCCATCGTTCAAGTTACTTTGCGAGTTAAAGTGAAAACGAGGGACCGGCCGCCTTAGGACTTTTGTACGCACGTAAAAGAGATAGCCCATGCGGACCATTCGCCGACGGACAAACTTTATCGACGCATTACGAAGAGCGTCGTGAATTCGTTTCGATGGATCGAGACCGACCGCGTGCTCATCGATTAGTCACAGTACCCGCGTCGTCGAAGGGTGACTCGACGTTTCACCGCAATACCCCATTGTACCTACTTGCGTCGATGCGGGGCCAAGTGCTCGGTTCGCCAAACCCCACGGTCTCGCCATCTTATGTACTTTCCACTCTGTGATTCGATTTTTCGAACCAAAATATGTACATCGTCGAGACAGCGTGATTATTTATTTTCGTATTGAAACGCATCGATTTTTACGAGCTTTTGGGACCAGCTCCCGCAGAGTTTAACCCCTTCGAGTGCTCGATTTGTTTGGTGGGAACGCCCGGCGATGATCGAATTTGTTTCACAATTTTATTTACAATTGCCTGAATAATTAAGAATCGCGGTCCGCTGCGTGAAAGCATCCGAGAAAAAATGGCGCGCCGTACGTACGCAGGTAGTAAGATAGGCTGTAACAACGTGCAGTGAGATACGATGTCGGCGAGGGGCTACGCGCCCACTCGCGCGGAGTTTCGAAGAGCGCCCGGGATAAAAGAGGATGATCGCACACGCGCCCCTGATACGCGACTGTTTAGTTGTTCGTTTTATCACGTTGATACATCGTACGATATACGTATCGAACCGATTGTACCCGGAGCTCGCTCTTCCTCTCGGACCCTCTTTCTCGCCTCGCGTATACGTACCGAGACGAGAGAAATCGAGAGAGCTGGGAACAAGTGGCTCATTAATGAATTAAAACACGGACGCGAGCGAGTCTGCCTGTCTGCCTGTTGCGCGATTATATACCTACTGACTCGAAAATCCAGACATTACGATCCTACCGTAAATGTATTGCCGGGCCTAATTAATTTCATACAACCAAACCCAATCGCGTTACGTTATCGTATTTTTTAAGATCGTCTCAACGGCGGCTAGAACATTCAGACTTGTATTCTTATTTTTTTTGTCTTTCTTATTCGTCGACTCCTACTCGCCGCATCACTCGCTTCCTGTCGCGTGGCCCTCGCTCGCGCGCGCGCTTTATCTCGTTTTCTCGTCTCCCTCGTCTCGAATTAACCTCATACATTGGGATTAAAAAGCGGATATATTAATTTGCCAATTTGAGTTTGCTCTTTAGCGCGTGCTTCTGAATCGCGCCGTCTTGTCTTGCGCTCGTGCTCGCACATCGTCGCGACTATTTAAACTATGATATTTTGCCACAAGAGATTAATAATCGCCTCCAATAGACGTTGCAACATTGCAATTCGGCAATTCCGTATCTTTAGATTTTTGTTTTAATAAGCGACCGTTCGAAGAATCGTGGCAAGACGAAAGTGGCTAATATTTAGCCAAATCTTAATGTCATCGCTCGTTCGCTCGCTTTCTTTTTTTCTCCGCACTGGTCAATACAGAGAGCCAAGCTGAATCGCGGACATGAGCGCGACGTATCTTTACAAAAACTTTCTGAAACCAGTGTGAACCGTGGAGTGCGTGTGTCGGTGGGCACAGGTGCAAAAAGGAAAAAGAAAATATGCGAAAAGTGTTTCGAAAAGATAATACACGTACTTATAAACAAAATGACGAACGAAAAAGTAGCCTCGTTCATCGTCTTGTCACCGCGATAGAGGGCGTATACGCCAAAGAGAAATAGACACCTGTGTTGACAGATGTTTACCATAGTATTTCAATATCGAATCAAAACACGAGAGCCCGGAGCTCTTTTTCTCTTTCTTGTTTTCGCCAAAGCTCGCTGTTCTCATTAACATGGTTTTCTTCTTCCTCGCTTAATTCGACGCCGTTACCGAGAATCCTACGCCGCTCCACTTTCGTTCTTTGCTCAAAAATCCAATAAACGTAATATTTTGTTCGGAAGTCGCGTCGAGCACTCGACGAGTACACAGAGAGAGGGGAAGTGAGAGCGAGCGAGAAAAGGCGAGGTCCGTCGGGTCCGACCGAACGCGCGTACGCCTTCAGAAAAGAAACATTTGCATACGAATGTAAACGTGTACAAAGACAGAGTTTAATGTCGCGTGTGACTAATCGGTCGACCGAAACGTTGCTCGCGCAACGTCGATGCCGAAGCTATATACCTACCGAGTCGAGTTTCGCAAAAGCAGCCAAAGTACGTTGCTTGGTCAATTCTGTGCTGTCGCTTTGGGGAACAGAGAAGAAGCGGGCGTCGCGCGCAAACACACATACATGGACAAACAAGAAAGCTTTTCACACGAGTGAAAGGCGTTCGCTCCTGCGATTCTCCGCAAGAATCGAGAGGAGGATCCTGCCGGAGCTCGCCGAACGATCTTTATGCGTAACGCGTACGTGTGTTTCTTTGATGCGACGACGTTTACCGGCGCTTTCAAATTTTCAATGTCCGTCAACGATCGTTCGATCCAACATCGTCTCGTAACATCCTCGTTATGGGTTTTCGTCGGTCGACCGTACGCGCGCACGCACGCACGCACGCACGCACGCACGCACGACGAGAACTTTGATCGATCTCTCCTCCGCGATATTACGCGCATACCTAGGATCGAACGACGAGCTATCGGCGGATCTCCCGTAACGGATTATGACCCGAAACGGTTTCTCGACTCGGTATTTTCCCCTTTTCTCGTCCGACGATCGCTCGAATCGAAAAATGTATTGGTCGATCGATATATTGCCATTGGTTCGTGAAAAGATGCGAAAGGTGCTCGAGGTGGAGGAGGTCAGCGAGCGTTGTTGGATAGATAGATAGGTACCTAGGCAGATAAACGAAAAATGAAATCGGGAGATATTTCGAAGCTACGATTCGAACGAGTCAAGAGGAAGCGAGAGAAAGAGCCGTGGCTCGATGAAAACTGGTAGAGTGTCCGTAGGTACGTACAGCGTTCCTGGGAGCCACTTGTTGCTCGGTTGCTAAGACCAGATTTCCCGCTGGCTGAACCCGGCAGGACCCGCGTTTGCTCCATCGACTCTGAATGCCAAAGCAAACCGACTCCCTGCCACAATTCTGTTCCTATATACGTTCTATTCTCCACTCCCTCTCGCTCTCTTCATATAGGTACGAACTCTATATGCGCGTGTATCGCGCGATATTCGCTCGAGCAGTTTTTCGTCAGTGGCGCGAGCAACCGCGCCAATTTATAGTCGTAATTCGGCCGTTCCCGCGGTACATTAGAAAAGAGTGGTCGGAGTCGGCGTCTCGAGAGGGACGTGTGAAAAACATTTGATAATCGTGCATCTTGAAATGAAAATATACAATAACGAGGATGGAACGCTCGTATTCGTCGAACGTTCTTGTACCGGCGTGATAGAAGCGACGGGGACTGTCGCACACCCCACAGCTTCGTACGAACGCGTTAAATTAATGCGAGGAGAGTCAATAGAAGAAGCCGCGTATATGTACACATAGCGATAAAGCTATCCGAACGAGAGCTGGGGAAAAAGAATCTCCCGACGTCTCTCGGCCTGTGATTTAATTTCATTTAATTTAATTCGGCTGTATTATTAGTAATAAGGAACGCCGGGCTTTAATACGATCGGTAAAGATGTCACACGGTATCTCGGGCGTAGACGCGCCCATCGCTAGATTCATGCGTATAGGCGCCGAAACGGTGGCAGATACCTATCCTACTCGACAAATATACGAGTTTTCTTATATAAAACCGTTCGCGAGATTCGAAACTACCAAAAAAATTCAATGAAAGTCGACTCATGAAATATGCATGTCCGTTCCATGCAGGAGAGATCATTAAACTGTCTTGAATCAGCGAATTTTCAAGATTTCGTTCCAACGAGTGTGAGAAACGATTCGATCGGCCTCGAGCGAATTTTACGACGATACGAGGAGTCGTCGGGTGGCGATTGGAAACGGTCGATCGGATATCAATGATCCCGCACCGCGAAGGGAACACCGCACCCGTTGCTCGAGTATCGATATCTTTCTTCTTCGACTTACCCCCCGCCAGTCTCGAGTACGCCCTCGATATCTAATGACGAGATGAAATTTGTTCGTTCGAGCGAGAATTTCGTGCGCGTTACCCTGCATGTTGTACCTTGTACCCTACACTATTCGCAATTCTCTATACGCGATTGGGACTTTGACCCAGCCTTGTTCAACCAAAAATTATGAAAAAGAGAGAGAAACGCGCGTCTCCGACGATCGTAGCTAGGTACCTACTACCTACGCGTATCGGCCAGCACACTTCGCAAAAGTAACCGTAACTCGGCCGCTCGACTACGTTCGATTTCGCGAACGAAACGACAGCAGACGGGAAGAGGAGCCGACACGAACGATGTGTCCAGGGAGGGAGATGCATCGATGCACACGAAACTACTTATACGGGTAGGTCGGAAATAGAGCGCGGCGGCCGTGTTGATACGCGGGTACGCGCATCCAAACTTTTGCCGCGCAAAACGCTTCGGGCGACGACAGAAGGGGTTACCTACCACCGAACGGTTTCACAGTTTGATACATATGTCGCCCCGCTCGTCCTCGTCGACGACGATACCAACGTAGCATTCCCGTTTTCTTTTTTCATTCGCGGCATGCACGTATGCATCGCGCTCTCATCTCGATCTATCTCTCCGCTTTTATCGATATATCGATCGTGACGTAAACCGTTGAGAAATGTTTATTCCTTATTTCACCAAGTGGGGGATAAAAGAACGTCGAGATACACGAGCCTGATCGTTGTACGTCAACGCGCCCAACACCGTGGCTAATGCCCCACCGCTAATAATAATATATACCTAGGTACCTGGGATACGCGGAGGGGCGGCGGGGGGGGGGGGGGGGCGAAAGTACACGCACGCACGCACATAGTATACGTAGTAGACTCGAAGTTACACGGTAGATCCCCAAGTTCGATGGAGCCAGAGAGCTGCCGTGAAACGTCGTCCTCATTACACCAATTACCATCGCCGACTCTCCCTATTCCCGTATTACCGACTCTCCCCCGTCGCTGCACCCTCCAATATAATAATGACACGTTCGGGCATAGCATAGTGCCACCTCTTTTTCAGTAGCACGCTGCACAAATTAGCCGGCTGTTGACAATACGACACCACCTCTGGCTGGCCGCCGGCCTCCTCCTTCCGACACCTTTTGCACGTTATTTCTTTCTTTTTTTTTCTCACCCACGTGTATGTACACGCGGGCGTGCCTCTATCCGTGTCCGTACTCGTATCCTACATCTGCACGGGTGCGATTCTATTTCTCCAGCCGATCTAACGTAACGTCCTGAATCTGCCATTCTAAATTTAATTCGCGACACGTCCGACACGGCATATGGCAGGTACCTACGTACGTACATAGGTATATACTTCGACTCGGAGAAATTATGTTGTATCATCGGATCGACGTGTATTCGATCATCCGCAAGAATTAGAAAATCTACGATAGGTAAAAAAGTGGCGATACCTTGGGAAAAAAAACACGACTACGAGATCCGACAGATTGTTTATCAAATAATAAATAATATAATAGATCGAAGGTGAGAGTCGTGTACGAAAGAAGCGGAGGAAAACCGGAGGCCGCGATTTGCTCTCGGAGGAGGCGATACGAACGAGGTGATCCATCTCTCGACTGCCAGCGGAGCGCGAGTTGTACCTACCTACTACTACGGTGGATAGGCATAGATGCGTTTGCCTCTCTCCTCTCACGAATGGCAGGCATAGGTACGTCACACGTAGAGATCGAGATGAGAAAATATTTACTACCTACCTAATATAGGTACTCCCGAAAGAACCCCATGGAGTTAAACCTACCAACGGAATATATAATTGACGTATCGTACCAACGTGCCGTAGGTACGTCTTTCTTTTTTGTCGTTCCGGGAACAGGAAGTCCGACGAAAAAAGTAGCTGACTCGGCTCACAATGTTACAAAGATCGAGCGTCGATGGACGCACGAGTTTGGGTTTAGCGAGAGCCGAGAATTTCGTGTACGTATATTCGGCGTGCGTGCATAAATTTGAGGGTGCACGCAAACTTGGCGAATTGCCTATAGTTGGCCCTTCCTTTTATCGGCGATATATCGACAGATGTGCGCGCGGACTCGCGAAACCACCGGCATTCTCTATCTCTTCCGCGATGGCTAATTGCTCGACGCACATTCTTGCCTTACCTATATCTATACATCGGGAGAGGGTGCGCGTGCCACAACTGGCGAACAGTTAAAAATACAACGTCGAGACCGATCGACAGATTTTCTACACTCCAGTCGACGGGTCTAAAATTTTCCCGGAGATTCGAAACGTATTTCCAATCGCAGCGCGTGCAAGATGAACTTTTGTAAGTGCGCAAAAGAGATTTCGACGGGTTTTCGGAAATAAGTGGATCGCACAGTTGTAGGTATATATGTACATATATAAGTTGGTACGAAGGTTTCTAACGGTGTTTTTCCATGTGAACGGGTTCTCGAGGTAAGATGCATCAACAGGAAGCGTGTATAGGCCCAGCGATGTTATTGAGACGTAAGCGTGTAGGATGGGAGACGGATCTCGAGGATTCGGGACACAGCGTGCGCGCTTAAGGAGCTTCCGGTTCGTTTATTGCCCCAGCGCAGAAAATCCGCTTTTCAGGAGAGAGACGAGACGAGCCGAGCCTATACTCGGATCGTTGTGTCCGACGAGCACAAACTAGCAGAAACGAGCACGAGGCAGTGGAAAAACATTTGCGCTTCTCGATTCCATTGTGTATACCACGAACGGTTTGGTAACGCGACCGGTTCCCGATGAAAGAACCGCTGGGAGCTAATTACGATAAATATTTGCCCAGCCGCCCGCAACCCTTCTCTTCCTCTCTGATCCTCGAGGATACGCACGGGTCGTCCTGGCGTATGCCGCATGGTTGGTGCGGTGGCGAGCCAGTCGCGCGAGCTAAGCAGATTGGAAAAAAAGAACGGTTAAAGCGAACCGAGACGAGAGGGAGCCGTCGGTGCCGAGAATAATGGTAAGCTCGAGTCCGCAAATAAGTCGCGATATAAAGAAGAGCGATACTCGCTCCGAGACTCGCTCGAATTTTGGTAAGAAAATCGGATTCGTCGAGAAAACTGGTACGAGCATCACGACAAAGCCCATGCCGGCCTAACGCGACTGTTCCCCGTCCACGCTTATAATAATATCCCCGGGATCTCCCGCTATTCGATCCTGTCAATATTTTTCAAAACAGAATTTCAAAGGTGCATCGACAAACCTCGAAAGCCTATAAGTACGTTACCTCCCATTGGAGGTAACGGGCCAATTTTTTAATTTATCGCAATGAAAGAAAAGTCGGTAGTAGGTAAGGCAAGGGTGGACGACGGGAGCGCGAACGAATCGAGCACGCGCATCTCTTGGAGTATATCGTACAGCGGGGCGCCGCGTGAGACGTCGGCCGAGATCCCAAGATACGATATATGTAGGTACGAGTGAAACAGAGTCTACGTATACCACGGTGTTATAGTAAGTAAAAATAGTCACGAGCATCAACCCATACGACGGTAGGCAAGAGGAAGAGAGAACGAGATAGATACCAAAGAGTCGGAAAGATCGGTAGTCGAAGATAATGGGAAGAGCGATGTCGTATAGTCGAAAGGGGGGAGAGTACGTCCTAATGGAGGACAAGATGCTAGATAAGCCGACATCGTAATGGTAGTGTGGCCGCCGGGATTTTGAGTAAACAGTTCATTTGTCATCGCGATCCTGGCTTCTTCGTGTTTTTCCCCTTTGCCTCTACTCGTCGGTTTTACGGTACCTATATAGGGTGAAGCGAAATCCTATCGCGGGAGAGCGCGTATCGCGATACACTCACCTGCAGGAAAACCTATAGCGCGATCGTCACGGATCGATGCGGAATGACGAGGGTCGGCGTTCGATCGAGAAACGCCCATCGACCGATAGCCCGTCGCGCTCTTCCGAAAACCGAAACAATTTCTTGACAAATAGTGTCCGGTGTACGCGATATCAATATTGCTCCAACTCGATCGATTGATCATTGCTATCATTATTGTTGTAGTTTCTCCGTTATCGTTCGATCGTCAACAATGAATAAATCAATAAAGGAATAAGCGAAAGTGGATAGATATATGGAGGTGTCGATCGATCGAGCGACGTATCATTTAGTTGGCGCGTGCAGCCAACGTGTTTCGATAATTCGCGTGACTCGACTTGGCGTTCCACGCGAGTCGACGTATACTATTTATGGCTATACGTACCTATACAGTAATACAGGACGTTATGGCTATCGAGATATGGAATTTCGAGCTGTCGTGAGTCGAGACGCGGGCCACGGTACACGGGACTATGAGAACGAGAATAAGATACGAAGAAGAAGCCCGAGGAAGGAGGCAAGAGGAGCGACGATCGTCCCTCGTCTCTCGTCTCGCGTCTCTCGTACCGCCTGGTCTCAAAGAAGCCGCCCTTTGACTGTCGAGACGTCGTATCATCGAACCGGTGCGAGTCACTATGAAACGAGAGACTCCGACATCTTCACTTGTCCACTGCCTATTAGTAAAACCCGTCACAACCCGCTAATTATTGCCTTCGTGAGCCGCGTCTTATTCTCTCTCGCGGACGATGAACAATCTTTCGAGTATCCACGAGCCATATCCACGATCGCGCGCGTATCATATCGGCAGCATAATAATGCTGCGATCGACGTTTAATTCTCATTCGTATTAACTCGACCATCCATTCGATAACGAGGCCGGCTATGACTTGGATAAATGATAAGAGGGAATCAGCACCATCGAGTTTTCGATTTATTAAGAAAATAAAGGGCTAAATGGTCCATTTATCGCGATTGCCAATAGTCGAGTAGAGGTACCTAAAGTACGTACGGCGATTGGTACGCGTGAGTAAACGCTCGAAAAGGCTCTCGCGATGGTGCCATGCCAGGCGAATAAAGAGAGACGAGGGAAGAAAGAGAAGGAGAGAAGTTGGAGGAATGGGAAAGAGAGTCCCGAAGAAGAACCCCCCGCGCAGCTGGTAAAGGGTTCATGGTCCGTCAGACTCGCATACACGCGCGCGCGCGACGGGCGTCTTCCTCTTTTCTCTTTCCCTCCTCTTATTTCCACGTGAGTGTCCAGCTGGTATCGGGCATGCAATCACACGGAGGATTAAGACTCACGAGAGCGAGGATGAGGAACGAGAGTGGAGAAATCGGTGGATGAGCCGCGAGATGCGAGAAGCCCCAAAGACTGCGGAGAACGGGGTCGCGTTCTTTGAACGTGAGAGAGTGAGAGAGCGATTCTTCGAGGCGTGCGAGTGCTCTCTTCGGGACACGCCGGTTTGTCTTAATTTTTTTCTCAACCAAGACGCGACTAGCGACGAGAGGGGCACGAGGATTATCCCGCGGGTGTTGGCGCGGATGCGGCGGCGGCGGCGGCGTGGACGACAATTTTCTCATACCGTATGGTCACCGATTCCCCTGCGCGCGTACGCACTGCCGAATCGCGTCGTCGTCGGAACACTCGGATCAATTCGAGACTCTACGAGCCCGCGGCGATCCTTTATTCCTCTCTTTCACCTTGCCCCAACATTGATCCGAAAGATAAAAATATGTCAATAGACACTTGTTACGCACTCCCGGACGATTTACCCGGGGAATACTCTTGGAATTGCGAATAATTGATCGGCAAAATGATCATCTATATGTAGTAGGATATACGAAGGAATATTCATTTCGGCAATGTTGTTGAGAATTAAATATAAAGATTATGCCACGTATGCGTATCATCGCGACACACGAATGCGTCAATGATTGGCGTTACCGCGGCGTCATCGAGATACATCTAGCTCTTTTCTCTCCTCGACCGCTTTCTCATTCGTTATTCCTCTTCGTCTTGGAGGCACGCATGCTTTATACGCTCTCAACGAAATCTTTTCATTCGTCTCTTTCTCTCTCTCACACACACACACACACACACACACACACACACACACACACACACACACACACACACACACACACACACACACACACACACGGGCGTGCGTGTGTGTGTTTCGAGCGTCACGGAACGTCAAAAGCCAAGAGATCGAGCGAGTCTATCGTCGCGATATCGGCCGACTAATGGATTTATCGGACGGACACGAGATTTTTCGAGAGTACAATGCACCAACGATATTGTACTCCCGAGAGATAGCGTCATGAATGTTTCGTGGCACGTGTGCCGCACTGCAACCAACAAAATATCGAGATGTACTGCGATCCGTTGATCAAAGCTACGGTCTCGGTGTGTGATTTTAAACAAAAATTCGATACGACGATAGAGAGGCGTTTGACGATTACATCAGGATCGGGAGTTGATAAAAAAGAAGCAAAAACAACTACAGACAAAAATGGTCACACTCGCGAGCGACGGAGTTCCAACATCTCGTCCCTTCTTTATCCAATCAGCTCGTTCCATACGTACCTACCTACCTACCTATTACTCGAGCGAGTATAGACACAATGCACCGCGACAACGACGGACCGCGCGTCGGACGCGCTTTAGACGCGCTTTAGACGGCTTTAGACGCGCTTTAGACGCACTTTAGACGCGCTCTTCTCTTCTCATCGCCGCGATGGCTATAACCTTCCGTAGCCATATGCATCTTCTCTCATGTTTCTTTTGCTGCAGGGGACACGATACATTCGATTTCTTCGTCTCTTTTGTTTCCTCTCGGTCCAAGTTTCAAAAATGTAAATAAATAAATATCGAAAAAACGTCGAAAGCGTTGTCTCGAGACTTCTTTTTTTTAAATATCGCAAGAGCTCGTATCGTAGGACAGTCGTACCTCGATGGGGAAAAGCGAGCGACTCGTTGACCGCAAAACGCGGTGGCGGGCAGCCGCAGGTTGGTAGAAATATATTTTCTTCGAAGGTGTCGCGGTGCATCGAGGTGAAAAACCAGAAAGACCGACGAATACCATTCGAAGGATGGGAAGGGCCTCGAAGAGAAGAGCGGGGATGGTGGGGAGGTCGGGGCAAAAGAGTCGGGGCATTGCGCCAAATCAAGTCACAACTTGGACAGCGGGAGGTCGACGGATTTCTGTGTGCACCGATTCGAGCCCGTACGTCGGAGAGGCGAGCGCGTTATAGATATATCCTACACACCGAGGCTTAACACGAAAGCGGAGTAAAAGACAGATCACGAGGTTCCATTGTCGCGCGAGAACGAGGGCTAGAGGCGTGGGAGCAAAACCAGTCGGCTCCTTTCATCTCGTTTCTCAACCCTCGCGACTACGTTCCCTCTCTCCCTCTCGCTCTCTCTCTCTCTCTCTATCCTGCTCCTTTTCTCATCATCATCATCGTCGTCGTCGTCGTCGTCGTTGCCGTCGCTCCCATTTATCTCGTTCCATCTCAGAGTCTCGCTTTTCTCTCGGGGTTTCCTTTTTTTTTTTTTTTTTTTTTTTTTTGAAAACATGTCATCGTCCGTATGAGCGTGTTTATTTTCCTTTTCGTCCGTATCGTCGTCCTTATTTTGCCATCTATGTGGCACAACTCGTGGACGATCGTCGAGTCGAGTCGCGACACCTTCCTCCCCGATGACGCGCGTCGTTCCAGAACCATGGGTTCCTTTCCCCGGTATACGCCGACGACGACGACGACGAGGACGACGAAGCTTCTCCAACGAACGATGGGTAACGCGGTGCATAGATTACGATATAAAAGGGATTGCGAGGGAGGGAAGAAACGGAGAGTGAGAAAGGAAAAGAAAGCAGCGGAGGGGAATAAAAAAGGGACTGAGGAAAGGAGAGAGCCGCGGCACGCGAAGTACAGGAGTAAGAAGAAGCGCGACGGTATAATAATACGAAACCCGCATGAGCGAACTTGTCTTTGAATCGGGCTCTCAAACGCGCCGACACCTGATCGTTCGATGCTCGAGATCATTTTTCTCTCGTTCTTCCACGGTCGCGTCGAACGATTCGGCGTGGCTCGAATAACGCGCGAAGCGATGCCGCTCGATGCGTACCTACAATGCATTTGTGATAAAAGTGGCTCCGAGAGCAAGGTGTCGCGAAAGGGAACGGTTCCTGGGCATCGCAAGATCGCACGATGATTTTTAAATCCAAACGCAAGCGCCAGTCACAATATTGATTTGTACGTGATCCATAATGATAACGAGACGGACGCGCACAGCCGTTCGAAAGAAACAAGATGTTCCAAGAGGGACTATCGGCTGGTCCAGACGCTATTGATAAATGGTTGGCCGGCCGAACGATCTTCCTTCGTATCGGGTTCAAGGTTTCGCGGAGAAGACTTTTAACGACGGGAGCGACAACGGCAGCTGCGCGACACCCCGGAATCCTCTCGCGTTTAGACAATCACGATCTCCCAGCGGGGGTGATGATGTTTTCTCGGACTCATTAATTATCCCCCCTACATCGCTCGACTTTCCTACCTTCTTACGACAGTACGCGTTCCGCGTACCTGTGCATACCGAGAAGCCTTTCTCTCTCTCCATCCGTACCTATACCACTACTACCTCCTACTACTACGTACATATCTTGGGCGAATCGAAACCGAGGATAGACGCGTACGAAACACGAAGCGCACGGAATGCGTTTATCCTCTCGTTACGTGAGAAAGCCTTTGGCTCTTTCTCGCTTTCAATCTCGAATCGCGTTGATCTTTCTCTCCGTCTCTCATGGTTCGTCGTCTCAACGACTAGACGGTGAGATGGACCGGGATCGCGTCGTATCCGTGGCTGGTTGGCCGACTGGCTCGCGCTATATCCCATACGATAAAGCGGCCCTCGCCGATCAGATTAGAGAACCGAGTCGAGGAATCTCGTCGCGAGTCCGAACGAACAACGACGGGCATGTGGTACGGACCGTGGCGAGTATGTACGGTGGCCCAAACTGGCGGGACATCCATCATTTTGCGCATTCCCACCACGTTTCTATCGAGTCACGATGGAACACGAAGAGCAGCGAGCTATACCAAACGGTCTTTCTTACGATACCAGGTTCGCTCTTCGACGCTCGACTATTTTTACCTCTCGCCTTGTGCCTCCTTTTCCCATGTATATACTCATAATTTTCCGTAGGTTTCGATCCCGGACGATTGAACAAGCCGAATTACCTTTTAATTTAACTTTATCTCATCTCTTCATTTCGTTACGGTTCGGTTTCGTACGCGGGTGCGTGTTAAAAGCATCAAAGTCGCCTCGGGAATGCCTCTTTCTTAACTAACGCAAGGGAGAGAGAGAGAGAGAGAGAGAGTAGGTACCGGATTCGGAGTATAGCAACGGGTCTCGCCTCCAACCAACGCTCTCGTAACGTATGGAGATGTGTACGATTCAATTTGTTAATAGCACTATCTTTTTATCGCGATGGATGTATATCAAGGCGTTGGAGAGAAACAAAAGGGGCGGTTCGACTTTGCGGTAGTCGGTATACGGTACCTATACTATATGTATACGTATAGGCTTGGGCACTCGACGATGCCCAAAGACACGTATGGCATGTGCCAGAGATCCTTTTATCGGACAAAAGCCTATCTGCCACGAAAATAAATCGTTTTTTTTTCTTCACTTTTTATAGCTCGCCTTCTTTGTATGAAATTCTTTCGACCCTCTGTGAAGTCGAATTATATTTTCTATCGCGATTCAAAATCCTCGACGCGGCTTCTTTAAAAGATTCGATACTCGTACTTTCGCAAAAACCTACAATTTACGAGATGTGGGATAGTAACGCTGTTGTGACGGAGGTCTCGTTGCCGCGCGGACCCAACCGCCTAACAATTAGAAGAAAAAAAAACAACGAGTTCTCGTATTAGTCCCGGCGAAAAGAACTGGAGGAGGGTGATTACGACGACGGCTACGGCGACGACGACGAGATCGGGTTTGCGTATTATTGTCCTTCTGGCACCGAGTAGAAAAGAGAACGAGAAAAAGAAGAAGGAAGAAGGTAGAAGAAGAGGAAGAAGAAGAAGAAGAAGAAGAAGAAGAAAAGGAACGGGCGACGGGGGGGGGGGGGGGCGAGGCTGCTCGCGAGCCGCTCCGCTTCGAGGTGAAACCTGATCGACTTATCAATAACCGTGTAATTATAGTACCAAAGGGTTGGTAGGGCTCAAAACAAGCCATAATAAGACGCGGGCGTCTTTCCCACAAGTAACCTTATATGCCTGTATCGTGGCGCGCCCGAGAGAGCGCTTCTATATATCGCGTCTTTCACCTTTCAGCTTTGAGCCACTAGTGAGAGAGAGAGAGAGACAGAGAGAGAGACAGAGAGAGAGAGAGAGAGAGAGAGGGAGAGAGAGAGAGAGAGAGAGAGAACAGGGATACTCACTCTCTCTTCCTCAAATCCGTTCATTTGTTTTTCCCGCCTCTTTAGCCCACTTGCCTCGTTCTCGTTCGGAAGTTCCGTTTAACCCCCCCGTCGCATTCTCCCTCATCATACGTTTCGTCATCTCCCGCTTCTTTCTTCCTCGGTCGCGGACGCCATTCAACGCCACCCTCTGTTTTCCCTCGTTGTTTTGGCCCAGCTGCCATTGTTGGCGAATTAATTTGTCAAGGTCCAATTATAGGAGCGCCTTATTTCGTTCTTTACTACTCTGTCTCGAAAGACAGAGCATCCGTGTGCGCATTTGTTCGTCGAAGGATCTCTTATTCTTATAGGTATTATTCGTTCTTCGATCAACCGTGATTATTTAATTCGATGCGTATGAGTTTTTTCAAATAATCAACGTACAATCATACACGTGACGCATGTATACGAGACATCGGCGTTAACGCGGCTGGATGGCCAGTCCGGGCGAGAGAAGCCCGAGTGACGAGCCACGAACCAAAGGACGGAACGTCAGAAGACATAGATAGCCGCCATTCATCCCGCGGCACATCAAAGCCGTTAATCATTTTTGCTCGCTCTCTTCTCTCGATCGCGACTCCATCGCGTTCTTTCACGATGCGAATTAAACAATATCGACGTAGCCAACGAGAGGAACTGTTTTTTCGTTGGTCCGATGGAAAAAAAATTCCACGACGAGGATCGATCGCAACCGCTGGGATCTCGCGACGATGAAACCGGAGAGAGTGTAAAGTAGATACGGTCCGAGAGCGTAGGAGGTTCGACGCGGCCGTTACCGAAAAGGCCGTTGCCTTGCAAAGCGCTTCCCGCACGGCCGATACCTACCGCGCCAATTTTCGCTCTCACCCGATAAATCTGTTTGCAATTAGCGAACTCTACACGCGACGGCTATGCCGGTACCGCGTGCGCTCGAGCGCGCGAGAATAAATGACGTCATAAGGAACGAAGCTCGACGACCGCCCGCGGGGAAACGTTCGAACGCGGTGAGTGTGAGTGCGCGCGCGTACACCGCAACGGACCGCCTTTAATAAATATCCCGCGGGTCTTCGGGGTCCCGCCGATCTACAGCCCCCGTGCGAGCTGCGCGTAATCGAGATATCCGAGCCGGGCCGCCGATCGATGCTTCCCAACGTTATGCAAATACGATTGCCCTTTACACGCTGGGATCCCTTGTAATTATTGCTCGTTCCCGCGGCCTCGCCAAAATCTCGAGATCGATCAGTATACAAACGAATTTCGACGTTTATCCTCGTCCCGCCGCCGTTCCAAATATCGTAGCTATCTACTATTCCTCCCTGGCTACATTTCGATTTCGCGATGCACGCGCCGTACAATACTTTCCGAGCTATTTTCTCCGTCCAAGTCTCGTCATTTTTTTCCTAAATTTTCAAAAAAATGATCGAGCCTCGAAATCTGAAGCATTCGACGGACTCGTTCATTAATTACGGCGGCAACGAGGATCGATGGGTTAAAACATCGCGTGTCCGTTTCGAGCTCCGATGATTATGCATGACGTATGCACTTTTTCAACCCTCGATCCTCGATGTGTCTAATACGCGACTACTCGTTAGCGGGGCCGACGATCGTCGGACAAAATATCATGATCCGGGGGACTAATTTGTGTTCTCTAATTTCATAACACGCAGGCACGCACGCACGCACTCGCGCATTAAACCATGAGCTGGAATCTCGCTTATCACCCGATAGCCCGTTACGGACGGTATTTAATACGTAACGAGAATTGAGAATTGGCGGGATCATTTGCGGGAAATCGATTAACATCGTATAATTTGCTCGCTTTGCTCTTAAATATAATAACGTCGGAGAAAGAGAGCGAAAGAGAGAGAGAGAGAGAGAGCCATCGTTGAGTGACAACACTGGTCCAACATAGATACGCACCCGCGCGAGATCCCGCATAGAACGATATTATTGCACGAGCGTGCACCAACAATATAGTTAGGTATGCCGGACGGTGTTATATAGCCACCGGCAACTTTGTGGCTCGTACCCCGTTAATGATGCATCTACATATATAGCGCATGCATGCATGCGCTTGATTTACTCGCGACCAGTTGGTAGTTCCCGAGCGACAGGGGCCTTCGACATCCTCCTGCAGCGGCAAAAGTAGCCACAACGATTCAGCGATCGTTATGGAGATGCGCGGAAAATGCATGTCCGCCTCTTTGAACAACTCGTATTAATTCACTACCATTGGAAATAATCATGTTTTCTTATCGCACAAATGTGAATATCTGCGATTAGAAGAGAGGACCTACCTCGGTAGGATAACCACGCTTACCCTCGATATTACACTCGGTAGTAGCTAGGTACGTGACCGCATCGCGTTCTCTGTAGTTTCGAGTATTTTCTTAACGCGCCACACTCTTCCCACTACTCGCTACATCGTCGCACGAGGGCGGCCTAACATTGGGATTTACATAATTAGATCTTTATTATTTTTCGAGGTTCGAACGTCGATGGTTGTTTCAGTCGCATGTCCCCTCCCTCCTCCTCCGAAGAGCCCAACGAGCGAGAGATTCCGCGACACGTGCGCAGGGAAAACAAGAGCGACGCTCTCGTCGCTTCGTCTTTTCCACCACCGACCAACTTTTCTCCCCTCCCTCGCTTACACCAACACGATGAAACGACGATCCTGACAAGCCAACCACCTCCATCCTTGCCGATTTTTGTATAAGAATATTTGATACACCGTGGTAGGTAGGTAGGTAGGTAGGTAGGTAGGTAGGTATGTTAGGTAGGTAGGTAGGTACTAAACTACGTGCCGAGCTTTGTTTCGCACTATTATTCCCAGAGCCAAGTAGGAGAAAGGGTGCTTCCTTACTATAAGCCGCGACACGGATGACGAACGGACACCCAGATGGAGACTATGTTGTCCTGCGTATGAAAAATCAATCCCTTTTCGTCCCGAAAGATGAGAACGGAGAGGAGCCCGAGGAGGTTGATTGGTTCACCACGTGCCCAAGTGGTACGGAGCGTAACAACGAATACCCTCTTCAGATGTCCCTCGCTCCCCAGACACTCTTCACGAGTCCTCCGGGTACGCTCGCGCGCCAATCCGGAAACGGAAGCCACCCCTCGAGTCTCGCAACATACGAATCTTTACAGGAGAGAGGCATCCGCGTAAAAGATACTTAACCCTTCGAGAGGCTGAACCATTCGGAAATACGATCCTACCGTAGCGTCTCTTCCTCTCGGAGAGGTATACACAAACTTATTCCCGATTATACTTACGGATAGCCCCATACGCGTATGCACCCGACAAAATATTCACCGATCAACACCGAATCTCTGTTCGCTATTCAGTCTACCATTGGATCTATGTACCTACTTATTACGCATTCGATGATTATCGATTAAATCCACGCTGAGAAAACATGTTTGCAATTCGGGATTTATCTTCTATTGCAGCAATTCACCGGAGATGCGGTACATGGCGGCGTGTAAAGGGAGTGATCATCGATATATCTGTGGTTTAGATCCATCGTTCCATTTCGTAAGATCCATACGATATCGTTCATCTCCCCCCCCCCCCCCCCCCCCATCCGTCGCCCTTATTCTCCACCCGGTATTCCCCCGATCTATTTTCGAGTAATCCCTGGCGCAAACCAACAAACAGTGACAGCTGTTGACGTTGCGAGAGCCAAGCCTCGGACTGGTATGCGCTTTCGAATTGGGCAACCGACGCTGCTACTCTGCCATGAAAATTCGACCAATCATCGAGAATAAAGATCCACGCCAATAAAAACGACAAAAAACATTCTACAATGATTCGTCGATACTCGTTATTAGGCGTTAATGCAAGAAATTGCCGTTATAGTTTCTAAACGAGGAGAAGAAGGAGAAGAAGAAGAAGAAGAAGAAGAAGAGGAAGAAGAAGACAAAGAGAGGCGGTAGTCGTATACGAAGGAGACGAGAGCGAAAGAGATTCGGGGCACACCAGACACCTGGCCGCATGTGGAACGTGAGGTTCGGTTTTCGCTTTCACGCGAAATAAGATCACTCCTTGAGATTACCGTCCATTATCTTGGGCTAATCGGAAAGAGTTCGAGCTCGGTGGCCGCTACCTTCTCGATACTCGTACCGGGACAAAATAGCCAAAGGGGCAGATGCTGCGTTCTATTTTCAATAACACCACCGCCACCACTACCAAAACCCAAATCCATCGAGACAACAACAACAACATTAAAATACATGGGTATCGTACAGCCGAAGGAAAATTGAACAGGAAGCCGATGGGCTCCGTTGGTTCTCGTCAAGAAAGGAAGAAGGAAAGAAAGATGCATCAGCGGTACGAGTAAGGAATTACCGTAAAAGGAAGATGGCTAATCTGACTGGCAAATATTTGGATTGTCACATTCATTGGCATTGATACATCGAATACGGGCGTGCATTATAACGTTCCGGTGGGAGATAAATACGGAGACGAGAATAGGATTCATTGACATGTACGAAAAAAGAGAAAAAAAGGGATGTGAAAAGCTCGAGGAAAACTCGAGGGAGTGAAACGAGAGGTGGAGAGAAAAATGGAGATATCTCGATCGCCGAACGAGAAACGAAGAGAATTACCCGCGATACGTCCCGAAATGTTTGTTCATCGGTTTTGTCAGCCGAGCTAGAAACGATGAGAGCTACGTGAAAACTCAACGGGCATAAAAGAGATCGGTTCTGTATTCGTTTCTCATGCAGACTACCGATGAGTGTTTCAAACTGTAAATCTACCACGACGATTTGACCGAGTGTCACAATGGGATGATCGCGGACCGACGAGCACCGATCTGCTTAACATATCGAGAACTCGCGCGGGCCCGTTCCTCGTCTCTCCTCCCTCTTCTCTGACTCGAATGCTCCGGTATGCTTACGTCTTGATGTCCGATGAAAGGGAGACGAGGCAAAGAGAGAGAGCTACCTGTCAAGCTAGACTCTCTCGAAAAAGGTCTCAACTCTTCTCCTCTCATTCTTAGAGTCTGCGCGAGAGCCTCTCGATGAATTTCGGTACGGGATATAAGAAAGCAGGCTCGGGGGAGAGGAGAGATTAGCTTCTTAACCAAATAGGCTCAGCTTGGCACATCCGATCCTTCGTTCTCGTCCTCGTCCTCTTGGTCGGTTAACGATCCTGTGATTCGTTCTCTCGGTATGTCCGAGAGAACTCGTGATCCCCCTCCTCCTCTCGACCTCGCAAGCAGAGGTAATCTGATTACTTCGAGTTTGGACGATCGGATGACGAGACACCGAGGGAAAGAGAGGGGGAGAGAGGGCTCTTCGAACTCACGGTATATTAAGTTTTCGAGTAATCCGCGCACTCGACGTTTGCGCGCTCGATTCTCTCGTTGTATAACGATCAATAGTATGCCCATAAAGAATCGCGACTCGACCTCGGATTACCGAAAATTAGACGAGGCGATTGAAGCGCAAGTCGGAAGGCCCGCCAAAATGGGACCGGATGAAACGGATGCGGCGCATCCTTCTCACGGTGCCTCGACGATGCGACCAACCGTACAGAGCAAATAGTGAGAAGAAAAATCTTCATTTTTTTCTTGTCCAAATACTTGGTTCCAACAAAATTTCGCGAACGAACGTTGGAGATTGAAGTAGGTACGATGATATCAAGGATATATGTAGAAGGAAAGGCGCTGCGCGCGAACTTTTCGTCGAACCAAGAGCCGAATAAAACGTTCGTTTCCAACGATTAGTTGGTAAACCGAGGCTAATGCGACATCCATCCGTGGTAAATAGTGGCAAAGAGAATACGCGAGAAGAACGCGTCCCTCTGGGGTGTTCTCTTGAGTGAATAAGAACCCTCCGACGAAAGAAAGCGGATATAGGCCCGTCGACGTCACACGTACGTATGTACGAGGCTATCTATATAGGTAGATACGTATCGAGCTCTGTATGTACGTATAATCCTCGGGATGAACCTTGCGCAAATACGAAGATGTAGTTAAGGTCGATCGCCGCACGAGCGATCGCGGAAAGTGCATGATTTTTTAAATAACCAGACCGATATAATGGAGGCCTAATGAGCCGGCACAACAGCGTAGCCGCAAAGAGATCGAATAATTTCTCGCGTGTCCGTAGACACGCGCCCGTCCTATCACTCCCGCGAGGTACGCTCTCGAGAAAGTGGACAAGTGGCGATTTCGTGACGTTCGTAACGTCGAGCGTTCTTCCTCAATGAATCATTGATGGATCCCTGATGGGGTCGTGGGACGTCACAGCTGTGATCGCTGCCGAGACCGCCGAGTCTCTTTGCTCGGTGCGCCACCGGATGGCCAGAGGCTCGCGTGCCGCTCACCCCGCTCTCACCCTCTTCTATTCCTGCACCGACTCTCATTTACCTTCGATATAGGTACCTACCGTGCGAAAAAATCGTCTCAATTATCTACGCTTCATTGACGATCGAGATTCGCGACGCGCGATACTTGCCGATTGCAGCGTATCTATATACGTATCTACGTTAGTCGCGCGGTTTGTAAACGATAGGTGCAATGGTTCATTGAAAAATTCTCAATTTCATTTTCGTCGTACGAATTGAATCTAGCGAATCGATTTGTTCTAACGAGCGACCAATAATATCTTCCGTCCTTAAATAGATATCTCACGTGTGTGTCTATCGTACGTGCGTACGTAGATACGCGTGTATCATGGTTGATCCGATCGGAAACGATGCCGCGGTTGGTTCAGGTATCGGCATCTTGCATAATTCAAGAGTTTGCGGCTGGCGTCAGGAAGCGTATGTTCGCGATCGTATAGCGGGAGCAAACACGACGACGACGACCACGACGACGACGACGACGACGACGACGACGACGACGACGTTCGCGATACGCGGAAAATATACCGGACTATAACATCAGTATTAATATAATAGAAGGAATATTTCCTGTTGGGATATCCGCTCGTCATTCGCATATGTGTATCCGCGTGTCTTGAATTCCACCCGAGATCCGATCGATTTTTCTTCCCTACACACCCCGAACTAGTATTTCCAACGAGACAGCTTCGCAAATCGTGCACTCGGCAGCTCGAGTCTCCCTTTGATCCGATATTCTATAGTGCACCAGGGCGTAAATAACATCTCACAATATAAACAATCGAACGATTCAATCTCATTGTTGTCGATAAGAGACGAGGAAGAGAAATAAAATATTTTCGGACAAGATTGCTCATGAACTCCCAGAGGATCTATATATACGTATATTGATATAATGGAGCTATTATAATAAAGAAATACAGAGCAAAGGGGAGAAAGGGAAGAACGGGTTATTCGTTTAATCGTCCGATTCAATAAATCCGTGCGCGTTCCGGGGGTGAGGGAGCGTAGCGGGCTTGCGGCTGACACTCTCGGTCCCGATGGTGCTCTTGGTTGCGCGTCGCACCATTAATTCGAATGAATTAATGTGAACCTAGCGTTGACACGGAGAACCCTGCGGGGTCAAGTACCATCGGCTGCCGAGGAGGAGCCGAGTATACACGTAGCGCCCAAACCTTTTATTTTCTCATCCACATTTACTTTTGTTCGATCGTGCGTCGGGAGACACAAATGCGATTAGCGAGCGAGAAATATTCTCCTTATCCCATATATGTATGTAATAATATGGTTGGAAGCCCGCAGACGTCGGTAACTCGATTCGATTCGTACTAATTCCACGCGAGGCTTTTCCACGTCGTGCGACTGCTTCGTATAGTTCCTCGATCATTACGATGATGATGATGATGATGATGATGACGACGACAACGACGACGACGATAGGAGCAGAGTCGAGGTCGCATTAAACGAGAGACCGAGGCGGTAGATGGAAGCACATAGGTACCGCGTACGACGTTGGAACGGAGTGGGCGCCGCGTGGACCACTTGATAGCTTATTGACCACTGTTGACTCGTGTTGACACCGCAGACCTTGGTTAGATGGATAAATATTCCGAGGAGACGCGGGTCAAGTGGATATCTGCACGGTATGCGCCCACGCCAGGTTGCGGAAGCGTCCCACCATTCGCCTCGAGCTCTCGCGTCCGTTCGCATTTTTTTCAATCTCCAATGAGACGAATTCCCGAACAAGCAACCATCCTCACCCATTCATTATCCATCGATATTTCTCTCATCACCGTAGAAATTTCCATTGTGCGTCCGTACTTGTGTTCAAGAAACGTATGAGAAACGTGGCGAACAAGGTACGGTGCATCAATGCGCATTTGGATGCTTGGCGAAGACGTGGCAATTATGATATTTGTCCCCATTAGTCGAATCGGGGTGGCGAGTCGCGTGACCCCAACTGATCGGGACTGTCGTCTAATATAATAATATAACTCGGCCAATGGGCCTGGGGTCAAATATGCGCGTTTCTCTCTCTCTTTCTATCGTGCGCGATTCTCTCGTTTAATCAACTCCGCCATTCTCCGTCGAGTTCACGATTCAAAGTTTTTTTGACTCAGTGATGGGGTGACTACCCACGCGATCGACCCGCGTCTCTCGCTCTCTGTCCTTTTCCGCATTTCTCTTTTCGTGTCTTCGTGTCCTCGCTCGTTCATTCGTTCAAGCAACCATGATTTCGTGCGCGTGTGCGATGCGCCATTGCGCCGTGTCTTCTTTATCTTTTTATTCTTTTCTTTTTGTTTGTTTCATCACACACGCTCGTAATAACTCTGTTTCGGTCTCCTCGCCTCTCGGTGCTTCTGGGTTCTTCTTGCGATTTCATCGAGTGCACCTACGCACACGCTCGTTACGGCGATCGAGCCTCTCTCGGAACCGCGCTAGCTGCCAATTTACGAAGTAGCGGTTTTATGTACGCGCTCGTTGAGTTGTCGAGGCACCGCGCAATTATAACAGCGGTCATGCGGTCGAGAGTCTCGTTTCCCGCGAGATACGCCATACGTGCCTCTGCGACAATTCCGAGGATGCCTTCCCTCCGAGATGAAAAAAGTGGGTCGAGCAACGACGATGGTGGATGAGAGAGTAGCGTGCTGGCGCGAAAGACGGGCCAATGTCCTACGTTCTTACATATTTCGAAAAAATGTTGTCAAAATTATCCGGTCCTTGGATGCACGAGTAATACAGTACTCCATATAGTAATTCGTGAATCGTGAGTCTCGAATCGTAAACCGTAATGAAGAACGTTCGAAACGAGTTTGAAAGCGCGCCGTCAAGTACGTAGGTAATACCGGCGTAGTCGTGGCGAAAGGAGTAGGTAATAACGCGACGGTGGAACAACCGCCCGTCCCACCCGAGTCGCGCACCTCCGCCGCGTATTCGCGGCTGATTCGTCCCTTTCGATCGACGTGGGCGTTGCATACAGGTATCCGGTTTGAGCCGGGCTCGGTGTTGGCTCCAGGAGCCACGCATTTCCACCCCGTTTTGCATCGACGCGAACCTCGCGAAAGTCGCGATCGTTAATAAGCCTGCCCACGTACCGCCTATATAACAAGTAAGTATAGTATACAGAACTTTGCTTTGCTTAGTTTCGCTCGTTTATTTCTCGACAAATTAAATAAGCCAAGAGCGATTAATCGCATCGATCGATACCACCGTTATTTTGTATAGGATCACGATAATACGGTGACGATAATAGAGTGTTGTGTTTTTCCCGTATACCCGGAAAATACGCGTGATTTACGATGTTTGTATCGGTAATCCTTTTAATGGAGGATGAATCGCATTCCCCTTGTGGCCGATGGAAGACCGCGTCAAAGGACCGCACGATGTATCGACAAGAAGGGGGTGGAGCGGACAATCGAGGCTCTCTCGAAGCGACAACGAGAGCGTGGCCCAAGTACGATCATGAAATAATAAAGCCGACAGGATGGAAATGAGAGAAAATATTGGTCGGAAGGGCTAATGGTTAGAGGGTATAGAGGAGGTAGTGGCAAGGGGAGAACGAACAAGAGGAAGCTGTCGTCGGAGCGCAGGGCGGAGCACCGTTGCGGTTGCATGGATTAGCGCCTGCGCGCACAACACTCATTAGTGGATTTATTACCCGTTTTCCCGCAAAATCCCCCAGTACGGTATTGTCGACTCGAAACGCCCACTCTCCGCGCCTCCGACGCGCTACCAACCAACCATAGCCAACATTTTATTTTTCTCAGACAACATTGACAATGAGATTAAGTCACAACGGGATTATTTTCATCGTTCTTTGTCTCTTCTTCGAACTATCGATTATTCCCATTTGTCAGGAAGACGGGGAGCACTTTTTTTCGTCTTGATGTTTCGGCCAAACGAATGTAACCAAGTGACGTAGTAGGTAGGTAGCTAATACGTCGATGGAGAAACCATATGATTCTCAGCCTCTTCTCCGACACCGATTCGACCTCGTAGGTACGTATATTTCGACATCGTCGCTCATGATACGCGTCGCGACGAATGCAAAGAGTTTCGAGAGACGAGAATCGTAAATCTTGTTGCGGTTTCGCGAGTCACACTTGTTTGGAAGAGGGAAGAAAGGCGATTGGCGATTGGCGGTTGCCGAGTGATGGTCGTGTCATCGCGAGGGAAAGCAACGTCGCCTTTGTTGTCCGTCATTGGCCGTGGTTCGACAAATTCGTAGGAGACGAACTTTCGCACAAATACGGCAGTCGAAACGAACCGTAATCGTAATCCTCTTTACCCATAGTTACTATTGAATCGAGCTAATCGGCGTGTCCCTCGAACTGGTGTACGCTCTGCGCTAATGACTCTCCTCCTCCTCCCCCTTCTCAAGGAGCAGTGCCGAGAGTCGTACGAGCTAAACAGACTCGAGCGACGAACTACGAAAGTCGTAAATTATTCTTGCGGTTTTCGTACCAAAACTAATAACTAATAAGAGAGATATAGCTATAGGGGTAGGTAATCGCCGTCCCAAACCAAACCCCCGAGTCGAGTACGTATATATTCGATTTACGTCGATCGGTCGTTACGGGAAATTTTTCACGTCCGATTCGTAATCGTAAGCCACCGTGATGACGGTGCTCTCGCTTCTTCCTCAGTCCCGTTCTATCGCTTCTACGGGGATCTCGGCTCCTCCTCCACCCTCTTTCCTCTTTTCCTCTTTTCCTTCATTTTCCGATTCCCCCGAGGACGCGACGCCTCGCCGGGCTCATTCGTCGCCCACAAAGACTCTAATCCTTTTCATATAACTCATACTTATTGTCCGATATACGTATTGGTGTATCGCGAGTCGTCGCTCGCGATCCGAATCTATATATACCTACGGTTGTGCCACTGCGACATATCGATATACGAGGTAAATCTCGTTATAGCTCACATATAATACACAACGCGTACCTAACTATATTGGTTCGAAACACGAATGCTCGCGGTATCGTCCGTGCATTCATGCGCGACACGTACAAACCCCATTCGGCCATGTCAATCCGGAGGTTTCGAGCTCCCAGTTATTACAAATTCAACAATGGGCGATTTTTATGAAAAACGATGCGACGTAGGTATAGACGAGACGACATCTCCGTCAAATCGAGACAATGCAAAAGTAAAAACGAGTCTCATCTTGGATGATTCTTCAACTAGAGACATCCTTGGAGAGTTACGATGAAAAGGCAGGACCGAAGGATACGTGTCGTTGAGAATGCGGGAACGAGATCGTGGGGTACACGGGGATAATTGGTAATTGCAAGCAATTGCACGGAGTAATAATCCTGTTAACTGGAGCTCGAGCAGCCAAGAGGGCGAAAATCCTTGGCGATGGGGAGCTGGAGTCGTACGGTGGATAGGTAGGTAGGTAGGTAGGCACCCATTGATATACCTATATATATAGCTACGTACCGACCTATAAACTCACAAAGAGTCTGCAAAAGAGCCAGGGGCCTTTCGAGTAGTCCAAGAGCGTTCAGTACGGGGATAAGGTACAGGTCGCACTACCACGCCAAGCTTGATGCGAGATCTCTCTCTCTCTCTCTCTCTCTCGATCCCCGCTTTCACCACTCGAAAATGCAACTCCCGTGAAACACGCTCGGTGCATCGCCGGTTCACCACGCCGAGCGAGGCGCTACTCGACACACCGACGAACCGGTACGTTGAATCGAACCAAGTTATTCGTCGCTTCGAGGCGTCAACGCGGAAATAATCGTCCCTTTGATCAAATAGCGTCTCGCGTTCCGATATTATTCAACAGGCTGTTAATTCCCAACTCGCGACGTCGTTGCTGCAGACTCCTCGAAGTTTGCGGCTCAACGAAGTACCGAGTACATTTATGAGAATTTACTCGAGGACGTTTGTGGGAATATTTCGAAGGAAGCTGATAGCTCGATTCTCGAATTGATCGAATCAACGAATGTGTTCGCGGAACAAAACGTTGCTGGAACGTCGCGCGATATTGTCCAATTGATCGATGCTATAAGAGGCCGACGAATTGCAATTTCGGGAGCAATATTTTTCGAGATTTTCTGTTTGGCCCTTCGCCCTCCGCGCCAGCGGAATAAAGATGATCGGATTGTGCGGAAAACCACGAGAGGCTTTGATAAAAAGAAATAAAAAGGAAAGAAAGGAAGAAAGAAAGAAGAAAAAACGCGGTTAGCCGCGGCGCAAGGAAGGTTGGTCTCATCGAACCG
The DNA here is from genome assembly GCA_946811545.1 of Netelia fuscicornis. Classification (NCBI taxonomy): domain Eukaryota; kingdom Metazoa; phylum Arthropoda; class Insecta; order Hymenoptera; family Ichneumonidae; genus Netelia; species Netelia fuscicornis. The sequence continues at coordinate 47,180,247 of OX328013.1, forward strand.
GTGTACCTCCGGTAAGGCCGTTTCAGGGTCACTCTCATCCCTTTGACACTTTCCATCCGAGCGGGTGCAGAGCGCGCTTTGAGAAATTATTGGATCGCGGGTCTCGAGGCGCGATGTCATACGACGCGCGCTTCACACAAGTTGGAGCGCACGCTCAACGCCCAGCCTTTCACGGGATTCCAAGCCACAAAGACCGGGAGAAGAGAAGGCCCATTATAAGGGCTTTTGTATTGGTGCGTAGGTCGTTTACCGCGCGAACGCCACGGCATCGGCATCGCCGACGCCGATGCGCCGCGCGCGAGCAAAAGGATCGAATCCACCGATCGAGACGCGAACGTCTAAAAGCCTTTTACGATGATGCGCACTTATATGGCCCGCCGTGAATCCCGAAGCCCAAGATCTTCCAACCAAAACCAACGAAGAATTAAATCTATATATATAGTAATGCGCGTCTTCCAACTTTATATAAACAAAATTGTACGAAAAATAAGAGGAAACGATTTGAGGCTGGAGGAGAGGGTGCGGGGTAGCGAGTCGCGGCAGCAACGGTCGCAACCCTTCTTTCGTCATCGATGAGAATTCGATTCACGGAAATGCAGGGTCGTACCCCGACTATGAAAAATCTTATTACGAGCGATTTGTCCGGGCTTTTCGACAAGTATAATAACCTTTCACAATGTAATCCTCGCCGTCGTCGTCTCCGTCGTTGAATGTTCTCGAGCACTCCTTCGACCGGAAAAATCTCCACATTTTCCTCGTCCCCTCGGCCTATGAGGAATGAGAACCTCGAACGAAGTCGACCGCTCGTAACTCCTCGCTTATTCCCACACCAATGGACTTGGCCGTCGTTGCTTCGGGCTTTCTCGCGGCTACCACAAATATTTGTCTCTCCGATTTGTCAATTGCAGGTTTTGTCAATTTTCGAGGGTCGACCCGGCGATGGAAAAGAGGAAATGGGCAATTTGAGTTTCCACCTGCCGTCGCCAGAAAGAAGAATGGAGGGAGGAGTTAGGGGGGAGGGGGCTCGGGATTGGCCGATGCGCGAGCCAAAAGTTTCATTTAGCCAAAAAGTTTAAGGTTTTTTTTCGGTCGATACGTTTATCCTCGTTTAACCGATTTGTTATTACTCGGGCCGATCGAGGCACTCGTCTCACCGCAAAAGTTTTCTTTTCGACGCTGGTGCATGAGAATACGAACGAAGGATGCAACAGCTGTCTCCTACCCCGATGTTGGAAAAGTTCACGTTGGCCCGAGGCACGGAGAGGGGGAGAGAGCGAGAGAGAACGAGGTTCGGTCGTCCCGCCGGTATTCACCCTAGTGCGAATAGACCACGAGAACCAGTCGGGATATTATATATACGGTGCTAGTCCCTTGATCCTCGTCAGAGCTCACCCCGTACGATATCATAACACCAAACGCCTATTTGTTACACGATAAATATGTAACTGGAACACAATGTTGGTCTCGGTGGTGCGTCCTTCTGCCCCCTCCCTTCTCGGTCCCCTTATGACTATATACATACAGAGGCATCCCCGCACAACGGGCAATGCCCCACGGGAAACGCAAACGTAACTGCGGGGATCCGCTACGCAGGGGTTACTTCGGCACGCATACACAGACGGACGCGTACCTACCTATCTCGACAAGGGCTCCACGAGACCATAACTGTATAGATATACGGTAGTGTAGATCTGTGTGTGTATCTACACCCGTACACACAGCTATATTTATACAGAAAAACATTAAATCGGTCGGGGGCCACGCGGGGCCAACATCTCCACAAATCTCACACCATGTATCTACAACGTACACACACACGCGTTGTTGCGTTGTTCGTTGTTGCGCCTTTGACGAGTAACTATAGTATACTCGAGAATTGGTCGTGGATCGGGAATATCCGCGTGTTTGGGTGAAACGCGGGGCGCGTATATAAAGACGTCACGATTATGTTTCATTTCATATTCATAGCTCGAGTGTGTGTGCGTCCTTGTGAGGACACACGTTTCTCCGTCGCGTATACGTGTACGAGCGCATTGTCCCCGATGGATAGCATTCGCGCATATACCGACGATCGTCATGTCGACCAAGAGAGAAGGATACGCGGCAGATGGTACCCGCGAAGTCAAAAGTGCTCCAATAAGGGCTTACTTACAATAACATCGGTCGCATTCACAAAATTAGGCCATGAATGTCCACAGTCCCCTCCCTCCCTCCCTCCCTCCCTCCCTCGCATTATCAACACGTCCGTAAGTTTCAAATTGCGAAGAGTCGTACCCCATGGCCGTCTCCGATGACATTTTTTGTAGACAATGAGAAAACGAACGCGAGGGCAAACGACTCGTCGCGAGTCTTCTATACCTATTGTAACAATAATGTAGGTACATAGATGGAAGGAGGCATCGCGGTAGACATACGTATATTTTTATTTTTAATTTAACCGCCGTAAACAACATTTATCCACCATCATCGATTCGACGCGATCCTTAAACTTGCCAGGAATAAAGGGAGATGGAAAGAAGGAGCGGGACGGAGCTCGAACGATAACGAGTTTCTCGTTCTGAAAAATATATCGGGAAAAGTTGAATAGGTTGAACCGGGTTCGCGTGGAAAGTCCTTTGGCGTCCACTGGCGTCCGTCCGATCATAAACATACGTTTTTCACCCTCGTCATATACTTAGCTACCTAGGTACGCGGTGCGAGGAATTTTATGCGCGATAGCCAACCGAGTCTCGTCAAAATGTTATTTTTTACGTATGTGTGTGTGGTGTTGGCGGTGTCCACGCGCCGTGGTACGTACAATGTAAAATTATGAAGGTACGGAGAAGGAGAACGAGCGTTCTCGGCTCGACGTACGCTCCCGATGTTCGGTCCCGGGCTATTGTTTCCCAACTATCATTACGAACGAGGGTTCGGAGGAGGTCTCGGTCTTCGTTCACGACGATAACTATACGCTGCATAGTTCGTGCGAGGGGGAGGCGGTGACCGTGGCAAAGATGGTGGGAGCTCGTCCACCTGCGCCGGAACATCGAGCCTCCAGAGCACGGGAGGGCTTTTGTATCCGCGACTCAAAGAACCAACGAAGAAACCCGGTGGGGAGAGAACACGGTACAACGCGCGAACGAGCATTCATCGTTTACACGACCATCGATAACTCATTAATTATTCAATCGCTCCGGAACAAACATACGCGAATTCTTGATACGCGATATCGTTATAGGTACCTACATATATTATAGCTACTCTCTACCTCCGCGGACATTATTCCACACTATAGAAAGCGTTCCTGCAAAATCTTCTCTTCCACATTCCCATTGCCCTGGCCCACGTTTGCGTAAAAACAAAGCTGGTACGAGTAATAAAGCCGATCGAATCTTCGATCATCCATAAACATTGAGTCACCGCAACTACTTATTTTCACTACGAAGAAACTCGGAACTTGGAATCCTTCGGCCGGATAACGTTGCCAGCTTCGTTCCTCTCTCTCTCTCTCTCTCTCTCTCTCTCTCTCTCTCTTTCATTCAGGTATAGCTGGATATTTATCCAAATGGATTACGCGAGGCGTAAATCGGAAAAGCCTCGTACCTTATTTCAATGCCTCGCCACGCTGTAGTGGCTCATAAATTAACGCTTGAAATTCGTCACGCTACCCCGTTGAGACTCGTCGTTTCTCGGCACGCAATATGAGCCCCTCGCGGTATATGTATAGTGTATACCGTCGAGGGATAACTAATATCATAACGTCTCAATCCACGTTTATCCGCGAAGACGACGACGACGACCAGGACGACGGCGAGGGCAACGACGAGGACGACGAGGACGACGACGAGGACGACGAGGACGACGACGACGAGACTCGCGGCCGTTTCGATCCCTCGTCGCCGCGGCACCTTTGTATCATTTAATATTTAAAAACAAGCGATAAATATGTCGGCTCGCGTGCTGTCTCGCTTAAAATGCGACCGCATAGCCGCGGATTAGCGCGGCTTCTCAAAAGCAAGACGGATGCTATGTTGAAACGTTAAGGTGTTAATGATATCGCGCATCGTTCTCACCGAGAGAGAAAGTTGGCCGCGCGCGAGCGAGCGAGCGAGGGACGGCCGATGAGAGGGGGAAGAGGCCGAAGCCAGAGCGGCAAAGCCAGTCTTCCATCTTTCTTTCTTTCGTCTCGTCTTCGTATTATCTCTCTTTTATATATTCATTTAAAAGCCACCAAAGTCTCGAGTCTCAACAAGATTTTTCAGAGTCAAAATTGGTAGCAAACTCCGTGATCTTTAATTTACGATCGCGCACCGTATAAATACGTGCCACCACCTATCTCCGTCCACGTATTTCTTACAACACGAACTTCTCGTTAAATAAACGCGTCAATTATTACCGAGAGAGCATTAACGCGCGCGCACACGCACACGCGGAGACCGCGATGACGACCACGACCACGACACTGATCATATTTAAATTGGAAACTAATGCACGCAAACTTTATTACCCGCGCAACTATTTATGCGCAAGTGCGAACGAGAGATACGAATTAATGAAAACTCGGACGACCGTATCGATCGATAAAAAAAAGGCCTGCCTCTCCAAGTACGATATTTACGTTTGCGAGGACGATAAGTTAATGGCTCCAATTTCAGACTTCAATTATACAGCAATTTACCCCTGCTGCACCGGCTATTATTTTCCCATGTGGTCTGAAAGCGTTTGATAATGTGGAAGCAAAGCGATATTTAGTGGAATCGGTTAATCTTAAATTCATAGTCCGCGAGCTCTTTCCACCGATGACTGCAATATTAATGGAACACGCGAGGAGCCCGAGCACTCTCTCTCTGTACATCGATAAACTCGCCTTGCCTTGCCTCTCTCTCTCTCTCTCTCTCTCTCTCTCTCTCTCTCTATATATATATATATATATATATATATAGGTACATAGGTATATTTACTCTATCGAACCACGATATCCTAGTTCGATCAAAGTTGTACAGAAGTATGTAGGTATGTATCAACGACGAGTCGCGCATACAGCGAGGCAGCGGGATGAATTATTTGACAAGATCGTTATTCTCTCGGAGGCCGTCGGACCGGATCAAAGCCGGTGTAAGCCAATGCAGCGAACAAACGCGCGCGGGTTACCCGTGCATTTTTGGCCACGCCTAAACCAACATCGTCGAACCAACCCGAGGAGATAAAATGTTTTTGCGACGTGTCTTCGCCTCATACGTGAGATCTTGTCCTCTCGTTGCGCAGTCAGCAACGAGAAAGAAATAGGTCGAGCTTGAAAAATCATTTCGCAAATAAAGTTTTGAATTATCGAATTACAAAAGTTTGCGTTTAACACTTATCTCGTACGGTGGTCGGATGTGGTAAGGAGATACGACACGGATAATCTCTCCCTCTCTCTCGATTCGTTTCTCATCGCCCCTCTTTTCGATACACGTTCGAAGGGGTTGTCCCGGGAGAGAGCGTACTAGACTAGATACGAGAAATGGCCGAAATATTGAGTGTAGTAGGTTAGTACGCGTATAAACGACCGAGAAAATAGAGACGACGAATCTATTTATAGGATAGGTGGACGCGGCGGTACCCAGCGTGAAACCGCCCCGCCTAAACACCGCGTTAACCGATGATTTACGACGCGGTGTTACTACGCGGTGTTCCGCGCTCGTTCACCCCGTCGAGCGAGACCACCCCTTTTACCGATCTGTCACCGGGCGTACCTATACGCCGTGTACGCCGAGTTTGCGACAAACGTCTACCTTTCTACCTAGTGCAACAACCACGAGCTATCTCTCCATCCTCGAATCGTTTCAGCCAGTCGGACCTTTCGACCTAAACCCATGCTCGAAAATGTACGCTCCAGATCCAGTTACGTGCCTATTGTCGACACCCCTGATGCTTATCCACGCATGTTCTCGCTTATTAAGGATCTTCCTCTCTCTCTCTCTCTCTCTCTCTCTCTCATTCAGATTATTCGCCCCTCTTTCCGGCTCGTCCAACATATATGTACCTCTACCTATATCATACATGTATACCGAGGAGTCGGCACGCGGTCGACTTCCGGGCTCGTAAGGATCTTATTTGGTTATTTCGCACCGATTATTCGAGAACAAAAATGATGGCACAGGCGCGTAACTATATCGCGGTATTTTCAAAAACAAATGGAAAAGGAATACTCGCGAGACGTAGCAACGATTACCAATGAAGCAGCTTGCTCGCGTGTCAAATGTCCTTTATGCTCGACGATATTGAGATAATACTCTCGGCGTAGGACGCGCAATAAAAGAGCGGGACGATCGGTCGTCGCGAGAAGGATAGGAAAGGAAAGGCAAGGGTGAGGAAAGCAAGGGAAGGTTTCTCGCGCGAAGAAGAGCGTGAACGAACGCATACATCATTTTGACTTACGAGGGGCATTATCGTTTGCACGAGAGGTCCGCGCGAATCCGCGGCGCGGCCGTGGCGAGAACGTTGGAGCGCCGCGGCGCGACGAGATCGAGGGACGGTGAGCATGAGACGAAGCGTGCGCGCTCGCCTTCATATATTATACAGCGAGAACGGCATCAAGACGTTACCCAATGACAATATATTATTACCCGGCGTCTTTCTTTTGCCTCGCTGACGTACCGCGCGAATATCTGTACGAGAGAGCGAGAGAGAAAGGCTCGCATCCCCTCCTCCGCACTCCTGTTATGGCTCGACTTAACCGGCCGAGAATCCGATGCATCGTATCACGGAGGCTTTATAATTTGAACGAAATGCCGGGATGACCATCGTGGATATTACGAGATATTAGTATCGCGTGGTTTATCGCCCTCCTCCTCTTCCTCCTCCGCCGTCGCTATCACCCCGGCTCGTACGCGCAAACACTACGCGCATCGTAAACCTACCCATAATATACCCAACGTTTACCTTCTTAATCTAGCCACTTTCGCGAAACCCGTTTCTTCGTCCGGTAATATTAGGTATCATTGAAACAAAATAAGCTTTCCTCCCGTTTATCTTATTATTTTCTACGATCGTATGAGATAACTCTGTTCGGTATGATCGGCAAGCATGTCCAGTTGAAATGGTCGTAACATGGAACGTGGCGCGTTATCCGCTCGGGAATATTCTCATTTGCCTCGTAGGTAGCTAAACGGCGAATACCAAGATTTTTGAACGGTGTTGTAATGCGAGGACAATCGGGGGGTGGTAGTTGGATCTACGTAATACCCTATTTTCTCACGATTTTTGTTGTATTGTAACGAAATGAAAGAAACGTCTGGCATCGAAGGGCAAATAATGGACAACTGTATTCGCATTGTTACACTGTGTTTTTTTCTCTTCTTTTTTCTTCTTTCTTTTCTTTTCCCTTCTCTCCATTCCATTGTCCGGTTAACGTTGATCCAACTAGCGAAGAAGAGAGATTGCGATCGATCGTATATCCATGCAACTTAGCCTCGAGTCTGAAAAATGACCAATGTCCAGAATATCCGTTCGCCCTTTATTCGAGTCTCATTAGGAGCTCGGTCGCTGATCTCGGATGAAAGGAAATTTGATTCGAAACTCGAGCGCACCAACGTGACGCAAGAAAGGACGCATCGCGAAGATGAGAACTCGTGTTCTTTATTTCGCTCTCGAAATACCATAATCTTATTTCTTCTTAAGTATATCTTTTCTCTTCCTGCCTTCGCGTTTCCACAATATAAACGAAATGAACCGAAACAGTTTGTATTCGCGATGTACGAGCTCTCGCCCACTCCTCTCCTTTTTCCAAATAAATGGTGGGCGAAAAGAGCAAAGACCCGCGCGTCCAAATCCAATCGCATAAAATACGTGGTTAGTACGTACGCGTCTTATTGTGGAAAATCGTAAGTTAAAAGGATGAAAATATGTGACGGAGGGTCCGTTGTAAATCGGCCTAATCGAGATTGTGGGGTCACGTACCTATAGCCGGTGCTCGTCCCGTCGGCTAGATAACGAGGTGATAGGGCACACATCGTTTTATATTTCACGGTGGTGAACGAGCACGGCTGACTAACGCGGGGGGACGCGGGAGACCCTCCGCGAACGATCCACCAGCGACTCGTCGACTCGCCGACTCGCGCGCACGTGCGACACTCTTGTTTCCCCTTGAAAAGAGAGTGCCGGAACGAGCCACACATGGCTTTTCACTATTATTTCGCTCGATCCTCGACACCGTTCTCTTTTTCTTTTTCGTTCTTTTGTCTCTCATTCGGAAAAACAAAGAAAGCCCGAGATTTTTGCTCGACGCTATCTGCTTCGCCAAATCTTCGTTTTACGATGCACGCCAGTGGGCCGGAGGGCAATCGTTTATCCATTTAAAAAATCAGACGACACTTTTTCCAAGCGCGTAGGTACGAGTTTCGTAATCCCTGGTTTCTCTTTACCAAATTTCGATCAATATTTATTGAAAGAAAAATACTCGAGCGCCGCGAGTCGAATAAAAAAAACGGAGCAAATGCCGCGAGAGTTATTTCGAGTCGATGTTCATCAAGCTCAAAAAAGAATGGGGGCTTTCGGGGGCATCCAAATATTTTTCGAACGTGACTAATTATCCGCGATGATGAGAAGGAGGTCGGGAAACCGAACCGAACCGAAGAGAAACAAGACGAGATCGTTGACGAGAAACGTCAGGTGATGCGTGCCGACGAGACTATGTATATGTATAGATACGTCTATATGCACGTACCACGAACGATGAATCGCGACTCGTATCGCCCTCTCGGGCACGCGGCAACTTACTTTATTACCGGCAACATGCTATCTATCGAAAAGTGGCTTCGTACTAAAAACCGTACGGTGAATACACGCCTAAAACAAATCGTAAAGGAACGTTTTGTCGTTATACCCGTGTGTTGCCACACGGTTGCGCCCTCACGGGCTCGTAAACTTTCAAATTTAAACGAGCCTCTCCGCCTCGTCGACTCGATTCGTTGCACGGAAATGAGGGGATTTATTGGAATAACATAGAGAGACCTACGAAAAAAAGGAAAATAAAAGAAGCCCGAAGGAAGACCGATATGAGAAAGACGGACGAATACGAAAATATACGATTCTCGCACGTATGACGCGTAACGCGGAGGGAAAACGAGAGAGAGAGAGAGAGAGAGAGAGAGAGTTCGAAGGTGCGACGGATCGTCGCTCGATCGAGCCCCCGTCTCGAGACACACTTTACGAGCGTAAAGCCATTACGAGATTTTTCACTCGACACGGTGTTATCTCCGAGGTCTGACGCATTATTCGCCGAGTTGCTCACATTGTCGGTACGGCATTGTTGCCACTTGGTTTACGAGACAGCTTCGTTTCTGCACACAGCGCACGGTGCCGCTCCTCCGATGTTCCTTTTTCGACGTGCAGGATCGCACCGGCGCGGCGGTCCGTCCATCACTTCCGGGTGTCTGATCGCATTTAACGTTTGCTTCGTCCGGAAAGCTCCAACGAGAAGAATCCTCGCTCGCGAACCCTCGGAGATACTCCGCGTATCGCCCCTACCTACCCCGCGCTTCTTTCCACATCGCGCGCGCCGTATACCCGTCTACTTCTACGTACCTACGTACCTGCTTCCCGATTGCTTCTCTCTTTTCTCTCCTCTTCTCCCCTCTCTCTTTCTCTCTCATCGATTCGTTATTCTAATAACGAAATCGAGAATAACCGAGACCCTCGCCCATTTTTCCTCCATTACGAAGATTAAACTTATGAGCGAGCCATTGCGAAAGAGTACCTACTTACTCGCTGGGAATACTTAAGTAAGAATAAAAAATTCTACGTATCGAGACAATCGGAAAGAGCAATCGGTGAGAGTGAAAGTAAAAGACGCGAGTACGACGAGTCAATGACAAATAGTGGAATCGTTGAATCATCGAAACGATGCGGATGTAACGCCGTGACCGAGCCAGGTTTGGCTCGATGGACACACGGACGGGCGGACGGACGTTCCGACAGCGTGGAATTATCTCGTTCTTCTTCCCCTTTGCCTCGTTAATTACACGGACCGAATGAGCCATCATCGCACATGGCGAGACGGTCTTGGCTCTTTGCCTCCACCTGTACGTATATCACGTACCTACCTCGTCGGAGAATCGTCCGACGACAGGACCGAGAGAATTTTGTTGGAAATTCAATAGAGTCGCGATGATGAGTCGCGCATTCAGGAAACTCGGGCATGAGGAGTTTCAACGACGCGCCTCCTATTCTCGTTTCACTCTTTTATTTTTTTAATTTACCAACGAATTAAGACCGCCGTCGCTATCCTCGTGGCCGTGCGCGCGCCTCTCTCAATTTCACTCGAGGTCTCGTATCGCTTTGACGCGCGTATCCGTTCCACATGTCGCGTTCAAAACGCACACACACACACACACTCGACTCGACAGCCCCCGATCGCTCTTTCTACGACCCCTCCGTCTCCGTTTGTTCTTTGTCTCATTTCCTGATTCCAACAACTACCCCGAGTACGCGTTTCTGTCCACAGGTGTGATGAACGCGCCTGTCATACGTCCTACATTTGTATTTTATTTACGAGAAGGAACGACCCCGACCGAAATGATACGTGGAACGGGCAAAACGTCGTTATTAATTGTCGGTACCTACGGTATGGATACGACGAAACGGAGAGAAAGCGCGCATGCACCACCCGGATATTTTACACACCGATGTAGGTACCTACATATGGCGTGATTCGGCGAATTCTTTCTTTCTATACTCTCTTCTTGTTCCAATCCATTCGATGCTTTTTCCGTGTACATTCGTGTATTATATTATTTAATCACGCGTTTTATCCTTTAATTTAGGGACTCCGTCAAAGAGACCTTAAAGACGAAAGGAAAAGATGCCTCCTTCCTCTAATTAACGAGCATTCTCCACATGCATAGGAAGCCATAATCGATATGGCGGGCGATTTGTTACGTCAACGCGTCGATCGGACCCCTTCGCAAAAGATGAAAAATTATAAACTTTTTTTTATATACGGGATATATGTATCTACTAGCCTAGAAAAAAAGCGCGATGTATCACCGATCGGTTTTCGATCCCGCTATACTACAAAAGAAAATGGTTAATTGGCTAATAACGAGAAAGCGAGCGAGCGAATGTGCGAATGTGAAGAGATTAAAATTTGACCCTGTCGAGGCCGAGAGATACGGTCAAAGTAGATTAGCTCGGTGATGCAGCCGGTGGACACGAAGCAAAGGCCCCGCAAGGGGTTATAACGTTACCCGAGAGTCCTCGCGCTGCGATCCTCTTACACCCTGCCTCGAAATTAAAAATATTTTCATCCCACCAAGGATTAAACGGATCCCATCGGATAATATCCCCGTGGCTGTCAAACAGAAACGATCCGTTCGTCCAATCTCTCTTGACGAAACGACGGGCTATACGCGTAGGTAGGTATACCTACCTACTATACGGCGGCAATGATGACGGACGCGAAGACGTCCACGACAAATCTCGCGGTTTCATCCCGTCTTCCCTTTTCCCGAAGAGGCTTTAACGATAACGTATACTTACCTTCGCGGTCGAAATTCCGACAACCGTAACGAGCTATTCGCCGCGTTCCGTCACAAAATCCGTTTTCGTCCTAATTCAACGTCGTCGAATTTTAATTCGATACCAACAGCCGTTAATTACATTTCCAAAATCAACGGAAGAAGAAGAAAAGAACCGATAATCTCATTTATCCCGGTTATTCGCTGTAGTGAACAAATTCGAGGATAAGAATAAAAAGGACGAAAGATCATCGCTCGAAAATCACGAGCGAACCAACACGCTCTGGAATGACGATCATCATCGTCGAGAGCCGTCCGTCACCCGCTCGACTCAACCGAGATTAATTAATTAAGGCAAATCCTCTCTTCGATCGAGAATACGAATGAAAGAGGCGAGTGGATCGAGCGCAACTGGCTCCGTTCGTAATACTCAATTAATAGCGAGCGGGGAAAGGCTTCTCGCTGGATAATTATATTTCGGCCGGCACTCGGTAGACGCATCAAACGAACCTTTCGAGATTTTAGTACCAAGTACAAGCTACGCTGTGAAAATAGCCAAAAACGCAAATAACTCAAGTCCAAATAAAGCTTTCGAAGAAACATCGAGAGAATTCGAACAGTCGGCTAGTGAGCCAGCTGGGCGCACTTTTAAGACGATCTAATCTATGACATCCCTCGGGCATATTCGAAGACGTCCGCTTGGACGCGAGTCGGATCATCGATCGCTGATCCATCAATTCTCGGCGTCTCGTATGCGCGCAAACGAGAGAGAGAGAGATCAGAAGCGTGCGAACGAGACTGGTCCGTCGGTACGATGCCGAGACTAAACAAGTTGTACACTCGGACGTATCATTGTGCGAGAGACACTGAATCGCCAAAGAGGGGTTGTTCTCGCGCTTGTGGGACGTGACAGGGGCTTGGCTCCAACCTCCGATTCGCGGGTGTCCATTGACTTCCGGAAACCGCCTACGGCGCGGTGCCAAAACATCGCTCTCGTCTTCGTGTCACGTGGAACAATTCCGGCTCCGTGATCGATGGTCTTTCCCCGTGCTACCTCCGCTGAACGCAGGCCGGCGGCAAAAGAGGAGGAGGAGGAGGAGGAGGAGGAGGAGTGAGAGGGACGGGACTCCCTCATCCTCCCACATTTTCATTCTTTCTTCTATTCTTTCATTCTTTGTAGTTAATATATTGTTCGATCTGGAGACGCTCGCCGTATACTCCGCGCATATTAGTCGCCGACGTTTTCTCGAGTATACGGGCGCCGGAACAATTTCTCGATGATCGATGCATAGATTTACAAAGTGGATTAGTCGTCTATTTTTTGGGATGTTGGACCTCCTGTCGTGTAGCTTGTATGCGTATAAAGGCGCATCGATACCTAAACAAAAAGTGTAGATTCTGCGCGCGAAGAGGCTCCTGTGCTTTCGACGAGTGTCGACCGATCGACCAGTCAAAAGAGTTTTATTTTCAATGTAAGCTCACGAGCGAACCGCGTCATCGAATAGAAATTGTAAAGCTTTTAATCGCGATAGACGTTCCCGTTGAAAAAACTTACGTTTAGTCGGATCCTCCGTACGCGACCGAATTTTTCAATCTCTCGATCGAAGTAGCACTCCCGATGAAAAGTCGAATCTCAGCTATACGCCTCCTCTTGGCGATAAGCTTATCGACCTCGAACTTCTTTCGCCGTACTGTACGAGATTCATCCATGATCGACATTTTTCAATCTTCTCGATGGAAAATAAATGGAAACCGAAATACGAATACTTTGTCGCACTCGTGCTATGGATGAAAATGATCGATGGTCGATGATCGATGATCCTAAAATTAGTCCCAAGATGTCCCGCACTACCTCACCGCGAACCACTTTTGTATACGTGTGTATTTGCGCGTGTATGCACATTGTGCTCGCGTTAACTCGGAACTGGAAGAGAGAAGGGCGGAAAAACGGAGGGCGGTCTTCGTGGAGATGGCGAAGGAGGCGGCGGTGGCCAACTTCCCAAGACAGTTCAATACTATCGATGTATTTTCGCGGGAGAAAGTAACCGAGAGGGAGGCAGGGAGTACGAATCCTTCTTCCCCGGGGATACCCATCGAGAAGATTTAGGTACGGGCGACTTTCCCCTTTCGGACGACAATGCCAAAGATTTGGTTCGTGACTCGATCTCCATGACTCGTGGGACCCACCGAAAGAGGGAGGGACATTTTTTCGTCGTTCTCAGTGTCACGAAATTCGAGTGTGAAAACGGCGCGCCACTCGCGCTTACCATCTCTACCGTTTACCATATACCTATACATAATGGACATTTCTATCCGTTCCATCGGGTATCTACGCAAAAGTTTAGAGACGCGCGCCTGCCCCTGCCAATGATCGACAGTGATCGATCCGACCTGTACCAACCATGGCGGAAGATCCGTGCACCTCCTCTCGCATAGCGCGCGCACTACGAGAAATATTTGGAAAATCCTTATTGTTAGTGAAAAAAGCCGCATGGATCGTGCGCGCGTTACGCGATCGTTTCTATTATTTTTATTTCTATTCAACGAGTGAGTATCGAAAGTCGTAAATACGAGTGTCGGTGAGACGGCCCAGGGACACAATTTTGAAGCCGAGAAAGCCCCCGTTAATGCCCGCGAATTTATTACTCGGGGGAGAATGCATACGTTCGGCTCGATTGACGCCGCTATTTATTATAGGATAGGTATTTATGTATATTCGCGCGACGCACTGTGCCTCGTCTACCCCAATCTGGCCCTAAACTCTTCTCTACTTTCTTTACCTCGGCTCTATCTTCGTCGATGGTACGCTTTCTTTTTTTCGATCTCTAAATATGATGGAGTTTTCGACACCTTATGTACATTACCTATGCAAACTTGGAAGAAGCGCGTGAAAGCGATGCCATTATCGTGTTATACCTACGCGTATATAGAGTTCCAGGATTCTACGAAAATGACCAACGAGAATACAAAAAATCGTTGCAACGGCTCACTTTTATTTCGATTGGCTCAATAACAACGGAAAACGATTTATCGATACGGGGCTTTCATCTGTATCATTAACATCATAAAAGCCGCCATGAAATCGCATTGAGACAAGCAAGATGCAATGGGAAACGAAGATTTTATAATCCGCCGTTATTATTTTGGATAGATCGAATAAATAATGGTTTCCCTAAATTTTACCAAACTCGAAGGTTCGAAAGACCGTTTCCATAATTTATACGTCATATACCTGAATATTAGAAATTCGGTTGTGCCATGAATTAATCATTAACGAGCGATAATGTAGACGAGCGGCGACCCTTCGCGACCCAGCTCTTTCAAGACGAACGAATGAAAGGGAAAAAAAAACGTGAAAATGGGAAACAAATGGGTGGTTCGTACAATGAATGTAAAAGAAAAAGTAATTTTTTGCCCCGTTGGAACTAGCAGCCGGGGTGAAAAGTTTGCGCGACCGAGCGGTACCTGCGATTGAAAAATGCGCGCGCGGAAGGTGGACCGCCATTCACCGCGTTTGCCCCGTCGATCTATATTACCGCCGCGTCGGGTAGATCCATCGCGGCTAAGGAATAGTTATACCTGATATCCTATACTACGTGTATGTACAAATATAGGAATGAATGGGTTACAAAATTGGGATTCAAAGCGGTTCGAATTATTGTGGAAAGAGGTGGAAAAAATGGCCCAATTCGCGGGGAAATCGTACTAAATGCCGCAGCGGTTAGTTTCGGGGACGAGGCTCGCAGCTGCGGTATATCCTCGATATTTTGTACGATATCGTGGTGAGAGGAAAGAGTCTCTTCCTCTCTCTCGCTCCATTCTCGAAAAGAGCACCTCACCCCGGGAGCCGAGGAAGCGACGCTCTTAACCGGTTACCCGCTTGATTACGCGTAATGATCGATTTGATTTAGAGCGAGCAAAACCCGTATCGCGTTACCACCTTCCCAGGTATCGTCGCGCCGGGCGTTACGGGATAGCATACACACATTATATATATTATATACTTCCTCCGTAGCTCGTAAAACGTTATAGAGACGACGGGGAACCTTTCTCGTCTCTCTCACTCTCACTCGCGTCCTCGCGGGCGCGCGCGCGCGCGCTCTCCGTCGCACGCTCTGATTTATCGATCAACGCTCGAATTTGTAAGCCAGTACCAGCCAACAGAGGCCTCGAATGCCAATGGAAAGATCTCCTTTTCTAGAACGTCTCTATTAGCCACGACTATTCGTAGTATTCGTTCTCCCTCCGTTGTTCGAAATAATGCGACCAAGAACACGATACGCCCTCTCGTGAAAACCTTACTAATTATTTTCTAGTTTATCCCCTTTTTCGTTTCCAACGTCGTATTAAACTGCCAAAGTTGATCGATCGAAAAGAAAAGTACAAGTTGAAATTTGTACGCGTGTGTTTTGCATCGGGACGAAAAACTATTTCTTAAATTTCTCTGGAATACACAATCGAAACTTATCTATTAGGTAGTAATAAACGTTTTACTCGCAATTTCGAGATAATTTCAAAAGAAAATCGAAAAATGTACTCGGGGGAAAATGTATCAAAAACGAGACAAGTACTTTAGGGTGGGAATAGGAATTGCCGTAAAGCCACCCTTAACGAAGAGAAGAAACGATGGAGGAACAATAAGAACTCTGATGATGACAAACGTCTCGTAATTCGATATAGCGTATCCACCGGGCCATATGCCATCGTGTTATTCCCGTATCGGCAGTGAACCCCTGTTTAAAGCATCGTACCGTAGAGTCCTATTGGTGTCGTTGCCGTACGCGCCGAAGAGCTTACACACGGTGTCTATGTTTTTTTTTCAAATTGTGCCCGATCGACGGAGATTCGTCAATAATCAGACACGACGAAATAAACTCATCCTCATTCTCGCATAACTCGATGAAAACAGTATATACGTATGACATACGTAGCGAAAGAGAGAGCGAGAGAGGTCCCTAGGAGTTCAAACCCCCCGGACTGGCTGCTTTCGACTATATGCTCTTCGAACCGGTCCCCGGCTCGACCGTATAGGGTTATATCTATACGTATACTATATCACACAATAGAATCCCTGCATAGAGTCGCGGAGGTACCCATTTAGGTACATGTATAGAGGGAAGTATGCACAGTTGACAATACCCGTTTTATGATTATCGTATGGGAGATATAATAGAGCTGTCGGAGTTCACACTTTACCGGGATGTCCGACAACTACGATAGAAGAAGAGATCGGTAATCTCACCACTGGCTAGTGCATGAAGATATTCGTTCGACGTTGGTAGGATTACCACAGCGAACAAGATAAGCCGCTCGGAGCCTAAATATTTTTATTCCCTTCTTACAAATGCAGCACGGCCGACGAAACAGCATTCGTATTATTCGACAAATAAAAAGAAAATTTGCCTTCATCGCATCTTCTACAAGACGTATAAGGTCGACGAGTATTACGTATCGGTAAAATATTTTTAAAATGCCACCAAGACAGAGTGAAAGAGCGTATGAAATTGAGCGACGTGGGCGAATACGAATGAGACGAGGATGTACGAGGATGGCAGCGCGAGGCCAAAGGATTCGCGACAGATGCTCGAGAGGAGTGGCTGCCGAGGCACGTGAGAAAACATCGAAATAAATAACATCGGTATGGCACGAAGACCATATGCACGATCACCAATATCCTTTGAAATTTTCATGAATGTTTATACAAGAACGATAAGCGACTATATGCTATACGAAGAGAGGGATGAAAAACGAAAAAGATCCAATATATCGGGGCACTTGCCGTCGGAATTCTTTTTTCTTCAAAGAAGTTTCCATTGGAGATTACGGAATCGGAAATTTCCCGCGCAACAATAATATCACCATAATCTCGAAAAGCGTATGCCAATTTTCGGAAATATTCACTTTTTCGACATTTTCACCGCCAAATTCAAACATAACGTCATTACAATCATGATATTCGTGTTGACGAAAACAAAATGTTGACCCCCCCCCCCCCCTCCGAAGCCCCACATCCCGAAAGTAGATTAGGAATGTCGAGACTCGTCCTTCCCCAATATTTTGCGAAGGAAATAAATGACACGGTGCACCAGCATTAACGATATGCGCAAAGCCTAACACGCCGAACGAGTATATTAATATGTTTAGGTATATATATATTTAGGAGCCCCGGCGACGGGCGTACGCGATACGAGCGTAACGCGTGGTTACTCGAACGCGCTCGACTACCGTTTGCCGCTAATAAAATAAACAGGGTATTACTCCCCGCCCAAGTCTTGGCTCTTGATATGTTTTGGCTCAGCGATGGCTCGTCGGCTGTACCGAGATTATAATTCAGCGCGCGGACGCGCGGATTATCCCAGGAAAGAACAACAACGATGACGGGAAGAAGGGAGGCAGAGGCGAAACGACGCGGTAAAACGAGCCGAACGGGCCAACCCCGAAGCCAGCCACTCGACGAGATCGTTTCGAGTGCCTTCGAGCTGTACGCATACCTATATGCACGCGCGCGCTTCTCCTCTTCTCTCCTATAGCTCCATTAATCTAAACCACGATCTTTATGACAAAAGAGTCCAAGCAGGAGCTTTGACGTTCGGATGGAATCGAGAGTGCGTAATCGTCCGAAAATTTTGGTAAATGCCCTTTTACGTTTTTCTTTCTCGTTCGAAGCACCACCTA
Source organism: Netelia fuscicornis (assembly GCA_946811545.1). Lineage (NCBI taxonomy): Eukaryota > Metazoa > Arthropoda > Insecta > Hymenoptera > Ichneumonidae > Netelia > Netelia fuscicornis. Next base: position 47,198,399 of record OX328013.1, read on the forward strand.
TAACTAAGTTATTGTAGGCCTTCGCGGTGAACAAATCTCTCTTGCTCTCTCCAAACAATGAACGAGAGAGAAACAAAAGGCGTGCCCCGTAAAGAGAAATGAAATATTTTGCCGGCGTTTCAAAAAAATAAAAAAAAAAAGACTACAAAAGGGGGAGCATCGAGAATCGGCACGTTATTCAGTTTCTCTTGCCTGCCTGCTTGCCTGCCTGCCTGCCCGCCTGCCTGCTCGCCCGCTCGCCCGCTCGCCCGGTGACTCGATACTCGACTGAAAAAACAATCTTTCGATCCAGGCACCACCACCACTCCGAATTACGCGTGTAATCGTACAAAAGTGAGATGATTCGGTGAACGGGGAGAACGAACATCGCGAGTCGTAACGCCCATCGTCAGTTCCTTTGTTATCGAGAAGCGCGCGTACCTACGACACACCCGCGCAATCGTCTCGCATGATGTTGCGAGAAAATATACCCACGATCTTGACTCGTCTCTTTTCGGAGTGTACAAAAGACAAAGGAGTCGAACTTTTTCTCCAATTAACGATAAATTTTCAAATTTCGAATTCGTACCTTATGCTATGGGTGCGTTAATATTTTTCTTACGATAGGACAAACTCGTGTATTGTTGTACTCGTACTCGTACGGCAGTCAGCACGAAAAATAAAAAGGGCAGACCGATGACCTTGTTTGCGAAAATCTGTCGAGAAAAAGGGGCGAGCGAGTGCTTTATTATGGAATTACGTAACTGTAAATTGAGCACGTACAAGGGAGTAGAGGCTGCTCGGTCTATATACAGTACACTCGTATCCCCCAGCGTAGCGTACAGCCTCGCGAAGAAGCGCCCTCGTACGTCGGGGATGAACGATGTTACTATTACCGGCTCGATCGCGTTTGCATCTTTTGCCCCCATTGTACGTCTTTGCCGAGGCATCGGGAGGGGAGGAACGTCGCTCCCTTACAACGGTAGCGAAAAAAGATATCGTATTACGCGGACGGAGCAAACTATAATTCCTATCTACTCGTGACATCTCCGCGGAAAGACCGGCCCACTGGCATCGCCGTCGTTACCCTCGCACCGCTCTTGTAACAATAATCTTTTCGTTCCGTACTAGGTTCTCGTACGCGTCTGCCGCGCACCCTACAACCGTCGTGTTTTCCATCCCCCGAAAATGTGTTTAAAGACACACATTTGTCAAACACCTCCTCGGCTTTTCGACCGTGTGCGATCCACGTTTTTCATTTTTCTCTTTTTTTGCTCCATCAACTGTGAGAGGGAGGAAAAAAACAGTAGAAGCTGAAAAAGATCGAATCGGCAAAGAGGAAAATCGGCTGGAAATTAGGGATAACGATAATAATTGAGTCATTCGACGCGAGGGGAGCGAGTATAACGCGAGCTCGAGCCCACACCGCACTATGCCTGCGGTGCCTATAACTCACGATAATCGCTGGCGGCGATGCGGCGGAACGGCGTATCGTATCTACGATAAAAATACACACCATGTATACAACCAACGCAAAATTATCTTTAAAATCGAATTTGGTGTAAAACAAATATTTATCTGTCATCCATTTTTGTACGGATATACAAAGTTGCGCAAACTTGGATGGGTATGCACGTACCTATACGCGTGTACATGTACACACGATAGCTAAACGAGCACTGTTGTTGTTGTTGTCGCTGCTCGTTTACCAGCGTGTATTGTCGCCGCTCGACAGCGTGCACGTGCGCGTGTATCGTTACAGCTTGACAATATCGAGACACGCACAGCACGGACGAAAAAGATCTCGTTTTCGTGGCTGATACATTGATGCGAATGGACAGAAGGGATAAACCAGAGTGAAACGTGTAGCTACTTAACAAGTACAGCGGCGGCGGCGGCGGCGGCGGCGGCGGCGGCGGCGGCGGCGGCGGCGACGACGACGACGACGAGTTGAGAGGCACAACGCGATTATCGTACCGGCAACAGAGGAGGGGTGAAATGGAGGGGTAGAGAGGCGAAAGACGGTAAATCACTTTAACACGGAAAGCGAGTAGGTACGAACGTGGCATACCACCGCGTGTCCCTGCGTATACCATAAGAAACATGTATATTGGATACAATATGCCCGATCGAGCGTAAAGGGATCATCATTTTCCCCTCGAGCGTCGACTCGAATGGGATTCCCTCGACGTTTTGGAGGATATCCCACGTCGTTTTGGCTAGTACGTATCTAGATGCGTAACGCAACGCAACGCCTATTATATCGTACGTTTCAATCCCGTCGATAGACACCTCGTCGAGTTGCATGCTTATACGTATTTATGTACATTCACCAACGAAGCGTTGTTCTCGTTGGTTTCCTAGTGCGGTAAACACGCACTATTGGCAAAAGCGATGATCGCCCATTCTGCCGGCATTGATTTGTGGCTCCATTAGTTCCGGGCTCGTCGTCCTCACCGCTCTCGTCCCGCGGGCAACTTTTCACACCTGGCATTCCCCTCCTCCTTCTCCCTTACACCCCTCCACCTCCCTGTCAGCCGCATATTCCAATATTCTCCCTACGCCTCTGACACCATCCGACCACACTCGATAAATCCGCGTTACTCGTTCTTTCTTCTTCTTCAGTTTTTTCTTCGTCTCGTCTCGTCCCGAGATGCCGCAAAAGCGAACAGCGTGTTCCGGATAGAGCCGCCAACGATTTCTATAATCCAGCGAACAAGGCGCATCGATTTTTCGATATAGGTACTATATTTGTCGATCGAACGCCGATACCGCAAAATATTGAGAAATCGGTTGAGTTTTTGAATAAAAAATAAAGGGCATTTAACGAGGGGAGGAGGGCGAACAAGCCCGAGGCAATTTCGAGGAAGGTAGCATTCGGTCCCTGATCTTGGTTCCAAGTCGCACGGACGAAATTTCCAAAAAATGAAATAAAGCGGAATAAAAGAGATGGCGGAGATAGATGAAAGCGCCGATGGGCATCGGGCCACCCCGTGCGTTCTCGAGGTACTACTGGGCGGTTCGACCACCAAACGCGCACACGCGGGACAAACCAGAAAAAAGTTTGTTCGAAAAGTTCGTTTGGCTCCCGGATAAACAACCCCGATAAATTTCAACCAACGAGCCGATAATGAGTCTCTCTTTCTCTCTTGCACGCACTCGACCCGACTCGAAATAAGGTTCCTGTCGTCCTCTCTTTGCCACCACGACGTGCCGGTTGGTCGACTTTCGAGTGTCCCGGAGATAAACAAGACGACAAAAACTTGGAGAGCGTTCTTCGGTTCCGTCCCTTTCGTTCGTTTTCACGCATGGATGGGATAGGATACGGCGCGGATACAATTTCTAATAAAACCCGGAAATAATTATTGCCGCTTTCGTTATCGGAAAACACGAATAAAATATTAATTCTTCGACTTGTCCTGTCCATGTCGGTATTAGACTCGGAATACGCGTAAGACGCGTCTATCATCGATCTCTCGATCACGAAGAATCTCTGGCAGGATGGTTGCTCGTATACGAGAGAGCTGACAAACGTAGCAACGAAGGGGCAGCGCGCGACCAAACTCGGACGTACGGCGAATTAGCTACGCACTCCGAGCCTCGACAATGAAGGACAATGTCGCATTCACGAAGCGAGGAGAGTTCTTCTCATGATCGGGCATTAGTGTTTTACGACGTCGGCATTTTATGGGATTGTCACGCGTGTCACTCTCGGTCGTAGCCGTGCTTTTCTTCTCTTCTTCTCTCTTTTCTTTTTCTTTTCTCTCACGAACTCGGTGACTTTTCCTCTTGGAAAACATCCGCGGCATCACCGACACTGTGTCCGGTCCGGCTACGCTCCTTCTTAATGCCGCCCCCGCATTCTCCGTATACCGGATGGTGGAAATGTTCCGTCGTCTATACACGCACACACACAAGCTCGTTTTTCCCCGCTCCACGGCCGTTTGTAACCTCGATGCGAGCGACCATTCTACTTTTACAAAACTTTTTTTGCACGAAAAACCAAGTTCATTTTCCATACAGAAACGGGTCGAAATTTTTACGAGAAAGCAGCCATCTTTGCTCTCCCGTTATCTATCGTCGCTGCACGTCGTTCCGAACGCGCGTGCCTCGTTCTTACTTTTTTTTAGCACATCGGGACCTGCCGGCCTGCCTCCCTACGGTCTTGGCATGTTTTTCAACATTTAGGCATCGACGTGACTCTTCGACGCGGACCGCTTTCGGGCCAAATCTCCGCATCGAATTGGAAACTAGATAATTCAATTAGAGGAGAGCAGCTGCATCGGTTGCCTCGTAGCTACAACAACGAAAACGACGACGACGACGATGATGCCGTCGCCGCCGCCGCCGCCTCTTTTCGAGCGAACGTCTATATTATACGGGCTCTGCCGAATACAGCCCTGTGCACAGGTAGCCCTATACCCGGGAACAGCCACGTTCTACGAGGGTTCGTATATAAATACCGGGACGAGCGTAGCGATTTTCGATCTCCTCGAACTCGAATAAAATACACAACTCCTTTACACTATTTCCCTCTCTACTCCTGCCCCCCCCTCCCCCTCCTTCCGTCAGCCTCACCGATAAATGGTCGTACGGACGTAATAACTCTCTTCATGTAAAAATAAGAGACGTTTAAAAAAGAAAAATAAGAAATGACGAACGAGTCGACGTTTCTATTGGACCCTTGGGATCCGGCATTGTTTCCAACGAAATTTGCCTAAAGTGCATTAATTTCAATCGGCTTTTCCGTGCGGTAGATTATTTACGCGTCGCGCACCTTTCGCTTTTTGCCTTTGTGAAATGAAGAGAATCGCCGCACCCACCGCGAGAACCAAGCTTCTTTATTACTTTCGCAAAGTATACGAACTATACGCGACACTTGAGATCAGCAGGGTTCTATGCGTAAGTGCCTCCATATATCTATACATTCGAAATTGTACGCAACGCTCCTACGAGGCAACGAAGGGACCGGAATAAATCCAAATGATCGTCACCGAGGGAATATTTTTCACAAGTGAGTCGCGCCGTCATTTGCCACTCGAGGGCGTGGGGAACCATTTTTTTATTAAATTACCTCGTAGCTACTTTTTCCTTTCGAACCGCATACGACAGACTCGTTGCTGGTTTTTCCAACTCGTACCAGTCAAAATAAAAGAAAACGGAGTGAGATGAATTTATCTCGTTGAATAATTTATGTTCGATTCATTATCGTCGAGTTTTCCTTCGGTCTATTGTACGCGTTCCAGTGCAGAAGCGAGGCTAGAGTATAAGCACTTGGCTCTGAAAATTAATGTAGGTATTGCCAAAATAGGCGCGTCGCTACGTACACACACACACACACACAGACACACACAGGGATATGTATATGTAGGTGTGAGAGAATAGAGTGGTCGTTGTCGTCGTCGTCGTTGCCGCCGCCGTCGAGAAAACGATTATGCACGCAATAAATAGATTATCGGCCGAGGCCACCCCCGCGGCGAGTGACGAATCTCTGCTGAATGCGAGCTCAAATTTTCCACGGCTCACGGCGGTCCTTTTTCCCCCGTGTGCGTACTCATCTTACACACACACACAGCCAGCATATACGATGTCGCTATTAGCCGTGTCCGTGTACTCGGAGAGTATAGAAAGTCATCGATGCGCCTGCACACCAGCAAGCATGCCGAGGATGCCGTTTCTTCGTCTTTTTCCTCTCTCGTCACGGCAAATCAGCAAAATTAGTGGCATCTGGCTTTTTCTGGTTGCTCGTTTGCCCGTTGGGTACGTATCGCGCGTATAGCCGCTCGTCCTATACGTCCATGTCTGGACCGTACCCAAAAGTGGCGGTATTCTCGAGAAAATCCCAACGTCAAAGAGATCGAGGGAGGAAGGGAGGGAGAGAGAGAGCGTGCATACGAGTAGATGGGTCGGTGCGTGTATATGTAGCGCGCATGGGCGGGGAAACCGAAACGGATTTTCACTCGATCGTGCCTCCGTCGAAAGATATTTTTCCGAAAAATCGTACCGAGTATACGAGGAAAGGGGAGGAGGGGGCTTTGGGGGCGAGCCGAGCCGCCAGATTGAAATGTCGCTATACAACGCCGCCAGAAGTTTACAAATATTTGTCGGCTTTCACGAGCCGGCGATCGATGTATCGAGGGTAAGCTAGACACGTATAGGTGTCTACCCTACCCTCCTATTCCTCGATCGTAACATTGTGACGTCTCTACGGTTAATTCTCCCGTACGAGTATCTACCTACCTACGTACTTACTATCGCCGCGTTCCTTCATTAATCAACTTTTTTCATTATTCGAACCATTATTTCTGCAAAATAAAGACTGACCGATCCACGTTTTACAACATTTATCGGACAAAGTGAGAAGATCGAATCAATATTCGAGGTAAAATTGAGGAGCGAAGGATCGAGCCTGACTGTTTTGGTCGACCTCGGCACCGAACCTCGAACTCTGGCCAAAACGCCCTCGAACGAATAATCGTTTTACGAGCCTCGTAAACCTCGAGAACAATGAATTTTCGTTACGAAAGCCCCCGAAACGTTTCCGCGATGCGGCCCCATCCGTGCGTTTCTCCTCCTTTTGCGAACGAATATGCGCGCGAATCCTTTCCTATTCCTATATTATCGTCAATTCGTTTTTCATTCGGTTTTAATAAAAAAAAAAAAGAAATATGGCAAAAACAATGATGAGTGACTGGGAAGAGAATACCTACATACGTCACGTACGTGCTTATATACATACATATACGCAGACCTGCCTCCCTATACCACCTATCTACCTTATACCTACCTACCTTCCTTCCTACCTACCTACCTACCTACCTACCTAACTACCTTTATTCAACCTACCCCTACCTACGTACATGCACCGTATAAAGAGGGTAGAAAGAGAAAATTCCCAACGGGGGTTTCTTCGTAAACTGCGTAACACGTATGTGCCCCCATTGTTTGCCAAATAGTGTCGGATTGCTGTTTTTAAATTCAACCGGCCAAAACTTTATCCCAAAGAACTTTTTTTACACCGAAAGAAGTGGTAGCTGTTTTCTTCCCAGTCGACAACGTAAATAAAAAGCAATTTCGGGGACTGGCTCGTTCCCTCGATCAAACAAACGTTTGCGACGATTGGAACAAACGGTAAGAAACGATATCGAACTAATCGAACCACCGTGAGAGGTCGTATTTCCAAATAATCTTTGGAGGACCGCGAATCTTCTCTTATTTTTCGACCACAAATTCTAAATTCCCTTTCGAACCGGAAAATTGGATAAACCCGTTTGAGGTTCAACGTTCGTCCGAGTTGGACGCAAATCGAATGACGACTGGTATATGGTTGGTACGAGCGACCTCTGGCTCGGACGTCAAACGATCGGAGAACGCGACGAGAGAAGAGCGCTACGAGCGTTACGAGCGTTACGCGTGGTGCTGGTATTTATGGCGCGCTTCGTGCACAGCACGATCCGTAGAAGAAGAAATTTCGGGAACGCGCCTCGCGCCCCGACCATAAAGTAATAAAGGCATTAAGTAGGTGGGACTAACAATAAGAAGAGTAGAGATCCGTCAACAGGACGCAACCTGCGATGGAGGAAAAACGTATAACGCATCCCCCGGTCCACCCCCCTCCAGACGCTGACTGATTTACGATTAGTACCAAGCGCCCCTGCTCTCCTCGAGATCGAAGCTTTGCTTTCTGGCAAAGTTGGAGGCCAACGTCGCTAATGCAGAACTCTCGTATAAAGAGTCGATCGACGCGTGCACTCGAACCAACGCGACGAGGTCAGATCTTTCGCATCCTCTCTACTCTCGTCTCTTCGTTGGTCAATTATTATACGCAGCGAATGTCGTTTCGAGAGATCTCTGCCACGCTTACTATACCTACCTAACCCCCGTAGTACTCCCAACAACCGATCGAGAGCGACGTTCCTTTTCGACCTTGGCATTGCAAGACCGTACTCTCCTATCCCTTCTACCTACTCGTATACACCCGATTTTCTCAAATAAACCCAAACCCCAAACCCCAAACCCCAAACCCAACATTACCAAGATCATCTCGACGAATTTTCTGCTACGTACAAAACATAAACAACGTTTAAGGACGAACGAGGAGCGAAAAGAAGAGACAAAAATGTTAATGCCGCAACACGAAGCGTCGTTTTTCGCCGGATTTCAATTTTGTACGTCACCATTTTGCCAACGGAGGAGATCGGAAAATACGGAATATCGTAACGGTTGTAGCTCACAAAGTAAAAAGCTTTCACGACACGTGGTCGAGGAGAAGGAGGAGGAGGAGGAAGGAGGGATCGTCATTGTTCGACGGAGGCAGCCAAGTCGAGAGTGCAACTTGCCAGCGGTCAAAGAGAATCGGGACGAACAAGTTGTTCGATATACCTGCGGGGCTGTCTATCTAGAGAGAGGGTGGGGTTGAGAAGCTATAGAGGAGCTATATGTAGGTACAGCCCGAGAGGGAACGAGCTCGGAGCACTCTCGCGTCTCGCGCTCGTGCCACGGACAATGCCGCCGCATATTGTGAAAATATTGATTACGATTCACCAACAATGCTGAGACAATGCAACCTCGTCGGCATCTTCGTCGTCTTTTGCCCCGTCACCCGTCCCGCATCGTGCCCAACACAGACACACACTCGACAGAGGCAGAGGGTGAGATCTAGCCCCTGCCCTCTCGTATCCTTTTTTGTGCCCCAATTGTCCGTCGTCGCGAGGAGATGCTCGAGCGTCCGTTCGCCATCTACCATTTTCAATCTGACATTCATTTTTCACTCTCATTGTTAATGAAGCGCCCAAATAGTCGATCGATCCTACCGGTCGGTAATTATGCATTTATTTTGCATATATGAGAATGAAACGCGATGGAGCTCGAGTATTCGGGAGCGACGAGGGAAAGCGAGGGAACAAAAAACAAACCCGTTGTTCCTCGGCGTGGCATATGTCATCGCACCCTCACGGTGTACGTTACCGATAAGCCGGTGGTGTGTCGCGTGCGTCAGAGATACGTCACATGCGAGGATGCAACAGCAGGAGGAACGGAAAGGACGAGCGTGCGCGTGGCCGTGCCCCTCACCGAGACACCCTGCGCCCATCCACCATTTGTCCGGAACTCGGAAGGTCCGATCGCAATTAGCCGGACTAAATACCGCCACACTTAACATAATCGTTCCACTCTCGCTCTCCTACTATTTTACCTTTTATTATATAGGTACTCCCTGTATATGCCTATGCACGATGTCGTATATCTCCAACTGTCTCGTCGGAAAAGGAAGCGAGAAAAAAATATGATTTTAATCGTATACTTACACCTTTCCTACTGCCGAGGCCCCACGGTGCGACGTCCCAATGTCCCTTCTTTTTTCAATATTGTCTCAATTTTTAAATCATCTCTATTGCCAATTTATCCATAGGAATAACAATGAGCTCGGACCTTATCGTTATCGATCTAAATACTTTGCCTTTCCTCTATCACGCATTAAAGTCATCGTAAATACGATACGATCGTACAACGCTACTTTCTCCAACTCGTACCAACTCGGACATCTCGTGTAATTATCTCGGTGATCAGTAGCGACATCTGGCCCGGGAGTTCCACCAATTACATCGAATTATATTATCAAGTATACGAGCAGTTTTATCGCCATCTATGATCGGACAAAAAAGTTTTACTCCTTGTGTCAAATATCATTCAAAGTTGTAGAAAAAAGTCCGCCTCGAATGGTACATTACACGACTTTCAAGATGTTGATCGGAGCGATGATCTTTTCGATAACTCGTGTTGCGTAACTTGGCTTATTTTTTTGTATTCGCTTCGCGGTCGATCGGGATTAAGCGTTCCATGCGGGGATAAGTTGCAACGAGCGTATATGCACCAATCGAAGGATGATGAATCTTTGGAGCGAGGATAACGACGGACGATAATTATTTGGTTTTTTCGACGTGTCTCCGCGCTTTCGGTCGGTACGCGCAAAAGATAAAAACTTTATCTACAGTCTCTCTTATCGCCATGTCGGTGATTATTCGTACGAGACCCATTGATCTTTAGCTTTCGGTTAGGCCGATCGAACTCGATATTCGCAATTGAACGAATAAAGAAGTAACTCTCCATAATTTAGATCGTAGTAGGTATTTTAATTCGTTCACCGCGATGAAAGAGAATAACTGAAATTGTTAATCCCCTTTTTTTCTTCCTCTATGTGTCCAAGTACCTATACGGAAAATAGACACCCTTGTACATATAATATCTCGTATTGGCACATTGGATCTTGGATAAGCAAACGTAGAGACACGGACACGGGGATGAGGAACAAGTGGAGGAGGAGGAGGAGGAGGAGGAGGAGGAGGAGAAGAAGAAGAAGAAGGACGTCGAGCGTCGAACGCCTCCAGCATCAACAAATCCTCTCGTCAGCAAATTCGAGTTTCTCTCCATGTAGAGGTGTGTAGAGCCGATCGATTTGAAAGACGCGCAAAGACACATGTACGCACGCATACGTCGAAAGAATAGACACGTATATGGAGAAAGGCGATTGGTGGAGGTAGAGCGCGGAACTTGAAGTACCTCGTCATGTCGAGACGAGGGCATCGGCTTATTGCCGGTCACGAAGCGGACTACGCGCCTATCTCTTCGATCTCTATTTCCCTTCGTTTCTAGCTCCGAAGAATGAAAAATATTTAAATGCGAGAGACTCGGCTGCTCGTCGTAGCCGTCCTCTATAACGACGATAAGTCGACTGAAAAAAACACAACGTGCAACGCTCTTGGCAAATCTACCTCGGATAAAAATTCTTTTTTCTTTTCTTTACGAAAAGCTCGTGGCATCTTTGAGAACAGCCGACGGAGTATAATATACGTAACGCGGACAGGATCGATACGTATCTCCTCGCGTATCTAATTCCGCGCGTTCTCCAAAAATACCGCAATGCGAAACCGAATAAACACAACGTGATTCGAGATCCTCCGGGAATCTCCGAGTCTCGAATCGACGAAGCGCGCATGTTTCGTTATTAGCGATTCTCTCGAATCGACGATTCGCCAACCTACTCCCCGCCCTGATGTCGAAAACAAAACGCCTCCGGATCAACGATATACGCGGCGTGCGAGCCCTCGTATCGCGCGTTCCCCAATCGGCGATTCGGTTGAACGCACGCATACGCGCCAACTCGGGATCGTCGATCTATGAATCCAAGATTGGCGTAACTCCCCCCCCCCCCCCCCCCCCCCCCCCCCCGCCTCTTCGCCCGACAATGTAAGTTCGTGCTGGGCCCGATACACCCGGTCGAGCGTAATCGGTGAGCCCGTTGTTTGCGGTCACTCTTGGAAAACATCGACCATGAATCGGTCCACTCGAACTCGTCTCGTTCGTATATTTTTACCGCTTCTGTATTCTTGCCGTCATTGCGCATATAGCTTCTATCCAGCTTCCCCCCCGCCTTTCCATGCTGTACGCTTTTTAATTCACGTTTTGGAAAAGGGACGGCATTGTTCTTGAGGCATTACCTCGGTCTCGCTCGCTATTTCTACCGTACACCATACTACGACATTATTTCTGGCCAAATAATCACTCGTTGATTCTCGTTCGCACGACTTTTTATTCGCTCTTCTCAATTTCATCGCTTATACCACCGATTCATCGATTTCTCTGTAAATGTACGTTGCAGCGTTGCGTATCCCGACAACGTTCACAAATCACCACAAAACGTTTTCACATTGGACAATGAAAATTTCTCGAAAATCATTTTATCTTTGTATTGTTTGAACGGACAGAATTGTTTCAGCATGCGATAGGCAGAGAGGGAGGGAGGGAAATGGAAGATACCACGAGATCAGAGGTTTTTTTATACCGCGAGCAAATCATGGAAGAGGGAGAAAAAAAGTTATCTTATCGATGACGACGTTGGACGAACGTAACGCGTTTAAAGGTCGAAAAGCGCGTCGTATTTAATATTCCGCGAGTCGTCCATCGATCCGGATGACAAACGATAAATCGTCCAATTTAATAGTAAAAACCTAAGGGGTACCTAGTACGATCGGTAAAATTGGCGGGAGCAAAAGAAAAAAGGTAAAACGAATTAGGGGGGAATGGGTAGCAGCGATTTGTGGATGCGCGATATCGTCACGTACTATGGGTTGGTAACGTTGATAATATTGATCGCGGGATGGATCGCGACTCGTCGATGGTATCGATTTCGAGAAAATTTATTTCGATCTCATCTAGTGGGTTTCGAGGCAGAGTGCGCCGATCTGGCTGGAATGTACAAAAAATATTTATTTCAGCCACTGAGCAAAATGAAATCGAACGATGAGATATTGCGCTCGATAGGTCGCATCAGAATCCTCGAAATAGGCGTTAAAACAGGTCCCGATCGGCATTTCATAATTCGTTTTGTTTTGTTTGCCTTTGTTATTTGTCCGATACAGGCGGATAATCGGTAAAATGTATGCGCAGGTGAAAATATTCAATTCTATCCAGAGGGTACGCACTTTATCGGAGTCGATTGGAACACAAGGCTATGGAATTATCTGGTCGAGGGAGAACGTTGTTGGCAATTTAGTCATGTACACGTGGAGCGTCTTATCGTAGGAGACGGTACCTCGTTAAAGGGTATACCGAGTGGTTGCGTCGACGTCGTAGTGACGACGAGATCGTTGTGCTCGACGGGCTCGATACGAGAGACTCTTAGTGAAATTCGACGGGTTCTCGCACCGGTATACCAATCGTTCCATTCCTTCCGTTCTTCCCTCCAAATACAACCTCACCTCACGTATTTCTAACACCGAAGGTAAATATAAAATTATTGTCTATAGGATGGAAAGTATTTGTTTATGGAGCACGTGGTGGATGAGGAAGGAACGTTTATTCGATGGCTGCAAAGCTTTTTGACGAAAGCAAATATTTGGCCCTCGCTATTCGGCAACTGTCGTTTGGACTCGAATCCGATCGAGGATATAGAGAGGGCCGCTTTCAAGGATCTCGCTTGGAAAAAGTTTACTCTGGACGGTTACGTAACTCAGCCGTACCATTTATTTCTAACTCGACGTCATGTTATCGGCACAGCTACTAGATGAAACGGCCACGTACAATAAATACAATGGTACATACCGAGCCAATTTCATTATTCTACCAAATACTTTCAATTCCTCCGGAAAATTAAAAACTGATCGCCCATAGCGCATATCCGTACATCTAATCGTAAATATGTATGGTATACAGAATAGAAAATATATTTCTTTGTTTTATATACAATTCAAAGGGTAGACGTAAACCTAAACTATGCACTCGTAGAAACTTGTGAGTGATAAAGGACGATAATCCATTTCCACTACCTACTAAACGTCGGCGTCGTCGTCCTCCTCAGAATCTGGGTCCAATTTCGTTTGAAATCTCATTCTCGAAGGTCCCTGATCAATGCGGTCTGTTCGACTCCATGTCGTTCCCAAATTCAAGCTTTCAAGCATAACCACGCTCTTTTGAATATACAAATTTCCCCTTTTCTCGAATGTAGCACGAGTCTCCTCGCCATTCTCATCCAGTGGGACCTTTGAAAATATATTATTGGTACACAATTGACGTTTTTTCAATGGATTCGGATCGGCATCGTCACTGTCGCTTGAATTCTTGTCAGCCGATCGCTTTGAAGCACTACGATTCGTCCGAGACGTGGATTTCTCACAAGAGGACTTGGATTTATTGAACGGTATCGTCGGGGCGACTTGGTTCTCCGATTTTGATTCAATCGATTTCTCAACAACGTTCCGTTTTCTTAATTTTTTTCTCGTAACCGACCTTCCGCGTTCATCTTCCCCTCCAACACTGGCTCCATTCGATATCCATAAGAAAGACCGTTTTAATGAATTTTGTCTTCTCTTGGATTTCCTAGTGGGAAGAGGAGGCCTAACGCGCGTCGAAATGCGATCATCGGCTTTCGCCGATATTTTCATCTCGGCCTCGATCTCGAGCGGCAATAACGAACAACCGCTGTCCGAATCCTCGAGGACGCGCCACTTGGACGATACGTTTTTTCCAAGTTGATCAACCTTCGCCCGGGCCCTGTTCTCACTTTGTCTCTCGGGCAACTTTTCCGTTGGACCGCGTCGCGACCCAGTGCTCCACACAGATCCCGGACTCGATTCGATATCGGAATCGAGTGTCGTTTTAAATCGTGGCGAGCGCATCGACCACTCTACTCGAGGGCGAACCCCTCTCAACGAACATACCACCTTTTTCGAAAGCCGCGGACGAAGCTTCTTTGCAATTGCGCCTTTCCCAAGTATTTTCGTATACTCGGATTTTTCGCCGTTCCTTGCCGATACCTGCTGCTGCTGTTCCTCTTTGTGGCATACCGACCCATCGATGTCACCGATCGATTGCCCCCTCATTACCATTTGTTTTTCCAAATAATCGTTATCGTTCTCCCCCGAACACAACGAGAGTTTCGAGGTACTATCAATAGCGCTACCAGTCCATCTCTTTTCGTTCGCAACCTTGCTCGTAGCATGAAAACCACGGCTTCCGACCGTAATACATTCAGTCTCGACCACGTCGCTCTTTTCGAATGAACCGTTCGAATCCAAATTAGCGGCCTTTTTCAAATTATCCCGAGTCTTCGTTACTTGAGACAAATTCGTTACGAGCGACAATTTTTCCAGCCGTACAACAACATTTCGCGACTTGATCAATTCTTCGTATTTACCGGTCTCGTCCGAAGATTTGCCGTGCTGCGATGATTCCACCTTGTGCTTGATGGCCTCGCAATTTTCGTTCGATCGTTCCATACTCGTTGATTCAATATTTTCAATCCTCGCCGGTAAACCACCCGCTCTGGCCGATGATTTCTCATTAACCAAAGAATTTGTTGCCAACATGGAACGATTACTAGTGAAATCTGGATCCTCGGTTGCATTATTACACGAATAAATGAGTATCGTACTCGAATCGCTATCCTGTGAAATGTTGTTCATCAATTCGATATCTGAAGATTTCGAGACTCTCTCTCCTTCATTGGCCGAACAAGAGAACGAACGATGTCGGCATGATTTTAAACTCGTCAAATTTTGTGATTCTCGTCGTGTATATCGAGCCAAACATTTATCGGACAATCTTACGAGTTGGACTCTGACGACTTTGCCACCGAGGTGCTTTGCTACACTATCCTGGATTTTGCGGCAACTCATTGAATCCTCCCCGTCCGCTGTTCCTAACTCTTCCCGAGCCTCTTCGATCCAATTTCTTCCCTGACCCTTCTCCTCATCATTGCTCAATCTCGTATCCTCCATTTTCGATGTCCTTTCGACCGAACCTTGCGCCATTATCGTTTTACATGGCGTTAAACCGAGCGATTCAAAGAAATCCGTGTATCGCATCTTATCCTTAGCTTTGTTATCCTCACCGTCGATTGGCGACGAATTTTTCTTCTGCCAAACAGCATCGTCTTGACTACCGCGAAGCTCGTATGACATACCCGTCTCTCGCTGCGAACCCCGTTTTCTCTTTCTTCTTGCTCGAGAACGGCACCCGAGTGCCAGCGTTTTTCGTCTCTTGTCATCGTTCGACGGTGGTTCCAGTGCTGGATGCGAACGTCGTTGCGGCCCGGCATCGCCCTTGGTTCGTGACCTCATAGTCGTCGTCGTCGCCGCTGTCCTCGTCGATCTTATCATCGCCGGTGTCGCAGTTGTCGTCTGCGTCGTACCAATCATCAGATCAACGGGAGAATTTCTACCAGTGTATAACTTTCGACGGTTCAGAAACTTTTTCGTGCTGTATTCGAAAGAATTTTCCGACCAACGTTTGGGGGTCTGCGCATTGTTCTGCGATCGAAGAATTTTGCCGCTTAATTCGAAAACGGCCGACTCTTTCTGTGTACGATCTTTCGAGAGCATCGAACAAGTTATCGGCGTTTTATCGGTGGCTTCCAACTTTCTCTGTGACGCATCCAAGTGCTCAAGGGCCGGCAGCACTTCCGACAACTTTACGCTATTCCCGTTTTTCGAAAACACGTTGCTCGTATCGTTTGAAATTGATGTATGTAAAGTGTGAGAATCCTCGACAAAACTTCGGTTTTGCTCCACAAAATGGAAAGGAATATTTTTATCACCCATGTCCACCCTCAATTCCTTAATCAACGATTTTTCAGTCCGCGGCGGTTTACTGGCAATGATTTCTTCGCATCTCTTGGAACCTTCGACGAGTGCCATCATTTCAGCTTTTTTCGTAACATTTGCATTCGACAATATGTATGCCGCAGTGTCAACCGAACTGCATTGTGAATTTTCAACTGGTTTGTATTTACAGCAGCTTTCTTTACGAACCATGGATTTACCTAGTCTCGAATGTTCTTCCTCGCTTAAAGACGATCCACTTTCTGCATGAACGTCCTCTCTGACTAACTGATGGGGCGAATGTCCTGTATCTATCCAATATTGTACAAGAGTACGAGGCATACACATAGGTGCACGACGTTTGGAATTATATTCTTTGTGGTGCTCTGCAACATTATTATCATCAACCCCATCATCGTCGTCGTTATCGCCATTGTCACTGTCTTCGTTGGATTCACCATCTTCGTCATCGCTCTCATCCTGATCCCATATTTCATCCAATGTATCTATATTTAGTTCTTTGTCATCTGGCTTCTGCAAAGAAATCTCTACATAGATGCTCGTACCTCGTATGTAAAAAGATTTTAAGTAAGACTTTGATCCATTTGCCAAATTACTCAAAAAGGGCTCTTTTACAATCCTACCTAAAGTTATAATAAGGTAATGTCAGAACTGTTTCAACAACCATTTCATCCATTACAAACTTTTTCTACATTATAAGCAACTTTGCTTATACTCACTTCGTTTACATACTTGTCAAAAAAACGATCCCAAGCTTTTTCCCGCTCATCCAGCACTTTCTGAGGTGAACAATAATTGGGCCTTACACCATCGATATTCCGTTGAGCAACCCTGCCTTGCGAAAATAAAGAACCCATACTAGTTTCGTTATCATTCAATACTTTCGTTTAAATAAGTCATTGGGCAAATCGTAAATACATCAGCCTGTAATGAGTAAGAAAATAAAAGTATTACGTACATAACCTATGCAATCAAAATAAAGATGCACACATATATATATATCTCATATCCCGCACTTTACCATTCGACGCCTTGAAAGTACGATTGGGAGAGCATGTTGTCTTTCGTTGGTCTCGGCATCACTCATTTACGGAAAAGCAATAAACTACAATTATCACAAGAACCAGTTAGTCCATTCGGAAATTCGACAGGAACGCGTTTACAAACAATCGGTCGAAAAGCGCGGGGAAGGCATGGGGGGGGGGGGGAGCTTAGAACGCTGCGGCAACGAATCGACGACACAGCATTCACAGGAGTGTATTGTCTGACTTTATTCCAAGACGAGAAACTGGAATGATCTACTTACATATCACTCCAGTTACAAAAGACACTGTAGTTGCCACGGACGTGTGTTATTCTCAGCACAATCGTCGCAATCACGCTCGTGTACAGTTATACGTGCATTCGCGCGCAGGACCCGCCCTCCCTTGACTGTGGCAGTGTGGCACACTGTTACCGTAGGCAGCCGTCCGAAGTTGTGCTCGTTTCGAAAGGAAATTTCCCCACCCATAAGCGAGCTATGTCGATTAGTAATATTATTATCGTTATTGTCAGACAACTAGATAGCCGTTATTAGGGGTAGATTAGCAACGTTCGACAAAAGTTGAAATGAGTTGAAACCTCGAGAGTTGGTTCAGCGACAAATGAGTAGCCAAAGGCTGAAATGTCTTTGTACCCACGTTAAGTTAGCCACAAGTGATCGTAGTCATATATGAGGGGAAATGCCGTCGCTATTCAAACGACATCGCACAATAAATATGAAGTCTGTATAAGGAGATCGAACATAATACGTTGCCGCCAAAAAAGATGGTCACGCGTTTCGTTTCTCAACTGGTTTAACTTCCAATCACTCGAAGCGCTGTCGGCAGATTTACGCTTTTTTTGTGCATGTGTGATCGTGTTTATATGAATCAGAGCTCATGTACACAATTTTTGTAAGTGTGATTTGGTTATTGTCTGACGGCAGCGCCACCATCAGCGCCATCCAAATTATTAGATGGCACAAAAGTGAGACCATCCGAGCACTAAAGAGTTCTGTCTTCTTATAGAGACTGCAAAATTATAATTGTGATATTCGCATGGACGTATAAATATATGGACGGTGGATTTCTCCGCGGTGGTGAAGCCACGAGGGTGAGGGGAATGAAAACCTGCTGCAATGAATATGATTAACCAAGATGGCGGCGGCGATATCTATTATCACGGTGCGATGCCAAAGTAGTAAGGGTAGTAAGGTCGTGAGGCTAGATCACGGGGGTGCGACGTAGGAGGCATGTCGAAAGTAGTCCTGCGAAGCAGGGGGGCTATTACGGTTCTCGAAACGAGTGAAAATGACGAAAGTGCGCGGCTCACCCTATTACGGTGAATCTCACTAGGTGAAAAGACGAGATTATCCGCGTGAGTTTACTCGACACGAACTTCTGTGTCGAGAACCGCCGTGCGCATGCTCGTGAGCGTGATTTGCCTGCATTTGCGTGGAATTCCCGTCGGTTCCATCGAAAAACCCGAAAAACAAACATCACTCCATTTTTGTTGGTCGAAGTGCGATACCCGTCAATTTGTAGAATGGAGAATTTAGTGATTGTGATGTTTATGGGAAATCGTGAAAATCGAATGTTAAGAATACGGCGAACATTACGCGATGCGTCTGATCCATTTAATATAACGGAGAACGAATTTCGTCGATTTTACAGGTTAATACCTTTATGCCTATAGAGGTTATATTTATCAATAGTTTATGTTTAGAATAGAAAACAAATAAAATGGTATATACAAATTAAACTAGTATTCAATAATTTGTTTGATATTTGTAAAAGATTGAAGTGTTCATAGATGCCAATGCAGCTATAAAGACGTTTGGAGCATGTATTGGAGGTTATGTACTCCTATATGCACAAAACCTCACGTACATGATAAAATATGCACGTCTATAACGAAAATGAAAATTCGGCATACAATGAATAAAAGGTACAATTTTTTACGTTTTTAAAAGATTATCCAGGGAAGCTGTGCGAGCTTTAATTCACCAGTTACGACCACTCTTACCAAACCCAAGACGGAGTCATGGAGTTGCTGTGGAATTACAAGTATTGAAGCAAAACATCATTAAACATTATTATAGTACTATTTTTCCTCTTTGAAAAACTTGGCATTCGTGTCGAAATTTCATCTTGTTACAGGTTCTTGTTGCATTGAATTTTTTTGCATCCGGTTCATACCAAGCGCGAGTTGGATAAAATTATTTATCTTGTGTAAGTCAGCCTGCAGTCAGTAAGATACTACGCAATGTAGTAAACGCATTAAATATTGTGATGGATGAATGGATTCAATTTCCAATTGAAGATGCAGAAATTCAGCGTGTCAAGGAAATGTGAGTTTCTAATAAATGCATTCTTCTCCTAAAAGTAACAATCAGTCACAAATGCATGTAAAGATAATCAAATTGAATTATCACTGTATTAAATAATGACTTTGATAATATGAGAAATACCTTTTTGTTTCGTACTGCAGGTTCTGGGTTAATACGCAATTTCCAGGTGTAATCGGAGCGGTAGATGGGACGCATGTAGCGATTGTTCCTCCAACGACAGAGAGAGAACCCATTTATATTAATCGCAAATTATCCCATTCGTTAAATGTTCTTATTGTAAGTGTGACATGATGTATGTAACGTACATAAATCTGAATACATCAATTCAAGTTTGTGAATAAATGGTATATTGTACGAAATAATATAGTATATTATTAATTTGTAGGTTTCGGATTATGAGGGTATAGAATCTTATCTGTAAATGCTGCACATGGTGGGAGAACTCACGATTCTAGGGTTTGGCGAGCGTCCCGTATATCGAATCATCTGCAAGAGATGTACGTTGCAGGAAGAAAAAATGCATGGCTTTTAGGTAATATTGCAATTGATTAGAAGGATTTTTTTCGGTTTTGGACTGAGTATGATTATTTGTAGTACATAATAAATAACACAGTTTTTTGTTCGTAGGTGACAGTGGCTATCCGCTATTGCCATATTTGATGACGCCTAAACTTCATGTACCTGAAGGATCGCCAGCGGCGAGATATACTCAATGCCATGTCCGAGCTCGCTCTTGCGTGGAACGGTGTATAGGAGTCTTGAAAGGGAGGTGGAGATGCCTCAGAAAAGATAGAGCTCTTCATTATGCACCGGAAGTTGCAGGTATAATTGAGATATAATAAAACATTATAATCATTGTAAATATGCCACTCATATTTTTATTCTTAGCTCGCATAGTGAATGCTGTTTGTGTCTTGCACAACGTTGCTTTGAGATGGAGACTTCCCGAAACGGAGTGCTTCTATGATGAATTGGATCAAGAACCACCAGTAAATGCAAACCAGCCAGTTCAAAGTGGAAATGAAGTACGAGAACGGATCATTAACACTTATTTTTAATGGGTATGTAACCCATTAACGTAAAAATTTATATTCATATTGTGGTGACTTTTAACTTTTATTAAATATTTTTTATTTGTGAAAATAATCATTTTTAAAACTTCTGTTAAGGAGAGTATTACGAAAAAATGTCGGAAAATGTCATATCTTAATTCTTGTATTTTGTACATCTGTACAGTATTGCGGATCAGACAATACCTAACTTTAATTTTCAGATCACCCTAATGCCTGGTTTCTTCAGCTCTGGATAAGTTGTGGATAACTTTCCTTCACTTCTGAATATTTTATAACACGTCCGAAAAGGGTTAACCCTTTGAGCTCTAAGGACGCATATATGCGTCAGCCTATGCGTCTGCGGACCACATAAGCTTTAAAGTACTCAGATCTCAAAGGGTTAAAAGAGTTCAGCACCCAGTACAAAAACGAAAGTTATAATTTATTTATAATAATGATTTTAACAAAATATTTCGCAACAATTATTGCAGTTTTTTTAGACTATTAAAATAAATTATTGTACATACATACATACTCTTTTGTATTATTAAAATAAATTATTTTTTGGCAAACAAATCATTCCACTTTTTTACTATTGAAATATATCATACTAATAATAGTATGGCACCACGGTTTAAAAAATAGCACCATCATATTTTTATATATGATGGTGCTATTTTTTCAACAGCTTCTTTAATAGCTGTGAGATTACTGTTGATATTACGTAACGTGGTCAAGCACGCATTCGTTGTGTTTTCCATACGTTCAGATTGTTGTTTTTTTAAATTCAAATTGTTCTGTTTTAAGAGCCAATTTTTGTTTCGCAATTTCTAATTTCGATTCTTTGATTTTTAGTTGGCTGTGCATCAACTCGACAGCAGAACTGGCATGTGTGCCCTTTTTTTTGTTCGCAGTGCTCTGGCCTGAAGAATAAAAAACAGTATTGTGAAATTATTTCTTAATTATATTAAATTACATAATATATCTATATTAAAAAAATATATGTATCATTGCCTTGTCCTGGTTGCATCAAATTATGTGCCTGCGGCGTAGCACTGGTAGAGGCGTCAGCAGTTTCATCCCATGCAAATTGTATCTCTGTTGCCGGCTCGTTATATAAATTATCAATATGTTCTTCCAGTTCCTGTAAATATTTGATATGATATCTCTGTAAAGAATATGTGTATATTCTATTCATTAACCTTCAAGCGGTCGCGCGGCATCGAATCGACCGCACCCGATACATTTGCGTACATTATATTGTAATTTCTTGTCCCATGTATTTTCCATTTCTTGTAGCCTGTTTTTTTTTGCTTATTTTTTTTCAATAAATTGTTTCCCAGCACAAAGATGATGTGTCCGATTATAAAAAATAAATGATTATTAATTAATTGCTGTTCTCAATCCCTGAAATCTCCCAGAGGTCTTTAAGGTTACGCGCGACTTCTGCCGTTGTAAATTACCGCACGCCCGCTTGAAGGTTAATAAGAATTTAAAAAATTTACTTGTGCCTCAGAGCCCTCAGAGTAAGGATCGACCAAAATTTCCGTTCCAGAAGGTAAGAATGTTTGATTATGTGGTGAACTATGATGCTGGAAATTATATTTTAAGGTTTGTGAAAATTAAATATTCAGTACATCATATATTGAATGCAGCGCATACCCTTTTGTACGATGTACTTTGGTACAATGGTAGGAATTCTGCGTGTTCTCTTTTTAGTGTTCCTTGCAGCATGCTACCTCTCTGCACCCCTCGATCAAAATTACCTCCCTCAGGTATGGCTATTAAACCTGCCGATTCTGCGTCGATTGTTGACAGCAAATCTTCTTCTAGGTCTGTAAGGTGGGTGACATTTGGTGGTCCACCGCCAGTACCGCTTGCATAGTGCCGATTTCGGGCACACTTCTTAAGGACGGCTGACTTCCAGTCACGCCACGTCTTGATTTATGTCTAAAATACAATTTTTCAATCATGTAAACACTGTAATTGAATAAAATATCCAAATTACTTATGTATCCTATATATACCTTTTGCCATTCTTTTGGTCCCTTCCGAGGTCCACCTCCAACACTATTTAACGATGTTGAAATCATCAACCACATATCATCCTGCATAAATAAAAATAACTATCGTTAATAATTATATTACTTGTTTATCAACTACGAGTAGAATACTGCAGTATAGGTTAAGATTTTGATGTATATTAATATTAAATTTAATGTGTGAATATAGTACTCACCAATTTCTTTTTATTACCACTATTATATCTTAATCTTCCCCGTCCAAAATCTTCATGTTCTTTCATATATTTTAATAATATCTTTTTTTTGCTCTTCAGTAACATTCATTTTACAAAATTTGTATCACGCATTACACAACGGTTAAATGTACTTTGTAAATATGGCGCCAACTTTCGTGAAAATGTGAGATCCCTATATCGGAAGTGCCTAGTTATTTCACATTTTCACTCGAGAGATCCGTAATAGGGTGAGTAAACTCACGTGAGATGAAAATGCGAGAAGTGAGTAAACTCGCTCGAGAACCGTAATAAGCCCCCAGAGCTGCCAGATCGCGCGTAAAAGTTAACCCCTCTCTAGTTTCTTACGCGTGGTCGCGTATTGGACTAGAGAGGGGGTAACTTGTACGCGCGATCTGGCAGCTCTGCCGCGAAGCATTTCGTAGCCGGGAAATAATTTGGAGGAAAAAATAGTGGAATGCCCTTCTGGAAATATATATGCAATTTATTATTATGTATATAAAAAGTTACAATTGTGGCCCTTCATGATCGTTTATTATTGTCGTTTAAATAACACCAATTTGTTATATGTGGGCCGTATATTTAATACATTATTAGCTATTTAATTACGAAAGATTGTGACGGTTATGACAAGTCGAGTGCGAAGTATCTTCGACCACGGCACAGTTTTGTTACACCAACCCCGCGTGCCGTGAAAATAGACGCGTCTTAACATATATCTATTATATATATATATAGAGGTCAAAAACTGATGAACCAAGATGGCTGACACGTGTTTTCTCTTCACCCCTGTGGCTTCAACCTCCGCATCGATAAAGAAACTTTAGGCTCCGTCCATATATTTATACGTCCATGGGATATTCGTGTTAGACGGCAAATTGCCGATTCCGAAATGACGATACAAAGTCTTTTTGGACGAAAAAGAATCTCCCTCTCGACCCCCAAAGTCTCGAAAGTACATCACAAACGTCGACTGTCGGCACCTGCCCAGGATCAACTTTTTTTCCGTCCAAACAGACCCTAATGTCTGTAGATACGTACATTTGAGAGCCAAGTAGGCGTAATAATCTTCTATGGACCTGGACGTTTGAATTCGTTGGCTCGTGGCAACAACGGCTCTTTCGTACTTAGGAACTGCGGCCTCTGAGTTCCCTACATGCATATAGCTAGATTTATTAATAGGCGGTAAAATAATCAGGAATATAACACACTGATATTTTAAGGAGACTAAATAGCATTTAATCACTGTAATTAACATCATTGGTATCAATCTTCTTAACATACGCATAAAGTTGTGAGACACGAATGTAATCCGTTATCAAGTAGAGAATGAATCTTTGCCAACAGCATCAGCCAGTGATAAATGCCCGTTTGCTATCAACAATTCATTCAATTCGCGATTAATTTTTGAGACGATCGGCGGTCCATGAAACGCATAGGAAGTATATATCTGTATAAGCGAAGCACCGGCTTTGATTTTCTCATATGCATCTTGACCCGTAGATACACCACCCACTCCTATTATCGGTATCTTCCCTCTCGTCCGTTTGTACATGTCCGATATCATTGCTGTTGACAAGTCAGCTAGAGGTGCACCACTCAGTCCTCCTTGTTCGTTTTTGTTCGCATCAGTTAAATTTTCTCTCGACACGGTCGTGTTCGATAAAATGAGTCCATCCACCCGGCAATTATCCTTTTCAATCACTTCGACGATATCTTGTTTCTCGTCGTTTGATAAATCCGGAGCCAATTTGAGTAACAATGGGGGCTTTTTCTTCATATTTTGACGAACATTATTGATTTTACTCAATAAATCGTCTAAATTCTTTTTACTCTGCAAATTCCGGAGTCCTTGAGTATTGGGACTGGAAACATTAATGACCAGGTAGTCCGCTACATCGGAAAACTTATCAATACCCTCGATGTAATCCTTTGCAGAATCATTGGATGTTTTATTCTTTCCAAGATTAACTCCAACAACGCCATTGAATTTCGGGTCTTTTTTAAGTTCCTTCAGACGTTTGTGGACAGACTCGTGACCCTCGCTGTTGAAACCATATCTGTTAATAAGCGCGCTGTCGTTCAAAAGTCGAAAAACTCTCGGCTTTGGATTGCCAGGCTGTGGTTTTGGTGTGACCGACCCTGTAATACGACCACATTTATAATAAGTAAATTTCATATTGCATACAACTCGGATATTACAGTTAACGTTTCACTTTATCAAAAAAAAAAAAAAAAAAAACGCTTCAATTTATCCATAAAAAAGTGATGCCAGCGTAAAATAATGTTGCCATATTTTTATGAGATCAAACGCAAACATGGCGAACTCAAGAAGTATTTCTGAAATTGTGTAGGACCATGTTATAAGCGTCCCAATTACTCTCAGTTTTACTCGTATTTGTATCGTACATATTACGGGTCGATCACTGATACGCGGACCTAATATACGAGGGGTAGGTAATTTCGTTGAGCCTAAACAATATTTACCTATCTCAACGAAGCCAAAGCCTGTTTTCGTTAGGCCTTTGACAACCTCTCCTTGCTTATCGAAACCCGCTGCCATTCCCACAGGATTTGTAAAATCCAAGCCCCAGACTGTAGTCCGCAAGAGCCTACCGTCTTTCGGATTATTCTGCTTTGGTATCAATCCCCATTTCAGGGCAATCAAAGCGAGATTGTGAGCAGTCTCCGGTTCTATTAAACGCGTCAGTGGCATTGCAATATCATCGTAAAATTTTTCATTTCCCTGGTAAAGATTCATAGCCGCAAAAATCGTAGTTCCACCGCATGTTACTGCTAAAAACGACCGAAGCTTTTCTCCATCGGTTAGACGCCGTGACATCGTTCGGATGTTTTCAAGTTACACAACCTCATCAAGAACACGTGTTCGCTCACACATTCATCGAGCTCACAAAATAATGACAGTAACGACAGAAACTACGGGGGAGATCAGCAACACTCGACAAAAGCTGAAACCTCGAGAATTTGCTCTGCGACATCTGAGTGGCCAAAGCGCGAACTTTTTTATACCTATATTACAGTACAGACGTTTTATACCCACTGTTGGCCGCACGCGATTGTAGTCACATATATATGGCTATTATGACTATTATAGCTTGCGACACTATGCAGCCAATTTAACGTGCATACAAAAAAGTTCACTCTTTGGCCGCTCACATGTCGCAGAATCAGCTCTCGACGATTTAAGTTTTGTCGAGCGTTACTGTGATTTTCTCCCTAATTTCTGGTAATGGATAGGCCAATGAAACTCCATAAAGTTGGCCGACCGACTTTAACTTCAGGTTGCTCCCGCGAGAGCGCCCGCCGAGTGTACCACCTACTTCCCCCACCCACCGGACTATGAAAAATCTGTGCTGCGTACGCGGAAACCAAAATGTACATTCACAACCAACTTCAAGTTGTCCGAACTAACCTACAATAACAACGGATCCCCAATTATTCTTTATTTCCCTTCCAACATATACCTATATCCAAAGCTGCTGTAAAGTTATTCTATACAGATGAAATATAGGTGAGGTTAATCTGAGCTATAGATATATGCAATTAGGTTACATACCGAGAGAATAGGCGTATTCTTCGAAGTCGAGTTATGCAGTAAGACATCGCCATGTTTTACTGTGTCGGCTTTGATGTGTCACTGTGTTGGCTGTGTGGCTGATGCGTATGCACCTTATGCACAAAGTGTTACTCCCCTATTCTTCAAAACCAACCGATGTGAAAGACATGGTAGGCAACGATGAATGAATTATCGTCAGACATATCGGAGTTAAAATAAAGGTCTATATGTAGGTATATGTGCATATACCTGATGAGCATTTTTGTTGGAATGTTGGATAGTCATTGGTGAACCAATTAAGTATACTTAATTTTTATTCGACATGGACTTTGGCAATTTTTATGGAATCCTATTGTTTCTCTATAACTAAGCGCCTGGTGCTGTACAGATTCCCTATGGCCACTTGTCTCTTGATCATTTCCAAATTCTCCATTCCTTGATTGTAGCATTCATTGATACTCTGGCCATCTCTCATAAGCTTATTCCGTTGAAATTCATACCTAACTTTTCGTAGGGCATACATCCTGGAAAACGTATATATAGTAGTTATTACAAGACCTATAAGACCGTTGTGAAAACAAATCGCTTGTCACAGCTCTATTAATTCACAAACAACCATTGTTTACGTTCTCACACCATACAGTAATAACACATCACAGACACACGCACACACATCACATGTGCGTATAAATCAAAAAGAAAAAAACTATATATATATGTACACATAGGATTAACAGTAATGCGGAAATTGACTGTACGCCTCTGGTGAGTTAAACAAAAAATCTGTCACTCACCTGTAATTATACGAATGCCATTTTTTGCTTTCACGGATTAAATTCCGATAAAGGGTCAAAATTGCTTCCTGCCCGATACTCATGTCGTGCCTTACAAATAATGAGGGAAATGAGTTACAATTTTTTAGCCAGAGCCCTCGAACGGCCACCCGCCGAAATGCCACGGATGGGAATTATTCTTGGTGTGATCTACGGCTGATATTAGGCTCATTCTTGCGTCAGCATCAGCAGCAATACGGGTAGCTGCGCAGCTGATCTTTATTCATTTATTACGGTGAACACCTTGTCTACTCATTATTCTCTTTCACAGTGTGCTTGATGCTGGGTGTACACACGGTGCATACTACGAGAAAAAAGCAACCTTAGCCCGCAGTCGTGAATAATCGTTTGGACAGAATCTGAAATGGCTGAGCTTATTGCGATACCGCTTAAGAAACCATCCGACGTTGACGTTATAAAGCCGTTGACCAATGTAATAAGATCAACGTATAATTCAGGAGTTAATCAAAAAGACTATACCGAGGCGATAAACGAGTTCAGTAAATTACGGAACAATGCGTTGTGGAGAGCTTTCGAAAAGTATGAAAGTTCCTTGGAGGTTATTTACAGGTATGACTCATGTTAAATCAATTTATCTCGTATCTTACATAGCGTGATTGACATTTCGATAAAACATTTTATCCATCTCTTTTTATGTTACTATCATAATTTTCATCAATGACCACACCCGCTCTCCACGTAATACATGCAATTCAAGTATTCTTATTACCCATATAATACACTTTTTCGTAGGAAAGTTTTATAGTTCCTTTCTAGTACGAATCAGGCCCACGTTTAATGATTCACTGCCATAAACTTAATCGCTTTGGAGCCGGCGTTTGACATTACAAATGTCAGATGTAAGTTCCTCTTGCATTTGACATTGCAAGATGCTTGGTTCCTTCTCACTGCGCAACTATGCCTACGTATACTCGTCGATACTACTATCCGGAGCAAAAAGAAACTTTAAAGTCGGATATAGCTTTTTGAGAGTCCATAGCATCCTGTATCCGTGCTATTAGATTCATAGTGTATTATACGTCGGTACTATATCCAAAGAACAGCGCAACGGGCGATTTTTTTTATTTTGCAGGCTTCAATCGAAGATACTTTTTTTATTTCAGCTACTATGATCAATTATGTGCCCTTGAAGGTAAAATACCAGCCCATGAACTTCAGATACCGTTCAAGTGGAAAGACGCTTTCGATCGTACCATATTCGGTGGAAAGCTGAGTTTGAGTGAGTACCAAGTACATAGAGTCGTTATGGGAATACTTTTAACTTTTCTGTCTATCAATTTCAACTGACACAGCAATGTCAACTCCGAACATACATGTATTTTTATGTCATTCCAACCAGCTTAACATGAAAGAATCATCACTCTTTGATGCTTCACGCCCCTTTTTGTAACCCTTTTTTCTCTTCATTGTATGTCAGTAGTCCAGTTTCCACTATCTGTATCGGAGCTTTCATTGCACAAAGATACTCTTATTAATGGCACAATTATTAAATATTATTGTACATTCCTATGTGATATTTTGCGAAATACCATTTGACAACAAAGAAAGAACACGGTTGATATTTCTATAATCTTTAAACAATTGCCAAATATTTATGATACGAAATGGAAGTTAATTATAACTTATTCATCAAAAGTCTGCAAAGAACATTGTTATCTCAATGTATTCCAAAATTTTCCTGTATTCTGAATAACTGCCAATTTTTCCGTATGCAAGATCAAATGAAAATTATGTTTGCATAAAATGCCGCAAAGTACAGCTTGACGTAGAATATGTCTTGATCGGCAAGGAAAAAAATATGACAAAATATACCAATGTGTTTTCGTATCATTGATTATTCAAAGCAATCAGTACTCTGGCTTATGAAAAGTTGTGTGTACTGTTCAACATCGCTGCTCTTCAGAGCGCCGTAGCATCGATACAATCTCTCGAGAGTGACGAGGGTTTGAGGCTCGCCGCGAAATTATTTCAGGTTAGCGCTGACTTTTGTGTTCTTCGTTTCTATAATTGTATATCTAATTCGAGTATGAGAATCACGGGAATATTCTTATTACAGCAATCCGCGGGCATTTTCAATTATCTAAAGAGCAACGTCATGCTGGCAATACAGCAAGAACCAACACCTGACATGAGTCCCGATACCTTGGGTGCCCTTTCTGCTCTGATGCTTGCTCAAGCTCAAGAGATATTCGTGCACAAAGCTATTCATGACTCAATGAAAGACGGAATAGTGGCAAAGTTGGCAGCCCAGACCGAGGAACTTTATGCGGAGGCTATGAAATTATTCCAGAAAGAAATATTTCGCTCATTTTGGGACAAGGAGTGGGTGCCATTGGTAGGGGGTATAGGAAAAAAAATCCTTTGTATCGAACTAATTTTGATTTATTAATGAAATATTTATGATTATCGGTCATTGTAGCTAGCAGGAAAACAAGCGGGCTATCGAGCCATGGCAGAATTTTACCAAGGCTTAGTTTGTAAAAACGCCAAAATGATCGGCGAAGAGATCTCCAGACTTGATGTAGGTATAGAATAAAATTAATTATTCAGTCGTTTGTATCATGAAGGAATATTCCACTTAAGGAAAGATTGTTTATCTTTTACACATGCAGCATGCGGTCGAACTCTTCAAAGCTGCCCAACAACGTTCGAATAAGCCCTCGTTGTTCCAAGAGTATGCGAACAAAGCCCAAAGAAATTTGACCGAGGTCAAAAAGGATAATGATTTTATTTACCACGAGAGAATCCCAGATATAAAGAGCTTGGAACCTATTGGCAGAGCAAATGTGGCTAAGCTCCTTCCAGTGGCTCAACCAATGAGTGCAAATTTCAAAGGTGCGTTACTCCATCCATTATTAAATAAGCAGAAATATTTAATATTAATAAATATCCAAGTGATTCAACGATCATAGATCTCTTCGAGGATTTGTTGCCTGTTACCGTTCATCATGCACTCTCTTCTTACGAGGTTCGTAAGAATGAGCTCGTTAATACGGAAATTTCGAAACTTCGGGAAATGACACAAGTGCTGAACAGCGTATTGGCCAGTCTGAATTTACCAGCGGCTATCGAAGACACGAGTGGCACAGAATTACCACAATCGCTGCTGGAAAAAGCTGCCAACGTCAGAATAGTGGGTGGAATAAAAGCTCTGGAAAGTAATATGAACGAATTGCCGGTTTTGCTGCAACGAAACAAGGATATATTGGATGAGGTGTGTGCGTGTGTATGGTATATAATATTTACCACATGTCCAAAGGGAAAATTAGTGAGACAACCAATCAAATTCAAGATTTATAAGCGTAACTCAATAAATATTCGTTTCAGTCCGAGAGAATGCTTCAAGAAGAACGCGAATCTGACGATCAATTGCGCGAGCAATTCAAGGAACGCTGGAGTAGAATTCCTAGTTCGAGATTGACCGAACAATTCACAATAAATGCTCAGAAATATCGTGAAATAATCAACAACGCGGTAGCGGCGGACAAGGTAAGTCGAATACGCGAAACTCTAATGCTCGTGGATCAAATTTCGCTTCATTATCCTCGTAGCATTGGATTATCCGTTAACAAGAAAAATATTTAAATACAGGTCGTGCGTGAAAAATTTGAGTCTCATCGAGAAGGCATGGAGATTTTAAGTATGGACGAGAGTGAACTCGGCTCCAAAGTGCCGACGGGTTCGGCCGTTCAGGAAAGCAATTCAGTGCTTCATCTTCGAAAACTCATGGAAACTGTGCGTCTTGACGTCTTACCCTTTTGTAACATCGTAAACTTTTTTTAAAAAGTACTGTCATTATCAACGCATTTTGTTGCATAGGTGGAAACGTTGAAAGCTGAGCGAGATGTCATTGAGAGCGAGCTCAAATCGGCAACAATTGATATGAAGACAACATTTTTGTCCGCTCTTGCAAAAGACGGAGCAATCGACGAGCCAAATTTGTCCGTCGAGAATATCGGCAAATGTTACGGAGCCTTGAGTAATCAAGTACGAGACAGTCTTGCCCGTCAGGAAACATTGATAAGCGACATTCAGGTAAAGACAATGGTGATATTGCCAAGCTTGCACCGTTAAAGCACTGTCGAGGGATAAATCCATTGCAGAGGGTTCTCATTGTCGGTTTTATTTTTTAGACCGCTCACGCAGCATTTACCCGTGAACAATCTGGCTCCGGCAGCTCGCGTGAAACTATGCTCTGCAAATTGGCCGCAGCATACGATGCATTCAAAGAGCTCAAAAATAATCTACACGAAGGAGCCAAGTTTTACAATGATTTGACACAATTACTCGTTGTCTTCCAAAACAAGATATCAGATTTTTGCTTCGCACGAAAAACCGAAAAGGAGGAATTGCTGAAAGACCTAACGACAAATTTAAGTCATGCCGGACCGGCTCAGACACCCAATATTCCATCTCATCACGTAGGTAAGTCGAGTTATACTGGTTTGGTGATACACGTTGATACCTTCCTTTTGTATCTGAGTTGGCCGATGCAATTATGAAATATCGCCATACAGGCCCGAGTGGAATAAATCAAACCAGCGATGGTGGCTCAAATTTGCCATATCCGACTTCGTATCAAGGGGGTATGCCCATACCATACGGTGCGACTCCGGCAGCTCCATACCCGACTTATGTACCACCTCCGATGCCAGCGACATATAATCCTTACGCTACCATGCCGTATCCGGCACAGGGTAAATTATTTTCGTACCAACTTGGCAAGTTACTCTCCGGTTGAAACTCGTCCTTGTCAATAATATCATTGCAGGTCAACAGTATAATTTCCAATATCAACAACAACAACAACAACAACAACAACAACAACCGCAGTTCAGACCGTTTGCAACTCTACCGCGTTATGATGGACACGGCCCACCACCAGGACAAAATCCTTGGTAAGGAATCGATTCACATTCATCCATATATCGTGTGTGATTGTTTCAACGGTTCTCGATCCAAATGACACACGAATTTCAAACACTCAAATTGCTAACTGCTCCGAGCTTTCGTTATAATTCCATTTATTTCGAAAATTTGTCACACTAATTGACTTCTCTTTCGCCTCGTGTGGCACAGCGATTTTCACACGACGTTTCCAATATTGTTACGATTAATGTAAAAATAAAGAATTCGATAGATTCTTTCAAATTGTGCTCTCTATAAGGATAGCAAGAAGCTTTTGCGAGAACCGATACGATATTTGGATGATGAATTTTACATTCCCTGTCACCAAATTATACAAATTTCTACCATTATTCAATCGGTGGTTATCAAGAGTCGTTGAAACGAAAAAATTTGATCAATTATGATGGCCTTTCCAATTAAGTGCGATTACTCTTAATGAATATCATTGTTACTGGCGAGAATAACGCGCGTGCGCGCGCGCTAAACCGCACAGCTATTCTTAATACTTGTATAAACTATTTTTAATCGACTTTTAACTAATCTGCAACAATGCTCCGAAATATTGGAAACGAGCATTCGAATATTATTTAATGGAAGGACGAGAACAAAAAGAAAAAGAAAAAAAAGAAAGATGTTTGATAAATCGTCCGTTGCGTCAAGGAGCTGGCTTTTAACACATTTATGTATACTTTTTGCACGAACAACGCGTAATTAATATTCAGGTTGTCGAGAGTTACTATCCGTAATCGAGTCATTATACAAATTTATCCCCAAGGATTGCTTTGATTATCATTATGAAAAACAAGATATATATATATATATACACACACACAAACACGCGCATATATATATATATATATATATACATACATATATATGATACGCATAACGCGCAGTGTTTATTTGTTTTACTCCGAAGACATGTCCCGTCATACAGAGTTTATATATAATGAATTATAAATGCGGAAATATCGCTTTCGTATATGCATGTAAACACGAGACACGAGGTGACATAATTTGTAAAGATCAATCGGTGCCTGTGAAGAATGAATTTTAATCGTTTCAGTCGCTTGCGCATCACGTACACGGTGTTCGTAGCTGAAAAAATATGGTACCGATATTTTTTAAAATACTTCGCCTGATATAACCAATTGAAACATATTGAGAATTATTTCGCCGCCAAATGGATTATCGAAATGTATGTATAAGATCTTTTTTCGGCAGAACAGCGGTAGGGAGCCCGTCTTCGAATTACTCAATGTAAAAACTTAGGGCTGGCGTTTTAATGTTACTCAACGACAATCATCACCTCTACAATGAAGATACGAAGGGAGAAAAAAAGAAGAAAAATGGCTCTGCCAGTCGCGGTCGTTCTAGTCTTTGGAGTGTTGGCTACTTGAACTGGAATTGCGAGAACGACGTTTGAATTTAGGCTGAGCCAAGGAGTCTTCGGCTATATGAGCTGTTTTTTCTTTATTAGTCTTGTCAAAATGAGCAACATCCGAACGGTTCTCTTCGTTGTTGCTCGTCTTTTTGTCATCGTTATTGCGCTTCTCATAGTTTCGGGATGATGTTCCACGGCTAGATTTATCAGTTCTCGAGGAGTCCCGACGTCGGGGCGAATAATTTCGTCGTGTTTTTCGATCTCGACTGATTCTGCGATCTCGAGATCGTCTTCGATCTCGAGATCGTGAGCGCCTTCGTCCCCGATCTCTCGAATCTCTTCGGCTCCACCTGTCTCTATTCGGCGATTTTCGGCCGTCTCTGCGTCTCTGTGCCTCCGATCTATCTTGAGCACTGGTACCGTTTCTTGCGGTACTCTTGCGTTCATTGTTTCGATCCTGCGAATCGACTCCCCCCCTTGCTGTTTGATTATCGTCTCTTCGCAAAAGTTCCTCCGGTATTCGATCAACATTGTTACCGGAAGTCTCGCCGGTTTGTCCAATCTCGTCCGGGTCTTCCACGAATTTTCGCTTTTTCTCGGGATCTCGATTCTTGTGTTCGCCATCCCTTTTGATGCGTTCTTTCTCGATTTTCTACGAGAAAATATTTGTTGTAACACTTGGCCATATTCTTATCTTTTTTAAATTTTATTAAGACAATTTTTAAACTATGTTTCACTAAAAGTATGCTTCCAATGAGATTAGGGCCTGTGGAAGACAGACGAGACAAGCACGAAGGTATTGCAAGTGCATGCCTTTCGTTGTGTCAGAAACAAGCTAATGTAACTTTGCACGGTCACGGTACGCATACCTGAAATTCGTGCAGTTTTATAGTACGATTCTGGGCCTGTTTCCAATGCGGTGGTGTCATACTTCTGGAGCGACTACGAGAAGGGGTATGATACCTCTGAAAATAATCCAATAAACGCGCCTTGTTATATGCACTTTCGTCAATATCAGAGCATCTGGCTGGAAAAACGATCCATGCAATTTGGTGAACGATACTTACAAAGACACCTCGTCCCTTGAACATTCGACCAGTTTTTCTGTGACCCCGCATACGATCTCTGCCGTAATGCTGCATTCGGAATTCCTTCTGATTGGCATTGTTCGTAGGTCCCGCACGATACAAAAATTTATTTGCGGGCACTTCTGGAATCTCATCTGGGTCAATTTTCGTAACGGACACGAGAGGATGCGTCTTAGTGTCTTGTTCGTCATTGGAATCTTGAATCTCACCATCCTCGGACCTACTTTTCTTTTTACTAAACTCACCATATTCCAAGAGTATGTTATTTGTCATAAATGTTCGCGAAAAGTGAAAGGATGACGCGTCGATGGTCACATACCTTCTTTTCTGTTTCATTTTCTTCTTTTTCTTTTTTTCCTTGCCGGAATAAGAGTCGGAATCCGAAGCCGTCGAACTGGCTTCCTTAGGTTCGCGTTTCTTGACTAAGGATGACAAATTTCCCGTGAAACAATTTACTCCGACAATTTCATACTCGGAAAAGGAGCTCCTGAACTAGAACCTACATGCCCTCGCTCTACTCACCTCTGCTCTTGACCTTCAATACGAGTTCTCCGCAATTGATGACCTTTGCATCTTGCAACGGACGGGACATGCGATCTACAGGGAGTCCCTCCACGTGCATGACGACCTCCTGGCCGGATACAACTTCACCGAATACCACATGAACACTGCAAACACAAGAGGTATCGTATGATAATCATTCGTCGTTATGGCTAAATCGAATACGTCGTTTTCTCGTTTGTCTTTTCACGAGTGTACTACTCACTTGTCGAGATGAGGCGCTGGTTGCGTTGTACTACAACAACAAAACATTATTAAGGGGATGAGTGATGAACAGAAAGAGCCAGCTTTCATTTGTCATTGCGTTGTAGTAGCTGCGTGCCGACCCCTCCCTCACGACTACACAGAAACAGTGCTAAGTTATTCATTCCTCTAGACCGAGCTGCTCGATAATAGAAATCTCATTGATTGGATTCCCAAGCTCTTGAGACTACGCGATATAATGCAGGACAAAATATCTCTGCCTTGAATAATTTATGGACTTCTCAATGAGTTTCGCAACATCACGAATAACGAACATTTATCAAGCGGTCATTTAACTCATTATTCTGCGAAGCTAACAAAAAAATATGATATTCAAGGATCAGCAATCAGCAGTCTCGTAGTACTTCCTGGTCATACTTTATGTGGTCTACTTTGAGCTTTACTGCCCAAAAATCTATGTTCCATAGACCCGGATAAATTTTATTAGCAATTGAGAGAAAGAACCTTGAACCGTTCTCCAAGGTTCTCCATATGATAATGTGTATGTACAACTTCTTTGTATTTCGATGAATATTCACTTACATGAAAAACTGTGAGCCATTAGTATCTTTGCCACGGTTGGCCATGGACAATAAAAATGGTTTACCATGTTTCACATTGAAGTTCTCATCTGTAGAGAAAAAAACAAAGAAAAATGAAGCTTTAATAATAATATGCACTGTTTGCTAATTTACTGAATACGAACATTCCATCCAGTGTATACTTGCCTGGAAATGTCCCACCGTAAATGGATTCGCCACCTGTTCCATTACCCACTGAAAAATCACCTCCTTGAATCATGAAATCTTTAACGACTCTGTGAAAAACTATTCCTTTGTAATGCAATGGTTTTCCTGTAGTTTTCCCTATTCCATTTTCCCCGGTGCACAAAGCACGAAAGTTTTCACAAGTTTGTGGACAAATATCTGCATATAACTCGAAAATAATGCGACCCATTGGCAAACCACCGACTTCGATGTCGAAAAAGACCCGTGGATTGACTTGCACCATGATGAAGACCACTATCTCCTTCCTCTCTCTCTCTCTCACCCTCTTGCCCGGTCACTAACACTTGCACCTAGAAATAAACATAAAATTAGAGCGTCCGTTATCGCTCTCCATTTTTCATTTAGTTTGGTTTAAGGATTCTCGACATATATCATTCGTATATTTTGTATTAATGTGGAATTACGCCAACCCGTAATACTCTCAGAATGCTGAGTCGGAGCGCTAGTCGACGTGACACTGAGCAACGTAATGCGAATGAGGAAGCTTGCTAATTATCGGTGAAAAAAAATCAATTGCCACTCGCAGTAATTAAGGGTGAAACAAGGAGAGCAAGAGCTCGTGTCTTACGATCGAGTTTGTTTAGATCGTGAAAAAGTATATACAACGAAACTAAGGTTAGTAAGTAAGAGAGTATATAACAGTCTGGGTTCGCAAAGTGCAGAACTGCGTGAAAGCACATTCAAGCGCACTGGCAAAAACGGCGCGAAGAAATTAGTATAGTACATAGTATATATACGTGTGGTTTGTGAAATGCGTGGTGACGTCGCTGATCGTTAATTTTCTCGTTTCAGGGATCCTGCCTCCACAGTCGAGGAACTCGGTAAAACTCTACACCAGTATCGTTTCATTAGAAACCCAACGCCATTTTTTTTCATTTCACCCACAGCGTCAAGCGGTGCTGCCCTCTGCTCTGGACGATCTGCCCCTTTCCTTTATCTGAACTTTTCAAACGTTTTTTGTTTCTAACGATGTGACAAACGTTTGATATTATGAGATGCCTGAATCAAAACGTTTGATACTCAATAGATTCTTTTTACCGCTTATACAATCTGAAATGAATTCTTCGACCACATTTTTTTTATATTCGAATGCGTTCACACAGCCAGTATTCGATGATCAGTCGTTTAACGTAATGACGACTTCGCTAATTGAAACCAGTTGGAGCAATTTATCGTTGATCGTTTGGCAGTTAAAAGGAAAGCCCCGTATCGATCCATATTAGACGATCATCAGGTATCTATAAAAAAAATCATTTTAAAAAGCTGATATTGGTCGGCTATGTTCACGGTGCTAAGACAGACACTGGGGCGAAACTCGAGACAATTGATAAATGGTGGTAGACTTTTGAACTATTCGAGGCACCGAGAGTCCTCGAGCTGACCATCATTAGTACTTTTTTTCCACGGTGCGATATCACCGACCGTGGCTTGGGCAGGGGGGAAAAGAAGAAGAATAGAAGGATAGGACGACCAAGACTCTCGACAGCATTTACGGATTTAATTGCCAAATCATATCGTGAAAGAATTAATTTGTCATCAACGATGTAAATCCGACACTAAATGTGATTAAAAAAGGAAAATGTTTGTTTGTGACGTACACTTGTAATTGCATTATTAATGCATTCGTTAAACAGTCGTGGTGTTCATACGGAAAATCTGCGAATTTTCCCAAACTCCGTTCCCAATAATAAAATGGATTATCGTCAAAAGGTAAGCTTTGAAAAGTTCTAATAGATATTGCGAGATCCAGCCGTCCGCTTTTATTTCTAATATTTGAACGATTTTTATAGGCTATCGTATGTCGAATTCATCCTAACAACAGTATTTCTTGTTTCTTTTATGTATTTCGGAATACCAATGAGTACATTGTGTTTGTTATTTGCGTCCCTTAAAACGCATAACAAATACTCGAGAAATATTGTGAAATTTACGTAAACGTAAATCAATGTAAACATGACAGACGCATATGGTTCAGTCCACAATATTTGATTTGATCGCTATAATTAAAGGAAGGTGTACCTTTAAAAAGTTTTGAAAAATCAGGTTATACGAGTCCGGTAATGTGGCCCAAAGCTTTACTACAAATCATGGGAACTTTTCATCCGTGTCCATTTCACTTCAACAGTTCCTCCAGTAGTAAAGTAAATGTGTCGTTGAAATAACACAAAATCTACAAATTGTTGGCCGCTGATTAAGATGAATTGTTTTTCAATGAAGGTTTTGAAAATGCGGATGATGCTACATAGTTGTATAAATTTTGGCACGTAAAGTTGTATAATAAGACAACGAGCGATTACGAAAGGAGAGCAGAGACTATGGCTTGTGCTCATCTCTCTCACGACGAGTATAAACGAACTTGTACATAAATGAATCTTAAATATTCCATTTCTATTTGAGAAAGCAATTGTTTTTTATAGGAAGTTGATAGATCTATGAAAGTAATTCATAGGTCCGCCAATGCATTACAAGCATAGATCGCAATAGCATTGAACTCTGTTGACATAATGAAGTTTGTCGGTCTTCACAGAGGACAACCGTATATGTTTTTGCATATTATAGCATTTTTAAGGAGTTTAAATAAATGCCGAACGATGTATTTTTGAAAATAATAACAGCGGTGTACCATTCTGCAGTATCATTGTTTAATTTCCTCATACTTACAGACCATTTACTACAGCGTTATAATTATACCTATCAGAAACATTAAGATATAATCTTTTGGCAGATGTTCGTACCGAGCCCGCAAAAATTAAAGCACGAAGAGGACGATGACGAAGATCTTGAAGCACTGAGACTCGCAGCTCTAAAATCGCTACGCGCCAAGCACACTCTACAAAGTTCTCAGCAGCCAGAATTGCTATCGCAACAGGTCACGCCCAGAGTAGGATATACATCTTGTCCTGTTTACAATCATCAGAGACAAACCAAAAGAGGATATTATCAAAATAGACTGCCAAGACAAAATGGGGTTAGTAAAAATATTTGATCCTCCTATTTACAGCTGTATTATGATGTACAATGCCATTTTCATCATTTATGTACATTGCATTTTTGTTGTATCCTCCGCAGAATACTTACTATCCCAGTAGAGTAAATCAGAACTTAATAGAGATCGTACCAGTGGAAGAAGCCGAAACTTTGCAAAAAGATATATCCCGGACAGATATAAATTTTGGGAAAACTGATATACATGAAGATACATACATCGGAGGTAAGGAAGTGATTTCGAGGATAGAAATTGATATGCTCAATGGAATATATTTTTCATACATTTCTTTCTTTGAAGAATATTTTCACAATATATCCAATTGCCCCCTTCATCACGATGCTATTCATTACATTGGCTAATTAAAAGTGCACACTTTCATACTCGATCTATTATTCAGGTGATTCAAAATTTTATCGATACAAAGATAATGCAAGCGGTTCGGAGGAGGACGATGTCAAGGAGGCAAATAGTACATCGATGGCGGTGATAATGGAAAATGAGCGTTTAGAAAGAGACAGAGGCGATGACAGCGGACCCAAGCGGGACAAGCGTTGTATGGTCGAGAAAAGTCCACGCAAGCATTTGCTCGATAAGGATGAAGATGGCTACGAAGAAGTAGAAGAAGAGAAACGGTTGTATGAGGAGAAGAAGA
Organism: Netelia fuscicornis; assembly: GCA_946811545.1. NCBI lineage: Eukaryota > Metazoa > Arthropoda > Insecta > Hymenoptera > Ichneumonidae > Netelia > Netelia fuscicornis. The sequence goes on from OX328013.1 coordinate 47,238,216, forward strand.
AGGAGAAGGAGGAGGTAGAACGGGATGATGAGGGTGAGGAGCCGGAGGGGGAGGAGGACGAGGAGGAGGACGAGGAGGAGCAAGAGGATGAAAAGGCAGCAAACGACGACGACGATGACGTATTACTGATGGCCGATCTCGAAGAAGAGGACAGTCTCGAACGTTTGATGGATGAGATGGAGCGTGAAATGAACGTCGACAAGCGGGAGGATAAGAAGGAAAAAAAATTGGCAAAAAAGGACGTAAAAGAGTCGAAAAGAAGCAGCGAGGTACCAAAAGTGCGTAGTCGGAAATCTCGGACCGAACGTGACAGAATCGACAAGAATGGAATCGGACCAACCTCGTCGTCGCTGGTCGGTTCGAGAAATGAGCGAACGTCGAGTGTATCACCTCGCCCGATTAACAGAACATTGCAAAAACGTAGATCCCTATCACCTAAAGCTCGACCGAGAAGAAAATCGCCGAGAAGATCACCCAGAAGATCACCGGCGAAATTGCCGAATAAGACGTTCAGGGATGCGGCGCGTGCCAGATCACCGAGAAAATTGTCACCGCGAGCTAGATCACCGCGACGATCACCAATAAATACGCGATCGCCTGTAAGAAGATCTCCCCCACTGAGAAGATTATCACCGAGCGGAATATCCCCGCGATCGCGATCGCCCCGAATGCGGAGATCCAGATCTCCTCCGCGTGGAATCTCTCGTTCGAAATCGCCGAAACGTTCGAATCGCTCAAGATCACCGAGACAGATGATGCGTTCAAAATCACCGGCAAGGGGCTCGCCGATGAGGTTATCGCCGCGTGCGAGAACACCACCGCGATCCAAGTCACCGCGATTCTCACCAGTTCGAAGAGGTTCACCGAAAAAAGCGGTGGGCACGGTATCATTTTGCCCGTCCTCGCCATCGCTTCCCCCAAGCAGACTACGTTCACCAGGCAGATCACCCTGGTCCTCGCCACGAAATTCTCCACGGGTGTCACCCAGAAGAAGAAGATCGCCCAAAGAATTGACGAGAAAAGCAAAGAGGGGTCGTTCAGTGACACCCGAAGAAACGATATTGCCAATAAGGAGCAACTGCTGTAGCAGCAGTAGCAGCAGCAGCCGCAGCAGCGGTAGTAGCAGCATTGCCAGCACTGGCAGCAGTAGCGGCAGCAGTAGTGGCGCTGGTGGTGGCAGCAGTAGCACCAACAACAACAACAGCGGCGGCACTGCTATCGCCATTACGAGCGCTCCCACTACCAGCACCATCGCCGTCGTCTCTACGTCCGCCACGACCACCGCCACCGCTCCTGCCGTCATCCTTTACAAACGATCGGAGACTTCTCCGTTGCGAAAAGCCGTTTCTTCGTCAGATACGACGAGAGGAATAAAAGGAAAGCACAAGGACGCGGTTGCGATGAACGCAAGTAGCAGTGCCCCGAAGGATTCCATAGATTCCGCCGACGATCCGATATTGGAGGCAAGAAGACGAAAATTCGAAAGTAACAGACCCATAGATCCTGTCCACGACAACAAGAAAATCAAGCTTGGTAAAAAGGACGGTAAAAAGGACGACGCGAGCAAGACCGCGCGAGTCGACGCGTCGATGATCCAAGTGGAGCCGCCGGTTCACACGGATGCGCTGAAACATTTGGAGAAAGCAAGCCGAATAATTGAAGAGTATGCCGACAAGGACGAAGACGACGACGACGACGACGACGATGACAAGAATGACGACGACGACAACAACGACGACGACGACGACGACGACGAGAGGCCGGAATCAAACTTGTGCATAACAGACGATTACGTGTACGAGGTTTTAGAGGATGTCACGAGCGACGCGTCCTCCACCGCAAATCCAATCTCCATGCACGTTGAAATGGTTCCCGCCAAAGTCGAAAAGGAAGGAAGAACAAAGAAGAAAAAGAAGCGCGACAAAGAGCTGTATCAAGTTGGAAAAATGAAGGGCGAATTGCCACTATCGGAAAGGATCGGTAAAGAAAAAAAATGCAAAAAGCGAAAAGAGAGAGTGACGAGTCCGGTGGAGAATTCACCGGAACGAGGAGCGCTTGTCGGCGTCGATGATCTCAGCGTCGACGAGGAAGCGGATTTACGGACGGAACTCAGTCGGAGGCGGGCCGAGAGACTGAACAGAGCAGCGCCGATTCAATCCGCGAGGCTCTTACAATCGGCTTTCAAAGGGGTCGTAAATGAGTATGTACAAAAGCCTATCATCGACAATCATGGAGAATCGCTCGCTTTCCTATTTTATTTTTCATTTAACGGGAATTGTTGGTCTTTCAGAGCGGCAAAAACGAATGCGAAGGTCATCCAGAGACACTCGGCCAAGGCCGATGAAAAAGGTTAATACGCCCGTTCTTACACCTGACTTTTTGAAACATTGTTTAAACATCACTCGGAAGCAATCTCATTCCATTCGACCGACCTCTGTATTTCAGGTAACAAAAAAGAAGTGAGACGAGTGACCGTACTTCACAGAACAGTGACGGATTTGCTAGATACGGAAGGTAGGCTATTCGATCTTGGCGAATCGATCTATTCGGAATGTAGTCGCGATTATTATATTCGTTATCGTTTATCATTTGCAGAGGACGGTGTGGTGGTCGATTCGAAGGTTCCGATTCGGTTTAGATTAGGGATCAACAAGCCATCGGCACAAGACGGCAGAGAAACCAGTAAGCCAGGTCGGAAATCTTCCAAGAGACAGGCGCGCAAGGTAAAGCATAAAAATAATATGTCATTAACCGATCACGAAAGAAAGAATTAGAGGTAAATACTTGTAAAATAATTTTTATCTCTCGATTGTATATAAAGTTCATAATATCTATCACACTTGTACAGTGTGCGGTGCCGACCACCCTCATATTCTTCGTATAAATATTTAACGAGAGTTTTGTTTCTTTATTTTCTCGATAAGTCACGATCTTGTCGATACGATGTTTGTACGTTGATCGATCGTAATGTCAACGTAATACGAAAAATATTAAAAAGGAAAACACTGAAAAGCAAAGAACGATAGCGATTTCCCAGAAGAAAGACACGCATCGTTGCTGACATTTTTCTCATGGAGCATTTATCATTGTATATTACGCGAATATTGCGCAGATTCCAGCAAAACGGTACACAGAGCCCACAATGAAGCTGTAGCCGCGGAACTCGCTCATTGATCGATCCAATCGACGGATTATCGTTAAACTCGTGTGCGTTAGTCATTCCGTAACGCATATTAATATTACTGCGGCGATACACTTGACGAACATACCTACCGGGTTATCTATCGACTCCTTTGATGAAATTGAGATAACGAGGGGTTTTTCGCAAAACGTGGAATTCACTATCACATTCACTCATTAGCCAAAGTCTCTTTTTTGACATTTATCTTTTCTTTTCTTTTCTTTTATATAATTAATACGCGAAGGGCCCCGCACGAAAGATCGTGGTGGTACTACCATCGAGTCTATGAAATAAAATAATAAACAAAAAAAAAATTTGAAACTTGGCATATATTACGATTGTTTGTAAATGGAAGCGATGCAACAGCAGCAGTGCCTTCGAAATCGTAGCACACCCATTGACCGATTTCCGGCGGCGTTGATAAATCGAAATAATGAAAACAGTTTCACATTACGAAGGAATATTCGGGAACGTCGTCGTATCACGCATAGTGCAAATTTTCGCATATTCGCAAAAAAAGAAAAAAAAAAGCATAATTCAGTTTACTAATAACGATCCAGTCTGCGTACAACGCATAACGATGAAACTTTGGAACGTTCTTGTTGTTAGATCGATCGTCGAGAGCTCCAAAAATGAATTGTAATTTGCTGTTTTTGTTTGGGCATAAAGTAAACGTCCTATCAAACCGTTGGGATGCTTGTACGAAGAAAAAAAAAGGAAAACCAGTGTCCATTCGTCGTGCGCATTTTCCACTTGGGAAAATGAGATTTATCGAGGCGTTTTTTTTTTTTTTTTTTTTTTTTTTTACGGAAAAGAATAATGCGTTTGTTGGTTACACGAACGAATGCCGAGATATCTAGCGGATGTTGTACAACTTATTGAATTTGAATTCTTCGTATCTGAGTGTATCTACTTATTTATTCCACTTCCGGGCTTAGTCTCTTCGTTGCATAAAATTATAATGAGAATCAGTATCAATTATGTGAAATATGTGTAAATAATTTTCATCACCCGCTCACTAAATAAACAGAAGTATCAATTATAATCATCCCCGAAGATACCTTTTGCGGACCCGTTAGGATATTTGATGGATTGTACAAAAAAAACAAAAAATCATAACGGCGATAGCGGCGGCAGTAGCGGCAGTAGCGGCAGCAACGTCGACGACGACGACGACGACGGACAGGGCGGCGACAACAACGGCAACAACAACAACAATATTTGTATATAAAAATAGTATTTTTTTAATGAGCAGAGGTGGTGCGATATTTCTGTACAGAAATCTTTTGTAAATGGACTAACGTTAGGTTCGATGTAAAAGTAGATGTAGAATCCATTATCTTGGACAAGATATAAAATATTTTTTATTTCTGACCATTTTCATACGTTTAATGAAGAACATAACATAACGGCTCAAGAATCAATGGCTGGCGGGTTTGAGAGCTTAGGGAGGAACATAGAGTCTACGTCACCAGTAGCCCATAGAACCAAACAATTAAGGAAATTTAATCTCCATGTTCCTTCTTAATTGTTTGTTCAAAGAATTTCCCAATAGCCAATATTTGTCATGACCAGCCTCTTATCATTTTTATTTATTTATTCGTCATTGGTCGAAATTTAATTTTCTTCATATTCTGTGATAGAAATACGGCATGTCCGTAATTCCTTTTACCATCTCATAATTTACGAAGGAATTTATTCGATCGATTCAGTAATTTTTAGGCAAATAGCATTGATCCATTATCTCGAAGCTGAGAACCCACCCCCGTTTCGCTCTTCGGCCACAAAAAAGAGTGCACTTTATTGTGTGAATGAGAATAGCGATGTGTGATGCTCGAGCCACGGAGGCAATCGATACTTTACCATTAAGATTGTTATCTAGCGTACCTTTCAACTATTTTATACGAAAAGTGTATTTGTACGAAAAAAAAAAACGATCTGTTCCTCTTTGTCGTTGACGACATCGCGCGACATCCAACGCAGATAGAATTCTTGATATAAACATATATAGTCGAGATGATTTACATCAGCGCACCATGTAACATGGAGAAATGACGAAAAAGAAACTAAAATTTAATCGATCCTCTCATTTCAGAAAATAAATAACGAATAAAGAAGATTTTTTCAAGAATGAACCAAGATTATAAATTGTTTCCTTTCACAAGCATGCGCGGCCTATCGAAATAATCAAGCGTTATTACATGCCAAGGGCAAATATACATATACCATACATATATTATACGATCTCATCTCGGCTAGGTATAGTGAATGTCGATCGGGGCACGTGGTTCAACGGTTCTTGGCCCCTTTTGTTGTTTTCCCGCAAATGTTTAGCTCCCGCGTATACGAGACGCAACGGGTTGGTGTACACGTGAAGTGTAAAGGGCGAGGGGTCGCGCAAGCGCGCGAATCGACCGAGCGACCTTTCGGCGCTATCTTTCGGATTGGGACTGCGTGCGCGTGTGCGTCCTCGTACCCCCCTCGTACTCTTCGTACGAGAGCTAGCCTGGTAATCGATGGATTCCAGTCGCGCAGGGGCTTCGGCTCGGAAAGCTCGAGTACTCGATCGGGCTGCGCCTGTACGAACGGTTTCGATGAACGACTGACGGACACGGGCTACCCACCAACGTACCTACACCATTCTAATCAAATTCTCTTCCGTTGCAAACGATAATCCAAGACGATAAGTATCCGCGTTGCAACGGAAATGTATATTGTACGATTGCGACGATAATGACGAGATGGGCACTCGACGGGCACTCTCGAGCAGAGACCGACCTTGACGATTCATTAAAATGTTATGCATGTTTGCATCGTCGCGAATGCGTTCGGGCTATCCCGTTCTCCTCGTACGCAACGCGTCTTGCATTATTCGTGTTCCGGGACTGACGTTGACGAGTTTCGAGGAACGTGCAACGGCGTTTATAATTTATAGACATTGACGTACGCGCCGTCGTCGTCGTTCTCGTCGCCACCGCCGCCACCGCCGCCACCGCCGCCACCGCCGCCGTGAGAAACGAGTTGGTTGTGGTGGGTCGTTAATTCTCGGTGCTGAAAGGCAAATAATATTAAGTGAAAACGCGACGAAAGCAGGCTGGATTGCCCGGTTGAAATATTCCTTGTTGTACGAATCGAGAATGAGAATGATAAAGAAGGGATTAACGGAGGGCGCATCGTCAGGACCGATGCGGCATATTCGGTGATACCTAATTAATTATAAAATAAGCAAAAGATGCGCCCGCCTATTATCATCGTCGTAATTCCAAACGCGAGATTCTTGCCGCGAGAAATAAAACCTACGTTCGTTGATAAAGGATCGAGATAATAAGGGTGCGATAAAAGGAAATCAAGATTTTTCGCTCAAAGTTGAATAAGATGGGTAGCGGGGCTGTTGGCGAGGTAGCAACGATTTTTCATCCTCGCCGCTCCCGAGCTCCCAGTATAGTGTTGAACGAGGATCAGCCGAATCATGGTCCGTACGCAAGTCCTGTGCAAGTCGTATTGGACGCCTCCGGTACGTAATCGTCGTTTTCATCGAAATAAAATAAAAGTTAAAAATACAAATTGTCTCGATAAGCATATTGAAAGATGGCCCAGTACAAGTATTGGTACGTCGTTAGGATGCGAGCAGCAGGGTTGCAGCGTCGCCGGAGGTTGCGGAGATTCCGCATCGAGTTGCAGATCCCTGGAAACGAGCGGTAGTTGCGCGGCGACTACCAACGCCGGTGCTACCGGAGCTTCGACCGTGGCTTCGACCGGGGCTTCGACCGGGGCTGTGACCGGGGCTTCGACCGGGGCTCCGACCGGGGTCTCTGCCGGTCCGACCGGTACTCAAGGACAGACCGAACAATCCTGTCACATAGGTGCACCACCACCGGTAACCTATCAAACACGTAGGCACTCGATATCCCCATGTTACACATCCTGTTGCGCCGAATCTGCCAAAAAGGTACTTGCACATACGTCCAATGAGCCGCATCTACGTACCCTTAATCGACTATTTTTCATCAATTTAATTGCAGATATATTTTGGAATTTGCGTGACGATATGCGTAACCGCTAGTTGGGTCGGCGCGACCCATTGCATCAAATATTTATACTTTCACAAGCCCGAAATAACGCAATACTCGCCACCGCCGCCGCCATCCTCGTCGTCGTCGTCGTCGGACTCGAATATATCCATCACAGGACTACATCATCAGCACGTAAAGCCAAAAGAATATTAATCGCGATAAATACAAGGAAAAGAAAAAATAACGAAATTAACAGGTAAAGAAAAAAAAAGCGGGTAATGTAACGAGGATGATTTTTCAGCTCGTTCTTCCGTACAACGCGCCATTCTTCACCACCTGGTTTTGTACAAATTGGGCAGTTCTGTACTTTCCGGTGTATTTCTTGTGCCGGGTTGCTAAAACAAAATGTTCCAATCCAATGGAAATAATAGCGGAGAGCCTTCGCGGCTTTCGCGACAAGGGATTCACGGGAGGACGTTTTTTGACGAGATGCAGCTTATTCTGCGGTCTGTGGGTCGCTACCAATTACATGTACATCCACTCGTTGCGCATATTACTGGCGACCGACGTAATGGCGGTATTCGCGACGAACGTATCATGCGTCTACCTATTATCCTGGGTGATACTTCACGAGCAGTTTGTCGGTGTACGGGTAGGCAAAGATGATCTTGGTATCGGTATCGATAAATGGGGCAGCGAGCCTCGCGCGTACATACATTCGCCCTACCATTCCATATAACAAACCATGTTTGTGTTTAAAAACCGATTGCAGATAGTGGCGGTTATCCTGTGCGATACCGGTATCGCCCTGTTGGCTTATATGGACGGTATAACGGGAAGCCCGACACTCGGTGGCGTCGTTCTCGCAGCCTCGGCAGCCGCCGGATCGGCCGTCTACAAGGTACCTATACTTACCTGCCTACTTATCTACCTACGTACGTAATCTCCGGCGAGTTTATACGCTCGCCTCTACGCTATTGAAATTTTCAGCAAGTTTGAATTTATACTGGCGCTTGGGCGCGCCCTTATTTTAGGTACTGTTCAAAAAAGTCATAGGAGAAACGACCTTCGGTCAGGTATCCCTATTCTTTTCTCTGATCGGTCTGTGCAACGCTGCTCTATTGTGGCCGGTGTGCGTCGCTCTATATTTCTCGGGCGCAGAGAGCGTGCCCTGGTCCCGACTCCCATGGGCGGCCCTACTCTCCGCCAGTATTCTTCATTTAGGTTCGCAATAGTCGCTTTCTCGTACCCTCGTACACTCGATGTTTGTTCGCATTTTCTTCATTCATACGTTTATTTCCAGTTGCCAATATGTTGGGCAACTTTAGCATCGCTTTGACCTACGATCTCTTCATCACTCTGGGTCTCATTACCGCCGTTCCCGTCTCCGCTGGTGAGATTTATGTATTTACGTTCTTTACTGCGTGCCTATGTGCATCCTCGTTTCTATCGAGTTTACGAAAGATAAACGAAATATAAAACACGGACGGGTACGACGACGACGACGACGACGACGACGACGACGACTACGACAAATACGATCGATTTGTGCACGCAGCTCTGGACGTCGTTCTTTACGGTGCGCATTTCGTTGGGATGAAGCTCGCAGGAATGATTCTAATTGCCGTCGGTTTCTTCCTCGTCATGTTTCCCGACAACTGGCCGGACTACATAACTCGGCTACTTCGGTATGCATTACAAAAACTAGTCACGTCGGTTCTATGGTATGCACTTTAGTTCGAAACCTCCTTTATTTATTTTCTTAGCTTTCATGGTACAACTTAGAATTATTATCTTATCCGTCCTCTATTCGGCTCTATTCGGTACATTATGCTTTATTCATATACTTACATATACGTATGTATACGATTTGGTATAACGGCCCGAATCTTTTGCAAGAAAGGTCAAACTGTCTTTTACTTTATGTTGCACAAACATAGACGCAGCGATCGTAGTAGGTACATACGTATGCGCACATACGTATACGTCTCTCTTCTCACTAAAGTAGCTTATACGCTTGCGACGACAACTTGCCTATACGCATACACTTGTCTTTACTCACCTTGTCTTTATCCACGATTTCACGACACTGCCGCAACTCCGTTTCGATCCAAAATTCTTTATCGATGGACCAACGAAAAAATCGATACAACGAAATATAGAAAAAGTCGGCGCGCGGGCAACGATCCTATATACGCATATTGTACGTGATTGCAACCACGATCGCGAACGACCAGCGGTGCGACCAGCGGTGCGACCAGCGGTGCGACCTTAATAACCGGCCTTTTTTTCTTTTATCGATGTCTCGTCCTAATGTAGCCTCGTTGCGTATCTGCAAAAATGAAACGTGCAAACGTTATCGGTCGACCGACCCAACTCGTATCGATTATCTTAAATGTACAATTAATTAATCCATTATGAAATAGGAAGCGCACGATTTTCGCATCTATATAAAGTCCGGTACGAAAGCACGCATACACACGCACAGCGCGCGGCTTTTTCTATCTTTTCTTCGACGCGCGTGTCAATGAGCAGGCAAATTCGAAAGCGACGCTATCATTCTTCTTTCTTTCTTTCTTTCTTTCTTTCTTTCTTTCTTTCTTTCTTTCTTTCCTTTTCCCGATCCACATACCGCACCCATCGATTTTATAGCAAGATCCAGTGTTTATTAATTCGTCGGGGATGTTGGTCATTAAGGACCACGACGAGACACCTACGTACATATATTCGTAGAGGCGTACGTTACGATTCATCCCCATCGTGCCAATGATATCGCTGTTAGCCACGATGGCTGTCTGTGTCAAGAATAAACCCACGACTGTGCCTCTATGATTTTGCCATTGATCGTTTCAGAAATCGGCGACCGATTCTTCGAGTGCCAAAATTAACGATTCTTTTTTCCCCCTTTTTTTTCTTTATAGAAATTAACTTTTTGTATGACTACGGAGGGGCGAAGTGTGCGCGTGTGCGTCTGCGTCTGTGTGTGGCTGGGTGTGAGAAAGAGAAAGAAAAAAGAGGTATATGTACTCGTATCTCGGTCAGGACGCATCAACGATTACGATCGTTGTACTTACATGCGCATATACCCGTTTAATCCTATATGTATTATATATATATAGAATTACGCGCGGATATACGATTTGTAGGACGTTGCGATCGTTTCGGAGATATGGACAAAAAAACGAAAAAAGTATTTAAAAAAGCGATCGCGATCGGTCGCGATCGCTCGTTGTTGCGCGTCGATCGACTCCGACACACCTCGTAGTAACTCGTTTCGATCCAACAATCAGGATCCGTTATATGCTGTTACAGAAACATAGTCGTCATGAGTCACAGTACAAGGTAAGCAAAGCGATACACGAAGTCTATGAAGGTTTGCACGCGCGATGATACCGACGATTCACCAACGTCGGGAAACCCGAGAAGAATCGACCGATCTTGCGACGAAACTCTTTCGATCGCGCATAAGCACCCTTCCACGTTTCCGAGGTGAAACGTTGGTAACACGGGCGTTGAACAAACGATAATAAGTGGGTGCGCATGCTTTCTCCGTATTTACGAATCGTGTCTGCCTCGATAAATTTCGATGACCGATCGTCGTCTTAAAACGCTTCGATAGGAGCATGCCGTGGGTATGGCCGCATGAACGCATAAATATCTTCTTCCAAGCACTATCACAGTCGCTCACCCTACACCACCTTCTATAGCCTATTTTTTTCTTCATCCTTTTAACGTCTTTGGTCTCTTCTGGTGGTGAGCCTGCACGAGCACGATCACTAAGTACGGGGCCGAATAATCGCCAATATCCTTCCTTCTCTTCCACCCAACCATATCCACCCACCCACTTGTCTCTTTCTATCTCTTTGCCTCCATTATCTCTCTTCGCAATGCGTTCTCGCGTATCTGCCGTATCCTCCCGTAGATCGATGGACATAACTAATAAGCATACTACGCGTCTAGATGTGTATATGTATATCTAGAGACACACACAGAGAGAGAGAGAGAGAGAGAGAGAGTATACGATGGCCGAGTTTAATCGCCGTTTAACGCCGCGCTTCAAAATCCGAGACGAGCCCTTCCTCCCGGCCCGGGCTCACCGCCGCATCGCCGTATAGCACCCTTCGATCGCATCGACAATCGCACCCATTTCCAAAACCGGTGGTGAACGAATAATAATTTGATAATAGGCGTCGTCGATTATTATTCCCGAGCGCGATACAGCGAGTACATCCACGAGAGAAGAACGAAAGAGAGAGAGCGAGCGCGTTCGACCAAACGGATTTGGACACATAATCCTCGATGTGTTATCTTATATTACACTTTCAGCGTCGCGAATAGATGGAGCCGTGCTAAAAGACGATCGGACACTCGCGACAGAAATAATGTACAGAGCTTGCTTGTTAATTGAAAAGGCAGCAGCCGCAGCCGCAGCCGCCGCCGCAGCCGAGGCCGCAGCCACCACCGCCGCAGCAGCAACAAAAGCACGCAACGCACGCGTTAGGACGGATCAATCTCGCGAGCTTCGAGAACGCACGCCACGAGGCTCACTCACTTCTGTCTAAATAACGTACACAACGTAGTTGCAACTAGCTCGTGTTTAGGATTCATTGAGAGCGTACGGACCGCTGGCCGGGATTATTATCGATAGATTCTTCTCTCGATTATAATCATTGAGACCGATATAATAAGCAGGAGAGAGAGAGAGAACGAGAGAGGGACAAAAAATGGAATGCATAAGTATCGAGTATATATGGGGTTGATGCAGTACAACGAGTTCGCAGCAACAAGGGCTCGTCGCAAGGGGTGCTGTGAATGGTAGAAGCCGCAGGCATTCGGTCCAACAACGACATTTTCGTCGGAACTACGGGGTCTCGGCGTCTCACGGTGACGGACAAACCCTTCTTCCGATCTCCGCGAACAACCGGACCAACTCGCTCCATCGACATAACGTCAACATCTCCTCATCATCCCCCGAACCCTCGCATCGCCCGCTTCCCATTTCAATCTCAACCAACACCGTCACCACCACCACCACCACCACCACCACCAACCATCAACATCGTACTACCAACTTGGCAGTCTCGCAACTTGGACAAGGTATGCCGTTTATATACCTTTTATTATCGTCATCGTCCTCAACGACGCGACGTTTATTCCTTTAATATACTATTACGTACTTACATACGTTACATTTGTTTCAACTTTTGATCGATATAATAAGACGAGGAAAGAATCATAGGTATCGACAATAACGAATGGCGTGTGTATGCGCGTCTATGTACCATTTTACGATAAATATGACGCGCCGCTCTCTCCTCATCGCGTCTCGACGATCTATGCTTACCAATAATTAGAATTACGCTAGGTTATCCGTTACTCGAAAAAGAAAAAAAAAAAAAAAAAAAAAACTAGTTTTCAACGTCTCTGACTCTATGAGTTTTCTCTTGCAGACATACGCGTGTAATACGCGCCTCTCCTGTAAATAGAGACAAGAGTTGCGTTTGTTTGTCATACTTTACCATTGTCCAAACGAAACCCTCTCCCCGCCCAGTTATTTCCTCTTTGGACAATAGTATTATCGGTATATCGCGGAGAGTTTGTTACCTCCGATAGAGTTTAAAGAAATCGGGTATCCGAGACAAATTGCGAATCGCTACATCCCTCGTAGAAGATAGATTGCGCTTACGAAATACGTTGATCGCTCTTTTAGTTGGAAGGATCGACCGATCGTTATCGATCCTTATTCGTTCGTAGCCGTACGTCGTCGGTTGTTGGCTATTACCGTTCTTCGAACATTATCCAATACGCTCGAGAGATCATAAAAACGGGGAAATTATATATATATATATTTACATATACTTTTTCTGCATTATTCGATCGTAGTTGTGGTCATGGTTTTTATTCGTACTCTCGTTTCTTTTTCATCGTATATATTTTTATCTCTGCGTACATACTTACGCCCGCAACCACAGACGCTCGCGCTCGCGCGCGCGTGTGTGCGCGCGCGTACGTATGTATATATTAATATACATATGGAATGAAGCATCATGATCGTATGTTTATTGAGCGAGTCGATGTTATCAATGGAAAATATATATATATACATATATATTATGTAACATACCAACATAATACGTGTACGATATTAGCGGATGGTGCGAACGGAATATTCGAGAGAGTAGAAGAAACGCGGCTCCGAGGCGTGATTCGTGCATGCCCGTATAATAGAATCAAGAGCCCGGAAAGAAGAGCTTCGAGCCGAAAACGAAACGAAAGAACACAATTGCAGAGGTGACGCATTGTTTTTCAGATGGAGCAGAAGACACAGACACGGGCTGCCAGGGGGAACATCGCGCGACGTGATCGACTATCGTACGGGATACATCAAGTCGCATCTGCGATCGCCTTCCGGAAGGGTTCGGTGACTATCTCGTTCGTTGGCGTAACGCGCGAGACGTCGCGACCCTACCGATCCTTTCGCCTATTCTCGCGATGACGATGACGACGACGACGACGACGACGACGACGACGACGGCGACGACGAGCCGGCGTTGACGCACGGATACGCGCTATATACGTATACGTTTTATGAGCTTTATTCCGACGTTGCGAACCTCTCCTCCAATCCATTCTATTATCGTATATGTATATTAGTCGTAAAAACAGGGTTTACTCGCCATTCTTGGCTCTACTATAGCTCTATAACGTAATACTCCTTTTTGTTTTTTTCCATTTTTCATTTCGACACGAGCCTCGCGACACAATTGCGTTTTTCACGGTAAAGGGGCACTCGATCGATGAGGCGCACGGATTTTCGTATACGGATTTACGAATCCCGGTTAATGTCGGTCCTCCGTTCGAAACCTGCAGTCGAGAATCAAAACGATTAATAAAAATAAAATGTTGGTCCAATTATGGAATTTTCTCGGAAGCCTCGTATCGTAGTTACCCGATTGCGGAATCGTAACGACCTTGACGCGCCTCGTCTTAATAGCCAAGCGCGACCACTCCGACCCGTCACCGATAAAAACGAAACAATAATGAAACATACGTATCGATAGCCGTTTTATTATTTATTCTTAGGTTTGGTACGACGAGTGTCGCGCCTCTTGTCTTTTTTCCTCGTTATTCGACGACCACCTTTCGGATCGGATGTATCGGATGCTCCATGCCGGACAGATCCGGCGGATTCTTCTCGAAATGAGCGATCTCGCGCATTCCTCCGGCCGCTATCTCCCAAAGTTCCGGATAATCCATCTTGAAAGTTTCGTACCACTTTTTCACGCTGGGCCAATCGTCGAGGCAAAAATTTATAGCCTCAAGACACATCGTAGCCGTGATTAATGGAAAGTCGGCCAATGTCAGCTTATCTGAAAGAATGTAGGTCGACGAGGGTCGGTCGACGGAGGACGGCTCGGGTTATTAACTCACGGTGGTAGAATGCGTGCGTGCGTGCGTGCGTCCACACAATAACTTACCTCCAGCGGCGAATCTACTTTTACCCCTTTTCAAATAAGTCTCGAATACGTCCAACGCAATTTTCACTTTCTTCAAACCGAGAGGAGTTCTCTCGTAATCGAAGAATATTGGCGCCATCTAAAAGTAGGAAGGAGCGAGTGAGTTTGTCCCCTATCGAACGAACGATGCAACCTCGTACCTACTTACCACGTATTCGGATATGCTTCGATAGTACATTGCCAAATTGAAGCAAAGACGATGATTTACGATGGCCCGAGCTTTCGGATCTTTCGGATACAATCGACCCGCCACGTCGTATTTGTCGCCAAGATATTGAAGAATCGCGTTGCTGCCAAAAGGTCGATATACTTGAATGGTTTGGCGTGGGATTAATTTAAAAAAAAAAAAAAAAAAAAAAAAAAACTATATTATTCAACGAGATACCTCTCTCCCATCACGACATCACCATCGACCAAAGTCGGAATCTCTTTCTGTGGATTTAGCTGCGGCAATGAATTATGAGATAAGATTATATATATAATAAGGTTAATTCCAGTAGCAGCCTCCTCCTCTTCCTCCGCCGCCCTTCCCAAACCAACGTCGTTCTTACTTGAGCGTACTCGTCCGTCATGTGGTCTCCCTTGCCAAAGTCTACGTCGACGAGTTCGTAATCGAGATTCAAGGCTTTGAGTGCTTGCTGACATGCCAGGGAGGGCGGTCCATCCGACACGGAATACAGTTTCATCCTAACTATCCGTCTCTTTCAACGCCCGAGAGAATAATCTTTTTTCCAAGATACTTAGCGTCGAGATTTGCCTCAAGGAGGAATCGAATGGAACTAACGGGCCGATATACGCGACGAGCTCTACAGACCTTCGCAGCTTGCGCTAAATATCTGTCCCCCACCGCCGCGCACGAGACTCACCTCGACCACTATTATATTCTCCTTTCACTCTCGCGTCTGCGATCGTGGCAGCAACCTTTTTTTTTTCCTTGCCACAATATGCATTTGTAATAATGGTCGTGTTCGATTCGATCTCGAGGGGAGAGAGGCTCCAACGAGGGAGGGATGGTGCCAAATTACGTACTAAAGTCCCAACTGCCTTTCTTGAAAATAAATTTAAAAAAAACAGACGAAATTGCGTCTCTTTATTATACACGACGGTTTAGCGCGTGTACAGCTCGTATGATGTAGAGTACGCTACATGACGACACATTTTATTAGTACGTTTTTTCGCTTCGTCCGGCCAGCCATTCGTCACTCTACTCCAATGACGAAACGCTACATAATATTAATTATTATCACACGTACGAATAATGGAGTAACATCGAGTCGCGTCTCTCCGTTATATTTTCCGTATCAAGTTTCTTTTCTTTCCTTTCCTTTCTCTTCTTTTCATCTGGAAAATAGTCTCTATTCGCACCAAATCCTCTAGGCTCGGCCTCGTCACACACTTATTCTCGTTTCGCGTTGGAAATAAAAGTTCGAACAAGAAACGAACAAGAAGGAGTCGCGTAACGCCTACGAAGGAGTAGAACCGATCGAGAAACGTTGAGAACGGTCCTTATCTCGAGTACACTCGCGATGGAGGAGGAAAAGAGGTTTCAATTAGCGGGAGAAATAACGATATGCAGCTTGAGCATGTCCTTGTTGGCTCCGACTAGAAAAGGCGATACAGCGGCATCGGGATTGATCGAGGCTTGCTGAGGATTGAGCTCCTCGAATGGCAAAAGATCGTCCAAATTGAGGACTCGATCTTCTTTGCTAAAACGATGTATGATCTCGGTGACTCGGGCGATGTGCTCGACCCCGTCTTGCAGTCCGTATATCAAAACTCCGATTTTAACCCGCATGTCGACGTCACCGTCGACCGGAGGCTCTTTACACGTCAACGATAGTCTGACCGAACGTTTCACGTGCTCGGGCATTTCGACCGTTCCCTGCCATATTATGAGGAAGAATTTTTTGAACCAAACACCCTTTGGATAAAGGTCGACGACCCATTCGCAGGCCCGATCGCCCGCGTATTCCGCGAGAAACGAGTGACTCGAGAAAACGAGGGTTCTCGTGTGATACGACGGCAGGCTATGAAAATGTTCGATCGTCAACAGAGAACTACAGGTGTCCACTGTGTACAGACGCGGCTCGAACAGGAGGGCGCCGTCCTCTTCGTTTCTTACTACCTCGCAAACTCTCTCCTGTTGGCCCGAATGAAACGACATCCCTATCGCCATTCGTTCGACGAAAAATTCCTTGTACTTTTTTGTCAATGGTGACAGCAAAAGTTCGGCCAACTGTCGCGGTGACATCATTGGAAATCTAACCGGCGACATTACCGCCACGACCAGCTGTTTCAGTGTCGTTTCCAATTCGGCGCTCGGCAATTGGCCCCTCAAACGATTCGCCTGATGATCCAGCCATGATTCCAAACACTTGTACAGCGTCATCTCGTCCTTGATTACCAAGCTACTCTGGTGCAACAGGGCGACCAAGAAGTCCAGCTCGAAATTACCGAAATCAGCCGTTTTCGCCACCAATTCGATGTTCCACTTTATGAAATTCTGACAGGATTGCGTTATCCCGTGATGCCCGCAGTTGGACGTATACTGGAGCCACGATACGAGAGTACCGTGAATCGCCGCTACCGCTATATGATTTCTCATATATTCAAGGCACAACGATATTAAATCCCTGACGTTGTATTTGTCCGCCAATGACAATATCGGCAAAACAACTTCGTAGCTTATTCGTATACGTCCCGTGTAGAAGTAACGCAAAAATTCGCTGAATATCGGTGCGCACTGAGGAGTTTCTTGGAGGGTCACGCGACTTTCCTGCGATTCCGTCCACTGCGGTGACATCAGCATTACCTTTTGGTAAACATCCATATTGTTTTTTCTCACTCGTCGTTATCCGTCGCTCCGCTCTCTCTTTTTAACTTACCTGAAAAACGTCGCTCGAAGCACACAGGATGAGACGATGCGCCGGATATTCGTACCCATCGACCACCAAACAGATATCGTTCATCAGCCTTTCCGCGTATAATGTAGCTATTTTCAGTAGAATCTTGTGCGAATTATCCACCTGAATAATACGTCGACTCTCTTAGTTTATTTAATTGGCGTCAACGGGGAGCGCCATCCGTTTAAATATCTATTTACTCCGAGTCTAGAACTCTCTTTTTTTCGTTTCACTTATTTTCTCTTTTACCATTTTACCGCTTTCTTTTCAACCATTCTATGTATACCTCCATAGTGTCGGGAGTCAACGTGTCCTCCCCTCCGGATCCCGGATTCCCCTCGCTCCCGGCGCTAGCTTTATTCTCGTCCATATCCGCTAATGCTAAGCCTATCATCCAACCGACGACGCTACGTAACATCTGCGCGTCCTCCCGTCGCACGATGTTGACTTTTTTGACGCGTAACTGCCATTTAATGTCGATATCAAGTTCTCGATTCCATTTTCAATCCATCATTCTGAAAAGCAAATACCATTTTATACCAATTATTTGATAACGACCAAAAGGAACAAAGAGCAACGTCGTGCATTATTTTTTCGCATTGCATATTTCAAGTATCGATCGGTGCAATCTTACGGCTCTGCAAATTCGTTATAAAACTCCAAAAACACCCGATATTTAAGTTCCCAATTAATCGATACTCATCGTTCTCTGTATTTGCATTACCCGATTGTCCCATCCAACGTGTATTTCCAAAAGCTGTCGCAGGTCAAATTTATAATATGCGCAAGAGATGGATTTTAAAGACCGTGACTGTCCTAACAAATTCCATCGCCATAATGCTGTAACTTGCTCCCTAAACTGTTGATATTCTATAGGTTATGATCGGAAGCTTACAAATTATTAATATATACGGCCTCGGATTCGACTTGGATAAATAAATAAATAAATCACTCCAAGCCTGTGGGCCGATAAATTACCTATCCTCATAATATTTTTACTACAATTGCATACCTCGATACATAATATTCTTGAACGACGTGGCTATTTGACTATTGCGCTATTGGACACTTGTGGCTTCTCCGGCATCGATACGTATTTGCCGATTAATCTCTAATAATCGTGCCTTTTCCAAAGACAATAGTAAACCAATCTTTCGAGGGTTCCATTTCGAAGGTGACACTTTTTTTTATCGAAAAATTATGAGACGAGTATGCCGACATATATTTCACATCATCGATGCTAGTTTTGGTGTTTAACCGCTCGAGGAGGCCACCTACTTCCGCTCTCCATTACCCCACCAAAATATTTAACATCTCTCCATTACCCCGCCAAAAATCTTATCATACGCTCCATCGTAAATTAAACATATCCTCCGAACCAAATCTTCGATGATCAATCGTCTCTAGCAAAGTAATCATAATTGTAGATACGAGTTATCGAATCGCAAATTTCATTTCTATTGCTTAAATAATTAATTATAGAGCTTACTTAATACTTTTCTTAAGCATGACCATTATCGAATATTCCAGATTGCGAATCAACCCTAAGGTTCAAAAAGTCAGATTACACAATATTATAACGCGCAAGATTATAAAGAAAATAGATATGAAGAATGGAAGAGAAACGACTCGAGCCTTTATAGCCAACGCCACAAAGGGCGATATGACAAGACGGACGATATATCTATGCGCGTGTCCGTGTGTGTGTGTGTGTGTGTGCGCACGCGCGCGCTCGTGCTGTTAAATATGTTGTTCGGTCAATGAGGATCAGGGTATTTTCAGAGACGTAATCACACGTAGCTTATCCGAGGCTCAAAGCGTTTAGAGCAAAGGACGAAAATGCGCGGCTGTGCATCAAGATCGAGTCATAAACGAAGTGAAAATTTACGAGTACGGATTGTACCGATGCGTTCATCGATGCGTTGGGCGCTCTCTGTTGCTCGTGAAAACGTCGCCATTATACCGTAACGCCATAACGATGCTGAAAGAGGACGGTGGCGGTTCGGTGCGCTTGTCCGATCTACGTTGAAAAATAATTATCCGTCGCGCAGATATAAAATGTAAAGTAAGATGTGACAAAATAAGTGTTTCGTAGTCGTAAGGTTCGTTCCAGCTTAGCGCACGTTTTTATCGCACTCAATCCGGCAAGTATTACATACAGCATATTGTGAATAGATGGGTAAATATATCTCGTTCGTGGAATTTTTAATGTGTGATATCGTTCCCCGAGCGATCGTGCATCTCTCTCGGTATGTCCGTATCAGATACGATGTCGAGAAAACCCGAGAAATAGAGGAAAATGAAGACGAAACGATCATAACAATGTGTCAATAAGGATCTCTCTTATACTTGTACGAAAAAGTAGAAAAGTCAGTGATCGGTGTTAGCGTGCGTGCGTGCGTGCGGGCGTGCGGGCGTGCGTGCGAGATCAGCGGCGACGACGAAAAAAATAAATCATTTTTGTTTCTCTATTCTCTCATCTGCAAGCATTTATATCGAATCTTCGAGCCTATCAGTAACGCGCACACGCTGCTTTGCTTCGTGCAATTTAAATCGCGTAATTGGGCTCATTTATTCCCTAACGTAATCTCGATGACACTGCTGATGCGAAAAAGAGAGAAATTTGCGTACTGCACGAGCAGTACTTAGCCTAGTAGCAGCTTGTATATAAGTAACGAGGCGTTGCGCGGTTGCGTGACGCGCGGTGTTCACTTCGGACGCGGGACTTGCTTCGTACGCGTAAAAAAAATAACAAAAATAATGTTTCATCGTACCGGAAGAAAGACTAGCATCGTAACGAGAGTGCATTGTGTCGATCGCTCCAAGATATTCGCGTCTTTACATTCAAGCAGCACTTGATATACTCGGTGGTTCTGTGTACCTCTTCGTTCGATGTATAATCGTGAATCACACGTACGCTCTTGCCAATTGGCCACTCCACAATAGACGATTTCTAACCTCAAACCTTAATACCTCATCAGCCTCCATGTATTTCTTTGGCTAATGCCGTATTTGCCAATTTTCCATCAAAAATGATGTGACTATGTATACGTCACATCGTGTACAGATGGAAATACATATTCATACGTACATATATAGATACGTATAGATATATTGACGGAGGATGGTGGATTGTGTAGGTTGGACCCAGCCCCTAGCCGGCTACGGGTATTTTATCGAAACAAGAAATAAAGAGAGAACGAGCAATTGTATATTTGTTGTAATATCCCGGTCGCTTCGATGTCATCGAATCTTCTTAATATATATACTTTATATACGTATATCTAACTCATAGATATTTTATCATGACGCGAATAACCATACTGTGATTTACAGGCTATAATTCAAGATAAAAAGGATTTCCACGCCGTATTGGTTCGCTTGGCAAATTAAAGCACTACCGATCGACGCTTATGAGGGAAGGATGGACGACGAGGAAGGATCATCGAGTTCGGGTCCCATGTCTTCGTTAAACAGTCTTTTTTCATTCACGAGCCCGGCGGTGAAAAAACTACTGGGATGGAAACAGGGCGACGAGGAAGAAAAATGGGCGGAAAAGGCGGTAGATTCGCTCGTAAAGAAACTAAAGAAACGCAAAGGCGCGATAGAGGAACTGGAACGAGCGCTCAGTTGTCCAGGTACACCTAGCAAATGTGTCACGATTCCAAGGAGCTTGGACGGTAGATTGCAAGTGTCACATCGAAAAGGATTGCCCCACGTGATTTACTGTCGCGTATGGCGATGGCCCGATCTACAGTCTCATCACGAGCTCAAACCTCTCGAGTTGTGCCAATATCCGTTTTCGGCGAAGCAAAAGGAGGTGTGCATTAATCCTTACCACTACAAGAGAGTCGAGAGTCCGGTATTACCACCGGTTTTAGTACCAAGACACTCGGAATTTGCACCCGGACATTCTTTATTGCCTTTTCAACAACTTCCCGAGCCAACGATGCCTCACAATGTGTCATACTCCTCGAGTGGTTTTAACTCGGCGCCTGGTGGCGGCAGCGGAGGCGTAACCGCCGGAGGAATAAATCCAACATCGCCAATGTCCTCGGTCGGTTCGGTACCCAGTCCAGGAAGCACAACATCCCCGAATCCCCAGAGTCCGTACGGGGCAAACGGTCTCCCGGAAACTCCACCGCCCGCTTATTCACCGCCCGAAGATACTTCTCAATCTGGCCAATCGCCACCGCCGTCCGACCCATTGGCAATGGATACTACCGGGAATTCGTCCGAGGTTGCGCCTGTGTGCTATCAAGAACCTCCTTATTGGGCATCGATCGCTTATTACGAACTTAATTGTCGCGTAGGCGAGGTATTTCATTGTCAATCTCACTCCGTTATCGTCGACGGTTTCACAAATCCAAGCAACAATTCCGACAGATTTTGTCTTGGACAGCTGTCCAACGTTAATCGTAATTCTACGATCGAAAACACCCGAAGGCATATAGGAAAAGGGGTTCATCTATATTACGTCGGTGGAGAAGTCTATGCCGAGTGCCTTTCCGATTCTGCGATATTCGTACAATCGCGGAACTGCAATCATCATCATGGATTTCATCCAAGCACCGTTTGCAAAATACCCCCGGGATGCTCCTTAAAGATATTCAACAATCAAGAGTTTGCCCAGTTACTCTCTCAAAGCGTTAATCACGGATTCGAGGCGGTTTACGAACTCACCAAGATGTGTACTATCCGGTAGGTTCAACGACGTTAAACAATCTCTTCCGTAATACAGAATCACTTTTTTCATGATTCCTCGATACAACTACTCTTTTGGCTTTTCGTTTTATCTCTATCTCTATCTCTACCAGGATCGGCATCTCGGCTCGTCCTTATCACGTACTATATTCCATAGCTACACTCTTGGTCGTCCGAAACACCACTGTTTTTTTTCTCCTTCCTCCTCCTACTATTAACCTCTCTCTAATTTTCCCTCTTTAATCGTATTAACAATTTTTGTTACTAGACATTAATGCAAAATTATTGAAAACCTCTTTTTTTCATTCCGAATGATTTGTGTGTCATTGGCAGAATGTCGTTTGTGAAAGGATGGGGAGCGGAATATCATCGTCAGGATGTTACTTCGACTCCGTGTTGGATAGAGGCTCATCTTCATGGACCTCTACAATGGTTGGACAAGGTCCTGACTCAAATGGGTTCCCCTCACAACGCAATTAGTTCTGTATCGTAAGAAACGGCGAGCGAGCGAGCGAGAGAGGGACAAAGAGTCTATATCTATAAATTCTACGAACGATAAGCCCCGTTTGGAAGCTCGAATTATTAGTTCCTGCCTCACCGAACGGCACAAAAATCGTTAAGAAAGGTTTCTACAATGTGACAACTCGGTCAAGTATGAGATTTATTATTTCACTTTCGTACACAAGTACCAAGAGAACGATAACAACAAAGAGGAAACCTTGACGCGAGTGCAAATATAGAGTTTATAAGTACAACAGAGTCGTTCACTATACGAAGAAAGTAATATACGCAGGGTTCTCTATATGTATGTATGTATGTATGTATGTATATATATATATATATATAGAGAGAGAGAGAGCTCAGCAAATGCGTACGGAAATACAAATGAAGTAACAAATAGCCGTACAACTTTTTAGGCTGTTATTATTTACGGAGATGAACTATTATACCACATAGTAATATAGTAATTTTACTCGACATTCAGGAATTATATTTTTCGACCAACTGTCTGTCGTAATATTTGATTTTGTATATTAGCATGTAAGATGGTGGTATGATTTATGTGCAATCCTTTCGAGTCGGAGCGCGAAATTTATTCGCGTCTCTTGGAACAATTTATTCGTACGTCATATTATTTTATATAGTATTAAAACGTAAAGGGAGGTGGTTAAAGAGATGTCGATGTATTTCGAAACCTGAGGCAATGGACGATTCGCAACGAACGGCAAGAGAGAGAGAGAGAGATGTTTTTATCCTCTTATTACGTTTTATTACCTTGTACAGATCGAGGTGCTACGGAGGTTGGAAGAAAAAAAGAAAAAGTGGCGCCGGTACTTGCCGTTCGTTGCGATACTTGGCAAAACCAATGGTGATTTTGATGGATACTCGAATAGACGAACGGTGTACTACTAGGCCGATACGCGAAAAATTCTTCTGACGCCTCGATATACCAACGGGACAATATAGATACATTACCTACCACTATACGAGCCTTAAAAAGTGCCACTTTTGATTAACAATGGCCTTAATTTAGGTAAACGATGAATCGTTAATATATGTACAATTATAATTGTACGAATGATAATTGTTGGCAAGATCGTGAGTTGCTAAAATTTGGGGCGTCGATCTCATTTTAGAACGCGCGTGAAACATAATGTTTATTCGCATCCCATTCGAATTGAATTCGGTCTTGCCTCCTCATTGTTTCAAAGAGATAAAAATGAAATGATTAATCGGAATTCGGGGTGCCTGATAATCGTCTAGTAGAAACAATATATCCTCTTTCGTGGATGGATCGATCATTATATTCTATAGATGCGAATTCTATTCATCGGATAATCCATATATGTCATTATTTAATTTTATTTCACTATATTGCAGGAGTACTCTTATACTTTTCAAATACAGAATAATGATATTATATACGTTTATACGTGATAAAAAAGAAAGCGAGAATATAGAAGCAAGTGCCACTGCCGCTTTTACCGAACGACGACTCGTTTACCCAAGTGCGCTTAGCTGTGATTTTATCTTTTTTTCTTTTACTTTTTATCGTCGAAACGAAACAAAAGCAAACATCGAAAGTACCATTTTTGTTAGAGAAATTCTTACAAAATAATACGTTAAGCAGAAAGTTAATGTAAAAGCTGTAATGCCAAATTGCGTGCACATTTCTATTTCGGTAAAAACTTATGGTTCCTGTTTAGGAACGATCACGTCCTGTTTCAACCTTCGTGTTGATCTATATACCCATTGCGTAAATGTATATTATAGCTTTAAAACTCGTTGCAAATAGTGATACACGTCGTGAAAGTATATGTATGATAATGATAAATATGCCTTTTGTCATGAGCGATCGAGTATATATATATTTAGTGTCGTACAAAGGCATTTGTATGCACGGCAGTGATATTGGATCGCGTCGAATTTTCGATACTCGTTGCAATGCCACAGACCCCACGACTCCTATGAATTGTATTTAAAGCTTCTTTCCCCCCTTTTTTCGGCGTGTGCGCGCGTGTACTATGTATAGGTAAATATACAACGTACATCGGTCGATGTTTCGTGTCATTCAATTGCTCGGAAAATGAACTTTATCTCGATCGTCGGCAAACACAATATTTGTGAAATCGCTCCGAATCCAAAAGTCAGTCGGTTCATAATCTTTTTTCGCTTCAAGGGACACGAAACACTGACGACGGAGCTTCGATCGAGTTGCGCTTAACTACCGATACCTATTATTAATAATTTTTTTTTTGACTCATCGAATTATAGTTAGGCAGGCAGGCAAGCACGCACGCACACGTACCTTGAAATCCATTCCAGAGACTGAGTTTGGAACGCAGATAATTTTTCTTGTATCGTCAAAAAAATTTGTCGATCGTGGTGGTGGTGTGGGGAGCTAAATGAGAATATCCACCACCATCACCACAATAACGGCGACAGCATGGTTGCCGAGATTTTTTTTAGGCAAAGAGGAGAAGGAACCAGCCAGCAGCTGCTGCCCTGTCTCGAATTCGCAGTGTACTACCCCCACTACGACGAGTCGTCCCGCGTACAATAATTTACCGATTTAGGTATATTATAGACTTATTACGTATATATATTTCCGCCAATACATGTTGTAAATGTAACGAGTGTGCATATATATCTCAACAAGTATATACACAATGTATCACTTACCTGGGTCTCATCGACGCGCTACAATGAATAAATGCCGCTGTGCGTATTTCCTGCGATTATTATGTCCTCTTTTCTTTTGCGCGCGTGTGCTTCTAATCGAAATGTTTTATAAAGGATTTTTCATATTTCGTCATATTTTGATAAACAAGAGCCCCGATTCCTCGATGCCGAGTCACGCAAAACTCAATCGACGCAATTGTCCGAGATTAAATGTAAAACGTTACGATATAGGTATTAGCTTATAATCTTAATGAAAAAGAAACCGATAACTCCTGAAGATAATTAAAGCGAAGGCATGTACATTAATTGTTGTTATTGTTGTTGTTGTTGTTGTTGCTGCTGTTGTTTTTTATAGGTATTTAATTAACTCGAGTTGTACCATATTATTCCATTTTTCATACACGCATCCACACGTATGTGTACGGGTCCGTACGTATTCGTAGTCAATAAATGAACGAGTCCATTCGTCCAAAAATGGGCTAATCGACAGAGCGCAATAACTTAAAGAAAAACACAATGCTATTAAATGCAATATCGTGTGTCGCACAATAGGACGCAATATAATGCAGATTTCCAAGTCCTCTTCTTATTGTTGAATTGTCTCGTTGCTCGAGAATATCTTATTCGCAATGTTTTCCGATAGACGCGACGGTACACGCGGCGTACAGTGATTTGTCTCGATTAATTCTTTTCGTTCGTCGATCGAGGAGCATAATGTTGCGGCGCGTAAACACCTCGAGTTATGTTACATACTATATTATTTATCAAAGAAGGACAGAACGAGAGGTTGGCCGTTGCGTCGCGATCTCGCTTTATTCCCCTTTGCGGTGCGCTCCGGTGGTCCGTTCCTTCTTTTTGCCTCAGATGACTTGGATTAATATAACACAATATCGTCGGTCAGAGTTTTACCAGAACCTACAATTATATTATAAAGTTTCATCGACAACAAGTTTCGGTCGAAACGCAACCTCTCCTCTCCTACTCGTCAGCTTCCATTCTATCTACATTTTAACGGTCGATGCTGATTTCTTCAACGAGATACTTCATTCATCTTTTTATCGCAACATTTTGGAAGCGTATCTTCATTAGCTTCTGACACGTACCAACAACGACCGATTCATTTTTTTTATAATATAATAATGCGCGGTAGGATGATGGCTTGCTTCTCAATATTCCTTTCTTCGAGTTTATCGATATTAACGCGTATAATTTTTCTAACATTCAAGACATTTTACTCATTGCGCCGCATCGCGCGCTCCTTTTTTTCCCCGCGCATGTGTCTGTGTGTGTGTCTGTGTACATGCGTGTATGTGTATGGTGAAGGCGCGTGCGCGCGCGCAAGCACGCCCATCTCGGCACGACGCGCATCACACGCGTAATAATATATATTTATGATTATAAACTCCTTTGAAATATGATGGCGAGCGTATCCACTCGTTGATATGATAAAACGATGATTAACCGATTGAACGATAATCCGGAAGATTTTAAAAACGGCAAGCATCGCCCAAGTTATGAAAAATAATGTATGGATAATGTAAATTAACGCAGCAGGATTTATCGTCGCGGTGATTACATTCGTTCGTTACGTGCGCGTTTATCCCCTTTTCCCAGTTTATTATTAATTTGCTCAATTAGTACGTTTCTCGATTGTGTACGCGCGTTGTGTCGCCTCAAAAACCAGCCACCAGGTCTATTGTAATTTGACCATTTTTAAATTGGCCTTGTTCATACTCGTGTCGGGTGTGTGCACGCCTCAATGCGTATGCGTCCATGTACATACATACACGTAGAGATAAATGATTTTTTCAATTCGGTAAACAATATGTCGTATCCCTCTTTCGACCCTATGTAGTATTAATTCGTACTCAAAGTATGGCCAACTTTGCCGTTACCTTTTCGTTATTCTCTATATTATGTTTTCGATAATGTTTCTACGTCTTCGCGATGTGTCCGATGAATTTCAGAGGATCAAATATATAGTGCGAAACATGTAATCCGCCAACCACCGCGTTCGAAACTCAAAAAAGAGACAAGACGAAAAACGATAAAAATAAATACTCGAGATTGAAATAAATAGTACGTTGAATAAGTGTACGCGATTGGTCCTATTTCAAAGTAGTACACAAGTATGATCGATAAAAGAAATGTAAATGACGATATATGGGATAACAACGAGGATTATTATAATGCTCCGCGGGGCTATCCTTTATTTTTGCGCATCATTCGCCGCCGTCGTCGAGTGCCAGTCTGTATCGTACCCCGTACGAGATTTCCAATCGCATTTTTTTTATCGGTTTATCGTAGTTTTGCTTCGTCGTCGTCGTCGTCGTCGTCGTCGTCGTCGTCGTCGTCGTCGTCGTCGTCGTCGTCGTCGTCGTCGTCGCAATATCGATTTATCATTGAACATTTGTCCCGAATTGGATAAACGGGCCAATATACCCAAAGACAAAGCGTCGGCATTATTCGATCTTGTTTGTTACAACAGGCGCGCACGTGTACAAGCCACGATTCGATAAAACGATATTTATATTCTCCGAAGACGGCCGGAGTTGAACGACTCTACACGCAGCGATCCGCTGCCTATAAAAAAAAAGAAAACAACTCCAAAATGAATATGGTCGTTGACCCTCGGAAGGAGGCATTCATACCTTGCTTGGTCCACCGGTCACACGGCATACAACCCCTCACACTCGCGCGATTGCACTATTAATCTATGAATATAACAGGTATAAGTATGACGTGTCTCTAAAAATCTTGTCGGTTGTCACGCAAATCGAATTTGTACTTTTCTCGTCATAAATCGGGGATCGACCGCCCGATTGCAACGACCGCTCGCTCTCTCTCTCTCTCTCTCTCTCTCGATTACTCTGACAATTTTTTTCCAAAAATCCTACGGAGCCCCCATTGCCAATATCGTTAACACCTTACGATTAATGACTCAATTTCGCCATTCTCCTTTATTATTAATAATGCAATTCTCTTTTGCTTCTCTCTTCGTTCTTGCCTGACGTTGTGTTTTTTCTTTTCATTTCTTCCTTTCTTCTTTTCTTTGCGCCGAAAACAAGTGTTTTTCATGCCCTCCCTGCCCCATCCAGTCCCACGTAACGCAGAAGGCCGAGCCCTTCCCGCGATCAACGAACAACATCCACCATTGTTCATATTTGTTGTATTATCGTAACGACTTAATATTCTTTCCATCGGTCCCAATTACCGAACTATTCCTTTCGTCGACATTCAATACCGATAAATTAATTAATTTAATATTTGTATTTTGTTAATCGTTCATTTATCGTTCAATTCGCGTGGAAATTGAATGTCACAAGATCGTTCGATATCACAGTCGTTTGTCAATTATTTTAATGTTATGTATTTACGAATATCACTTAATATGTTTTATTTATAATAGGTATAGAGCGTTATCATACTGATAAATACAGTTATGAAATATTGTACGGGTACGCGACGCCTCTTCAGGCTCTCACGTCGGCCATAATGCTCTCGGACATTATCCAGTTTTTCTATTCTTTATTATATTTTTGTTTCCTCTCGACGCAACAAGTTCCACGACCGAGTCTCATTGTGTTTGTTTTATTAATTTTTTTGTTTTCTTTCCAACTTTCGGCGTCGCCCGTTTGTCTATCGCAATCCCTCCAACGGTAACTGCAATCTCGTCTTTCCATTATTTTCTCCTGCTGCTCCTCTTCTTTTTCGTCTTCTTCTTCTTCTTCCTCGTCCTCCTTCTCATCATCATCATCATCATCTACAAGTTCCGCATCCGCTTTTTCCTTTCCATTCGCTCGGCACACAACTTGGGGAGTCGTAGACTTTTCATTTTCTTCCGCCGAACTATCTCTCTGTCTATTTTATTTCCTTTTCCGACGGAGCGAGTCAATGTACGTCTATTCTTTCTCTACCGAGGCAAAAGACCTTTTTCTTTTTGCCCTCGGAGATGTTGGAATGCAAGTTTTTCAATCGACAATGGCGGCACACGGTAGCGATGAATATAAATTGCAAAAGAACCTTTTGTACAATTAGCGATAAGACTGATAGACTGCGGTACTAGGAGACGATCGCATCGTTGGCTCGTACGTGCCGCAGACCCGTCGTTCAACGCAAATGGGGATCAACAACCAAAGTACAAAAGAACAAAAAATGCATAAATAACAACTTCCGCTCGGCCTTTCTTTCAATATTTATCCGATGCAACGAGAGCGAGAATCGTATATTTTTGAAAAACTTTGAAATTCAAGAATCCAACACGTTCAATTCGCGTTTCGGGAACGTGTATCACACGCGTACCTAACAGCCACAAACTAAACATTCCATCATTCGCGCTTTGTCGTCGTTGTCGTCGTTGATAAACATTCATTCAACATCCGCGTACGAAACTTGTTGTGTGACAATGGCGAGTGAATGCTTCGAGAAGCGGCATAGGGTAAGATAGATAGATTCGCGGTTCAAATTGCTCTAGCATTTCCTTTTTTATCCAAAAGTATATCTATATTATTAGGTGAATTCGTTACTTCGAGTTCAATCTCGTTCGTCCGACAAATTGGAGCGTTGGGGGTGCAAAACCCGAATTTTAAAAAATTACTCGTGCACGGCACTGCGCCGCAACATTTTCTCTCTCGCTCTCCCGTGCTCTCTGGGGGACGGTAAAATAACGGAGTACCATTCGTCGACGAGAAAGAGAAAGGAAAAAAAAAACAAAAAATGAGGAAAAAAAAAAAAGAAAAAAAAACACCAGTTACGATTATTTAAACTTACGTCTTATACGCGCGACTATTATTTGGCTCGCGTGCTTTAGAGAACCCGTGGCGCAATTCGACCCGAAACAAAATATCTCTCTTCTAGTAAAACCTTGATCGCCGTCGATATCCCGCGAGGCGAAAGATTTATTGAGAGTTAGCTACAGAGTTTGATCACGGTGTGATGATATACTCGTTTAATCTCAACTAAGACGATCGGAAATGCTCCAACTGGGCACGGAGTTATTGGAAAACGAGACCGACGCGTACATCGGCCGAAGGCACGCTCGCCGTGTTTTCTCGCTACAAAATTTTTGTCTTCTTCTTGTTTTAAATAAATTCAAAGCCACAACGAGTCCCATTAGTCCCGACATGAGTTCTAACAAATTCAACTAAATTTTTTCGTCACCTACTGTATCGTTCGTTATTCTTCTCAGATTAGTAATAACGGTCAATCGATTTGATTCATTAAATGACTATTCTACATGTAGTTGAGGTTGATGAAATTTAGCTAATATTCAACAATTCCCAAAGTCCATGAAACCACCCCCGGGCTTTATATCAATATCGTCAGACTGTGTCTCGTCTCTTTGGACGTAACGCTATCGAAGTTTTGGAGAGGCCATCGCTTCAAGAACTAGCTGCTGCGATATCGTCAAGGAGGGCATTGGACTGGATTCGCCGCGTGCGACTCTTGGGATTTGCTAATACTTTGTCGCGTATGAATGTCTTGGGTAGTGGGGTAGGAATGGGGGAGGAATCGGGAGAATGGGGGAGGGGGCAAGTGGAGGTGGTAGTGGTGATGGTAATAGCGTATTCGTCATTCAACAATATGAATGGCGAGCGTGTACATGTTACGCCGTTCGTTCGTTCGTTCGTTCCTGTTCTTTTGTCCCTGTGTGTGTGCCGCCTCCCTCTCGGACTCTCTACGTGTGTGTATTTTTTTCGTCAGGTCCGGTGTCTAACGCTCGTTTGTGTCTGTTTGTTTGTTTGTTTGCTTTCTTTTTTTTTTTTTTTTATGGGTGTGTCTGTGTATGGGTTGCACTCTTCTTACATAGAATCGAATTTGCGTGTAGATTAATAATAATGGTCGCAATAGTGGTGTGAACCGAGTTGGTTAAAATGATCTACTTTCCCCACCAATCCTGACCGTTACCGCTACTGCCATTGTTGGCCGAGTTGCCCGATGAACTATAGTTACCCCCGTAGCCCCCGCCGTAACCACCTGAAACGAGTAATTGGGAAAATGTTAACCTCCGCACTTGATACGACCCAATCATGCCGTATAGGATGCAACGACGCCAAACGAGTAATTACCTCCGTATCCTCCGGGTCTACCGCCAGGTCCGTTGCTACGCCCGCCCATTCCAGAACTCGGTGTTTGACGGTAATCTCTTGCACCAAAACCACCGCTGAAGCGACCTTTCGTACTGCTACCACCACCGCCACCTGCTCGTCGACCACCACCGCCCCCACCGCCGCCGCCCGCGTGTCGAGCTTCCGAGAACATATTCTCCAGCCAAGAGGGTAGCTCCTGATTAGCCTCGACCAACAGTGATACGAGATCGCGCGTCAAATTGTGATTCTTGTAATTGAAAAATGATGTCGCGAGACCTGAATACGGAGAAAAAAACGATCCAATTGAATATTACATTGCGGCGCAAGAAAATACCGCGTTACCGGGGGCTTGCTTGGCAAGATGTATATTTGCGACAATTTTACGATACATACCCAAATTTCCCATACGTCCGGTACGACCGATGCGGTGAACGTATTCCTCAACGTCCCCGGGCAGGTCAAAGTTTATCACGTGTTTTACATGGGGAATATCAAGACCACGAGCCGCCACTGCTGTGGCAACGAGAATCGGTGCTTTTCCCGCACGGAAACGACGTAAAGCATCCTCGCGCTCCCGCTGGGTCCTATCACCGTGGATACTCGTTACCGGATATCCCATGTGGTGTAAAAATTCCTCCAGCATATCGGCACCCTTCTTAGTCTCCACGAACACAAGAGTAAGCGATTCCGCACCTTTCGTAGTCAATTTTATCGTATTAATGATAATCCAACCCGGACATTTATTATGCCATTGAACAAACAAAAAATCTGATATTCGTCAGCCATCTTACGAAGTAAATTACGATTACTCACTCGGTTCGGCAACGTTGCTCGCTTGCAACAAATCAAGAAGATACGATCTCTTGTCGTGTTCCTCGACCCACACGATCTTTTGCGTTATATTCTCGGACGTTGAGCCAACGCGACCGACCGCGAGGAATATATAGTTGCTGAGAAAATCTCGCGCCAACATCTGAATTTCTTTGGGAAAAGTTGCGGAAAACATGAGGGTTTGTCTCTCGCCCGTCGGTGGCATCGTATCCTCCTCGACGATGCGTCGAATCTGCGGCTCGAAACCCATGTCCAACATACGATCGGCCTCGTCCAATACCAAGTACCTACGAGTATTCGATCGCATTTCATAACACGCATGCCAATTTCCGTGTAAACATTAAATTTGCCGACGGCGAACGCCAAATTTGAGTGGAGACGAGGAAAGGCAGGAGGCAGAGACAAAGAAATATAATGGTGAATAAAGCGCGACTCTTACCGACAATTGTGTAATCCAATCTTTCCACGCGCCAGCATGTCGACCAAACGGCCGGGTGTCGCGACGAGCAAATGACAGCCACGATCCAGTTCGCGTATTTGATCGACCATGTTGGAGCCACCGTAGACGACGGCCGGTCGCATACGAGACCGATAAGCAAATTTTCGTGCCTCGTCGTATATCTGGGTAGCAAGTTCTCTGGTCGGCGCCAAGACGAGACCTAGCGGAAACTGCCTGCGACGGACGGAGCCAGCCTGTGGTGGTGGTGCACGTGGTCCAGACTCGTAAATCTGATTTAATATTGGCACTAGGAAGGCCGCGGTTTTACCAGAGCCTGTTTGAGCACAGGCCATCACGTCCCTACGACCGATTATTATCGGAATCGCATACTTCTGTACTGGTGTTGGTTTGTCATATCCCGCAAGAGTAATGCTGTTTTTTATTATTTCTGTCAGCTTAACCTCGTCAAACTGTAATGGGAAAGCGACATTGTGTTCCAAATTTCATTTAATTTTCAACCATCGAACGATGCAACGATGCAACGATGCAACGATGCAACGATTAGTCAAAGTAAAGGAAAAACTCACGGATGAGATGTGCGATGGTATGTCATCGCCGGTAGCCTCAACGGGGATATCCTCGTATTTGCTAAAGTTGATACCTGTGTTTCCTGTACCGAACAGCTCGACCTCGAGACGCGCGTCTCTCGTTGTGGGGATGGTCCAATCGACGTCGTTTCTCGGACCACCGCCGCCGCGTCCACCTCCGCCGCCGCCGCCGCCGCTACCACCGCCACCCATTCTCTGATCGTTTCGACTCTCTTGCCAACGATCGTTTCGAGGCTCTGGCCATGATCCACCTCCGCCGCCATTGCCACCGCCACTGCCGCCCATGGGACGATCTCGCTCGCCATTTCCAAACCGATAGTCACGGCCATTCTCTTGAGGACGCCTGTTTCGTCCACCAAAATTTCCGTAATCGGCGTCGCGATTCGTCCGGATATCTCTGTACGAAGAATTCTGGTAACCACCGGAATCACCGCCGCGCTCCCCTTGATCGCATCCACCGCCTCGATCTCTCTCGGAGAACGGTCTCGAATTTATAACCGGTTGATCCTCCCCACCGGATGGTCCGTTACCTGTTTAACCAATTCCATTTTGTCCATAAGCGTCCAAGACCATTCGATCAAATGCAATTCGAGTAACAAAAACAAACTCGTGGCATCCTTATACTCGTCTGCCAACTTACCACAGTCGTTTGCTGATTTATTACGAAGGTGTGGTGGCACGTATCGACCCCCGCTTGGTTGGCGGGAACCCTGCAAGTCCAGACCAGCTAACTGCGAAACAAACACAAATCGGTTGTAGACACGAATCATTGCCTCGTTAGACCGGATAACGAAGCGAGACAAAAAAAACTCTGCCGAATCAAGTATTTGTAACAATTCTTAATGATCGTTTTTACCTCCGATAGCTAACTGACGGATATCAAAATTTTATAAGACAACGCAAGACGACAAATCTACATTAATAGTTTCTTTTTATAATACAATTATATTACGCACGTGTATATAAATATGCACGATATATATCAAGCAAAATGAATCGAGCAAATGCAGTAAAGCATAGCTTTATCTTGGACAACAACATGAGATTTTGTGCTTCGTGGCCCTGAGTGAAAAATACTTGGTGGATGGAAAAGGACAAGAACAAAAGTGCAAACGCGGGCAAGACGCTTATTTTAGAAATAGTAACGTGGTTCGATTAAACATCGGTTCGACCCTCCGATTTTGAAAAATTCGCTAACTGTCCGTAGAGAAGATGGAGCACCATCGGTGGGATGGTTCGCGTTCTCACGGGGGATGCGACCATATCGCGACATTTCGTCGGAGGTGATGGCCCACAGCGGGTGAGAAGGGCATCCAACGATTCGCGTTAAATTCACGTGTCAAGAGGGAATAATAACGGGGTAAAAACATATATATATATATACATCTACATATATACACACACACACACACACAAACACGTATATGTGTGTGCGTGTGTATAGTCGAGCCGATCACACTCGGGAGCGTGCCGTTCCCGGAATTGACCGCCGCCATTACGCGAATGGACGTCACGGAATTTTTCGCGTGTTGTACCCGAGCGACGCGAGGTTCGAAACTCACGAGATACGAGATTGATGCAAATAAAGGCCATCACTTTAGCAAACGATCGACTTTGAGCGAATAATAACGTATACGGTATAGAAAATGCGAAGAAAAGACACGCTTGTAATGAGAAAAATGTCGAAAACGACAATTAAACGAGGGTCAAGGAACGTGGGAGTGGATTCGCTCAGTTAAAGGAGACGATAGCACAGAGACTCACGCTTCTCGCCAACGTTCGTCACGATTCCGACGCTTCATTTACCTGCTGCTCTAGACCTGATCCATTCTGGTTGGCTGCATTACTCATATTACTCCGCCTCGGTGCGTAGTTTTTCGTAGCTCTGCCGCAGATATTCTTCACTCGTGATTACCGTTTGATTACCGAAATAAATTTTATTCAACGCAAACGTTCAATAGTAGCATATACAAGATATTATCGTGTATCACGCTCGCTTGCACCACTCGACTCGACTGTGCCGCTATTATGACACAAAGGAAACTCCAAGTCTGACTACTACCCGAACGCGAGTGAGTGTGAGAGAGGGCCCCTGGCCGCACTTGACGTCGACGCAACGAAAATGGCCGAGAAACCGAAATATTCATGAGTTCACAAGATGGCGGCGACACTATTTCCGTCACGATTATACCAAACACTTCCACTGTAATACACGCACATACACGCACACATGCATACGCGTTGGTTCGTGCCGTTCGTGCCCACGATGCTACGGACTGGGGAAGGAACGACGCACTTACGGGCTCGGCGTGTGTGTGTGTGTGTGTGTGGGTGTGTGCCATGCGATATTATTCGCCGCGCACTCTCTGCTCAACCGTTTTCCCTCTCTCTTTTCCTCGTGGCGGGGCTCGCTACCTTCTTTGATTTCTTTCCAACACAACGTGAACTACAATTGACCAATTTTACGGGGTATAAAAAGATACAAACTCTCTTTAATTTATTTTCGGTAATATTGGTGCGAATTAATGATTTAATAAGTGATACTTTCTTCACTTATTAATTATGATTTTTCCATTTGAAATCGAGAATTGGATGATACGTTGGAAACGCGGTATGTTTGTGTTACCGCCAGAACTCCCGAAATTGCCTCGTTCATATTGACCAACTGTATAAATGCAAATATTATCCGGTTATAAAAATAAATTCCCCATAACGCAATCGAAACAATTAATTCGTAATAAGTGTAGATAGTGATGGAACAAGATTCTGTATCGGGATTCATCGAATAATCAACATTGGGGCGGAGGGGGGAGTAATAATAAAGGCGGAAAATAATATTTCGCATCGCCACACACATACTGTTTTCCGATAGATCCTGCTCTTCACTACACCGAACAGCTAACCGAATAATAGTCTCGAAGTAACACACCATTCTCGTCAATGAAACGAATGGTGTATAATCTATGGTACAGTAAGGACTACTAGCGTCGGCAACTTTAATGCTACCGACATCTGCAAGATGGCCTTAGCTGTTACATTGACGGTGCTTCTCGATTGAAATGCGAACGTAAGGTCCGTGTTTACGACTTTTACCAATTTTCCAGTTGGAAATCCAATAAGTAAAAAAAAATTTTTTTTGCATCTTTTACCCCGGAAATTGGTAAACATTAGGAGCAAGGTATCGAATGGTAGTCGTTAAAATCATAGTACCAAGACATTTTACGATTCACATTACTCCATGTACGTGCTGGGTGATCCAAATTGCTCACCAGCGTATCCTCTGAATCATCCTCTCGCGACTATTCGACTTTTACACAATCTTCAAACACATATCGTACCAATCATATTCGTATAAAAATATAAGTATTTATCACACGAAAGGTTAGCGATTAATGTGCGTTTTCCCCGACGAAGTAATCGGTAATCAGGGTGGTGTATATCTGTGGACAGTCTTAAATCAGCAAAAGTCAATAATTACGTATCGATGGAAAAAGCACTAGGAACGACGAGACCTTTTACATTTTCTCCAGAAGCGACAAGATTTACGAGATAATCAACGAGACATTGTCCGGAATGTTTTTACTTTTTTTCATTTTATTGTACAAGGTAAATGACACGATGGTACAATGTACCGATAGTCTAATCGTCTTTCTTGGTGTCGGTCTTTCCTCCTCTGATTCTTCCGGTACGACGGGCAGCGATGAGACCGATCTTGCGACCAGCGCTCGTTCCACGTTTGACAGTCGAAGCCTTGCCAATATGCTGGTGATTACCACCACCATGAGGATGTTCGACGGGATTCATAGCCACACCACGAACCTGTTATAGTTACAAACAAATAAAATATATGATAAAAAATGTACCGTTTGGCAAATGACTGCTCGCTAGGGCTCGATCAATTATACTCAGCAATTGTTTGATCACACACAAAATAAGTTCAGGTTTCAAATGTCAAGACATCATTGAAATAAAAAAAAACCTCCTCCACCTTTACAAGTTGACTATAGAAGCGAAAAAAAAACTGCAGACTTACCTTTGGCCAACAATTCCTCTTAGCCTTGTATTTGTGATAGGCCCGACCAGCTTTGAGTATCGGTTTGTCGATACGTCCACCACCCGCTACGATGCCAACCATCGCTCTGTTATTCGATGGAATAACTTTCTTTGCACCAGAGGGTAGCTTGACTCTGGTCTTTTTGCTATCAGGATTGTGAGCGATAACAGTCGCGTAGTTACCAGATGCTCGGGCCAAACGACCACGGTCACCCGTCTTCTCTTCGAGATTGCAGACAATCGTTCCCTCAGGCATCGTACCAACGGGCATTACATTGCCAATCTGAAGATTCGCTGCAAAGTGAATGCAAGTTTTTATCTCGAATAAATTTAGTAGTAACTGGTAAACAGGTTGAAATTTCATGAAAAATTCTCAAGTGTCTCACCGAGGAATTCTCAGTTTGATAACTCGGTTGAAACTATCCCTATCGTACGACGATCCTCTTTTTCTTACCTTTCTTTCCACAGTACAGAAACTGACCGGTATACATGCCCTCTGGAGCGATAAAGAGTTCTTTGCGAGTTTTGAATTTATATGGATCTCGGAAATGAACAACGGCCAGTGGTGCGCCTCGGCCAGGGTCATGAATAATGTCCTGTAACAATTGTTAAATAACATTACAGTTATTCGTACATGATGAATGGCTCAATGGGATATTTGGCCCACAATTGTTTTTCCAAAATATTCGTTATATTTGTACTATCCCGTCGTTCCACATATAACTAAAGCTTTACAACCGCTTCGTAACAAAAGTCGCCAAATGTATTTTCGCATGTGGATATCTTTGCCAATCCACATCCTATTAACATTTGGTCGATCAAACACGCTGCCAAAATGTTATATTTTATGAAAACATAAGGGTGATCTAAAAGAATATATTTATCGATGACTGGAAAAAGATATAATTTTTTGAAACGATACTGTTGAAAAAATTAAGTTGGTTAAAGGAAAGAAGACATTTTACTATCGTACAATCGGAAGCTGTGTTTACAAAACTGAATACCTCAGTGATTATATAAGAAAAATTGCTTTTGCCCAAAACAATAATATACGTTCATTTTAAACGTGCAACAGGAGAACTAAATTCTGTCTATATGCCTAGTATATACCACTGAAAACTGATGTTTTATGTTACCATCTGAATTGGTAAATGAAAGATAATTGATTGTGCCAAAGTTACACGATCGGTAATATAATATAGTCTTCGGAAAAGCAAGAAACTGGGACCAGAAAGGAAATCTGGAATATTCGGAGTGTGCACATGCATTCCATACCTTGACAACTCCTTTGATGTATCCATGCCTCTCGGAAAAGTCGAGGGAGCGAAGCTTGGGTGCTCCCTTCCTCCTCTTCGTATGAGATCGGAAAACCGATCCAGCTCCCTTACGCTGAGCGCGAATTACTCGACCCATGGCTCAAAACCTAAAAGAATGATACGAATGTCATTAAATTGTCGCACATGGTTTCGTTCGAAACCCTAAAATAGTAGTCAAACGTCAACGAGTACGGTCAACACGAAACTCCCACATAACCTCATCGGGATACGACTTTCGACAATTTCTTCGTAATAAAGATTTTGGCGAAAATATTATTCAATTCGAGTCGCCAAATGTCTTGACAACATTGATAATCCATTTTTTCCGATGGATGCTTAATTATGGATAAAATAATCATGGATTTCGATGAGAAAATAATGAATGACCACGTACCAAAAGAGCCGCAAAGAAATAGAGAAGGTATGTACCATGAGTGGAGTGGGGGTAGAGAGTCGAGCAATGAATACGTCGATCCTCGTTAATAGTAGATGTGGAAAATATATTTGCCTGTAACGGAGCGCCACCATATGCTGTGCCGGACGGTTCGGTAAATTGTTTCTAGCGGGATAATTGAAATTGTAACCCCAAAACATAATTATACGAATTTGGTGTATTTAGTTTGAGCGTATACTAATTTTACAGACTCGTGGCAAAGTAATCGAATACATCGAACATGCATCGATAAACACTTACGAAACGAACGTCCAGTTTTATTTGAAACGGGCATGTAACGAGCACTATCCGCTAATAATTCTTACTACAATACATAATACGTTTTGACCATAATAATATATATTCCATCAACTTTATTCTACGTACATTTGAAAAGGAATTTTTACTAGCTCGCAGATTAGGAATACCGATCGAGTCAGAATGTATAACGCGAGCAGGCACCAAGAATAATAAATCATTTGTGTTGGGCCTCACAAGTCAGCCAATGCCGTTAATTTTCCCCCGGCACCCTGGGGATCCTGGGGATAAGAAAAATCAAATCCATACATGACAGTCAGATCGTGATCGTAGTTACGACGGGCCTTACGGGTAACGAACGAATTGACTGCGGTTAGTATCGTCGCATCGGTGATAGAGTCCGGAGGAGGAAATTGGAGGAAATCAGGTGTCCTTTTTAACGGAAATTATTGATTTTTCGTTTTCGAGATATATACCCACAGCTTTGTATCATATCGTATCCAAAATGAGTTTGGCAGATTACAAGGATATTGTTTCGACGAGTGCTGTTATTACGACAGTGGGTCATATGTTGTCTGGAACGTAAGCAGTGACCTTCAACTACATTTATACGTAATACTAATCGTGCACAGATTGCGTTTGAAAATTTTCAAACCGAATTAACACAGATAATGTTACGGGAATTTGTGCGGTAAACGAACAAGTGTTGAATTGAAGTAGGTATATATTATTGTAAAAGGGGAGAAAAAGTGAACTATCGAAGAACAAAAAATGAACAACAACTAGAACAAAAATATTGGCTCCGTGCAACAAGTTGCCACTGCTGTTTGTGGCGGATTCTGACAGTTCGGGATCCCTTGAAGAACGCAGTCCCTTATGGATTCATACTTATTATATTACGTTTTTTCTACTTTGAAAGGACTAAGGATGTAAATGATTTTAGACTACGAATAAAGAAATATATATCTGTATGTAGCAAAGAATTTGGATGCGGCGGGGGGTGTATCGTAGGGTTATACATTTATATACATCTATATATACACTTTTATCTTACAATTAGTGGACACTTGCACGAATGCCCACTAACAATAGGCGAAAAGTCTTGGACGTGTTGGAAGTGTTGGAGTTTAGACGATGTGCAGCAGCTAGCGCAAGTACTACTCCTGAGAATTGAACTTAATCGTATCAACACTTTTCGCTTAGCGGGCATTCGCGCGAATGCACACTAATCAAAAAGCATTGGCACAATTAAATTTCATTCTCAGAATCAGTAGCATTACTTGCGCTAGCTGCTGTGCGTCACCTGCAATGGGCTTAAGAGTTTCATTGAGTAGATTAGTTCGTTTCTCAACAACACCGATAGGGCATTTATCAAGTTTCGAGATAGCGTACGATTCATAAAGTATCTCTTTTTTTATTTTTTTTCAGATTGATATGCAAGGACATTCGTAAGAATGGAACAACGAAGGGTTTTGATCCTATGCCATTTGTGGGAGGAATAGTCATGTTTGTATAATTTTAATAACATAATATTATCATCTAATTATAACATTGATTTAAGACCTTGAGTTTCACCTTTATAATATACAGGGCACTCTTGATGCTTCAATACGCATGGCTACTACAAGAAGCAGCCATGATCAACATCAATATTTTTGGTTTTTTTACCAATGTCGTGTACACCTTGATATTTTGTGCTTACACACCCAACAAGGTAATTGTGCCCGATCATAACTTCTTATATGTATATTTTCATTCAAATTTTTTTCTTCTTTAGTATGTGCAAAAAATTTAAAACACAATATCATTACAGAATGAGATTTTCCGTTTGCTTGGGAAGGCCTTGATTTTCGTTGCGACACTTCTCTGCTATGCTCAATGGGAAGATCAGGCCAAAATACAATTCAGATTTGGAATCATCGTCACGTGTCTCCTACTGCTGCTGATAGCATCTCCTCTCTCGCACCTCGTAAGTTAACGAGTGCCAGCAGTGTATCGTTTGATAATGAATTATTGTTTTATGAAAATCTACAATATTTGTTTTCGTTCAGGGAGAAATTATCAGGACAAGGAGCACTGAAATGTTGCCGTTTCCGCTAATTCTAATGGGGGCCTTAGTTACCTTCCAGTGGTTGTTGTATGGCCTTATTATCAATGATGCTTTCACCATAGTAAGTGCAATGAATAATGGTCTTTGTTTTAAATGTATTCTATCGCCAAAATAACGAATTCTGCACTGTCAACATATTTTCTCATTTCGACATTTATATTCATCTATTATACGATATTTCGAAAGATCATACATATATATTTGGTCTTATTTATATCGAGAATTGAAATTTATTTTCATGCTTGGGGAAGCATGAGATTGGTAACAAGATTTTGGTCCAATGCTTCTGACTTTCACTCGATTGTGCGCTAGCTGAAAACGTGTATCATACCGTTTTTTTGTCGATATTGAAATAACGAAAATCTGTAGCCGTTACCGATGTTGCTCAATTTTTTCTTCCAGTTTCAGAATGCTGCTGGTTTCACATTGAGCGCCGTTCAGCTCTCGCTTTTCGCGCTATTTCCAAGGACGCCGAGGTCGGATAAAGACTCGTCGAAGAAAGACAAATAATTAGAATATCGCCGATAAAAA
Source organism: Netelia fuscicornis (assembly GCA_946811545.1). Taxonomy (NCBI): domain Eukaryota; kingdom Metazoa; phylum Arthropoda; class Insecta; order Hymenoptera; family Ichneumonidae; genus Netelia; species Netelia fuscicornis. The sequence continues at coordinate 47,280,385 of OX328013.1, forward strand.
ACATTCCTTTCCGGGAACAAGATTTATCATTGAGCCGCCGGTTGTTCGTCGATTTTAACACTTTTATCGCTGGATTATTATATTTTTATATGATGCTAATTACTAGAGAAGATCATTAGAAATACGTCTATTTAAGGTAGATTGTACCCCCAACAGTTTTAGATTGGTCATCTCGATGAAAGCACACGTCGCGAATGAATCGCTGTCCAAAGATATAGCGAATGCTTCATTCTGAGAATATATATGAGGAGCGAACGGTCAAAAGGTGCTAGGACCATTTTTTCTAGTATGTATCTTTTGCATTTATGTATTACCTTGGTCCAGGCTGGTATCCTTGCATTTCTACATTGTTGACGGTTGAAAAATTTATAAATTTGTTCATTCTCAAATTTAGCTTAAACCGTAACTTGACAAATTTCAAGCAACGAGTATTATTGTTTTTAAACTATACTCCGTACGATTATTTTTCTCAAGTGGCTATGCAATCTGTAATATTTTAGGATAGGTTGTTCGTTCTAATGTCTATGGAGATCAACATTGTGAAAACCAATAAAGTCCATATAGAGTGTATATACCATATATGCATATATACACGCGTGTCGCTGATGTTTCCACACCGGCTTGACACGTGTATTTGCTCGTGAACAAAGAATAAAACACGAATATTCTGATAAATAAATTGGGCATCGTAGTCGTTTGCATATAATGTACACGAATTTGTTGAAATATTTCCTTTAAATCTTCATTGACAATAAAGTATGGGCATTCCTGCGAGACAAGAGACACGATTTGATCAATAAATAATTTTTGTGTCGTTGCACGGGATATTGTAGCGTTAATTGTCGTTGTTTTTTTGTCGATTACTCATTGATTCGGCTCGATTCGTTGCGTGTGTCACTGGAACATTTGGTGCATTAAAGGCAAATACCTTCTATTGGGTATTTTAGGATAGACATGCATCTTCATCATTACCAGGATCACCAGATTAATGTTAGGCCTTAATGCTTTTGCAAGTCATGGCGGAAACTCGACCTACATCAGCTTGAAACATTTTTTCGAAACGTTTATACTAATAGTTTGATACAGTTGGGATATCGCGCCGATGTCTGCATTTCTCATTTTTTACTTAATTCGGGATGTTCTGGTTTTGCGGGCGTAAAAGGCTGCGGCGTATTTCAAGAAAACATATTCCGAATACCCTCCCCCATCAATGCATCTACAAAAACATCAGTTCCCAAACACAGACTATGTGCGTTACCTAACTTAAACAGGATAGCATACTGCGAATGTAGAGAGATACAATAGGTACAAAAAGCTTTTAAACTGCAACAAAGTATTTGTATTTGTAAAGAGAAGTTTTTATAGGGGGTAATTTTGAGAGGGTATACCCAGAGTTTCGTACAATAAAATAAACGATTGAATGGTCAATTTAAATGTCATCCAAAATCCAAACTTGTATTGGATGGTCAAAAAAATGAGCTTGTTCGTCGCGATAACGAGGGAAAATAACCAAGTTTAAGAGACGCGCTCACTTCATGGAGGTGCATATATGCGCATATGAAAGTAAACCGTAAGTAAGAGGGTTAGGGAAATCCCGGTGTTACTTGACAAAGTAGTATGCCGTGTCGGATATAATATTAATAACATTAGTAGAAAGTAAATCTCGAGGTTGGGCACGCGCGAAAATAATGTCCGTTGGATGCTTACTTTTCGCAATTTGACACGTACTATAAGTAAGCGACGTTCTAATAACAAATTCCCTACATACCTAGGTAACTATATTTGGTGCGTACATAGGATTCGTGTCGACTGCCTCTACATTTGATTTCCTTGTTTAATCATAATATCATCGGGGCGTTCGGTTTACTGCCAACTGTGACTGTGTGACTTTGGGCCACTGTACAAGCAGAAAACTCTTCTGTCCTACAAAGGTGACGAAAGACGTTTTTTTGTTTAATCATCGCGTGCGTGTATACACTGGTATACACATTTGGAAATTATGTGAGTAAAACTTTTATTTAGCCCTATGTATATGATTAGTGATAAAATATCTGCTTATTCGTCGCCGAATTTATATCCCGTCTCTAATATTTGGTCGAACAAAATTATAACAGTATTTTCACAAATCGTTGGCCATGTAAAATTGTTTATGCGACTAACGGTGTGCACGATCATATGCCCATGGTTGTTTAATATCGATTCTCATAAGTCAACATTTTCTACAAACATTGTAGGAATACTTTACGTGTAATGTAAATCAACAAAGAAAAGAAACATCCATTATGTCGAGCTGTTTTTATATCATTTGCCGGCTGATTTCTCTTTATCAAATATTCATAAATTGCTCTTAAGAGCCAGTATTACAGGCGACAAAGGATTTGAGAACGTGATCCGAACGTTTTTTGGGTACCGAGCAACCAATGGTGTTAAAATTTGGAGGCCATCTAGACAACTGTGGTAAAAAGTGGCTAAAATTATTTTTCCAAAATTGTTGCCATAATTCTCTAGATAGCCTCATAATTTTAACGCTTAGTGCCTGAGAAAGTACGGACCGCGTTTTCGAATCGCTCGTCGTTTGTAGACTCTGATTCTTAATGGCTACGTTTTTGGTTTAATGTGACTGTCTCTCAACTCGGATGGATAATTCAGGATCAACGATGCATGGGGCACTCAAGAGGAAGTATCGCGGGTACCAATCGAGTCCCGACAGTACACGAACAGAAACCGAAATCGCACCAACAATGAAATCCAGGGTCAACAACATGGTAGACACCATGGCCAAAGAGTTTACCAGCGATCGAATTATCGAGCCTCTCAGAAGGAAGATCGAAACGGCGAATTAGCCCAAGGTCAAGGTATCACGATTCAGATCGAACGTTCCAAAGTGGGAAAACTAATTGGCAGAGGCGGTAGCAAAATAAGAGAACTTCAGGATATTAGCAATGCCAGCATAAACGTTGGTTATAGTTTCCGCTTTCTCCTGTATCTAAAATGTACATAGGCCTTTAACATTATTTTATTACGCAAGTATTTCCAATATTTCAGATTGACAAGAACTCGGGATATGGCGAGATGGTCTCTGTGACATTGGCTGGTTCGAGCGAAGCTCAACAAACGGCAAAAGATCTGATCGATGCGTTATTAAATAACGCCGGTGACCGGGAATATGGCGAAAACAGCGGAGCCCCTCATAAGTGCCAACAATATCAAAATCAGCACTCTAGATTCGAATCTCAGACGCAGCATGACAATGATATTCGGAAAACGACCGAGGAGCAATACGAATCGAATCCAGTTGACAATTTCACGGACGTCGATTGGGATAAAGCTAAGGAGGATCACGCAAGATTTCAAAAGGAAAGGTGGGCTCATCTTGGTCCCATAATTAAAGAGTTTTACAATGAAGATCCAGCAGTAACGGGGATGAGCAAAGAGCAGGTGGCTCGTATAAGACGGGAGAATAGAATCGAATGTTGTCGGCTATTCGAGAAGGAAGGGGAGAGCATTGATAATGATTTAAAAATTCCGAATCCCGTAGAAAACTTCCAGCAAGCTTTTCGCAATTATCCGGATATATTGGTGGAAATTAGTAAACAAAGCTTCGTGAAACCAAGTCCGATACAGTGTCAAGCATGGCCGATACTACTCAGTGGGAAAGATCTCATTGGCATAGCACAGACCGGTACAGGAAAAACTTTGGCCTTTTTGTTGCCGGCTCTGATACATATAGATGGACAGCCAATACCGCGACACGAGCGCGGTGGTCCGAACGTTCTCATTATGGCACCAACTCGTGAATTGGCTCTACAGATCGAGAAAGAGGTCGGAAAGTATACGTATCGCGGAATTCGAGCGGTTTGCGTATATGGCGGTGGTAGCAGACAAGAACAGATGGATAGTTGTAGCAAAGGTGTACAGATCGTTATCGCTACGCCAGGCCGATTGAACGATCTTCTACAGACTGGTGTTCTTGACGTTAAATCCGTCACGTATCTCGTGCTCGACGAGGCTGATCATATGCTCGACATGGGATTCGAGCCGCAAATACGAAAAATTCTTGTTGATATTAGACCCGATCGGCAGACCATCATGACCAGGTTTGTCCGCCATTTGTTGTTGTCAATTCACTGTCCCCCTCCCTATTTTTCAACACCACAATATATCGTCAGTGATAATACAAGAGATAATAGAACACAAATGTTCCATCGTTTTGCTTGTTCTGTTTCTCAGTGCAACGTGGCCCCAAGGCGTTAGACGGTTAGCTCAGTCATACATGAAAGATCCGATCCAGATTTTCATAGGCTCGTTGGACTTGGCAACTGTGCACAGTGTACGCCAGACTGTTCACCTGGTTAACGACGATGAAAAAACCCCGATGGTGAGTAACATTTGTTGGAGTTTCTTTCACCTCACCTATATACGAATATAAAATTGTTCAATGTCGCGTTAATTCACAGTTGCACGAGTTTTTTCGTAATATGTCGGAGAACGACAAAGTTATTGTGTTTTTTGGAAAAAAGTCACGTGTCGACGATTTGGCGAGTGAACTGGCCATAGAGAACATTGTATGTCAGAGTATTCATGGAGGACGTGATCAGCTGGATCGTGAACAAGCTCTCGAGGACATAAAGAGCGGCGCGGTTAACATTCTACTTGCGACTGACGTTGCCAGTCGTGGAATTGACATCGAGGACATTACGCACGTCTTCAATTATGATTTTCCTCGAGACATTGAGGAATACGTTCATCGTGTTGGACGCACGGGACGCGCCGGACGCTCAGGCCAAAGTATAACTCTGATCACGCGTCAAGATTGGTCACACGCTAAAAAACTTATCAGTATATTGGAGGAAGCCAGTCAGGAAATTCCCGAAGGTTTATACAACATGTCGAAACGCTACGACGCGATGAAGGAAAAGAAAGCGCAAGAAAAGGAGCGCGATCGTCTCGAGGGTGGCGATAATAATGGCTATGACGGTGGTCACAATCGTCGCAGCAGAGGTGCCCGAAGAGGTGCAAATCGTTGGTAGAGCACTGCCATGTCACTTCAGCCGGTCGTTATCCGCAAGTCCCTTTAAAAGCTATACCACATTTTTTCATCTAATAACTTTCATGTTCGATCTACGTATTACATATCCATAAACAAACATTAAGTATGATCAATTGTGATGGACAGTACAATCGGGCGACAGAATTCACCACGAGGTATTCTTTCGTTTTTTTTTTTTTTTTTTACGGTTGTTATTTTATTTTACTATATTTTTTTTTCGTTTTCGTATTCGCCATTATACTGCGCCGGAAGATTGTACAATTTTCGTAGCTCGAGTGTATGACAATTGTAGTAACTCTGAGTCTTCCTCGGTGGCTCATCGTATTCTTTCTGCGTTAAAGTCAATGTGTCGATAGTAGGTCGAAAGTTTCATACATGGTGTAAAAGAAAAATGGCTGTATGAAGAATATATATACACATATATTTTTGCAGGAAAGCTCGTGGATTCATATCTTTTATCAAAAAGCGTTGATGGGCAGAATTTTCTATCAGTACCCAAGCAGTATTTATGACAGAGTTTCATCAACAAATTTCAACATCTTTATTTACGTTTGGTCCGATAAAAGTTTATAACAGTGAAAGCACGCATACACCCGTACGGAGAGTCGGACGTTTGTTGAAGGGTTTAAGAACGGGGAGAAACAAAACTATTGATTTCGTATAAAAGTTATAAAATAGGATGATCAACGTTTTTCCGATGAACAAAAGTCGCGCTGAAGAGAAAAAAAAAAAAAAAAACAATGAAATACGAAGGCAGTAGAGATACGTGAAGAAGGGGGGGGGGGGGCGTTTTAGTTGTAGACTTTGAAATTCCGAGTCTTCGTATACTTCTCCGCGAAGATCTTTCCGCTCGGCGTGGGCATCGAAAAGGCAATGTCATCCAATGACATTATATAACCAAAGTAATAGGTCGATCTGAAAAATAATAATGGAGAACAATATAGTTGCGTATAAATAGAACACTTTGTCATCGCGAAATGAGTACCTCAGAGAATCGAGAAGTTTGGTAGCGATGTGCTTCCTACGGTAATTCATTGCAGTCCATATTACGTTTATACCGCATTTAGCCGGCGTCTTCTCTTCCGAACAACAGTTCAGGTCAGCAAATTCAGGGATCATTCGATGCGCGGTCTTGATACTCTCCGCGACCATTACGCCCACGATCGCTTTTTCTCTCACGTAAAAGTATACCTACGGGTGCACGAAAGGAATGGGCACGTCACAAGTTTCTGTAATCCCAATTACCGACCTACTTTATGGATATGCACGCACGTTCAGTTACAAAATGCATACTTTTTTGTCGAGGTACGTCGATAGCTCCGCATCGGCCAATCCAAGATCATTGTCGACAACGGCAAGGACTTGTTCAACTTTTTTCCAGCATTGTTTGGAATCGCCAGGTTCGATTAAGATGATACGACTGTTCGTGAAGGGATCTGTGACGATAACCCGTTCATTTTTCCATCCCTGGAAATGAAGTGAAAGAAAAAATGAAATAAAACCGAAAAATTAGCAGCACAATGGAGGATACGAACGAGGATAAGAGTAGAGACTGCCTACGGCGTTCACTCACGTTGAACTTAAGGGTATTGACGTTGTTATGATAATTTAGGTGAGTATTTTCGTCCTCGGGATCACCCAGATGATAGACTATCCCGCATTCGTTACACGTCGTTGCTCCGAATCTTTTTTGACCGGCATCAATCTGATATTGATTGTCGGCTCCAGCGCCCTTTGCCGACGTTTGCCATGATCTTTTGGCTCCACGTAGACTCTTTTTATCATTATTACTGACGACGAACGTGGTATTTCTAAAATTGTATGGCATGATTAAACGCTCGGACGAATAACGGACGAATGAAAAGCGGTTCGGGAATGTGTACGTGCAGCAGTGTCTATAACGAAAAAAAAAAAAAAAAAAAAAATAAACAAAAATCGTATACATACTCATCGGTGATGTTGGAAGAACATCGTTTGGTGAAAAGAGGATACAGTCTTGTTTCAGGCTTTGCGTCCCCGCAAGTTTTTGACTCGGTACATGAATCTTTGATATTCATCGACAGCGTCATATTGCTCAGTACACTTCCGGGTGACATTATTACATTATTTGGAGTTGGTGGCGAAGGCGACGAGGCCACGAATAATGATGATGATGATGGTATAGGAATAACTGGTCTATTCGGAGATGGAATCGTTAGAGTTTCCATCGTATCGTACTCGTCATCGGCCCAGTCATCCTCGAGAACTTTGAGTATATCCTCCACGACATTCTTCTTCTCCATCGAAGCATCGAAATTGGGCTCGTCGACGGTCAAGTCATTGGCGTCGAACGCTATGTCCTCCAAGCGTGCTTTTTTACGAGGTTTTCGCGGCATCTGTGACTTGTTTTCGCTGAGAGCTATCTTTCCATTGAATACTTTCAATTTTATGTTATTGTTGACTGTTACGGTGGCAACGTGATTTGATTTAAGTGTTCTATTGGTTTTGAAGAACCTCTTATTGGGATCGGCTATCGGGGAGGGTAGTGGAGACTCGACGACTCGTTTATCACAGACGGATTCCTCCGGTGATTTTACATCGGACGTTACATGGAGACTCGGTGCCTCGTCGCTCGTACAGTTATTTTTCTTTTGTCTTTTAAAAGCCTCAACGCGGGATAAATGGGCACATTTTGATTTTGGTCTCTTGATACCATGTCTCACACCGGCGTTTATGTCATCGTGTCTCGTATTACCTCTTTTTGCGTTGTACCGTCTATTATGACCACGACGACAGATTTGAGAGAAAGGTAGACTGTGTCGTATGTTTGTTCTTTCGATTAAATTGGTATTGGCGATTCCGACCGAACGTGCCCGTTGTCCTGCGCTTTTGTAGAATGATTTTGTGCTGAACGTCAACTCATCAGTAACGACATCGTTCGTCTCGTTTTTCGTTTCTCGAAACAGGGACGCGCGAGCTCGCGGTACGAATGGATTCGCATCGACCTTGGCAATTTTCGCTCCGTTCGAAAGTACGTAAGAATCATTGGCGCGTCTCTTAAGAGATAGTTGGTTTTTTCTCTCAGGCGAACGAACTTTTGAATAATTCATTTCCAACGGACACTGCGATTTTCGACGATGCAAACGAGGCACAACCATCTCATTTTTCTGAATGCAACTTAAAGGTGTCGCGAGTTTCCGTTCGCCGGTATTTCTGGCACTTCGTTTACGAGGCGTTTCCTCGATTCGATCATCATTACCATGTATATCGCTGGTTGCCCGTTCACACTGTGCTTCAGTCGCCGTACCAACCTCAAAGAGCAGAGCTATTTCACGCTCCGGTGTACCAATAGGCCATGGGATTTCACCGACCTTGGACTTATTTCTTGGAGTAGTCTGCAAGGATTTTGGCGAATGCGTGACTAACTTTCTTTTCGGAGAAGACCGAGCCGCTCTTGTCAAGGATCTCAACGCATCGAATGATACACGACGATCGGCCTTATTTTTAAATATATTTGGTTTTAGACGGTCCCAGCTAGCTGAGTTGGTTCGATCATAGGATGATTTATCCACAATAGAAAATGGAGACATAAAAGAACGTCCGGGTGAACTATCACAGCTATCTTCGCTTCGATCGGTCAGATCCAGTGGGGAAATCGGCCCCAAATCAGACTCTTCTCCGGATATATCCGTTTCTCTCCTTACTCCGCTTTCTTTTCCAAAAAGGCTTTTTTTACTGGAGCTGCCTCCGACACCGAAGAGACGCTTTGATACACAGTGCGGCGGTGTACATATCGATTCTCCTTGACCACTGTCACCCGACAGCATCTTATATGGATCTTGAATTAAAATTTCCTGGATGGCCAACGGGATATCAATGGGATTGTTCCAATTGCTTAGGACACGAATGATAATGAAAATCTGATTGGCCATAGTAATTTTTTTGTTTTTATGATTTCGATGAATCAATTCGGTTTATGGGAACTCTAATTGCTTTTTGGAGTTTTCTCAGATTTATCCACACCGCCTAAGGTATCCTTAATATCTTCTCCGCTAAGTCTAAGTACAGGAATTTACTGGAAATAGTACTTAAATTACTCGTATCGATTGTTTCCAAGCAATCGCAAATTGTAACGAAGGCTATAAATCATATCTCCATCCTGTAGCAATTTGCTATTATTCTATGGTATACGCAAAATATAGCTATGTTCCGAAAACATGGAAAATTACTTTCGAAAAAATAATTATTCGACTGGATTTATTATTGCACATATTTGTCAAGACTTTGCTGATAAAAGCTCGTGGTCGTTGAAAACAAAGTGGCGGGCTAAATTTAAGGTTAAACGTGTTGCGGTTCCGGAGACGGTCAACCGTGTTTCTAAATCAGATTATCATTATCTCGTATTTCGGTAATTAAGAAAATTTATACAATTTCAATACCTTGATTAATATTTAAAGCCAGTCCGTAACGATAGTGTATTACGACACTAATGCAGCTGCACTTTAAGGTAGCCAACCACGGTAAACAGTAGGAGTACAAACAACGCACTATCGTTACGTCCAATTCGACACTTTTATAACGGTTTTCGATTTTTCTTTTTCCCTCTTGAAAGAGGTCCATGAATGTGGCCGACTAACTTTACCTTTTCAAACTTGCCTCTGTTCGTAGAGGGACATTACCGACGCTCGTCGAGGTAGCGTTAGCGATGTTTCCGGTCGATTCGAGACCCCAACAGAGGTCAACGAATTGATCTTGCCGTCCGTGTAAAATTGTGACGATAACGGGCTATCTCTCTTGTCAGTCATGAAAACACGCGAGGGTCAGCTATATAAAATTAACCGCTCGACTCTAGCATTTTTCTTTAATTGGAAAATTGTTTAATTAGTGGTGATGCTGCCAACTTCACGTCGCTTGCAGCGCGCTCTAGGACCCCAAAGTTTTTCAACGATTAAATAATAAAAATAAAGCTCTAACAAACGATGAGAATCGAATAACAAACACTAGCAAACGATTGGTTACGATCATGGATATAGGAATATAGGGATGGAGTATAAACCCGGATGGTCAATGAGGGGAGTGAAGCCGAAATGCGAGGGGGTTTATGTGCCTGGATTTCATTGGTTACGATTGTGCGCATGCTCAGTATACTGCTACGTGCCAATCGTCACCGGCAGGTTAAATGTAAAACGATAATAACTATATTCGGTCGTGAAAAAGTTAATGGTAAAAGTATTATATATTGTTATTGTATATATGTATATAATGAAATACAAACATTTATATTTGTAGGACGCGCAATGTTGACGCGTATTTGTAGGTTAAAATACAAAATTGAAAAATGAATAGGTAATTGTAAAATAAGTACTAATGATTCTAGTTTGTACTGTAAAATATAATAAATATAAAAAATATTACATTAATATAAAAAACAATATTTAATTGTACTTCTTTGTAATCTTCTATTTACTTCACGAGTCATGCCAAATAGTTAGAACGTAAATTGATTGGAAAATCACATCTCTCTCTTTGTGTGTACGTGTAAAAACCAAAATTATTAACAGTAAGAACAATGATAGAAAATCATAATAGAATAAAAAATAGAGACTTAATGTAAAAGAATTTATATCAATGATATTTATTTAAAGTTTGCAAGAGAAAGGTTTATACAAAAATGACTCATAAAGTATGCGGCATTAATTTAAAAAAAATGGATCTAATAATATAGAAGTTATAATTACGATAATACACATGTATATTACAAAACAATACAATTTATTTCGAATTGTTATAAAAGTTAAATCATAAAACAGAATAGATATACAAGTAAATGATTATCGACCTTTGAATAATGTAAGTTTATTTAAAAAATGACGTTGACTTTTGGATTTTTCTTTATCAATACTATTCATAGTAACATAATGCAAACGAATTTTCATATATTTCTGCACGATAGTTCGAATTAAATGAATGTAATTTTCCGATTTTTGTTTACACTACTTTTATTTGTTTCTAATTTTGGCAATCGGATCGATCGTTACAATGTGGCACATAACACTGCACCATTATGCTTTCTTTTTCCCTTTTGATGAGAATTATTTTGAAAACAGAAGGATAATATTCGGCGATTGTGCAAGCTTAGTCTCACTTGGTCTCGCTGCACTTGCGCACTATTCAACCAATCAGATTCAGGCACATAATATGAAATATGAATAACAATATGAGTTTTAATTGCATCTGTTGCGACGTTTTATAAAAGCCTCTGTTCTCCATGTGTTCAACTAATGAACGAAAAATATCGGCATGTTTGTGTGTGTTTTCCCGTGCATTAACAAAATTATCCTATTCTCTGTGCATAATTCCAAAAATATTCGCCATTCTTTTTCTTTCCAGTTGAATCCTTTTCTACATGACATTTTGATGCACACTTTTTTGAGAGAAACCAAAGCACACAATAACAGCATAATACCAGTTATTAGAGGTTAAATTTCCTCCACAATGCATTTCATGCGTTTACATCGTCATTTGCATTATTTGCTACGGGTATCAGTTTAGTACGATAATATCCTATTTGATACGGTCGTACCAAGTGGATCCGGCTGCGTTCACATCGTGCGTAGTAAACTGTTTGGTACAAATATAGTACTTGATAGGCGTATCAAATGCACGATGTAAACTAGGTCGATGTAAACTGTTCGAAAACATTAAAAATCACTTTCGCACGGCTGACTTCGGCATGAAATTTGTTTTTCGTATTAGTTAATAAATAGAGTTTAAGAAACACTAGATTTTGTCCAACAAACACTAACAAACGAGCAACGCTCGATTGGCATAAAGGCAAAAAATACGATATTTTAATAGTCGCCAGCTAAGTTTATTAAGCTGAATACGGATCGCTGAATTTTGTGGCTGTGGTGAGCCATCGAAAATCGCGATTTTCAGGACCCACAGGAAATATTACTCATATATACCCACATATATAGACATACTCGTATGTCATCATTGCAGGCCTATCCCATTGACAAAATTTTTTTTATCTTTTCAAGATGGTCAAATGGTGCGTAATCGGTGCGGTGCTCGTGAATATACTAATTAAAACGTTAGGTAGTCAACCATATCCTTGCAAATCCAAAAAGCAATTTTGCGAATTATGCAATGGGCAACGGCTAATGGCACACCTGTGCGAACTTAGCGAATCGACTGACAATTGCGATCTTGGCCCGTTACGCACGCGTAACGGGCGAAGTTCGCGTTTTAATTAGTATATTCATGACCACCTAACGATTACACATCATTTGACCATCTTGAAAAGATAAATAAAGGAAAAAAAAAAGAATTTCGGCCAACTTCACATACATATTTAATTATTTTTTTTTTTTTGAAAAAACTATTGACTACCTAACGTTTTAATTAGGCTGCCTAACGCTACCTAACGACCACCTAAGGATATAAAATAAGTCAATTAATAAAGTGCAAGTTGTTCGGCCAACTTCACGAGGGTGCTCGGCTGCTGTGACCGTGTCGTCCTGTGTCGTAGATGGAACGCTCCCATTAGGTTTGTTTTTTTTCGGTGAACTCCCCAGAACTCCCTGCACTAGTTCAAGAAGTGTACACTGAACTATATACCTATATTTATTGAATTAGTGCAGGGATTTCTGGGGAGTTGGCCGAAAAAGAACAAACCTATTATTTGTTTCTAACAAACGATTCCGAATCCATTCTGTAGACTGTTGCCACCCGTATCGTCTACACCGTATCGTCACTTGCTTCGGCTTCTCTCATCGGTGTAACGAGATTTTTTTCTTCGTCGACGTTCATAACCTATTATGAAATTTATATAACTTGGCACTATTTATGTAAAATTCACGAGTGTTCGGTAAGAGATATTTTTAAATCGTGTGCGTAAACTCAACGAGAGTTAAATATATATTTGTCCGATTGAAAATAAATTGTTGAAAGTTCAAAGGACCCTTGGAAAGAAATAGCACGAAAAGTATATCTGCATTTGTTGTTGCAAGCGATTACTACAGGGATAGTGAAAGAGTGTGAGTGTGTGTGTGCGCGGGTGTGTTTGTAACTAAGAGCATGGGCTCCGGTCAAAGTACCCGCAAGCTGACCATTTCTAACGATGAAGATCTTGGAGTTATTCATATCTCAAAGGGCGTAGCTGAACGTCTAGCCCATGGAGTTGGTAATGAAACAAGCGCAGAATCATCGAAGAACGCGGAATCCAAATTCGGTGGACAACGGGAGTCTCCTGGTTCCATGGAACAGAGCAGTAAAGCCTCCGAATCGTTCTATGGCAATCCTGCTGTCCACCAACATCCGGAGTCGTATACTATATCCGCTCTTAAAATGCAGCAACAAAAAGAAGAAGAACTCAATCGTCAGAATTTATATTGGCAGGAACGTTTGGAAATTTTGAAGGATAATCATGCAAAGATAGATCGTATTCTGGAGGAGGAATATAATAGAGCCGTGAATGAAGTTGCCAGTTTTGAAGGTTAGTTACGTACGTCATTCCATCCGCATCATTGTTTCTTTTTCGATAAGGTTTCGTAAAGTTATTCAAAGTAGCTGAGACGACAATATTTGTCGACGTGTATTTGAGAGTATGTGGTGCGTGCATATATTAACCAATATGCGATATGACGGTGATCGTTTAGTAGTTTGATAAAAGCGATTGTCATAAATAAATATTCGATCAATTGGATTTTTTGTCGTCTCCCGGTCTAACTGCAATTGTGCAAAGTTTCATAACATAATGCCATTATATTTGTTGTTTGTGCCGTTTGTCAATATTACCTGTAATTCTTAATAGTATTTGGTATTTTTATAAATTAATACGTTAGTTGAGTTGTTACGGCGGATATCGCTTGGATCTAATTTGCGAATGGCACGTTAGGTAGATGCTAAAAATTATATTATATACGTGTTTACTGGCTAAACGAATTATCTAAATATTATTATTTATATCGACGTGATAATAAGTAACGAAATGTGTTTTTACAGGCAAAAAGAAGATTGATTTGAACTCGGTTGTACCACCGTGCATAGAGAATAAAGATAAAGTTCTTCGATGTTACCAAGATCATCCCAGGGAAATATTAAAATGTTCGAGCTTGGTTCAGGACTTTAGTAACTGCGTTGATCAGCGTCGTGCTGGTCTTATAGCTGCGCGTTGCTAGTACGCAACTATGATATAAATATATCAATGCGTGCATGTATGTATGTATACATTTTGCTAACGAAATTCCATGTTCCTTTGCTGGAATATCCATTATACACATATACATGCATGTATATTACTAGTTGTCATAACGAAGTACAGGAGATTTCGCAGTGATATATAGGAGAAAAAATATTTATTTTGATATCTGCATGGCCAATGACCCGGTTGTCATTGGATGGCGGATGCGGATCAAGGCTCGCTAGCTCGGTGTTCAACACTTGAAAACAAAATACATACAATGTACAGCAATTTATAATAAATGGTTAATTGTTGTCCGAGCATTGGAGTAATACAATATACACGATGAACCTTGATCAAATAAATTCAATATGCTCATATATAATAATGATAATATTTTATATTTCTCCACTGAAGACATAATTCTCAATTTCCATAAAGATTATGTTTTTTAAATACAGACTCGTCGGAGCGCATGCATCAGAGATGTACGCGAGCTTTATGCTCATACGTTATGTTATATACGTGCAGGTACCCCCCCCACCATTTTATCCTACATCGTATCGTATTATATATATATATGTATAGATCTTATATTTTGTATAAATTTCCGAAACGAGTATAGACGCGTCCGAAATAGTGTCGATAAAAAAAAAAGGTTTGTTAACGGTAAGCGGACATTTGTTGGTAATATTTGAAGAGAACCGGCGCAGCATGGTCTAACCGATCTATTTTCGTTAGCACGATGCAATGAGTTTGAAGGGAAGCGTGTGGGAATGGTGACGAACGCCCGAGCATAATTATCAGCACGGTCAAGCTTGCATTCATCTGGAAAAGTCAATGAAACCAGTTACTGATGTATCGTGATGAACGAATAAATCTCTACTCCGATAAGGTACGTCATGGCATGCAAATAATGATCGAATGATGGCGGAAATAGGGAAATAATATTGACTTATCCTACGTTATTGCGCCATCAATATGAAAATGATGAAACGAAACTTGCGATAATGATGAAGAAAACGAGAAAGAAAAACAATAGTAGAAGATAATAAGAAAGCAATTGGGCGATAATACCATTGGTGATATTGGATCGAAGATGACGGAGGATCGAACGGCGGTGCGATTCAGTCGCTTTTCTTATCGCCACCAGCCGATTGGAGCAATTTGGAGTGTTCCTCATTAAGTCGGTCATACTCTTTCGCTAGAGAGGTTGCTTGCGATTTAACCGCTTCTTTGTCTTTTTTCTCTTTGGTCAACTCACTCTCAAGGTCCTTGTTTTTGTTCTCTAATTCTTTAATGCGAGTTTTGAGCTCAGATGCTGCCTTGTCATGGGCCTCGTTCGAATCGTTTTGTGCACTTTCTCCGGCGGATTTTTCAGATATAAGGCTCCTTGCAGTTGTTGTCGCCGATTGTGCTTGACGGAGAGCTGCTTCGCTCTGCGCTAACAACGCGGCTTGCGTGGAGATTAGAGTCACCAGACGACGTATCACCAAACTCAGAAAAAGTGCAAAGCCCGATATGTAGAAGTTTCTTTGAGCTCTGAATAGTCTCATATTACCTAAAACACGAATGTACTTGGATTTCAATAGTCAACGTATTATCATGCCAATATAAAAAATGGTAAAAAAAAAAGAGGATACTGCGACATATCGGCATTATTGGCTCGCAATTTTCCAAACTCATGGAATGGCAGCAGCGACTACGAAGGCTAGTATGGTATTCAGCGGTGTCGAGATCTTTTGAAACATTGTTAATAAATGGGAAAAATAGAGTAATCAAAAGGGATAATGGCCGTAATGTAGATGCGAGCCAAGCGATCGTCTATCGGTGAAGTTTTAGTTCGCGGGAAGGTATCTATTTATCGATAATAAAAAGTTATGGGGCGTGGCAATTAAAGAGCACCCAACGACTATTTTATATAACTTAGTGACTATGTTATGAGCAAATGACCCGAAAAAATTACCTTGCATCTCCAGATTCAAGGGTTGATGATCTCCAGCTTCGGTCGATGAATATTTGCGCATTTCCCGAATAGCATCGAGCATGTAAAGAACAAGGACACCAAGAAGAACCACGAAGTAGATAGAAGCCTGATTTCTCATACTTTGAAGAAACCGAGACCTGAATAGCTTTTGCCATGTTTTTGGTGTTGCCACTGGTAATACGAGTAACAATGTTATAAAAATTTCTACATAGAGAAAACCGGCGATCAACGTCCACTGGAGACTCATGTTTCGAAAAATGAATCTCGTTGTTTAATTATCTGAAACATAAAAAGGATAGATCCGAATGATAAATAGCTCGATTATGTATGCCCCGTTACTCGGAAGGTTATGTCGCGCTTCGGTGGTTCATATTTAAAATGAGAAATATGCAATTGTCATTGGTTTGGTTGATTTAGAAAAGGGGCTAGAGGAAAAATACGAATGGAAGGATCAATCGTACGATAGTTATTAAAATGGACGGCGTTGTGTGGCCCGTGAAAGTTCTTGTATTCAATTCGTATTATGATAGCGCGACCTAACACAATATAATCGAGCAGGCCGAAGTACTCCACGGTCGTCTGTGTTGATCAAGCAGAGCCAAGATTTAGACGAGACTCTGATAAAAAGCAACAGATTGGATTCAACGATTCGCCGCACTTTATACAGACAATTATATTTATTTATATTTGGAAGTAGTCGGTCGGAGGAGCTGTAATTATATTTGAATAACGATACGTTAATAGCTACATCACAATTGGTCACAACGATATGTACTTACGAATATTGATTCCGCGTGTAAGACTTGCGAAAATAACGGTTGATATCGGAGATATTAAATGGGGATACGTGTTTCTCGAGTGAATTCGCGTTGTTCTTGTGTCGTTTTACACGTAGCT
The DNA here is from genome assembly GCA_946811545.1 of Netelia fuscicornis. Taxonomy (NCBI): domain Eukaryota; kingdom Metazoa; phylum Arthropoda; class Insecta; order Hymenoptera; family Ichneumonidae; genus Netelia; species Netelia fuscicornis. Next base: position 47,297,485 of record OX328013.1, read on the forward strand.
GCACCTCATAGGTACTTGGCAGCCGATATGGTTCAAAGTGCGCGAAGCGGCTGAGATATTTATAAATAAATTCTGCCGGCTGACGTCACGATGAGATATTTTTCGATTTCGGAGATCCGACTATCACTGTTATTTCCTATATCGGATTATAGCTAGTCACTCCGGGAGCTTTACCAATGAGAGGAGTCTATGTCCCGAACCGACCAACCATATTCGAGTTAAAATTTCAGACGTTCCGTTGTTGCGCATCGTGAAATTGGTTGTGCAAAGATTTTCGATTCCGACTGTACACCCGGCGGCTGATAAGTATAGACGTGTAAATTTGTCCGCATGTTACTACCGCGGCAACTGCGACAGTCGACGTGGCGTTTCCAGGTACATATACTTGATATAATACATTGTGTACAGGTAGGTAGAGGAATCGCAGTACCGGCTTATCAATGTACGTTCATCGAATTTGCGCGTATTGCGGGCTTAAAGCTTGGGTGTTATCATCATCATCATTATCATCATCATCGTCGTCGTCGTCGTCGTCGTCGCCGTCGTCGTCGTCGTCGTCCATTGTCATTGTCATTGTCATTGTCGTCGTCGTCGTCGTTGCCGTCGTCATCGTCGTAAAGTCTAACACACGGATAAGAAATAATTTTTTCTTAAAAATCTGCCGACGGGCAGGCAGACACACATACGCGCGCACGTGTGCGTTATACTTGGGGCCGCATTAATACACCGGCCTACATTCCATGTGTTGGTAATATCTCTTATCGCGCGCATACATATGGTATACTTACGAGGCCATAAAGGCGAACCGATGGAATTTATCGTTCGATGAGAATACCAACTATCGGATCAATGTGAAAAAAAAGCCCGTCGTATTTTGATTTTTGGTTGATCCGTAAATATCATGGATCATGTAGCATCATCGTCCGCGAAACACCTGGAACGATTGTACGGATTATTTTTTGGTTCTGGTACGTTCGTTGGTTTGTTGCTTAATCTTTGATACATTTACGAAAAGGAAAATCTGCTTTTTCGTCCAGTTGAAAACGACTGGAGCGACGCCATACGCTCAGACGGCCAAACTCCTTACTGTACGCATTTTGTTTTGCGGTGACGCCGTACGCTGGACGGACACGACGTCGTCTCGCGCGCGCGGAGTAGCATTGATGTACACAGTTCGACTCGGGCCTCTTGCTCTCTCGTCTCCGTGTTCTCTGGGTATGCAGAGGGAGCCATTATTTTCCAATATCAGTTACGGGAGAAGAAGCTGGCACACGGATACAGTACTGCGCAGTAACGCACATTCTCCATGTAGGATTCGCGATAGTACGTGATTTTAACGAGTGTTTTCGTAGCAGTAGGAGAATCGACGGTAAAAGCCCGTCTGGATCATGTTGAGGAAGGAATCGGGGCGGTGGTGGCCGTGGTGAAACATTATCGGTAACGATACAGTAGAGCATGTATGTACTGGGTGTATCGTCGGTGGTGCATAAACAGCAGGTATTACGCACGTATATGTTGGGGCGGGGTGGGAGGGAGGAAGAGGGTGGGGGTAATTCCGAAAAGATTTTTTTTCTGTGACTGGAAGAATCGTAAAGTGCGTTTGTTGTTGGTCATCGTGAATCGTGGATGATACGCGTAACGTGCGTTTATATGTCATTCGTTTCTCCGAGCCGTTGCTCGTTGCGGAATCTCGAAATTGTCCTCGCTTAATTCATTACTCGCACGTACTACACACGCTGTTGTGTACGTGCGTGATAGTGCGTGTGCGCGCGTGTATATGTGTGTTCGTGTGTGTGCATACGTCTGTGTATGTGTATGTGTGTGCGTGCGTCTGAGTGGGTATACGCGCGCGCGCGCGCGCCCCCGCCGCTTTCGTGTCCGTCAATGCGCTTTTCCCGCGATCAGGGTGCACACGCGAGTGGTCATTTATCAGTCGTCCGTCCAGACACTGTAAAAAAGCAGGCAGGTGTTGTCGAGTTAAAATTTAAAAAAGTGATTCTGCCCTGCCAATGTTAAGCAATGCGACACGATACACGAGTGGTCGTCGCACGTCACTTTGATCCTCGGTATAATCTGCTTTAAGCTCTTAATTCTGTGCTGAGGACGATGTATACGAATCGTGTAGTGTCGGTGAATGAGGCGATAATCCTCGCTTCTGTACTTCCGGTGAATAGTACAACAATTAGTATGTCGTGATTGTTGTACACGGCCGAGAGTCTATTTTAATATCCGCGCTATACCGATTAATAACACAAAGAAAATATTAATTCGAAACAGTAATTACCATCCTTGTCGTCTTTTTACCATTCATAAATACGTGTGGGTATATATGGTAATATAAACTGTACGTACGTGCGTTAGGCTATACACAAGGCATTCCTCCGTTAAATAAACACCGCCGCACACACCAAAGAAAGTGTATCCACCGAGTGATGTGACCTGCTTATTTTCGCTATTGTTTAATTCGGTTTGTGTTTAATGTTATTACGCGTTAGTTGATTCATTTTGCTTCATCCTTATTTTATTACCTCTCTTACCATCTACTTATTATTATTTATTTCGACTGCAACGACTACTCCTGCTGCTACTATTATTATTATTACTACTACTACTACTACTACTACTGCTAGTACTACTACTACTATTCCTGCTATTATTACTATTATTATTACCCCCACTACCATCACCACCACCACCACCACCACCACCACTGCTACCGCTGCTGTTTTACTGATGTTGATAGAACAAACGACGGTACATGGAAACGCGTAAAAACAGGAACGCTGACATACTTATTACTCTCTCCTCGGCGCTGCTCGGTGGCTAGAAGGGGCGCGCGTGTGCACCGCTCGAGCAAAACGAATCGCCGCCGAGTACTTACCGCGTGCTCTGTGTGACATACGAGACAACACATACTACACTTACTCGATCGTGTGCCGCGTTCTTTTCTCATTTACCTTCTCGTTCGAAACGACGCTTGTGCCTATCTTCACCCGCTTGTTGCCTCCCACTCCGCTCAAATATTCCTCATCTCATGAAAGCGAAACTTTGTCGAAGGGGTCTCAAGATTTCCTTGTTTCGTCTTAGTCGTTGTTATCGTCAATTTTTTCGAAGCGATGATGAGCGAAACGTGCTCGATATTTCATATCTTCGAGTTTTCTATATACAAACAGCATTGGCATCAGCAAAAACAAGAACAGCGACAACAACAACATCGATTGACACAACAACGTAGACGGCAGCAGCAACAGCAGCGGCGGCGGAATCTTGAATGACGTAACGCCGCCGTATTCGGCTGATCTTCGCGAGCCTTGGACGATATTGCATTGGACGAGCATCGATTTCTCTCGACTATATGCATGAGATATACATTTAAACTATCGGAAGTTGTATGTGCAGTGTTTTCGTCGTCGTCGTCGTCGTCGTCGTCGTCAAAGTTGTCGCCGTCCAGTATTTTGGAAGTTGTCATGTGGAAAGAAACTAAAAGCCAAACGTGTTTAAGATATAAAATTTATCGACGGGAATTAAAATAACCGATCAGAGAGTGCATCATGAACGTTTTAATAGGCGCATCGTATCTCCGAATGATTGGAGGGTGCTTGTGTGATGACAACAGGTTTGGTTGAGCAGCAGCGGTCGAGAGTTTCTCCATATGTATCAAATGCTCGACACAGGCTGTTATACAATAGGTAATTTCATTTCTGTGATGAACTATATTTGTGTTTGGTGATTTTGTTGGTTGTATGCGAGACTCGTGCGGGCGTGTTGCTCGGAGAAAGGGAATTGAGGTGACGCACGTGTGTAAGGTTAGCGAAGCACGAGCGCTGTAAGGATGTGGCGGTGGGGGCCGCGGTAGCGAGAAGGGCGGTGCGGTGCGGTGCGGTGCGGTGCGGTTCACGAGCGCTCCCAACTCGTCGATCGTTCATTGACCGTGACTGTCCGTGTGCGCCCCGTATATCTCCCACCCCACAAGGAACGTACGTACACGCGTACGCGACAAAACCTAAGTTTCGTCGGCGAAAAGTTAGCTCGGTGGGTGTTATGTACCGCGTAGCATCGAGTATGCATCCATCCCATCAGTCATGGAGAAAGCGCCGAGAGCCATGTAACGAAGAGGAACGTTAAAACCGGTAACGTATCGGTAACTCGATGAGAACCGAACGCGAGCGAGCGAGCCCTATTACGTGTCGTGGCGCCAATGAATCTCTCGTTGTTTCAACGTTCGACCATAGAAAATCGTCAAAAGCCAATCGAAGAGTGACGTAATCGAAATCGGGCCAAATCCCCGAGCGACGTTTCTTCGTAACGGGCCTCAGGTGTCTTCGAAGATGGTACGATTGAGTTGGAAGAAAATTTATGCGCTCACTCGTATAAACGATGAATCAGGCACGAAACGCGTACGGCGCATTCTCCTTATTTTTTCCCATTTTACCAAGCCTGGAGCAAGCTTTGCCGATCTAATATATAATCATAATATTATTACGAGGAAACAGTTTACTCCAACTTTAACGCCATTTTGATTTTTCATTTCCCGGCCACTGCCTCTACATCAACAAGTCTCTCTTCTTGTTATTTCATCATAAATTACATATTACTATTTGGATTTGGGCAAGGTTTCGACCGTTTTAACACACATTACTTTTTCCCCGTTTGAATGAGATATCAAATATTGCTTTTTTTTCGTTAATTTTTTATTCGCGTCGCGATGGTGCAGTCAGGTTCGATAATACGAATAATCCTTATGGACTATCGTACAATTGTAATCGAACGTTTCTGTCGGATAAATCGACAAATTGCGCGTGTGTACGAGTACGCGCGTGTCTTTTTTTTTCCTCGCTTTTCATAATATAAACGATAAATTTAATTGAAAATCAATGGTAACGGCACATTGCTACATCTTGACTCGGCCCATTAAAAGCGATGCTCCCTCATGCTCGATAATTTTGAAGCGCGACCCAATTTAAGAAGAATAAAGTTGTATAGGAGTAGGTAGGTCGTCGGAGAGGGCAAAGCGATTGCCAATAGTTTAGGATTAATCGAGTTTTGTTAAAATTTGGCAAAAAACGAAAGATATATGGAAGTAACGAAGCTGGTATGTGTCGTGTGTTTCAGAGGATGCAGCAGGGATTAATCGAGGGTCGATTGGCGCGTGTTCCAGTGATGTCGGTGGCGCGAGGCCCTGCACTGCTGGACCTGGACCATGGCCGGCAAGCCTGAACAGCCCCGCGTCTCTCACCCTGCTCCCCCGAATGACCTCGGTGCTTCCCATCGTCAGGATCAGAGGCAAAAAACGAGGCATCGTCGGCAAAAGAATCGGGTCGCCGCTGTCGCGTCGACGATCGCGCAATCGGCCAATGTCCCGACAAGTCCCCGAGAAGCCTCCGCAGCATCGTTCGTCAATGGACGACCGATCGATCGTATCGATAAATTCGTTGGGACGACGACTGGCATAGGCCGCGATGACGTTACGCTCGGCGCTTCTCAAACTCTCGAGGAGCAACGGATCGACTCGTCCCGTTGCGGCTTCGTCGATACGTCCTCTGCTATGTGCGACGCCGTCACCACGAGCGTAGAGATCGACAATTTGGTCGACGTTGGCGATCCCGGTCTCGTCGATGATCATTGTCCGACGATCGATACAATCGAGGAACCTGTCAACGGTGGCAATGATCTTGATCCATGTCGCATCCGTCCTCGTCATCATCGGCAACGACCGTCGATAAATGGCGCCCTCACTGACGAGGATGCCCGATATGACAATAATGACGTCTTTGTTGCGATTGCATTATCGGCCGGCATCATCACCAACAGCAGCAGCAGCACCACCGCCACCACCACCACCACCACCACCACTACCACCACCACCACCGGTAGCAGCAGCAGCAGCAACAGCAACAACAGCAACAACAACAACAACAACAACAACAATTACGAAAACAATGACGGTGATTCGCCGAATGCGTCGTACGGAGTGGCAGCGATGGACCAAGAGGAGGAAGACGCGATGGAAGAGGAGGAAGTAGAAGATGACCAGATGGCTGAGGAGGAACAAGAAGGGGGGGAGGAAGACGAGGGGGCGGAGGTGGACGAAGAAGAAGAAGCCGAGGAGGAAGAGGAGGAGGAGGAGGAGGAGGAAGAGGAGGAGGAAGAAGAAGAAGAGGAAGAAGAAGAGGAGGAGGAGGAGGAAGAAGAAGAAGAAGAAGAAGAAGAAGAAGGCAATGCGAGTCTGAAGAATCTATGTACGAGCAATGCGGGCGTTGCTCTCGAATCTTGGGAGGACGATGATAAAGATTCGAAAGATTTTGAGACAGTGGAGAAAGAAGGAGGGTGTTGCGCCGTTGTAGCGAGATTCAAGTCCGGATCACCACCGAACAACATCTCGATCGCGGCTCGCACCGTGACGACGACATCTTTCGGAGCGTCAGTCGATCACATCGAGAAGCTCGTCCGTGATGCGCGCTCCAACTTTGTCCCAACGGAAAGTTCGTATCGGCGAACGCGGCTGATGAGCCGTCCGGCTGTGCCGGCAGATTATAAATCCGTTCGATCCTATCGGGAAAATGTCCTCGAGAGACACGAAAAACGGGAGGAAAATTCGGCCCCGAGCTGCGGCCGTCACGCGGCGACTCTTTGCCATTCCTCGATCTCGTTAGACATTGTCGAGTCGTCTTGCGTCAGTAACGCCAGTAGCAACAGCGATTGCAGTTACGGCAACGGAAGCGGTCGCAGTAGCGCGAGCATACCCCCACCGTACAGCCCCGAGTGTCAAACGACGCGATCCTCGACCGACTCGGTCGCCGTTGCTCTCTTCGAAGGACAACATCCGCGAACGGCCCCTTCTTCCGTACTCCAAATCATCGCCCATCGGAGTAACGACGACGCATCTACGATCGTCTCCAACTCGATCGTAAACGATGTCGACGATGCGCTCGACCATTCTCATCGAGGATCTCATCTCCGTCCAACGGGGCCGGTCGCAACGACGACGACGACGACGACGACGGCGACGACGTCAATGACGTCGACGACGACGACAACGACCAAGACAACGGCGACGATAACGACGACGACGACTATGACGGCAACGACGACGGCGACGACCACTACGACCATGATGACAAGAATCACGAGTATATGCGAGCCTCATGGATGGAAGAGAATATCAACCAACAATGTCATAATATACATCAGGTAATTTCGTCCACCTATCATTTCGTCGATCGATCTATCTTTCCTCTCTTACTTGGAATCTCTTTCGTTGCTATATTATATTTCGTCGGCACACCCTTTTACGCGATGCTTAGGTTCGGAAGCACTGTGCCTTTTAACCGATCATCGCTGAAATTCCGATCGAGGAAGCGAGAGAGACCGGCACTCCTCGCTCGCGTCTCGCTCGCGTCTCGCTCGCGTCTCGCGCGCGCTCATCGTCCTTGGCACAGGTTTCATTCTCCATCGTCTCGTTTCGTCTCGTCTCTCGTTTACACTCCACACAATCCTTGGTCGCAGCGTCCTGTGACTCGTGCGAATCATAAAATTGTAGCCGTTTCAATATCCCCGTTTGCCCTTTGGCCCTGCCATTCTTCCTTCGACCAACATCGACATTTTCACCACGATATACTTTCGATTCGAGCCTACATTTGACTCGAATTTCAAACATTCCGGATAAAAGGATTAAAAGTCTTTTCGGTACGAATACTTGTAGAATATTACTAATAAGAGCCGGTAGGTAGGTAATGCGTGGAGGCAGATATCCTCCCCCGTATTCGCGTTGGGTTCGGACGCTTGCGTGCAATCGCTAACGCGGCTTTAAGAGAGCCCGATAGACTTTGCATCGATCCGAAATGATCGGTACTCTACCCGAATTGCAACGTCGCGTGCGTATTCTCGCTTCATTCGTAATTCCAAGATATGTCTCTCCCGGGGATGCTCGGACTACGATCGCATCGAGACGGCGACGTTCTTATTACGAATTACAAATAAATATACAAGCTTTAAAGAAACCGAACGTGGGATGATCGGACGGTGTACACGGCGGGGGATAAACGTCGACGTAGACACACTCGTGGATTGATGAACGATCTGATCGGGGCGAAGGGCTACGTGCCTGAGTATAACCTCGAAAATTCGGTGGGACTGACCGGTTTTCTCTTGACCCAGATACGGGTCGGCGCGCAGGCCGCATCGCCGACTTTTGTTCCACGATGTTGCTGCTACTTTGAAAAGTGGGCGCGTCCTTTTCCTTCTCGTTGGTTCGCGGCAATTGCACAATTAATAAAGCACTATTAATTCATCGTCGCTATCGTCGAGAATGATAGATGATCGGGCTACGTTGTTTCAACGATTTTTGTTTCGGGGGAGGATGTTAAGCGTCTCGTTATTCGCTAACCGTATACCTGTTGGTCATATAGGTATGAGAGACCAAGGCGATGGCGCCAGGGTTGACTCGAGAGTATCGCGACTCGCGACTCGCGACTCGCGACTCTTTCCACGGCGTCCTTCGTCACTCGGGCCACTCACCCGCGCCGCTTGCCCAGCCGCGTGTCCGAGTTGGTAATCAATAACTTGTCGCAGTAGTCCCCCTACCCCTTGCTCTCGACCGCCGTCAGCCTTCTCGCTCTCTCTCTCTCTCTCTCTCTCTCTCGACCTCGCGCCTCAAACATCCGAAGGAAAGACTCCTCGGTGCTGTTGCTCCTCGGTTATTTTTCGGTATTCCAGTATCCGCGGAACGCATCTTTTCCTTCTTACGTTAGATCGGGAGGCTCATTCTGTCGATCGATCCGAAAGCATCGTATTCGCATAAATGCCCGTCGGCTTTTCGCCTCTCGGATCGCACGGATCGTGGACATCTATAGATGCGTAGCGCCGCATCAACAACCGCTTGCAAACTTTTTATTATCAATCATAGTCCATATACCTTTATGCGCCAACGACCTTATATCTTTTACCGCCGATTGCCTCTAAAGGCAGCCATCTCCATCTGGAAACCACCACGCCGTCTCAACCATCAACCACGCGTCTTTTATCTTACCGAAAATAAGTTGAGAATATGAGGCAGCGAGAAACGGTCGCATGGACATTTTTCCCGTTGCGTTGTTGAGGTCACGCCAAGGTCATTGGACGGTTTTTTTAACGCAAATATTTTTAGTTTACAAACGAGCGGCTTATGGATGGGACTTGAAAATTTTCAAGAAGGAGTACACCACGACGACAGCTGTGTAATGAGGGCTTAAATCGAATGTAACTAATTCTACACTCGGAGCGAAAGTGTGTCGTGAAAAACCTATCGTCGTACAACCTCTACCATCACTGGCTCGCGATCCAATCGATGGAACGGGCTCTCGAGTTCTTAAATACCGCAAGAGCAGGGACGAAATGCGCTCGAAAATGCGAGCGTGCCGTGAGACCTTGGTGCGATACACCATGTATCCTAGTGTTACATGCACAACGCGATAGGTTTTTGGTTCGCGTAATCGTTTACGTTTTACATTTGATTTAACGTCATCGCGTCGCTCCCACGACCAAAGCACCGCTGCTATTTTCATAAATTCAAATTTCTTTCGATTCCGTCTACGATACTATGTACGGCCTCGATCAAACAAGAACATATTTCGATATTACGATCGTCTTTCCTCCCTTGAAACCATACAACTTTCGTACCATCTCATCTTCTCGTCTTATTTCCATCGATAAATTAAGATGGACCAAACAAAATACCCAAGTACCCATTGGTCCTATCGGCTGACGCATTCTAGTTGTTTGTTGTCACTTGTCTCGCAAAGTGGGTCGCAAAACGGTGGGATTAAGATGTATGTGAATTGTGTTTCAGCCCTAACAGCACGGCTCTCGGTTCGCTTGGTCAGCTCAAGGAATATCTGACGACTCCGGGTACTTGCAAGTGTGGCCTCGAGTGTCCTTTTAGGCCCGAACGTGTCTTCAACTTTGACCCTAAGGTCAGTCTTTGAACAATACCTTTCATGGAACAATATAAGACGCTTTTAAATCTATAGCATAGAGTAGTCGATTCGAGAATTGTACGGGCGACGGAAAGAGCGAGAGGGGCAGGGGGGAGGGGCAGGGGGAGGTCAGGGAGAAAGCGCAAACGGATGTCTTTCACCACCACCACCACCACCACCACCACCACCACCATCACCACCACCGCCACACTTTTCGAACGGTCGGTAGATGTCCGGTGATTGCTCCAAGCTCTGATATCGACCTGTCGGCCGTAGTGCGTAGCAGTCGCGCTCTGGGAGCTGCCCGGAGAGGCGTATATGCTGCTTCTACTCTACCATCGTCCCTACGCGGAGCCTGCCTACTCTTTTCTCCATTATACTTACATGCGCGTACGGCGCTTTTCACATTCGCAAGTCCGCCGCCGATCGGCCACTTATTTCCAAACCCAAACTCAACTTTTTTTTATTTACTTACAATTAGAATTAGACGTAGTAATTGCGTCGCTCGTCTTTTTCCATATTCCTTGTTCCAATCCGATTTTCTTTGTCCGCCCCCCTCTGCCCCTCATAAATATTTAGATGCAAATGCGTATATATCGCGCATTGATGTGTATATTTGATACGAAACAGGGGTAAGGGGTCGACGTGACGGGGTGGCGGCGGAAGTGCTCGCTCGTGGCTCGTGTGAATTAAGAGTTGGGAACACGAGTCAAGTTGAGCGCCACTAAAACTGCATTCCGTGGCTCTATACTCCGGTGACCGCCACTGCCGCGTACGCTGTTGTTGCTGCTGCTGCTGCTGCTGCTGCTGCCGCCGCCGTTGTTCCTCATCCTCCGATCCAAACGCCCTTCATTTTTGGCCCGCACTTTTCCCGCGAGATACCAACCACGTGCTCCGCAAACAAGTACCGGACTGCGGCATTGGCAATATCCTCTCGATATTTACGAATCCTTCCTTTCGATCAATGATATCGATAACGGTTTACTATTAATTGGTATATTGATATTTCGGGGCCAATATGCCCTCCCTTAAAGTTGGTCCATTTAATCAAAAGAGGATTCTCAGAAGAAATGTAGAGTATCGTTCAAGGCCATCGAATCGTAAAGTGGCGAAAGATCTGCCGTATGTAGAATGTGCATGCGACGGAGACGGCCGTGTATCTTCCAAGTCGGTCGCGTGACCCTGCGCGCGAGACGTTGCTTTTTTCGACGATGTGGAGCAGGTCGCGAGAAATCTCGATTCACGCGTCGCGCCGCACCGTAGCACACCGACCATTACCATCAGGTCGACCAAGCGTGCGAGCCATCGATACCGATTAATTTTGAAATAGGAAACGAGCGAAGATCAACGATTGTGTTACGGTTCTCTGGAAATATTCTAGGGACGAGAGCCGGCCAACATGTCGCGATTGGCTGAGCACCACTGTTGGCGTGGTCGTGCGGATAAGCGAGATTCCTTGGCAGCCAAGTGCCCGCTCGTGCATGCGTCGTCTAGGGGCATCCTTAATATGGATACATACCCGATATCGTCCGGTATGCTACACGTTCTCGCGCGGCGGTCGCGGCAGCGGGCGGCGTTATGATATTATGCTTTGCAGCGTTACGGCGTTTGCGAGCCACGTAGCAGACGCGTCGGACCCCCGCTCCCTCTCTCTCTCTCTCTCTCTCTTTCTTTCTTTCTCTTTGCGCCGCGGGCAGCCCGAGTCTTCGCGTCTTTTTCATGCTTTCGATCTTCCTCCCCATGCACCACATTGCAAGATTACATATATGCCTACTTGTGGAAGAGAGGAGGTGCTCACGCTCTATGTTTTGTTACTCCACCCGATTGAAATAAACAATGTATTTCGATCGGGTTTTCGACCTTTTAAACTATCATTTGTAGGTACGACAATTTTAGACGTCAATCTGTGTTGGCAGGTCGTGACACGTCCCTCGAGTCCCGAACAAGGCAAAATGCGAGAAATGAACAAGCTTTGCAATCACAAGAGGAAACTCGTGTCGAGTAGCACCGGAGGCGCAGCCAGTCCTGTAGCATCTTCGACCCCGAATCTCTCCGTCTGTTCGTACGAAACTGCGACGCACGCCGCTTCCCCCTCCACCACCACATCGGACTCGATCGAACAATTTCGAAAGGGTTTGTATCGACTAATTTTTCATACCATTGTCCGACTCATTTTTATCTCGACGATACCCAATTATTTCTATTTTGTCATTATGTTTCCCTCATTTTTATCAACAGATGGCTCGAACAAAAGGAAAAAGAGAAAAATCGTGGCGTCCTCGAATAATATTTATTCTGGTATTTCGCCGTCGCATCTCGCTGCCGGTAGCCAGGCCAACAGATCCATTGTAGTTGATCCATCCACCATTGATTCATTACTCGTAACGAATCAATCTCAGGTATTATCTGGTTCCGTTATTAAATTTGGGCCCCGTCTCATTAAACCGAACTTATTATTTTTTTATTTCTTTTCTACCCGTATTAATTTTACAGACGTGGCCGACGGAAATGGCTGCTAATTCGCAGATTCCCCCGATAAATCAATATCAAGAATCCGTCAATGGACAGAGATTCAATCAGCATAATATGACGAGCGTGTTGATGGGCAATTCGTTGATAATGAATCAACGTGGCGGTATCCACGTCAATAACATGTCCCAGCATCACCAGCAACAACAGCAGGAACCCTTTCAACACCAGCAGATGCAAATATTGCAACAGCAGCAGCAGCAACAGCAGCAGCAGCAGCAGCAGCATCAGCAACAACTCCAACAGCAACAGCATCATCAGAATATTATTTCAAATCAATTAACGCAGCAGCAACATTACGGTGGACGATTGCATCAACAGCGTTTGCAAAGTTTACACAGCGTGCAGCCTCAGCAACTTATCGATCAACACAAAGTTAGAAATCAACAGGATATTGGAAAGCTAGCAATGCTAAATGATCCGAGTGGAAATTTTATTAAACGGGTAGAATTTCGCCAATTGCAACACTCGCGCGAGCATGTTGTACAAACTGAGAAGCATGCAAAATTTGAAATTGAGATTGAAAAGCAACGCGTGGCCGACCACGCTTATGACTCGCAGCAACATGCGAATCGATCGTTGAATAATGGAAATATCCAAAGTCCCACGGTACATCAAGATAATATACGCGTTGAATCGACCAACGAAGGACACGAAAAACGGTCCAACGGAAAACCGATTTTTGAACATCAGACTGTGATGCGTAACCAATCATTGATGCAATGTCATGAAATCATCCATAGCGGTAATCAAGAAGCTCAAAGACAGTATCAACGCGACCAAACGCTGATGGAAACGAGACAAATTTGTCCCCAACGAGTTCGAGGAAAGCTCGGCCTACATCCGCAATTAGAACTTTTATCCCACGTAGAACAAAGCGCTGTCAATGATAATCGTGGTTGCGTCGAGCAGGCAACAAAAGTTCGAGCCCAACCGATATGGCAGCAACAACTGCAGCAGCAGCAGCAGCAGCAGCAGCAGCAGCAGCAGCAGCAGCAGCAGCAGCAGCAGCAACAACAACAACATCAGCAGAAACAAACAAGAAGCAACGCAAACGTCACCGTTTATAAAAATCAAATCGCCATCTCCGTTCCAGAAATTTCATGCAATAGCCTCGATCGTGTGCCACCTTTGCACCATCATATTCCTCAAGTATTTGCGTGTAACGAAGAACACGCGCGAAAGAAGCCCAAGTCCGGAAAATCCAACAATAAGAAACAACGGCAGCACCATATTCTCGGTGAAACACGAAATGGCTCGATAATTCAGGAACATGCGATACCAAGCTCGAGCGACAGACTCGTCGACGAAGGCTCAGCCCCTCTCGTTGAACATCATATCGGATCGGCGGTCAATATCGTCAACATGAGTAGCCCGTCCTTTCTCGAAGATCCGAGTGGATATCTTGCCCAACAAACGGCCCTTTTGAACAGTACTATATCGAGACAAACCGGCAATACCGGCATATACTTACAACAACAACAACAACAACAACAACCAAAGACTTTGTCGTCGACCTCCGACTCCGCGATGAATCCTGCTGTCTCTCCTATCCCCCAGGTACACAGCAGCGTCGTTTCGAGCGATGGGGGATCTTGTTATCGTAATCAGTCGGTATGTTCGGTCGTTAAACCGGCGGATACTCGGTCTTATACGCACGATCGGTACGTGGACGATCAAAGTGATGACCCGGCTGTAACTTCTTCAACTTTTGCCGAAAGTTTTTCATTCAACGACAATCAACGGCAGCATATTGATTCTCGACCGATCCAGGGAGGTACGGTCAGTACGAGTTACGGTTCTCCAGCTGGTAGCAGCAGCAGTAGCAGCAGCAGCAGCAGCAGCAGCAACAGCAGCAGCAGCGGTAGCAGCAACAGTAGCAATAGTAGCGGCAATAGTGGTAGAAGTAGCGGCGTCGGCGAAGGCGTTGGAAGCGGTAACAATGGCGGCTGTAATCTTCAAAATTCGGAAAGTCCGCCAACACCGATTTCGGTGTCCTCGCAACCCGCAACACCCAATCACAGCAATACGTCCGAATCAACGATGCCGGAGAGCCATACTCAACCGTCTACACCGTATTCGGCTCACACCGCGTCCGATAATTCCATCGGCCCTGATTTTCATAACCTCGCGCCGATTACGGCTTTCGGAACGTGGAACACGACGCGTGTCGATGAACAACGTGGCCTTCCCACAACTGCTGACCATTATCTGGCGACGACCGCTGTATCGAGCAGCGGCATTTCTCCGAGTCCACCCCTCTCATCGTCTCAGACACTCGTGTCACTGTGTCCCGCTGAAAGCGTGCCTTCTCATAACTCGGTACGTTCAACGACTCACCCTTCCAGAATAACGTTGGATCGTTATCACTCGAATCATACCACCGATACGATCGTTAATACGAGTCAGCGTGATCCGGTTATTCAAAACTCTGTCCCAAACTCGAGCACGATCGTCACGACTATGGCGAGTGGTCATACCTTCAGTAGCAACACCATCACATCGGTTCTAGCCGGAAGAGCCAATACAGCTACCGTTTCGATCAACGCTCCTTCGACGTTGTCCAATCCAATCGTATCCAACATGCCTTCTGGCCATATTAAAGTGTCGCGTCAATACAGGCATCATCGTCACTCGACAAATAATTATTCATCGTGCACTCTTATGACGACAGCGACGACGACGACAACGACAACGGCGCTTGGGCCAATACCGTGTATATCGGGAAATGTTACAACTTCGCCAATGATCGCCTCGAATCCACCCCAGAACGTATCCAAATCTCCACTGGAGATGGTTCAGAGTGTAGTGAGCAGTATACAAGTGCCTCAAGCGAATAGCCCCATTACGTTTCAGCACACCCAACAACAATCGCATCATCAACATAATAGTCATAATAATAACAACAACAACAACAACAACAACAACAACAATAATAATAATAATAATAATCATCATCATCATCATCAGCAACAGCAGCAGCAGCAGCAACAACATCATCATCAGCAACAATCGAATATTAATATTCATAATGTACTCGCTAGTTCGGGGGGTGGTGGAGGAGGAGGAGCTGGAGGTGGTGGCGGAGAAGGAGGAGGAGGAGGAGGAGGAGGAGGAGGAGGAGGAGTAGTAAGAGGTGGAAGTTCATTGAAACAATCAACTAGCACCACTGCTGTCGCAGCAGCAGCAGCAGCAGCGGCAGCCGCATCTTCATTTCCACCCGGTCATATTCTCGTGTCAAGCGGTGGTCAGCTTATAATGGCGAGTACCGGAGGCTCGAGCATCGGTAATGTAATGCCACCACCATCAGGTCCGACTAAGATGTTACAAAATGGAAATTCCATGCCACCGTTGTCGGTATCTCCGATAGTAACCAACGTGAACCAAGTAATGCCACCGGTCGGGGTTACTCAACAAATGATCGGTCAACCCGCGGTACTCGTTAATACGATACAGGCACCAGTTCTTATACAGCCGGGTGTCATGACGATGGACGGTATTGGACAAAATGTTCAAATACCACATCTCGCAGTAGCGACGGGTAATGTATTGCAAAATGCGCAGGCGATTATGGATCATAATCAACAGGAACTTGGTCAAAGTCACCATAATATGAGCAACGGACACTCTGTAAGTGGCGGTGGCAGTGGCGGTGCGGGTGGCGGCGTAGGCGGCGGCGGTGGCGGCGGCAGCGGCAGCGGCAACGGCGGTGGTGTTTGTGGCGGAGGCAATAGCGGAATAATCCCGTCGGAATCAAACATCATTGGCAGAAAAAAAGTATACAAAAAGCGGAAAAATAATTCCCAAACGGTTGCGTCGATGCTACAAATAGCTTCGTCCCAGCAGCAAAATTCGACAACCGGTATGCTCGTGCAGTCGCAGTCGAATTTTGCTCAACAAAACTTTCAGTCGGCCAACTTGGGCGGTTCGATGCTTCAGGCGCTGACGATCGTACCGGGAAAGGCCGGTGGTCCCGCTCAGCTCGTAATGAACAGTCACAATCATCAGGGGAATGGACAGCCGACGCAATTCAATACGCAACAGATAATAACGAATTCGCAGCCGTCCCATCAACAAATAAATCTGCTCCAACCGGTTAATCTGTTGAACGGTACGACAGGAATGGTGCAGAACTTTCCGACGATTCAACAATTTATCGTACCGGGTCTCGGCAGTATGGTTATGTCGGCCGATGGAACCACTACATTGTTGCAGCATCACCATCATCATCATCATCATCATCATCAGGATGCGGGTAACATCGGTATGCAGCTGCAGATACAAAATGTTAATGGACAGAATGTTCTGACACCGGTGCAGAGTCACAGTACCGCCGGTATATTCGGTCCTGGTCAAGGAATTTTAACTACCGGACCAGCCGGTATGGTAATACGCGCGCCACAGGCGACAACCGCTGGCAAGATAATACAGCACAATGGTCACACGGGGCCTCAATTTATATCATCCGCCAACGGTGGACAATTTCTCGTTAACGGTTCGGCCTCGTTCGCCAATCAATTGAGTCCGATCGTCGCCAGTGTTAATCCAAATCAACAGATAACGTTCAATACGACAACGTCGCAGGTTCGGCCTTCCCAGGCTCTTCAGGGCCAACAAGAGTTTATACAGATGAATGGCCAAACGTTGATGGTGCCTTGCGCCACTTCGCAGAATATAGCTGTATCCTCCGCCGCTAATACAACATTTGTCCAACAAAATACCACGATCGTCCAGCAACAAACGACCATGGTTTCGAACAATCCAATTTCTGGCTTTCAAACTGTTCCATCGTCAGTCGTCAACAATGGAAACAGAGTCGATCAATCGTACATTATGAATTCTGGAATGATGAACAAGATAAAAAATCATCGGCAAGCGAGCGAGCCCGAGTCATTCAATCACCAACATCATCGACATCATCAAAAGTCTAATCAGCATATGAATGATAATCGTCAAGATTCGAGTCACGAGAACGTGAATCGGCAGCAGCAGCAGCAGCAGCAGCAGCAGCAGCAGCAGCAACACGTACTCAGCAGTACAAGCAGCGGTGGTGGAAAAAATCATCGCGGTTCGGGCGCGTCACTTGTCATAAAAAATCATGGAGAGCAAAACGACGATCGGTATAATTCATCGATGATTAGACATTCCGTGTCGACACAAACTGCAGTGGCAGCTGCAGCGGCCGGTGCCGCAGCCAATAATCGGACTAAATCAACGACGAGACGTGGAGCATCGCCTCCCGACACAACGACTCATAGTCCAGGAAATGGTCAACGTGCCAATAGCCCGATAACCGACTCTGTCACCGTTTACAGGATAGCGTCTCCCGCTCCGCAAATCGCATCTCATCTTCATTCTTCCATATCCACGGTAATAGCTCGTTTAAATAAATTCCATATTCCGATTTCTTTATCATCCTCATGAGACATTGTGTCAAAATTTGTATTAATATGTTTATTTATTCGTTTGTTGGATCGACGGCAGCCGATGGTTCATTGTATCACGAGCAGCGAACCCGACTTGGTCGACACTCAAGCGATGACGGACGAATGGAGAATGCAGATTGGGAGCACAAAGGAGGTGAGGCCCCCAAGTCGACAATTTGAAGGACAAATGTACGTCGAGTCAACCGTGTCAATACCGGGCGTTCAGCAGCAGCAGCAGTCGCAGCAGCAGCAGTCGCAGCATCAGCAGCAGCAGCAGCAGCAGCAGCAGCAACAGCAACAGCAACATCAGCAGCACCAGGTTGGTAGCTGCGTAGAGAGAGCGAGCGGAGAAACGAGGGCCGGTGGTCACCTAACCTTTAGTGAAACGAATCAACGGGGGGCCGATACGACACACCCAGATAACACACACCCTGACTCTCGGCAGGAGCACATGGACACCAAATCATCACCAAATCATTCTATATATTCAGACACAATGGAAAATTCGACGTCTGAGGAACAGCCGATCGTCACCGGCGATAAAGGCGATATTGAAAACCCGGTCGTAACGCATGCTTCTCCGTACGAGGAGTTTCTGGAGAATCCTAGTTATTCTCTTATTTCTCATAGTAAATACCAACCCATTTTATATCATAATAACGATAATAATAATCGCCACCATCATCATTACCATCATTATCATCATCATCATCATCATCATCACCATCATCATCATCATCCGACAGAGCGACAGCCAATTTTATCTATTTCTAGTAGCGATGCTACTATCACTGTCTTGACCGATGAAAAAAACAACGATAACGATGACGGTGACGATGACGATGACGACGATGGCGACGATGGCGATGACGATGACGATGATGACGAGAATGATGAGGATAGCGAGGATGAGGCTAATTTTTCGAATCTTCGATACGACAATACAGCTTTCGACTGTTACGCGCAAACGTCTTACATACGTAATACCGGAACGAATTTTTATAGCGCAGTAATACCGCAACCATCGTCACCGTTTAATTCACGTCGTTATGTTAATAATCTCGACTCGTGTAACGAGCGTATTGCCTCCGCTCATCAATGGCAACGATATGCGGCGAGTAGCTCGTACAAACACGCCCAACACGAAGACGAATCTTCATGCGACCCATAAAACATATTCTCGCACCGTATCGATCACGAAACGACATTCTGGAGTATCGTTCATTTTGTTTTGAACTTTTTTCTCAAAACTCTCATGATTGTATAATCCAATGAAATTCATACTCGACATACATTATATATGCAAATATACGCGCGCGCGGCCTCGCGCACATGGTCCCTCCCGCCTTACAAACAACAGCGCGCGTGCACACACACACACACACACACACACACACACATACGTGGAGGCGCGCGCAAGAATATCTATACTTATACATTATTGAGTATGTCATTAGCTTATATTTAAGATTAATTCAATAGCTTTTCATCTCTACTGGAGAATTCAATAATCATTTGTAGAATTATTATTTAAACCGTATACATTGCAATAATGTAATCGATTATTATTATTATCATTATTATTATTATTGTTATTATTATTATTATTATTATCATCATCGTCGTCATCACCATCATCATTATCATCGTCATCTTCATCATCATCGCCATCGTCATCATCATCATCATTCATCATCGGCATTAGGTTCATGGAACTTCCGTATAAGACGAAATCATATTTCATCTGCCGGATATATATATTCATATATATATATATGAATATATATATATATATATATATATACACGGCATTTCACATAGCGATGAAATAAATTCGTGCCCAAGTGAACTATTAGCACTATTATAATTGCACTTTTAAATAATGAACGCTTTTCTTAGCGCATATGCCCTCGAGCGCATGAATAAATCGGGATTTGTCTCGTATTCAACTGTTTGCACCCTTTTTTGATCATTGCATGACGTTACATCTTAGCGCTGTTCAATCAACTAGCACACATGGACCAATCGCGTTTTATTATTGGCAAATTAGCAAATTGGAAATAAATTTGATAAATCGGGGTGACTCGTATACACACGGTCCGTCCGTCCGCCCGCCCGCCCGCCCGCCCGCCCCGCTTCCCGCACACATACACACGTACAAAGAGACATGCGCAAACACTTTGGTATAATGATATAGTAAAGAATATGACGATGATGAATAATAGCATGCGACCGTATCGTAGAATCGTGTATGAGATGATCGAGTTGTGCTGTTTGACAGATCTATGCTTCGGAGACGTCGAAGCAAGTCGCCACAGTGATGAGTACGATCAAGTGCGAGCAGGCCCGGGGACTCAAACGAAAACTCGGCTCCGTACACGAAATGCACTCGATTCTGCATGAAGACCAGGATGGTCAGTATTTTATTCGTAAATCGTTATTAATACCCGTCGATCTCGCCCTTGTAACATCTTTTTCGTGAACGTATCTGCCCATTGCCCCTTTCCTTCCGCAGCATGCATTGTTTATGGTTGTTTTTTATAATGCTTGATGGGAATGCTCTTGCTGATATTTATGGGTTTGTATGCGTCTGTGTGCGTGGGTCCGTGCGTGCGTGCGTGCGTGCGTGCGTGCGTGCTTTATATCGTTGGTGCTTCGATTCCTCAACCCCTTGTAATAATAGAAGAATAGTGGCCCGTAGCGCGGCTCTCATCTCTACATCGCTCGTCCACTGAAATATTTTTTCAGTCAAGTGATGGAAATGGATGTTGTGGGTCGTTCAAGATCAACTTCGGACTCGTTCGCCTTGCGATGCCTTTGATTATAGACTTAACGCGCGCAAACATCATCAGCTTCGATCGTACGTATACACACGCACACGCGATGTGTGTCAGCGCGCGCGCGCGCGCGCGCGTGTGTGTATATGTGTGAGTGTGGGTGTGGGTGTAGGTGCGTGGACGTATACATAGATATGTATGTGTGCGTATGTACGTTTGTGGCCTGGGGAGAAAAAGTAAACGCGCCTCTAGTCCGTCCCGGTTCCCATGCAGTATCTATAACAAACATCATCGTTCGCAATTCTTCTTCACGCTCATCGAATATGATCGATGTTTGAAAGAATCCACCATACCTATATCGTAAAAGTCGCGTTTATAAGCGAGATACGAAGCAGGAGGTTTCGAGCGATGGATAATTCCGAGTGCGGGCAACATATCATCGGGTGCAGGGTGCACAGGGTGCACACGGTGCAGGGTGCTCGATCCTCGCGAGATACGAAACGATGCGTTCCGAGCCAACGAGACACGAGCACCTTCTCAAGTTAAAAGAGTTGATAATTATTGGCATATCGCGCAGCAGTAGCCGCCGCTCTCGTTCTGCCATCTCAACGGGACAACGACGACGACGAAGACGACGACGTCGACGATGAAGACGACGACGACCACGTCGTCGACGACAACGATCATCGAGTTTGTACGAGCGATTGGAAATTCGAGGTCGGCCAACTAGTGTGGGGAGCAGCCTTGGGTAGTTCCGCCTGGCCGGGCAAAGTCGAGAGTTTCGGACCTCCTGGAAGTTTGAGCGTAGCCGTGCGCTGGTACGGGGTCGCTGCATCCATCGGTTTGACCCATGTCCAAATCAACACTCTCAAATCTCTCTCCGATGGCCTCGAAGCTCATCATCGGGCGCGCAAAAAAGTCAGAAAGTGAGTCGGTTTTATCATCAACGAGCACACGTACGGGTACACCAACGCTCCTACGTACCGATCCATTTTTCCTTATTCTCTTTGAAAAACTACGAACGTATCCACTCGTTATGTCCTTACTATTCCTCCACCCTTTCTCCAACCAAACTCAATACTTTACTCCCGCAAACACTCTTCGCATATATGTACGTTCGTACGCCCATGAGTGCCCGCGTGCGCGCGTTGATATAATTACAAATTCTTATAGCAATAAGAAAATTAATCGTATTCCAGGATCGTATAACTTTTAGCTTTGTTTCATCGATATGGCGTGGGAGGGAGAGGGAGAGAAAGCGCGCGCGCGATAGAGAGAGAGAGAGAGAGAGAGTGTCTATTTTGTATGTATCTACAACACTGCGCGCACGCTTGTATCACATATCCCCGTCCCTATAGTTGTCGTTGTTACTTGATTTATAATAACAGTAGAGGCAATAGCCTATTTAATCAATCATGACATTATACAAATAGATGATCGTCAATACTGTCTTTTATAGAAGTCGTAAATTGAATCTGCAATTGGAAAATGCAATTCAAGAAGCAATGAAGGAACTGGACAAACGTAGCGAGATAAATAATCAATCGCCGACAGAGTCATCTCGCGGTGGACCTATTCGTCGATGTTCCATCAGTGTTTTGAGAAAAGGAAAGAACAAAACCGTGCGTAGTCTTCGGCCAGCATCATCATCATCACCATCATCATCATCGTCACCATCATCGCCATCGTCATCGGGGTCGTCACGACTGGTCGAGTGACAATTCAAGCGGTGTGACTTGTCGCCAAAATTGATTACGATAAACGCGTTGATGCGCCGCTTCTCGTATCGTCGCTTACTTCGTGGCACGATCACGCCAAATTTGTGGCAACGGGCCATACACTCGGAGCGAATATAGTGCATCGAAATTAATGAAACGAGAGACGCGAGATACGAAGTCTTTCTAATGGTTACGATGCGATCGGTCGATCGACGAAAAATGTTCCAACGACCTCAGCTTTTATATTATTGTTTCCAACGATGAAATACTTGTAAATATAACCGATGGTAGAGACACGTCGCTGTTGCAGCGACAGCGTCGATAGACGTATTTCCCGTAATCAACGATGTCGGCTATATACGATATATCGACGTACATCCCATTTCCATTTGTCGCGTCTTATACGTCTTATACGTTTTATGCGCGTACAAGGTGCAAAGGCACCAAAGGCCCCTTACGATGCCTATTTTTCATGGCATCGACTAATCTGCTACGTGTATGTATAAAAGTTGCGTGTATATATACATACATACAGAGTGTGTATGTGTGCGTATGTGTGTGTGTGTGTGTGTGTGTGTGTGTGTGTGTGCGTGCGTGCGTGCGTGCGTGCGTGCGTGCGTGTGAGAGAGAGAGAGAGCTACGTGTTACGAACGACGTACTCCCCGCTTCCAACGGAACAAACGCTTAGTCTCCAAATTTAATCTACACCATGTACCGTACCGATATGTAAACGAGAATATCATATAGACATACGTACTAGGCGCATCATCGGACACCTCGCACAATTATTCTAAAAACAAATCTGTAAATGCGTATACTCTGGGCTATTGATGTTTTCCAACTTGTGGATATCTAGTACACTGTGCTATATTAAGTATCTAGGCCTACGGTACGATATATTATAACCAGAAGTCAAACTTTGGCTCAAGTTTTCCACTTCCATGTCAAAGAAATTATATTTTTCTGACCCAAAAGCGCACCGATTGGATATCGAGTAATAACTATGACTATGACGACGGCGACAACAACAACTACGGCGACGACGACGACGACGACGACGACGAGGACGACGACAACGATGACGACGAGGACGGCGACGACGACGACAACGACGACGACGATGACAATAACGACAAAATCCATTGAGAAACGCTATTATTACGATAACAATGCCTTCCGAAATTATTTTCAATTATGTACTCTACACAACGTACTATATATACACACAGCGAGATAACAGTCGACAAATGAGCTGCTTGTTATTATCTACCACTTTGATCAGTCGAGAGAATATAACGGACAATAAACGATATAATATATGAGTAGCATGCATCAAAAGTATCAAAATCGATTAAGAATAACGGCATAGAGAGAGAAAGAGAGAGAGAGAGAGAGAGAGAGTGAGCGAGAGAGTATGCGCGGAGAGATATACGAGATCCATCGAGACATTGATACGATTAATATTTTAAATACACGAACGAATCAAAAGCAACTTTCGAGACACGTTGGTTCATTTGGTCTCGCTTACGCGAATTTTATTATTCTTATCCATACTAGGTATAGAGATTGTACTTAATTTATTCGCAGCCACGTTAAAATCAAACGTACGTACGTACATTATACATGTATGATATAGAATGTCGACGACTATTACGCAATTGCCACCAACGGGCATACATACGCCCGATCCGTATCATCGTACCCCATATATTTTTCTTTATCGATTTACGTGCGTATATCGAACTAAATTCATACTGCTTAAAAGCGAATATATATTACGTAATACCGCGCATCCGAGATTTGGCGAGTACGCGCGTGTCCTCCGTCTGATCTTAAACGCAAAATACCTTTTCGATCGATATCGGTGGCGAGGTACCATCCTCGCAAATATAATTGTGCTACATTTTGAGGCAATTGAGCATGAGTTTGAGCGCACTTGGCCTACGCAACTTTTTCCAAAATAGTCACCATTATTACCATCATCGTTTACTTTTGCCACATACCGTTGTATCAAGATGTATGCCATTCGATATATACAATATTTATTGGTATGGGTGGGATGAAGAACAAAACTTGAAAATAGGAGAACACATATATTCATCATTTTAAAGAATATATATATATATATATATATGAGAAATTCATGTTAGAGGATGCGGGGAAGGCGGGCTGTGTAAGCACGAGATGATGATTATTACTTTATTATATATGAAAACGAGTATCATCCCCATCATCATCATCATCATCATCATCATCATCATCATCATCATCATCATTACCACCATCATCATCATCATCGATTAACGCGACGACACGCAATTATTATACATTCATGATATATCAACTGTCAGTGCGGTGTGTAATAATTAAGAGATGATAATTTTATATTTACACATAGAAAAGTTGAATTTTTATGAATGTATTATATATTACTAAAATATTGGTATGTATTACGAAGAAAAAGAATTACCACTCTCCTTGTAGTAGCCCTTGAAATGTCTCTACACTCGATGACTCGGTGGATAATTGATTTTTATCTAGCATTTGGTCTAATGTTTATACATATGTATTTATGTATGTGCGTGCGGGCGTGCGTGCGTGCGTGCGTGCGTGCGTGCGTACGTGCGTGAATGTGTATATATACGCATGTATGTGCATCGACACACACACAGACACACGCGCGCGCGCGCGCACATACACGCGTAGACCCCACACTCCATAATGTACCCATGCGTATAAATAGAAAAAAGAGAAAAGTAAACGGAGACGAAATAGAGCATAAAATGAAAGAATAGTTTCGGGCGCGTTCGGTGCCGCGTGCGTTTGCCGAAATATAACTATATGTGTATATATATACACATATGAGAAAGCTATGTGATCCGTAAAACTAATACTAGTAGCTTTTAGTTGTAAAGACTTGAACCTTATTTTGTAAATTTTGTTTATAAAATATTTGATTGTTCACGCATAATACTATTGTATGTGAGAAAATTAATAAGTTAATAAATCATTATTACATAAATGATCCTTTTTGTTATTCGTCAACTTGTGATTTTTACGACGCAGGCGCCGTACGTAACTACGATGGCCCTCTGATGTGAATATCGCGATATCGCTACGGCCCGATTCTTTTGTCTCGCAGTTGAAATACAATTGTCAAATGGGACTGAGAATCGATCAAATACGAAGGAGAGGATGAGACAGCGGAACTCGGAGGATCCCTCCAAGTACGGAGGATTTCAAATCAGAGAGGTGAATTAACGAACGAACCAAGCAGTAAAAAGTAATGGATTCGTTTAGAAAAAGAGAAAGAGAAGGAGGGAGGAAACAACGAGGTGTGATAAATAGGTAATAATATGGAGGTATGTTTTTTGTGATATCGGTTTAGAACGATTGCTCGTACGTATGGGAAATAGCGGCGGCCAAGCGATGCGATTGGGTCAAGAGTCAAGTTAACTGTGAATCGGACTCGAGTCTACAATACACCCAATTGCTCTTTTGCACGTTCACCAGCGAGACGGGCACCGGTAGCCTCTTTGCACTCGGTCTCTTTTTATTTGGCTGTTGGTTGTTCTATCTCTTTCTCATACTTGGTACGACCGCGGACAATTTGTACGTATATTATTATTACGATTGTTGAAGGAGAAGCTTGAAGGAGGTATGCCCCTGAACGATAACTTATAGCTTTTGTCCATCCCTCGGCGTGATTGCGAACGTTATGCATCTCTCGGAAAACATTGCCGGAGTAACGATATTGGCATTTGGAAATGGTGCACCGGACATATTTACTTCGTTGGTCGCGACCGATCAGAGAGAAATGGTTATTATGTTTACGGAGCTCATCGGTGCTGGGATATTTGTAACGGCGATAATAGCAGGCTCGGTCGCTCTCGTCGACGATGCCTTTCGCATTCCCGTTAAATCATTTACCCGGGACTCTTGTTTCTACATATTTGCCGTATGTTGGATAAGCTATACCAGTCAGGATCAAGTTATTCACCTCTGGGAAGCTCTGAGTATGCTCCCCCCCCCCTTCCCCTCCCCCTCCCTTTATTATATTCTACCCGTTATTATTGCAATAATTAATCCGACACATTTTCATCGCAAAACGTCGCAGGCTTGATCTTGATTTACATATTCTTCATCGTCATTGTCGTTGCCATGCAATTTTACGAAAATCGAGAGGAGCAACGAAAAGGTCAGATTGTTAATAATTAAGAGACGATGGTCAAGTCGTTGCGAAGGTCGTTGCGAGAAGGTCGTTGCGTAACGCTTCCAATGTAATCACAGCTCGAATTCCACGTTTGCAAGATCCGGAAGTACTTAGGACGTTCGTTGCCGCCCACCATTATCATCGCGGTACCACCATCCCTTCTCGACCTCAATTACGTCCCGATCATCAACTTCCGCTTCGATCTCGCGCTTACAGCCTTCGAGCTAAACTCGGTAAGCCGATTAAACGCGTAGCTATGTACTATTGCAAGCAACCCGGCTCAATAATTGTTGTACTGGTGGCAGACGTAGCGATAGCGACCGAGATGACAAGAATCGCTGCGGCGACAAGGAACGCGGCCGACGCGCCGAATCTCGGCAACGTTCGTACCATCGCCTCGTCCTCCTCCGCCGCCGACGCCTTTGCCACCAATGACAACGATCCTCCTTATTCGTCGCCGCGTCCCACTGGTTTACTCGCCGAATTTTTCTACGATATCAATCCCATCAGTTATCAAGATTGGAGACGCTCGAATCCCGTACTTAAATCGATTCTCGTCATCAGAGCTCCGGTCACCTTGCTCCTCCAATTACTAATTCCCGTTGTGAATGAGACTGCGGAAAAGAGAGGCTGGTCCAAACTGCTCAACTGTCTTCAACTGTGCATCACGCCCATTCTCTTTCTCTTTAAATTGGACCGTAACGATACATCTTATTTCCGATATATTACGAAAATATTCGTCCTCGTACGTGATGGATGGGCATTATCGAGCGATTCATATTATTTTTCATGTACTTTTGCCAGTATGGCGAACGAGCATTTTCGGCAACTCTCGTATGGAGCATGTACCGATTCTTCTCATTATCGTCAGTATTTTGAGTCTTAGCGTCGGCAGCGTCGTTTTTATTAAAACAGACGCGAATCGATGTCCAAAATATCACAACGTAAGTCCACTCGTTTATCTGTAAAAGCTGTATAAAGCAATCTCGAAGTGTACCTTGGTCTTTTTCCTTGGACGTTCCATCAACGTCCAATATTATCATCAAACCGGATCGGAACAGGCTTTTGCATTCATCGGTTTTGCGGCGACGATGCTCGTCGTTTACGTTATCGCCAATGAGATTATGGCCGTTCTTCAATGCATCGGATATGCCAGCGGCGTTTCGGACCCTATGCTCGGGATAACGTTGCTCGCTTGGGGCAATAGTGTCGGTGGTAATAAACGTTCGCGCATCGCGCATCAACTATCCAGCCCGTTTAATACCTATAATAACCTATCTAACCATCGATTCTTATTTAAATCACAGATTTGATATCGAACGTTGCGATTGCGCGACGGGGCTTCAATCGAATGGGTTATTCGGCTTGTTTTGGTGGACCACTCTTCAATACCCTACTCGGACTCGGATTGTCGTGGACAATAGCAGCCGCAAAAAATCACGATTATTATATTAAGATCCGATCGAGCGACATGATGCCCGGATGTCTCGCTTTTTTGCTCGCTTCCCTCGGGGCTTCGCTCATTTATTTAAATGCCGTTGGATTCGTCGCTCGTCGCTCATACGCTTTTCTTCTTTACTCTCTATACTTTGTCTTCGTATTCATCAACATTCTTAGCGAGTTGCACATTATACATCCTCTTGGGACCGATCATCGGGACGATTGACATTATTCCCACGAGTATCACGGCGCCTCCAACGATTAATAAAATTATTCGAAAGATACGACGAGGAATGCCGTCCCGTAACTCGTATCGTACGCTTGTCTGTACGCGTTTTGAATTTACGCGCGCCGATTCGTCGCCATTGCGAGCGCGTGACGTCACGCGAGGGCGAGATTATCGAGATTATATTCCCACGCGACCGTGTCACTTTGGTGAGTTTTGGCGCGTCGGTCGTATCGCGTTCAACGTTCAACCTTTCGGCATTCGTACACACGGTTATCCCCCTATTCTTACTGTCGCTACCGTCGCTACGCTCGCTACTATGTCCGCGATATAGTAAACCGTTCGAAGCCGGCTGTTTTTCTTTGAAAACAGATGCAAATAGTCAGCGCCTCGAAAAATTATCGTTTACGTTGTTAAAAAATGACGGATCTTATCTCGGCCGAGTTGGCGGCAACGTGCGCAGCACTTGGATTTTACGATGGCATCAATTATTACCTGGATTCGCATTGTTTGGGTAAATAACAATCTCGCCGCTCTTCTAACCTCGCACAAACGACGACGACGACGTCGTTCGTGCCGGGCATCAAACGAAAAGCCACAAACCTTCCTTCCACAGCTTCTTTATTCCGACGTTGTTTACAATTATTGTTTTTTTTTCTTTATTTAATTATTTATGCAGACGTAATCAAGGACCTGATCAAGTTTTTGAAACGCGACGACGATGATCATACGGTTCGTCGATACCTCGGTCACGCCAAATTACTCGAAACGGATCTCTTAAAAATATTTGTTCATCACTCGGATAAGATCGAGTTATGGGATGTTCTGTTGCGGTGAGTACTCTACGTCTCTTTCTTCCTTTCTTGCTTGGCTCAGGTTCGAAAATGGTATCAATGCGCCTGTCGACATGAAATAGGCTGCTCATCAATCTGACGAGTCCCGCTTTGATGGTTTACAACGAACAACTGCCATCGGAAAAGACGGCGCGTAATATGTACGAGCAATTGGTCCTGTATTTGCAAGCGTACAAAGTTGTTCTGGCGGACGAAAGGGTATGGTCCGTCGTTGGGAAAAGATTGAAAAATATAATGAACATGGTAAAGCGATATTGGACATTGCGGAGCGACTAAATACGAGTCACCGAACCTCGTTGTCGATTCTTCTTATCCCTTTGTTTAAACTTTTTTGAAGGATCCGGCGGAGAGGGGCGAGGACAACGAATTGATAATCGAAAGAATTTTAACGCTGATAAGAAACGTATTGCAAGTGCCACCAAATGACAATGAAAAACGGACCGAAAACGATGCGACGATTCACGATGAGGTACTCTTTGCCCTGAATACATCGGGTCTCGTCGATATGCTTTTATTCATCGCCAGTAACGTCGCTGAACAACAGTATCACATTCAAGTTCTCGAGGTTCCATTCACTTTTCTCGTTTATTCTTTTGCGATAACTTTAATGGTCGATAGATTGATCCAACGATTAATTAACGACAGATCGTAGCCCTCATGTTGCGAGAACAGTGTCCGACTAAATTGGCGAGCGTCGGATTGGAACGAAGCACCATCGAAAAAGAGAAAGATGCCGCGAAGCTCCTCGCGATTCGAGATAAAGAGGTTCACGAAAGAATGGAGAGGATGAAAAAGTACGCCGGCTCGAGGTAAATACGACGAAACATAGGTACGTCGAGGCGTAACGCGATACGAGCCTAAAGATCGACGATCGAACCGATTGTTTCACAGACACTCGAAATTCGGCGGAACATTCGTCGTTCAAAATATGAAAGCCATTGGTGATAACCAGCTGATATGTCACAAACCGTACCGAAAGATCGAGGCACTGGAATTCGGGAGGGACAAGGTAGTATTAGAGCACGCTTCGATAACGTTTAACCAAAATCCACCGTTGCTCATTTTTCTCGCGAGTCCGTTAGACGAAGATGAAACGACCGAAAAGGATGGTACAAATGCCTGATACGGACGACGTAAGAACATCGGCGTTGAGCGTGCGTCTATTTCTCAAAGAATTTTCCGTTGAATTTTTGAACGGTGCTTATAATCCGGTAATGAGATACGCGAGAAGCTGTATAAACGGTGGTGGTAATGATCGAATAGCTCCCGATGCGACCCATTATCTCTGGACTCTGCGTTTCTTCATGGAATTTAATCGTCGTTACAAGTTCCAGGTTAAATACGTCAGGTACCAACTCTAATCGAATATCTTGGTTGAATCTTGTTACACGATCGCTCCCAGCGGCCCATAATCAATAATCCCCTATATTTTCATCAACAGCGAGACCATTTCGACGGAAACGTTTCATCTTGTGCAGACGCAGCTTGAACATTACGACGGGATGATAAAGACGGATAAGAAAAAGAGTCAATTTTGGTTTAAACGGCTTCATCTCGCGGTAAAAGCCTACCTCGAATTATTGTATACCCTTATGGCGATGGACAGCACGAGCGACGAGGCCGTTAAAGAGTCGAGCAGAGTTATAAAGAGCAACGTATTCTATGTTCCCGAGTATCGAGAAACCATATTGTCTCAGTTGCTTCATTACGACGATGTGAAAATGTCGGGTGCGTATTTGATAGATCTCGTTACGACCGCCCACGTTTTTCTCAAGATCCTACGCCAGTTTTGCGACCAGTCCCGGACGCTTATCGTTTCCAAGAAAAAGAAAAGAAGGATAGGGAAGAAGAAAAAATCGAGCAACATTCGGACAAACGCCATCAAAGATGGAGAAAAAGAAACAACCGGCTCGTCGATGTCGTCACGATCGTTACAAGAGATGTGGGACGAAGCAGCACCGGAAATATCAGCTGTTATGAGAGAGGGAACGATAAAGGAGGTTGTACCCTTCGACGCCACTCTCCAAACTCCAATAAATCATCAGAAAAGTATCGCTATGAGGAACATTCAAAAATCATTGCGCAAAAAGAATTTTGAAACAGCGATCGGGCTGTTGCGTTCGGCCAGGTAACAATTATCCATAATTTATATAATTTTTATTAAAAATTAAGTTAAAAAATTCACACACACACGCCGAATAATATTACTTTTTAGAGAAGTATGGCCGGAGAACGACTGCTTCGGCAAGCCCGATATTCCTGTGGAAGAAGAATTTCTTGCTCTCAGGGAAATATTCTTTGCTCAACTCGGTGAGTATATCACAAACTCTATATCTTTGTACAACGGTTTATTAATACAACGGCTGTTTGACACTGGTTAATTTACGAAAGATAATATCTAGTCTCTTTATTGTTATTGTTAATATTATTATTATCATCATCATCATCATCATCGGTATCATAAAAATTACGATCACTATTCTTCTGTCTGCCTCTTCGTGTTGTACTAATATTCGAAACCACTTCCAACGTCTGATTTGATGAAAGTCTGGTGTGTGTGTGTGTGTGTGTGTGTGTGGGTGTGCGTGTGTGTGTGCGTGCGTGCGTACGAACTGGTGTGCGCACACGGGTCGTTTGGCAACTTGATTCTTCGTCCGGGTCGTGCTGCTTGCATTATTGTCACGGTGTGTCGTTCGATCGTCATCTCGTATCGTTTGTTATTCTTATTCTTATATTACTATAATTAATAATATTAATACCATTATTACTATTATTATTTTCGTTCCTTGTTGCGACGTGGCTCAAGGCAGGAAGAGTCGATTAATTTGAGCTCACCAAAGATCAGTGACAATAGGTTGACGGTGATGGTGGATAAGAGGTTCGTCGAGGATCGGTAAAATAGGAGTGGCGATAGTTTCTCCTGTATTACCGTCTCTCGTGGCGGCGGAACGTCTGTGCGAAATTACAAGACCAATGAGAGCAACGGCGAGTACACCAAAAGCCGCACTCGCCAATATCAGCATTCCCGGATGTGTCTCAAATTTCATTGCTACTTCCGATCTGCTCAATTCTTCGGCCACGTTGTTTTCTACCGCAGATTCAGTTGCTCCGTTGGTTTTATTTCTGTCGAAAATCTCGGTGACGGTGGTGGTGGTGGTGGTTGCGGCGGTTGCGGCGACGGTGGTATCCTCGACAGGTGCGGTCGTGGATAAATCAGCCAGAAAAATGGTATCGTTGAAAGCGCATACGGCGCGAGGAAGTATCTCCTCGTGTTGCCGGATCCATTTTGAGAGCCAGAGAATATCGCGATTGGCCCTTGTACAGTTCCATTGATTGTTGGAAAGTCCAAGAATGTGCAACTGTGGAAGCAAATAGGGCAAATCGGACCTCAAACCCGTCAGATTGGTTCGAGCGATATTTAATTGCTTGAGGCTGCGGCACGCGGAAAGAGCAGCTTCGTCAGCGAGTAGTTGAGCAGCGAGTACGGGACTTCTCGAAAGGTCGAGAGAGACAATTCTTTCCGGTGCCGGTACCGGAAATGCCATGTCCGCGGCGTGTTTTTCATTTTCCGAGCGAAGAAACGATAATCCTGACATACGCAAAGTGGTCAAACTGGTCGGTCCGGCGAACGTGTTGGCTGGTAATTGCTTTATCGGATTATCGGATATATCGAGTCGACGAAGGAGCAACAATTGTCCCATCGAGCCATCCTCGATCTCGCTTATAGCATTATTGGCCAAAACGAGACTCTCGAGTTTTCCAAGTCCTTGCAGATCCTTGACGGCAACTTTCATAATTCGATTGTGACTTACGTCGAGACGAAGAAGGCTACTCGGAAGCCTCTGAGGTAATTCTCTCAGACGATTTACCGAAAGATCGAGGCTCTCGAGAATCTCGAGCCTTCCAAGAGCATCTTCCTCGACGATCGAAAGAACATTGTCCGAGAGATCGAGGATTCGCAGTAGGGGGTAACTGTCCAAGTCTCCGCTGCTAATCGTACCCAATCGATTGCCGCCCAAATCCAGACATCTTACGGATCTCGTTAGGGACGAGGGTACGCGTTTAAGACCGATACTCGACGCATCGACCATTTCCAATTTTCTTATGCTTCCAAGCACCAGTGACAGCTCTACGTCCATCGAAACGTTGATGCTATTGGTTCTATTATTTTTATTCTCGACTGCTTCTTCGTCGTCGTCGTCGTCGTCGTCGTCGTCGTCGTCGTCGTCGTCGTCGTCGTCGTCGTCGTCGTCGTCGTTTCGAGAAAGCTTATTACGCGATACGTCCAGTTGTCTCAAACGCACGAGATTATCGAACCATTGACGATCCCCTCCCAAAACACCCATCAGTCTGTTACCACTGAGATTCAATATTTGCAAATAGCACAGAGGTACGAAGATATCTTGGGCGAACGTACCGAGACGATTGTCCGCGAGATCGAGCATTTCGAGATGTCCCAGTCCCGCGAATCCTCCCTCCTCCACCACTCTTATTTCATTTCTTCGCAGGCTCAATTTGACCAATCGACCATAATTGGCAAATGCTCTGCTTCTTATTCGCCTCAAGCGATTCTCGGACAAGTCGAGCTCGCCCAAACGATCGCCTTCTCGAATCGTCAATTGGCGCGTCTCGGTGATATCGTTTCTCGAAAGATTCAGACTCCCAGACACAACAAGGTTCTTCAACAATCTGTTCAATGTAACATTCATACGAGTCAATGAACAATTGATTATCCTCAATTCCGAGAGCAGAGGTATATGCCGCGCGTCTCTATTCTCTAGATCGAGTAACATCTTTCGTATCTCGTACGGTTTACTATTTCCAATAACGAGACGTTGAGTATCCTCGGGAAGAGATTCGATCCTCGGTATCGTACCCATGCACCCAATCTCGCCCCTCATTGATTTTTCCGTTGTATTGCTATTACTATTATCAACAGGAGCAATCGAGACATCGTCCCGATGGATCGTCGAACCTTCTTTAACTACTATTATTCTGGTACACTGGCACATTTCCGGGCACGCAGTCGAGATTACGCCGGTGCTCCTCCTCGCCTGCATAACTGCCGCGAGTAGAAGCGTCAAAGTGACTCTACTCCGCCACATGACACTCCGAGAATACGCTATTCACATATCGCTTTCGGCACCATTTTCGCCATGTTGCTTTTCCTCGACGTTACCATTACCATTCCGCCGCACGAACCAATCAATTCCCCAAATCCATTTTTCCGGTGCATGTTGGCCGGTGACGGCTTTTTTTCCACCACTATATCCACTCTCCTCTATCTTTATACGTATGTCTCTCCGTTTCCGTGTGCCTCGTTCTGTCTATATGCATACACATATATATATATACACACATACACTCTATATTATCATCGCACTATTTTTCGATATACACGCCACGGCGCACGTACTTATCGATACAAAGCAAAATAAAGTCTTTTAATACCGAATGGACAACCACCGCGCCCCCGCCATTCGTTAATCGACCCATATACCAGCGCACCGTATCCTTTCACGTACAAGGAGGAACAGCGGGGTGGAGAAAGCGAAGGCGGCTGCAGCAGGCTCGCGTCGGCGCCGCAACCCCTCGCATTTTATACAACAAATTGCGGTCCGCCCGCGCGCGCACCCACCCCCTCCCACCCTCTTTTCCGCCCTTTTCCCGCGTATCACGTTCAAACCACCGATCAAACACACAATTATGCAACACGTCGGTGTTGCTTAATATTTCGACAGGCGTTTCCGACGACGAATATGATCAGCGGCAAAACGGAGTCGCCGGTGAAACGAACGAGGAGAACGATTCCCGCAGCAACGAGAGCGACGCTAAGGAAGACGACAACGACGGCGACGACGACGACGACGAGGAGGAGGACGACGAGGAGAATGAGTACGGAGGTGGCTATGGAGCTATGGAGGAAATTAATTTCAAGTTCGACGCGTTTCTAAGAAGGTAACGTATTAAGAAGGTAACCCGCGAATAATATCGGAAATATCCTTTTGGGTCTCCGCATGAACGAAACTTTTCCCCGATCGATAGATTCGCTAATGTCAAAATGGTCAAAGCTATGGGGATGCTTCTAAGACGTTTCGAGGAAAATTCGACTCAAGTCAATCATTACGTAGTGAAAATGTTGCATCGTATCGCGGTCGAGTGTCAAATGCCTGGAATGATGTTTCAAGCATCCTTGTTTCGAACATTCCAAAAGATTCTTCACTCGAAATCATCTCGGCACCAGGTCATTACTTATTTATACTTACGATCCTCCTACCGTTTCCATTAACAAATCCATGTACGCGTTATTCTATGTTGCCTCGTGTGACAATTATTTCAGGAATTAAAAAAGTTTGCCATTTTCGTGATACGTGGATTCGCCCAAGTAACCGTTAACAATCCAAAGGCATATATGGAACTTTTGTTCTGGAAGGGACCGTCGGAAGCGACCGAAATGGTCGAAGGTTACGACGCTGCATCAACGGGGGACAAAGTATCCCGTGGCAATGCTTGGACCGAAGCCGAGGAGGACGAGTTGCGCACCTTGTTCATGGAACATCAGACGACGAAACCTTCCCAGGGTACCAGGGATTTTACTTACCTATTGCTTGCTCGCGTTGCGCTCGAGGCCGCTCGCTCGTCTCCTATTGCCTCTCTCTCTCTCTCTTTCCGACATATCAATATCATTACAGATTTGGTCGATTGGATATTGGATAACATCATCAGCGACGATAGAACGCGACGTGGCATCATAAAGAAACTGAAGGAAATGTGTCTCGTCGTTAATTCAAAAGCTACCAAAAACGAGGTGCAAAAGCGACTTCCGAAAGAGTGGTCGGAGGATGAAATAAATGAGCTGAGCGCTATTTGGCAGAGAGTTAAGGAGGATCAAGGTGAGAACAATGGTCTAGAAACAAAAATGGATATTTCAAATGTCTCGCATTGTTTAAAATCGATATACAACACTAAATATACGTCTCTGGCAGATCCGATCGGCGCTATTCATGATGCACTTACGATCAAGAGATCGAAGAAGGCAATAAAAGAGAAACTATTGGATATGAATTTGGCGAAAAATGCTAAAGAATTGAGGAAAAAGCGGGTGAAAAATCGGGACCACGGTATGTAATATTCACACGAATGCGTCGCGTCATGCTCTTTCATAATTATCGTTAGATTTAGCTAAATCGTCCTGGCAAACTAAATCCTCGAGCCAAGAAAGTCGCAACGACGATGGCAATAGTGATCGCGATAGCAGTGCCAGTGGCAGCAGCAGCAGCAGCCAAGATACAGACACTGACGAGATACAGCCGAATCGAATCGCTAAGAAACGACCAAGGGCGGCACGATCATTACCGACGATAATTTATACGGATCAACAGTTGTCGGGACTTTTGAAGGACGTTATTGGTAGACGTAAGTGTAAAAATAAAAGGGATATCCAAGTATTTGTCCAATTCTCATTAATTACCACAACTTATTTTCAACAGACATGAGACAAGGACTGGAATGGTTGCAAGAATCGCTGCAAGAGATAATCCAAGATAATAGCGAAGAGAGGTCCGAGGATATACCGTTGGTGCCTATCTCGGAAGATTCATCAGCGGCAATGGATTCGCCAAGTTTTCAACGATTTATACGAGCGATCGGGATCGTACCACCCGCCAACGAACAGGAAAGATTTTGGCGCGTTCCCGCTTCCATGCTCGCCGACACGATTCGTAAACGCTGCTCCCTCATCGAAAATACGTTAATCGCTCGACAACATAGTCCAATCCCGAATGACGATGAGGCGAAACAAGTTCGTTCCGACGATTCGGATTCGTCCAACGTTACTACCTTCAAGAGACGTCGCATTATTATCAGCGATGACGACGATACCATCGACAGTATCGACGTCAGTGATAAAGACAGCGCGGAAAACCTTAAAAATATGAGAGCCGATTGATTCGTTCAAAAAACTTTACTTTCCGTTTCTACATTTATTACTCCGTATAGACGTACACGTATACCTACTATAAATATTTTATTCTATAAGCACCAAAGTCGTTGGCTCGATGACTCGATAAAGCACACCCTCGAATAAAAATCGTTCGGCTTTTGGTTTTTGAGAGTCAGTAATTCATTCACCAAGAAGCGAAAACCGACAATTCACTATGAAAAGTGTTTTATTTTTTATATTAAAAATTTATTCTCCGTACATTCGGCGTGTATTGACTTCTATTACCAGCACAGACTTAAACCGGTTCGCCATTCGTGGCGGCAGTCTCTCGTTCAGGCTCGCCTTCTCCAACCTTTTCATTATTTCCAGGAGTCCACAATCCACTTTTTATGAATCTCCGAGCAACGTTTTTGTTTAGTCGGGGCATAATTGTTTTCCTATCTTTAATCTGTTGGGCCCTTGTCATTGATTGCTTCAAGCGATGATTTTCCGTTTTAATTCCATGGGTCGATGGGTCTATGCCTGGAATTAAGATCCAGATTACGGTGAGTTGTTACGTTTTCGTCAATGTGTCTCTTATACGTATAGTTTTTCTACGTTGTTCGATTAAAGAAAAACAAAAAGGTCGATCGTATCCTTACCTTCGGCGCGTAAATACATCCAAAAGAGGGTATTCATACCGAAAGACATTAATAAGTTGTATTTAATTTTGTCAGCATTAGTCAAAGTCTCGTAAAGTTCTTGGTTATCCACTAGCTTGAGCGTGTGCTCGATGTCGTTGGTCGCATTCCGAAATAGCTTAATCCTCGAGACGAGGTCGACGTCATTGGAGAGTTGTTCGAAATCGGGATCCATTTTTCAGTTTACGATATTTTATTGATTCATTCAAATATAAGTAGAAACCATATAAACACCAAGCAAATATGTCCACTAAGATCCGCCGATGTGCACAGCCGATGGAGCTGTCAAGGCAGATGAGTCGGACGAGTCATATTATATTCGTCTAAAATTTTCACTGTGTGTTCCGTCTCGCACGGTGGTCCAGAGTAGATACGTTACCTCAGCGCCGAACTAGAAACAATCTTAATGAATTATATCTCAAAAAATTCTTCACAGTTTCATCATCGCGGCTCCCACCTTTTTATTTGCATTTTATTACAAACGCGTTGTTTAATTAAAAATTGTAATTAAATTACCGATGCTTTAGGTCCGAGAAAACGACAGTAGCGCCGCCAGTTTTAAAATATGAAACTAGGTAACGCTGAGCGTAAACTAGGAAACGACCAAGTTCATGGCTCCTAGTAACCTCCATCAAGTTAGCCGAACAAAATGGAATTTTTAACTTTTTTATATGTCAATCGATTGACATTTAAAAAAGTTAAAAATTCCATTTTGTTCGGCTAACTTGATGGAGGTCTCCTTGTTATACTATTGTTAATTTTCATATCAACTTTGTGCAGTGGTAAATAAAATTACTAGCACCTTAAAATCAATCGTCAACAAAAGTATTGGTAATTAAGGGGGGAAGCTGGTCTAGAATTTTGAAGAAACCGAAATTTTTTTTTTGTCTTAAAAGGTACTTTAGGTTCTTAAAAATAACACACCAAAGGATGGATGCCGGCAAAAGAGAATGCGGGAGGCATCTTGATTCTTGTTTGCACCTGACAAATCGGGCATCAAGCGATTACGCATGCGTCGTGCATGTATAATTCGCAAAATTGTTTTTTGGATTTGCAAGGATATGGTTGACTACCTAACGTTTTAATTAGTATATTCGTGACCACCTAATGATTACGCATCATTTGAGCCTCTTGAAAAGTTAAATAAAGGAAAAATAAACATTTTTGGCCAACTTCACATTCATTTTTAATTATTTTTTTTTTTTTGAAAATGCTATTGACTACCTAACGTTTTAATTAGACTACCCAACGCTACCTTTCGACCACCGAACGATATAAAAAAAGTCAATTAATAAAGTGCAAGTTGGCCGGCCAACTTCACGGGGGTAACTTCCCGTTGAAAATTTGTCGCCACAGGGTTTCCACAGCTTCGATGTTAATCGTTCATTTGGGAATAAGTTCTTTCTCCCATTTTTCTTTTTGCATCATCACAGTAGGACCGCGTTCAGAAACGTTGTGGCTAAGGTAAAATTTACCCAAACGCGTTCGGAAAGACCGGAAATTAGCACTCGAATATTACCCGAGATCGTTCAGAAACTCGGAAAGTTTTACCCAGACTGTCCCCAATCCTACCTCGCTGAAAAGTCCGGGAGGAATTATCCGACGTGCGCGGAAAGGATTTTTGTGGTGTTTGTTTTTTTGCGCATGTGCCGTTGTCTTCAGTGAGTGCCAGATATGCTCCATAAATTCTGCGAATGATTACTAGAATTCTGCTAATCTCTACTAGAATACTAAAGAATTGGCAAGAATTTTATTCTAATATGAAATAAAGGACGAGCCAGGTTTTGAAACAAACCAATCGCTTGTCGATTTATATTCATCCTTTTCGACAAACTTTTATAGGCCATAAACTATCCCTTTTATAGGTTGCAACGCTTTTTTGGATATTGCGCGAAACGGTTACCCAATGCGTTCAGAAAATACGACGATCACGTGACGTTACCTTACCTCCACCCGCGAGTAACGTTTCTGAATGCGGCCTAGCTGTCTCGAGCATCCAATGTGATAAAATGAATTTTTTTGAGAAACAAGTATAAACGCGTAAGAATGTTTTTTTTTATATGCGGTAATACTGGAAAAGTGAAAAGAACATTTACAACGTGAACTTGGCGAATATCTCAGCGTTTTCTAGTTTCAGGTTTCAAAACTGGGGGCGTTACTGGCATAAAATGCAAATAAAAAGTTGGGGCAGTAGGGAGCAAATTGCGAGCAATTTTTTGAGCCCAAAAAAGCTCCCGTTCGTATTCGGACGACTTGGAAACCGTCATAGTCACGTTTGTCACGAAATTCTTTGATAACGTTTTTTTTTTAACAATAGTAACGTATGCCCTTGTTTTAATTAAACAGTAAGAGTAATCATAAAGCGATAAATACGAACACGAGAGGAATATTGTTACATCGCGGAGTGCATATCGTGTAAAAAGCGTGATGGGAATCATGAAAATAAATGAATGTAAACGAAACGTACCGAACGAGTACCCATCGCTGCGAGACTCATCGCTCATCTATAAACTCGTTGATTCTCCTTGTCCATTGTTCTTAGTTTCTAGATAATAGTTCGCAAGAAAGACATTTGTAAAATAAAGATAAATGTTTATGCGTAGTAACGAGCTAATACCGCTATATATCCACAGGAATGTTTTCGAGCACGATCCGTCTCGCGATGTTGATCGCAAAGAAAAACAAACCCAAACCCAAACCAATCAACAAACGTTTCGGTATAAAAAGTTTGTTGGAGTTGGACAAAAAAACCAACGCGTTTCACCCCCGCCCCTCACGTACAACCAAACAGTTTGACAAAATATTTTAACGATATTCCGTTGGAGGAACGCTAACATGTCCTTACATCGCGAGACAGACAACACGGAGAAAAATTGTGGCACAGGAAAGAGAAAAGGTAAAAAAAAAAGAGAGAAAAAAAAGTGGAGATTAGGTACAACTTACCCGCTATGGCGAGGTCGACTATCGCTCTGTCCTTTTGTATGTAAATAGCCGTCAGAAAGAAAAAAATACTTCCAAGAACTTCCAGAAATGTCGGAATAAATAGAGCGTACTGCAAGGATCGAAACTCGATCGAGAGATCTCGAACGAGCGTCACGTCGTTGACATCGAGAGCGGTTGCGGCGACAACGGCGGCGGCGGCGGCGGCGGCGGCGATCGACGATGACGAATTCCTCAAAACAGGCTCAAGACTTTTCGAAACCTGATGGCAAAAATGGAGGGTAGCGATTGTCGAGAGGATTTGGTGGTGTCGCCGAAGCACGGAAATGTTTGACGAATTTTATACCGACCACGCCTATGAGATACGGACTACTGGCATCGCCAAATGCGTGAGCGATCAATATTTGAAAGGCTTCGGCGGTCGATCTTCTCGTCGGAATAACCACGTACTACGGGGCACAGTAAATATCGAGAATTAATTTTCAGCACGGGGAACGAAAAAACCATACGATTCGAGTCGCGTGTCTCACCAGCAACATATCCCCGACGATCGCCCAATTTAAGTTGAGGCCCAATTGTCCAAAGAAGACGAGTACATAGCACGCAATTGTATCACGTTTGGCGGCAATAATGGCGAGCAATATGAACGGAGCGCTGATCAAAAGACCAATCGCGCATATCAACGGATCGGCGTTGTTGCAACGGGCGCGAAGCTTTTGCGCCATTACCGAGCCAAGAGGTACGCCGATCAAGCCCGCAGCTATCGCTATGATCCCAAATTTGAACGAAACGCTGCAAGGTATGTAAAAATGCAATTAATTTCTCGCTCTACATTAGCCCTCGTTTTAAATGCGTATTCTCTCGTACTCGTCTATATCGACGGCCTCGAGGTCATTGGACCGAATTTGCAATCCCAGTTGAATGAATTTGGGGCCCCACCAGGACAGGCCACCAGCGACAAAGGCGACGCAAGTGAATCCGACCGTACAGAGCATAAAGCTTGGACTGTAAGTTAATTAAAGGTCGGAACGAGAGAAAAGATAATTGTGGCGCGGGAATAGCGAATGCGCGTACTTTTTTATTAGAGCCCTTATATCGCTGAGCCATGTTGTACTTGTCGTGCGAGAGTCGCCCCCTTCTCGCGCACCTCTAATAGGATCTCGTACGACACATAGAACGAGAATAATCGCGACAATCCCGAGTGCCGGCGTTACCCTCAGTCCGAAACGCCAGTTTCCTGTGAATCGAGCAGTTTGACCAGCCGTTATATATCCAAGCCCGCTGAAAATCCATTGCAAGTTACGTTCGAGATGTTTCAATTTTTAGCCAAGACACGACCGGAGACACGAACCTCCCTACCGGTATCGCAAAGTAAAACAGTGCGAGCATCTTCGATCTTCTATCTTTGACGAACAAATCGCTTATTATCGTAGGCGCGATCGTCGAATAACTCGCCTCGCCGACTCCGACGAGAGCTCGAAATATCAGGAACCAGTGGAAACTCTGAATGAGATATATTTTAATACCCGCCCCCCTTTTCAAACTGTGATTTGATCGTTAGATTAGTTTTACCTTCATGAAAGAGCCTACGAACGTATTTACACACCAGAGAAATATTCCGGAGATCATTATTATTTTTCTATCGTAACGATCGCCGAGATATCCGAATAAAGGAGCAAATATCATGTAGCTGACTATGAAAACCGTTTGGAGAAGACCGGCACTGTCATTTTTTATGTCAAAGTCGATCATTATATCTCCGAGAATGCCTGTGAAAAAGATGATATACTTCTTTGTAATAAATTTGTGAAATGGCCGATAGATAAAAGTGCGCTCGTTGCAAGAAAAACTGTCAAATGAATATTTATTTACCAGCCACTGTTGTACGGTCCATGTAATTGATGAGATTTACGAAGCATAGTACTGCCACTGTGGCACATTGGCTCGCTGTGACGGCTCTCTTGGTGGAAGTCGTTGGTTCGATCTCTCGTGGATTAGCCGCCAAGGTTTCCCGATCGTTTTCGACGATAAGGCGCAGCTGAGAAACAGTCGGTCGAATCGTCGGTTCCTCCATCGTTAATATTTTTCGAAGGAACCACCAGCTTATTATCGTTGTTTTTCCAAGTTATACTTGTTCGGGCAGGCACCTTAGGCAGTTCCGACGAAAGTCTATTTTCTCGATGTCACGAACTGCGCGCCTACCGTCACACAGTACGAAGTTAGTTGCGATCGACAATTTCTTTTCTTTTCTTTCGGTCCTTTCGGTCCACCGCGAAGGCGATTATGTACGAGGTGGAACGAAGCATAGCTTCCGACGCAAAAACCAAATATCTCTAATGTAAGTAGTTTGCGTTACGGCAACTATCGATATTTCAGTTTTGCGTCGGACACTATGCCGTTGCGCGCCAATTTCATACTCGCGCCCCTCGCCGCTATTCGCCAAGTAACATTTTTTAAACCGGCGTCAATATTCGGCTATTCTTCATGTTCATGAAACTTTATCTACATCGTCGCGCAGATATTTTTTTTTGTCAACATTGTGTTTTAGGATCCGAAGTTGTATGAACGCAAGTATTATTTGTAAAGTAAAATTTATATTTACACACGTTCGATATTAAAACAACATAGTTTTAATATCTGAATGGGATGGCTATTAAATGAAAATTCGCCGGATTAAAATATGAAATATGCCGAATATTTATTGTACGGTTTGCAACTAGTAGCGCTTATGTGCTTGGCTGTCGCTGGTACGCCACTAACTCTCACCACCGCGTCTCACGTAGGCAGCTTAATTACGCTGCCGCTAGTGAGCGAGTTTCGATCATATATCGATACTATCGGCTACACATACGTCGGGACACATATCAAATGTCGTTTATCGATCATTTAGCTCGGTTCAAATTTCTTTTAATGCGTTAAATAATATTTAAATTTAGCGCAAAAGCATTTAAGGTTTACTTACCTCGCGACATTCGAGGCTTTTATTTAAAAAAACAAAGACAAAACCTCCGTGCAATAAAATAAGAAATCTGTATTCTCGCGAGTCTTTGAAAATGACACTCGCAGACAGAATATTACAAAAAAAGAACATCGCGTAAACACGAACGATATCCAGAAACGAATTAGAAAAACGATAGGTATATCGTTGTTTATTTCGTCCAACGTGTCTCTGACAACTTGGCTCTACCTACCACTGTTTATTTCGCTGTTTCTCGATATCGTTCGTGTTTGCCTCATAAAAATGTCGAACGATTCATGAGCCTCGCGGCCACGATATTCCTCGGGCTAGTATTGCGCGTAATAACGATTAATCGATCGACAAACATCCGCGAGTTGGTTTTCACTCAAGAATGTTTTGGCCAATCGGCCTCGACCGTCTCGTTAGCGTCGGAAAACAAATGTTCCTCGCTTGCCTGTCTCGTGTTAAATATCCATCTTTTTTCTGCGTATCTTTTTCCGCGTATCCTTCGTCAGCTTTTCCGGTTTTCTTCAATCCC
This sequence comes from Netelia fuscicornis, assembly GCA_946811545.1. Lineage (NCBI taxonomy): Eukaryota > Metazoa > Arthropoda > Insecta > Hymenoptera > Ichneumonidae > Netelia > Netelia fuscicornis. Next base: position 47,341,680 of record OX328013.1, read on the forward strand.
CCATTTTTTCAACTTTCCGCACTTTCGTCATTTTTCCACTTTCTGGAATTTCTCTTCCGAGCTTTGCCGACGTTTCTCTCGCCAGCCTTTTCTGGCCATTTTATTCTTCTTATTTTTGTCCCTACCCGGCCCCCAAATTTCATCAAAATCAATTGAAAAGTTGTAGGATTTCCCCCCAAAATTCGATTCATCGCATGTACCACTTTTGTTTCCCATTCGGCGATATCGCCACAACGAAGCACGTTCGGTGCCGTGGTACGAGGCACGCGCGTCCCAATGCCAAGGTCGCGGTGAGTTGTTTTACATGGGCCGCCCGCGACATTTCTTCTTTCGTCGTATCTTTTTCTAATCCGCATTTACGTTCTTGCGACCAACCAGTTCAACGATCCCGCTCGTCTCCATTAATAAACAAACAAAAATATAAAACATAGCGATGAGAAAAAAAAGAAAATTTCCAACGCCAAGTCGAGACCCTCGCATTATCAAGCGCGACGCTTGCTTCTGCGCGATCGATCTTCATGAAATTAAAGGTACACGGAAGACTCGTGTATCGGTCGTGATTGGCAGGCAACCGCCGGACGAACCGCGACAAAATATACCCGTTTTACTCGTGGAAAAGTTCGGGTTCGGGTTCGGAATCGGGTTTGGGCATCCCGACGGTAGAATTTCTTAAAAATTTAGGACCGTGTGGCAATCATTATTTGTAATTTTCCAGTAGAATAGATCAAAATAGATCCACCAATTTTGTTTGCGGTTTTTGTGCAGATCGAAATGTCTTTCTGTTTCAGTGTCGCGGTCTACGTGTCTCATTCTGGCTCGTATCTGGAAGCATTATGTGCCCGCCGTCCCCAGCCCCTTACTCCGGTCGGCCGACATTCGCGATACATTTGTTTCGCACAGACATTCCCGCCTCCGTAATACAACGTACTCATATCTACAATTATATTCTGTAGAGGTATAGCGCAAAAGTCAAGTTTATTTTCTAAGCTTTGTGTTATTAAGTATTTTGTTATTAAACTTTATTTCGCGTATCACTTTACCATTTGATTTTGTTATTTATATTTAGATTTTAGAACTAACGAACACATCTATCTATCTATCTATGTATCTATCACAATTGACGTAGTCAGAATATAACAAAACGATGTGTCTAATAAAGGGGTTTATTTTTAAAAACTCATACATATCTCCCTTCTCTGTCCTTGCATTCCCGTTTTCGAGTTGGCAACCGATGGGTCGCTCCTCGACAAATACCGTTTGCGCTATCGTCCAACTCGTGTAGTTTATCTTCCGATGACGGACCAGTCCATGGACCATCGTCAAGCGCGCGGTCGCGACGACGCGCCGGAAACACACACGAGTTTTACGCTTCGGGTAGCAGTTGGCACGAATCCCAACTTCGAGCGTCCCGACGTAATTGGTGCCATAGGCTCTTCTCGTAAAATGGAGCAAGTCGAATTGCACACGATTGCTTCCGTCGTCGAGGAGCATGAGCAGTTTACAGACGTATGGTAGGATCTTCGTCGTCGATCGAAAATTACTCGCCCGAAAGCACGTTTTCGTCATCGTCGTTGCTGGAACCGTCAGACTCCGGAGACTCATCTTCAGAGCCAGAACTTTCAGAGTCAAACCACACTTGAGAGGAGAGATCGTCCTTTATTATAGTTTTCCATTCGTCGAGCTTCCTCGTATCTGAAAAATTTTTTGTATTACGTTGAGAAATAAACTCACGGTATAATATATAACAACGATCGTCCAATTACGTAAACGTAGATTAGAGGAGTACCTAGAGAATATAAATCGTTGAGGGTATATTGCCGGTCACCATCTTCGAACATTCCTCCGTACAAGTAAAGTATACCGTTGTTAACAGCAAGTCCCGGATTTATACGCGGAGACGGTACGAAGTTATTAGTACGTGCCGATGCTTCTAATGCGTTGACTCGGACGGGTCGCACAGGAGCCGGGCCAATAGTCATCTTGGCATAAAAAATATGGGTAAGTAGTTGAAAGGGAATTGATAAAATGGGAATTAAATAGAACGAAAGGTGGGAGGTGGAAAGAAATATTTTACAGTGAAAACTCCATCGTCGACGGTGAGCAGATCAGTGGGAGTCGAAGGTGGTGAGATTTTGGGATCACCATCGCCATCGCCGTCATCTTCGTCGCCGTCGTCGTCATCCTCGTCGTTGTCGTCGTCGTCGTCGTCGTCGTTATCGGGGTGGTTATTCACGACGTCCCCATTCTGATTTTTGAGTTTTCGCCTTCGGCGCCGGACGGTATCGGATTGATTCTTTGCACCCACAGTAAGAATACGCCATTGATATTTTTCCACATCTAGAGCTATCAACTCGTTAAAGAAGGTTCCATAGAGTTCTTCCTCATCCTCAACGTCGTCATATACTCCACCGAAGAGGAAGGCGATACCGGGTTGAACGAGAATAGCCGATGCACTGCAACGCGGAGAAAACGTTGCCCCGGACTGCTTCACCTGCGTCCATTTCCACTTGAGACCAGTTTCATCGTTTTCTGCGTATGAACCGACGAACAAACATTGGAATTTGGCCAGTGAATCCGAGGTTTACATTTGGACCAAGGTGTATTTACACAAGTCTGTCCACTTACTATCCGGACCTAATACGAACATGTCCGTATGGACCAGTCCTTTGTCGACGTCTTTCTTTATCCGCTCTTTACTATAGCCACCATAAACAAGAATCTTATTTGACACCGATGGAAGGAGTATGCATCCAGATCGAGGTGCCGGAGCATTTCCGTAAATCTCAAGCTGGCTCCACTGGTAAGTGGACAAGTCGAATATATGAACATCGTTAAAATATTTGTAATCCCTCAGATTATCACGGAAGCCACCAAAGATTATGAGCCGTTTCTTCGCATAGACCATTCTGTGACCACTTCTCGCAGAGGGACCACCGGATGCCCTGAAAAATTGATACTGAAAAATATGATCAATATTTAGGACGCAAGGGGAACAAAGAGATGTAGGAGAATGGGATGTATCGGTAATAGGACGATACATCGGTATCATTGGTGGTCGGACACAGGTAAACCGCAGGTTATGGTAAAAAAAAAAAAAAAAAAAAAATAGCGATAGCACCGAAAGGAAGCAAATTCCAACTAAAGAAAACTTACGTTATTTTCTGCCATTTTTTCTCTCTTATGCAATATTGCCATAAGTCTCTGTAATGGTAGAACTGAGACTCGGAGGGACTGGAAAATTCACCGCCAAAAACCCACAGTTCCCCTCCATTCGTGGAAGTAGCGACAGTCTGATGGCCGCATCTAGGGGGTGGAGCACCAGGTGCTTTGATAACCGTCCATTCTTTTTTGATAATATTGTAAAAGAACATATCGCCATAAACGACGGTCTGCGAACACAATAATCCTATGATGCGGAGAAACGCGTCAGGAAAAAAAGTGGATGGGAAATTTGTACCTTTCGCCCATCGTGAAATTCACCACCCAACATAATCAATTCATCTTTAAACGGATGTGCGGTGAGCGAAAAGTTGACTCTGCGAGACGGAGGATCGACCCTTGCTTCTACCACCTTGAGTCGGCGTCTTTCTTCGTGCTCAAGTTGAGCAATTACTTGCTCCAGGTCATCCTAAAAATGATGAGTACATCGTTAAAAGAGTCTGGTAATAGTAGAGAGGAAGAATCGAAGCAGGACATATGAAATATATGAATTTTACCTCACCGGCAGCAGCCAATTGTTTTTTGTGTTTGGCGTTTAATTTTTTTTCCGTTTTCATAGCCGTTTTGACGCTACCACTGATTTTTTTTTTATTCTTATCTTTCTTACCCATTATTACGAAGACCAATTGGCTTATTTACGTGTCAATATGAATTAAAAACTGGTCGTATAATGAAGTATCAAAGTGTAAATTAGGAGGTTATGTACGCCGTAATAGTATCGACCAGGGAGATTAGAGTAAAGGAGTGCGAACGCAATGTTAAAAAAGTGGTCGGAAAAAGCGAGGAACGATCCGCTAATTGCCACCGCCTGCGGCGCCACTTCTCCTGGGGACCGTCAAGCCCGGTGATTTTGAATCGTTGATCTGCCATTTGTCGTACATTTTGTCTGATTAACGCAGCTTATAATATTGATAAGTGATATTGCTATTCTTTTGTTCAAATTTTTATTTGATAAATTGTAGACAAATTTTTATAAAAGTAAAAAAATAGGCTCTAGGCTCCATGCTCTAGTCTCCCTGTAATCTAGTTTTAACAAGTACAAAAATACAAGGTAGGAAAACTTATATATAGAAAAGGATGACAGCGCCACATCTGTGGCGACGGCGAACCAGATGCTTTTATTTTCGGTGTTGGTGGGGTCGGTGGTGCTCGTACCGACCATAGTATAACTAGTATGGGCACTCTTTGTCGGCACTTTGATCTTTTTGTCGTCAATTTTCCGCCTTCAAAATCAGCTCGGCTGTGTGAAGTTAGTACTATAATGTACATACGTACAACAAATGTATTATGATATATCAGTTATGTTCTAATGTATGTATGTTGCGCATTTTAGGTTCATTTCCATCCATCGGCAGTATAATTGCGTGGGCAAAAGAAAAATGATTTAAAAAAGTGCCATACCATCATTCTTTTGCAAATTTCATAAATCAGTACAAAGGGCACCTTTATTAGAAATTTAATCAAATGTACAGCAATGTGATGAAGGGTTTCAATTTCCTTATAACAAAGTATCTTCAAACGAGATTGGGCAAGAAAGTAAAAGGTCTCAGGTAAACAAGAATGTTAATGAATCTAGAGAACATAATTATAGTCGCGAAAGTACTTTATTTCGTAAAAAGAAGTATACCCACATTTCAGAATGTATCATAAAGAAGAAACCTATTGCTATAGATACATTAAAACAAGTAGTATATGAAAGAGAAAATACCGAGTCAAATTCTGATCTAGCACAAGACATCAATACATTACCAGAAAGTATTACAACTGCTACAAATAAAGTAGTGTTCACCAAAAGTTTGTCTAGTCCAGAGAAATTGACGTTGTTAGAATAAAAACATTGAAATTGCCGAGACAGAGAATAAAACCTTAAAAAGTCAAATTAAGTGTTTAGAAGAAAAAATCGATGAATATTGTTTGTTAATCAATAAAGTTCGAAATGAAGACCAACAAAATGCAGTTTTAAGAGGCATTACGAGAGGTTCTACATGGTCAGATGAAACAATCAAGAAAGGACTGCACCTGCAATTTGCATGTGAAACACATGACCATAAGAAAATAGTAGAACTTGTTGCTCCATTCCCTTCAATGAGAACTCTAAGAAGAAGGATACAACATATCAAAAATGCATACAATATAAAAATATGTAAATAATAAATAAATATATATTCGTAGCTTTATTTTATATATTGTTATGCCGTAGAGTTTATGTGGAAATTATATTTTGACACGCTCTGGTTTGGATTAATGAGTGGAATATTTATTATGATATTTTTTACAAATAAAAGAACTTAAACAAATTTTCTTTCTTTCTTCTAGTTCTGAGATAAATTCTAAGCTTTGACTTCTTAGACAACGTCTCTCGAGATCGTGTGTCGTCGAAGGAGCGTCAAAGACTGAGTTTCGTAAACTTACTAAAATCTACCTTAAGATCGAGGGTGTATTACTCCGCCTGCACTTTGCGCGTTGTCCGTAGCACGGCTGGACTCTCACGGTCACTTTTGCTGATCTAGTGGCAAAAGCGTGAGAATGCTGCTTCATCCTCTTATTCTAAATTCTTATCAAATAGACCGGATGGAGACAGAATATGAGTCGCTATGACTACTGGCATAACAATATATATATGACGGAGAAAGATGGATCTCATCGTCATCAGCAGGATCCATACTTCTTGATTCAAGCTGCGGGCGTCTGTGGGTGATGTTGGAGCAACAAACCTCAGTAGTCAGATCAACACAATTATATTCTCTGAATAATTGTTTAGTAGGTAAGGACAGATAGCAGAGGTTATAGCTAGGAACGCGCGACAGTTTCAATATTCCACTCCTCAGGCAGGCTCCTCCGAGACAAGTGCCGGGCGCACCGCTCAGTCGGGAATCATTGACTCCGTCGAGCGCCAATAAATGACGCTAGCGTTCCCACGATGACTCGATTGCGACATATATATAAATATACATATTGTTTAAAGATTACTAATTATTCCTTACAGAGATATTCGACTGTTATAACTAGTCCATTGAAATGTGACATTGACCCTGCATTTATCAGTCAGCTATTTTTTTTTCTGGTGCATAGGGGGAGGTATGAAAAGGTTAAGTCCAAGTTTGTGGGGTTGTAACCCTTGAGGAAAATCTGCCATCTTGAAAAACGGGGTGAAATAGTTTTTGCAAAATAACTATGAAACGATCCACCGCGCAAGAAAATTATTACATTGTTTTTTGGAGGAAATGAAATTCTCTACAAATTTGCTCTCTTAACTTTTTGTCGTAAAATCAAAAATATCAAAGTTATTAATAAACGACTGAAGCAGTAATTTCCTTTAAGTCGCTCTAACTTTTTTTCGTTTCATTTTACAGAAAAATATGTTCAATGCATTTCGATAGAACACCTTCTGATGAATAAATTTCAATATAAATATGTGTGTTGTTATGGACCGATCCATCTGGCAACGGCCAGATTTCGCAATGCGTTTTCTTCCACAACACGATGAGCGCACTCCGCGCCGGCAGTCAACTCCGTGTGGAAATCGCTCAAATCGCCGCCTCAGCAGCACACTTCGGCTTCACCGAAGCTCACGCCGCTCACGCGCTGCAGGGTCAGCGCGACCCATAACATTTTCTCGAAATGCAACGGCCCCGCGAGTTCTTCCCAAAACTCAGCGTGCCCGAGAGCCCTTCCCGAAATGGAACTGCCGATTGAGAAGTTGACCCGATTGACAAATCAACTTCCCAATCGACGACCGACATATTGTTCTCGGTAACCCCCACGAGCTTCTTCCCCAAGGCAACGAGGGTCCGGACAGACAACTTCTGCAGTCTTAACTAAATTCTCGGTCTTGACAGACATCGGTCAACCGGATCCCGTGCCTTAGTGGTATGAATGCTTCACGTACTTAGAGCATCGTGAGTATTACTGCGAGGTTCCGGAAAACCCCCTCAGTTCAAATGAGAACTTCATTAAAAACGATTATTTTTATAACGCCGTGTCAGTGTACGAGTCCGGGAGTCGAATCGTATTCCACACGTTCGACTTCTGCCGACTCCGCGAAACCGCGACAACGTAGTGGCAGCGACGAGTGCTCATCCGCGTGAGCCACTACGCGCGCCTTCGCCTTGTGTGTGAAATAAACAAACCAAAGCCATCTTTGTGTATCATTTCTACGGCCTAGAAGGCCGTCGCAACCGAGGATCCCAGCGAATCCCGCAGGCGTCAGCAGTTCGGACACACACACGCACACACACGCGGGGACTGGAAAACCAGGTGAGGCGAATACCCCTCTTTAACCAGGACAGGGATCCACGCGTCGGAGCCCTGACAAATCCGAACGCGATAACAAAATAATAAACGTTAGGCCGTAAACACGAACCTAATAGTGTCAACTTTTGTTTATTTATTTCAACATTCTTCCATTTTTATATATATGCTGGAACAGCAAAGGAGTGATGAAAATAATTTTAGCATTATTCGAATTGTATTGAAGGTCTTAGTAAAATTCGGCTCGAATGTTGATGAGAAATGATGCGGCGTGGTTGCTCGATTGGACGACTTCTTCGAGATCGCTGTAGATTCGATAAACTCGCTCCACATCACCGTGCAATTAATTGATCTAGCATGAAGCAGCCCCGTTCTTATCCGGTACTTCACAGATCTTCGAGCCATACACTTCTTTGCAACGTTGTTTTAACTGTTTATGATAAAAACAAACAAGTCGCGAAAAAGACAATACAAAATTAAATGGGCAAATTATGTCAGCGAAATTATATCAGCGAAATTCACTTTAACTAAACTTACGCCGCAAGAACTCCTTAAAGATTCGCTCCTACATAACACTATAAAATCCTCCTGGCACGGGGACTTAAACCCAAACCCATTATATATAGCAAAAATTTTGCAAAACAAATACCAACAGCCACGTTTTACCATAATGTTCTATGTACCTGTCAATTTTTAACCCGATCGGTCGTTTAGTACTCGTATGTTTACTATTCAAATTTTCGATGCTTACGTCACATGTAACACTGTCTCTTAAATATCGAAATTACGATACGAATAGTTAAGTAGTGTGCTATAAAAAGAGTAAATATTTATAAGTCCTTTAGGTTCTCCCACAAAGGATGGTTGGGAAATTTAATAAAACAATATTGTGTTGCTCTAAAACAGAGAAGGTATATTCATATGACGGTTGTGACAATAATGTTAATCATAAGTCTTATATTACTATCTTACCTAAAACAGAGAAACGACAATTAAGGTTTATTATTTAGCTTTCCCACTGTTTCTCTCTATATTTTTACTCTTTGGTATCTCACACGTGTCACGTTCTCACTCTTTCTCCTTCTCTACTTCTGTGATTCGTTTCAAGGTCTTTTTCCCACATTCGAAACTGTTCCACCGACTGTCAACGTAAATTGCTTGCTTCTTTTCGTACATACAACATACGTAGACAAATATCGTAATTAAAATACGACGAGTTAAGTAGTTTGGTCTAAAAAAAACCCTAAAAAAAATAAACTGGCTTCTTATCGTACACACAACGTGTACATGCGTGTGTGAATTCCAATGTACAGTTGCGTGCCCGAGGAGCAAGTATCCTGTATGGAATAGGCCATGTTATGGCTGTATATACGACGAGCGACGCGATCGGAAGTTCTACGCAGTCGACATATTGTATTGTCTCATAAGTATAAACGCTGGACGCAATGACGAGGAAGCGGACGCGTCGTCGCCTTCGCGTTTCTCGCATCGTCTCGTCCGTTCGTCTCGTACACCCGGGTGCGGTGCTTCCTGAACGAGCGGTATTAGCGAGTGCGACCAGGGGAGTGACACTCCGGCACCCCCACTCCTTGTTATTTGCGAATGTTAGAAATCACAGACAACTTGCGAACACTAAATTTTCAGGATAGTCAGCGCCGGACCTGTGGTAACAGTGCGTAGCCATAACATCCAATATGGTGTCGCGCGCGTTTGGGTTTGGGTTTGGGTTTGGGTTTGGGTTTGGTTTGGGTTTGGGTTTGGGTTTGGGTTTGGGTTTGGGTTTGGGTTTGGGTTTGGGTTTGGGTTTGGGTTTGGGTTTGGGTTTGGGTTTGGGTTTGGGTTTGGGTTTGGGTTTGGGTTTGGGTTTGGGTTTGGGTTTGGGTTTGGGTTTGGGTTTGGGTTTGGGTTTGGGTTTGGGTTTGGGTTTGGGTTTGGGTTTGGGTTTGGGTTTGGGTTTGGGTTTGGGTTTGGGTTTGGGTTTGGGTTTGGGTTTGGGTTTGGGTTTGGGTTTGGGTTTGGGTTTGGGTTTGGGTTTGGGTTTGGGTTTGGGTTTGGGTTTGGGTTTGGGTTTGGGTTTGGGTTTGGGTTTGGGTTTGGGTTTGGGTTTGGGTTTGGGTTTGGGTTTGGGTTTGGGTTTGGGTTTGGGTTTGGGTTTGGGTTTGGGTTTGGGTTTGGGTTTGGGTTTGGGTTTGGGTTTGGGTTTGGGTTTGGGTTTGGGTTTGGGTTTGGGTTTGGGTTTGGGTTTGGGTTTGGGTTTGGGTTTGGGTTTGGGTTTGGGTTTGGGTTTGGGTTTGGGTTTGGGTTTGGGTTTGGGTTTGGGTTTGGGTTTGGGTTTGGGTTTGGGTTTGGGTTTGGGTTTGGGTTTGGGTTTGGGTTTGGGTTTGGGTTTGGGTTTGGGTTTGGGTTTGGGTTTGGGTTTGGGTTTGGGTTTGGGTTTGGGTTTGGGTTTGGGTTTGGGTTTGGGTTTGGGTTTGGGTTTGGGTTTGGGTTTGGGTTTGGGTTTGGGTTTGGGTTTGGGTTTGGGTTTGGGTTTGGGTTTGGGTTTGGGTTTGGGTTTGGGTTTGGGTTTGGGTTTGGGTTTGGGTTTGGGTTTGGGTTTGGGTTTGGGTTTGGGTTTGGGTTTGGGTTTGGGTTTGGGTTTGGGTTTGGGTTTGGGTTTGGGTTTGGGTTTGGGTTTGGGTTTGGGTTTGGGTTTGGGTTTGGGTTTGGGTTTGGGTTTGGGTTTGGGTTTGGGTTTGGGTTTGGGTTTGGGTTTGGGTTTGGGTTTGGGTTTGGGTTTGGGTTTGGGTTTGGGTTTGGGTTTGGGTTTGGGTTTGGGTTTGGGTTTGGGTTTGGGTTTGGGTTTGGGTTTGGGTTTGGGTTTGGGTTTGGGTTTGGGTTTGGGTTTGGGTTTGGGTTTGGGTTTGGGTTTGGGTTTGGGTTTGGGTTTGGGTTTGGGTTTGGGTTTGGGTTTGGGTTTGGGTTTGGGTTTGGGTTTGGGTTTGGGTTTGGGTTTGGGTTTGGGTTTGGGTTTGGGTTTGGGTTTGGGTTTGGGTTTGGGTTTGGGTTTGGGTTTGGGTTTGGGTTTGGGTTTGGGTTTGGGTTTGGGTTTGGGTTTGGGTTTGGGTTTGGGTTTGGGTTTGGGTTTGGGTTTGGGTTTGGGTTTGGGTTTGGGTTTGGGTTTGGGTTTGGGTTTGGGTTTGGGTTTGGGTTTGGGTTTGGGTTTGGGTTTGGGTTTGGGTTTGGGTTTGGGTTTGGGTTTGGGTTTGGGTTTGGGTTTGGGTTTGGGTTTGGGTTTGGGTTTGGGTTTGGGTTTGGGTTTGGGTTTGGGTTTGGGTTTGGGTTTGGGTTTGGGTTTGGGTTTGGGTTTGGGTTTGGGTTTGGGTTTGGGTTTGGGTTTGGGTTTGGGTTTGGGTTTGGGTTTGGGTTTGGGTTTGGGTTTGGGTTTGGGTTTGGGTTTGGGTTTGGGTTTGGGTTTGGGTTTGGGTTTGGGTTTGGGTTTGGGTTTGGGTTTGGGTTTGGGTTTGGGTTTGGGTTTGGGTTTGGGTTTGGGTTTGGGTTTGGGTTTGGGTTTGGGTTTGGGTTTGGGTTTGGGTTTGGGTTTGGGTTTGGGTTTGGGTTTGGGTTTGGGTTTGGGTTTGGGTTTGGGTTTGGGTTTGGGTTTGGGTTTGGGTTTGGGTTTGGGTTTGGGTTTGGGTTTGGGTTTGGGTTTGGGTTTGGGTTTGGGTTTGGGTTTGGGTTTGGGTTTGGGTTTGGGTTTGGGTTTGGGTTTGGGTTTGGGTTTGGGTTTGGGTTTGGGTTTGGGTTTGGGTTTGGGTTTGGGTTTGGGTTTGGGTTTGGGTTTGGGTTTGGGTTTGGGTTTGGGTTTGGGTTTGGGTTTGGGTTTGGGTTTGGGTTTGGGTTTGGGTTTGGGTTTGGGTTTGGGTTTGGGTTTGGGTTTGGGTTTGGGTTTGGGTTTGGGTTTGGGTTTGGGTTTGGGTTTGGGTTTGGGTTTGGGTTTGGGTTTGGGTTTGGGTTTGGGTTTGGGTTTGGGTTTGGGTTTGGGTTTGGGTTTGGGTTTGGGTTTGGGTTTGGGTTTGGGTTTGGGTTTGGGTTTGGGTTTGGGTTTGGGTTTGGGTTTGGGTTTGGGTTTGGGTTTGGGTTTGGGTTTGGGTTTGGGTTTGGGTTTGGGTTTGGGTTTGGGTTTGGGTTTGGGTTTGGGTTTGGGTTTGGGTTTGGGTTTGGGTTTGGGTTTGGGTTTGGGTTTGGGTTTGGGTTTGGGTTTGGGTTTGGGTTTGGGTTTGGGTTTGGGTTTGGGTTTGGGTTTGGGTTTGGGTTTGGGTTTGGGTTTGGGTTTGGGTTTGGGTTTGGGTTTGGGTTTGGGTTTGGGTTTGGGTTTGGGTTTGGGTTTGGGTTTGGGTTTGGGTTTGGGTTTGGGTTTGGGTTTGGGTTTGGGTTTGGGTTTGGGTTTGGGTTTGGGTTTGGGTTTGGGTTTGGGTTTGGGTTTGGGTTTGGGTTTGGGTTTGGGTTTGGGTTTGGGTTTGGGTTTGGGTTTGGGTTTGGGTTTGGGTTTGGGTTTGGGTTTGGGTTTGGGTTTGGGTTTGGGTTTGGGTTTGGGTTTGGGTTTGGGTTTGGGTTTGGGTTTGGGTTTGGGTTTGGGTTTGGGTTTGGGTTTGGGTTTGGGTTTGGGTTTGGGTTTGGGTTTGGGTTTGGGTTTGGGTTTGGGTTTGGGTTTGGGTTTGGGTTTGGGTTTGGGTTTGGGTTTGGGTTTGGGTTTGGGTTTGGGTTTGGGTTTGGGTTTGGGTTTGGGTTTGGGTTTGGGTTTGGGTTTGGGTTTGGGTTTGGGTTTGGGTTTGGGTTTGGGTTTGGGTTTGGGTTTGGGTTTGGGTTTGGGTTTGGGTTTGGGTTTGGGTTTGGGTTTGGGTTTGGGTTTGGGTTTGGGTTTGGGTTTGGGTTTGGGTTTGGGTTTGGGTTTGGGTTTGGGTTTGGGTTTGGGTTTGGGTTTGGGTTTGGGTTTGGGTTTGGGTTTGGGTTTGGGTTTGGGTTTGGGTTTGGGTTTGGGTTTGGGTTTGGGTTTGGGTTTGGGTTTGGGTTTGGGTTTGGGTTTGGGTTTGGGTTTGGGTTTGGGTTTGGGTTTGGGTTTGGGTTTGGGTTTGGGTTTGGGTTTGGGTTTGGGTTTGGGTTTGGGTTTGGGTTTGGGTTTGGGTTTGGGTTTGGGTTTGGGTTTGGGTTTGGGTTTGGGTTTGGGTTTGGGTTTGGGTTTGGGTTTGGGTTTGGGTTTGGGTTTGGGTTTGGGTTTGGGTTTGGGTTTGGGTTTGGGTTTGGGTTTGGGTTTGGGTTTGGGTTTGGGTTTGGGTTTGGGTTTGGGTTTGGGTTTGGGTTTGGGTTTGGGTTTGGGTTTGGGTTTGGGTTTGGGTTTGGGTTTGGGTTTGGGTTTGGGTTTGGGTTTGGGTTTGGGTTTGGGTTTGGGTTTGGGTTTGGGTTTGGGTTTGGGTTTGGGTTTGGGTTTGGGTTTGGGTTTGGGTTTGGGTTTGGGTTTGGGTTTGGGTTTGGGTTTGGGTTTGGGTTTGGGTTTGGGTTTGGGTTTGGGTTTGGGTTTGGGTTTGGGTTTGGGTTTGGGTTTGGGTTTGGGTTTGGGTTTGGGTTTGGGTTTGGGTTTGGGTTTGGGTTTGGGTTTGGGTTTGGGTTTGGGTTTGGGTTTGGGTTTGGGTTTGGGTTTGGGTTTGGGTTTGGGTTTGGGTTTGGGTTTGGGTTTGGGTTTGGGTTTGGGTTTGGGTTTGGGTTTGGGTTTGGGTTTGGGTTTGGGTTTGGGTTTGGGTTTGGGTTTGGGTTTGGGTTTGGGTTTGGGTTTGGGTTTGGGTTTGGGTTTGGGTTTGGGTTTGGGTTTGGGTTTGGGTTTGGGTTTGGGTTTGGGTTTGGGTTTGGGTTTGGGTTTGGGTTTGGGTTTGGGTTTGGGTTTGGGTTTGGGTTTGGGTTTGGGTTTGGGTTTGGGTTTGGGTTTGGGTTTGGGTTTGGGTTTGGGTTTGGGTTTGGGTTTGGGTTTGGGTTTGGGTTTGGGTTTGGGTTTGGGTTTGGGTTTGGGTTTGGGTTTGGGTTTGGGTTTGGGTTTGGGTTTGGGTTTGGGTTTGGGTTTGGGTTTGGGTTTGGGTTTGGGTTTGGGTTTGGGTTTGGGTTTGGGTTTGGGTTTGGGTTTGGGTTTGGGTTTGGGTTTGGGTTTGGGTTTGGGTTTGGGTTTGGGTTTGGGTTTGGGTTTGGGTTTGGGTTTGGGTTTGGGTTTGGGTTTGGGTTTGGGTTTGGGTTTGGGTTTGGGTTTGGGTTTGGGTTTGGGTTTGGGTTTGGGTTTGGGTTTGGGTTTGGGTTTGGGTTTGGGTTTGGGTTTGGGTTTGGGTTTGGGTTTGGGTTTGGGTTTGGGTTTGGGTTTGGGTTTGGGTTTGGGTTTGGGTTTGGGTTTGGGTTTGGGTTTGGGTTTGGGTTTGGGTTTGGGTTTGGGTTTGGGTTTGGGTTTGGGTTTGGGTTTGGGTTTGGGTTTGGGTTTGGGTTTGGGTTTGGGTTTGGGTTTGGGTTTGGGTTTGGGTTTGGGTTTGGGTTTGGGTTTGGGTTTGGGTTTGGGTTTGGGTTTGGGTTTGGGTTTGGGTTTGGGTTTGGGTTTGGGTTTGGGTTTGGGTTTGGGTTTGGGTTTGGGTTTGGGTTTGGGTTTGGGTTTGGGTTTGGGTTTGGGTTTGGGTTTGGGTTTGGGTTTGGGTTTGGGTTTGGGTTTGGGTTTGGGTTTGGGTTTGGGTTTGGGTTTGGGTTTGGGTTTGGGTTTGGGTTTGGGTTTGGGTTTGGGTTTGGGTTTGGGTTTGGGTTTGGGTTTGGGTTTGGGTTTGGGTTTGGGTTTGGGTTTGGGTTTGGGTTTGGGTTTGGGTTTGGGTTTGGGTTTGGGTTTGGGTTTGGGTTTGGGTTTGGGTTTGGGTTTGGGTTTGGGTTTGGGTTTGGGTTTGGGTTTGGGTTTGGGTTTGGGTTTGGGTTTGGGTTTGGGTTTGGGTTTGGGTTTGGGTTTGGGTTTGGGTTTGGGTTTGGGTTTGGGTTTGGGTTTGGGTTTGGGTTTGGGTTTGGGTTTGGGTTTGGGTTTGGGTTTGGGTTTGGGTTTGGGTTTGGGTTTGGGTTTGGGTTTGGGTTTGGGTTTGGGTTTGGGTTTGGGTTTGGGTTTGGGTTTGGGTTTGGGTTTGGGTTTGGGTTTGGGTTTGGGTTTGGGTTTGGGTTTGGGTTTGGGTTTGGGTTTGGGTTTGGGTTTGGGTTTGGGTTTGGGTTTGGGTTTGGGTTTGGGTTTGGGTTTGGGTTTGGGTTTGGGTTTGGGTTTGGGTTTGGGTTTGGGTTTGGGTTTGGGTTTGGGTTTGGGTTTGGGTTTGGGTTTGGGTTTGGGTTTGGGTTTGGGTTTGGGTTTGGGTTTGGGTTTGGGTTTGGGTTTGGGTTTGGGTTTGGGTTTGGGTTTGGGTTTGGGTTTGGGTTTGGGTTTGGGTTTGGGTTTGGGTTTGGGTTTGGGTTTGGGTTTGGGTTTGGGTTTGGGTTTGGGTTTGGGTTTGGGTTTGGGTTTGGGTTTGGGTTTGGGTTTGGGTTTGGGTTTGGGTTTGGGTTTGGGTTTGGGTTTGGGTTTGGGTTTGGGTTTGGGTTTGGGTTTGGGTTTGGGTTTGGGTTTGGGTTTGGGTTTGGGTTTGGGTTTGGGTTTGGGTTTGGGTTTGGGTTTGGGTTTGGGTTTGGGTTTGGGTTTGGGTTTGGGTTTGGGTTTGGGTTTGGGTTTGGGTTTGGGTTTGGGTTTGGGTTTGGGTTTGGGTTTGGGTTTGGGTTTGGGTTTGGGTTTGGGTTTGGGTTTGGGTTTGGGTTTGGGTTTGGGTTTGGGTTTGGGTTTGGGTTTGGGTTTGGGTTTGGGTTTGGGTTTGGGTTTGGGTTTGGGTTTGGGTTTGGGTTTGGGTTTGGGTTTGGGTTTGGGTTTGGGTTTGGGTTTGGGTTTGGGTTTGGGTTTGGGTTTGGGTTTGGGTTTGGGTTTGGGTTTGGGTTTGGGTTTGGGTTTGGGTTTGGGTTTGGGTTTGGGTTTGGGTTTGGGTTTGGGTTTGGGTTTGGGTTTGGGTTTGGGTTTGGGTTTGGGTTTGGGTTTGGGTTTGGGTTTGGGTTTGGGTTTGGGTTTGGGTTTGGGTTTGGGTTTGGGTTTGGGTTTGGGTTTGGGTTTGGGTTTGGGTTTGGGTTTGGGTTTGGGTTTGGGTTTGGGTTTGGGTTTGGGTTTGGGTTTGGGTTTGGGTTTGGGTTTGGGTTTGGGTTTGGGTTTGGGTTTGGGTTTGGGTTTGGGTTTGGGTTTGGGTTTGGGTTTGGGTTTGGGTTTGGGTTTGGGTTTGGGTTTGGGTTTGGGTTTGGGTTTGGGTTTGGGTTTGGGTTTGGGTTTGGGTTTGGGTTTGGGTTTGGGTTTGGGTTTGGGTTTGGGTTTGGGTTTGGGTTTGGGTTTGGGTTTGGGTTTGGGTTTGGGTTTGGGTTTGGGTTTGGGTTTGGGTTTGGGTTTGGGTTTGGGTTTGGGTTTGGGTTTGGGTTTGGGTTTGGGTTTGGGTTTGGGTTTGGGTTTGGGTTTGGGTTTGGGTTTGGGTTTGGGTTTGGGTTTGGGTTTGGGTTTGGGTTTGGGTTTGGGTTTGGGTTTGGGTTTGGGTTTGGGTTTGGGTTTGGGTTTGGGTTTGGGTTTGGGTTTGGGTTTGGGTTTGGGTTTGGGTTTGGGTTTGGGTTTGGGTTTGGGTTTGGGTTTGGGTTTGGGTTTGGGTTTGGGTTTGGGTTTGGGTTTGGGTTTGGGTTTGGGTTTGGGTTTGGGTTTGGGTTTGGGTTTGGGTTTGGGTTTGGGTTTGGGTTTGGGTTTGGGTTTGGGTTTGGGTTTGGGTTTGGGTTTGGGTTTGGGTTTGGGTTTGGGTTTGGGTTTGGGTTTGGGTTTGGGTTTGGGTTTGGGTTTGGGTTTGGGTTTGGGTTTGGGTTTGGGTTTGGGTTTGGGTTTGGGTTTGGGTTTGGGTTTGGGTTTGGGTTTGGGTTTGGGTTTGGGTTTGGGTTTGGGTTTGGGTTTGGGTTTGGGTTTGGGTTTGGGTTTGGGTTTGGGTTTGGGTTTGGGTTTGGGTTTGGGTTTGGGTTTGGGTTTGGGTTTGGGTTTGGGTTTGGGTTTGGGTTTGGGTTTGGGTTTGGGTTTGGGTTTGGGTTTGGGTTTGGGTTTGGGTTTGGGTTTGGGTTTGGGTTTGGGTTTGGGTTTGGGTTTGGGTTTGGGTTTGGGTTTGGGTTTGGGTTTGGGTTTGGGTTTGGGTTTGGGTTTGGGTTTGGGTTTGGGTTTGGGTTTGGGTTTGGGTTTGGGTTTGGGTTTGGGTTTGGGTTTGGGTTTGGGTTTGGGTTTGGGTTTGGGTTTGGGTTTGGGTTTGGGTTTGGGTTTGGGTTTGGGTTTGGGTTTGGGTTTGGGTTTGGGTTTGGGTTTGGGTTTGGGTTTGGGTTTGGGTTTGGGTTTGGGTTTGGGTTTGGGTTTGGGTTTGGGTTTGGGTTTGGGTTTGGGTTTGGGTTTGGGTTTGGGTTTGGGTTTGGGTTTGGGTTTGGGTTTGGGTTTGGGTTTGGGTTTGGGTTTGGGTTTGGGTTTGGGTTTGGGTTTGGGTTTGGGTTTGGGTTTGGGTTTGGGTTTGGGTTTGGGTTTGGGTTTGGGTTTGGGTTTGGGTTTGGGTTTGGGTTTGGGTTTGGGTTTGGGTTTGGGTTTGGGTTTGGGTTTGGGTTTGGGTTTGGGTTTGGGTTTGGGTTTGGGTTTGGGTTTGGGTTTGGGTTTGGGTTTGGGTTTGGGTTTGGGTTTGGGTTTGGGTTTGGGTTTGGGTTTGGGTTTGGGTTTGGGTTTGGGTTTGGGTTTGGGTTTGGGTTTGGGTTTGGGTTTGGGTTTGGGTTTGGGTTTGGGTTTGGGTTTGGGTTTGGGTTTGGGTTTGGGTTTGGGTTTGGGTTTGGGTTTGGGTTTGGGTTTGGGTTTGGGTTTGGGTTTGGGTTTGGGTTTGGGTTTGGGTTTGGGTTTGGGTTTGGGTTTGGGTTTGGGTTTGGGTTTGGGTTTGGGTTTGGGTTTGGGTTTGGGTTTGGGTTTGGGTTTGGGTTTGGGTTTGGGTTTGGGTTTGGGTTTGGGTTTGGGTTTGGGTTTGGGTTTGGGTTTGGGTTTGGGTTTGGGTTTGGGTTTGGGTTTGGGTTTGGGTTTGGGTTTGGGTGGTTTGGGTTTGGGTTTGGGTTTGGGTTTGGGTTTGGGTTTGGGTTTGGGTTTTGGGTTTGGGTTTGGGTTTGGGGTTTTGGGTTTGGGTTTGGTGGTTTGGGTTTGGTGGTTTGGGTTTGGGGGTTTGGGTTTGGGTGGGTTTGGGTGGGTTTGGGTTTGGGTTGGGTTTGGGTGTGGTTGGGTTTGGGTTTGGGTTTGGTTTGGGTGGGTGGGTTGGGTTTGGTTTGGGTTGGGTTTGGGGTTTGG